>OX454416.1:39624018-40824018 GCA_949715475.1 Microchrysa polita
AAGTAGTTACTGTATATACTGACGAAAATGAGTGCAGTATATACAGATAAAAATAAGTGCAATGTAAAACAAGTGCAGTGTAAGTGCACACCACCAAGAAGGATTATTGCAAGGAGGAACCGCAATGGAAGGTAAGTCACACAAAATCTTTTTACAATTTTACACACAATCGAAGAAACTTCTTGAAAAATAAAAAATTAAAAAATTAAAAAGAAAAAGAAAAAAGAAAAACAATACAAGTTAAATATGAAAGATGTAGGGAGCATCATGCTCACCCTAAAGTACTAGCTACAGGGGGGTGAATGATGAACCACACATCAGAAACAATTAAAAGTAAAGTAACGTAGAAGAACAATTAAAAGTAAAGTAACGTAGTAAAAGAACAATAATAAAATGAACAAATGAAGCCTACTGATGATTCCTGACCCGTGACACTAGACTAGATAAGAAACGCTCATCGTAAGTAAATATTCCAGCAGAGTCCAAAAAACAAAGCAGAAACTAGAAAGACTAGAGAAAAAAGAAATAAAAATCAGAAAGGAAAAATATATAGAAGAAAAATATTTAGTTGACAAAATAAGGAACCCTCTTAGTAGTTTACGATAGAAACAACAAATAGAGAGTGAGGAAAAATAGAATTAGAAAAGACACATATAAGAAAGCCAGGTACAAATAAACACCTGATTCAGATGCAAAGCTCAAAATGAGAAGAAGAGCAGCATATGAATCTATACCCACGTATAAGACATTACATAGGGACTTCTCAGCTAAGATAGCTGCTGAGAAAGGACCCAATGTCTTATACAAAAACTCCTCAAAATAAGGAAAGTAATACATCACGTACTACAAAAAGAGGAGCGAGGTAGCGATTTTGCGAGGAGACGCCCATCTGAACTGCTCTCCTACCCGAGACCCACTATGACTGGTCTCCCGGCGTTGAGGGTACTCTTATGGGCTACCCAGACAAAAAAGTTACAAGTTCATCACGAACTATCCCCTAGAGAGTCAATGCGCTAACATGGGTTACCAACTGCCTAAGACACTAGAGTCTGGGGCAACACTTCTATTTTCAGGTGTCATGGGATTATTGCTTGGGTTGCCGCACTGGAAAGTATTTTTGATGCTGAAAATTTTTATATTGTGGTTTTTGATGTGAAAGATGTTGTATTGGAATTTTTGTATAGTATATAAGTATTTTCAAAAATTGTTGTATAGTATATAAGTATTTTCAAAAATTGTTGTATAAAAAATTGTTGTATAAAAAACTTCTTGTTTTATTTTTGGAAGCTTTTTGTTTTTAGCGGTTCCATGTTTTTTAGATTTCATATTTTCAAAATTGTTTTTTCAAAGATTTTCTACATTTTTTCAAATTATTAAAGAATTTGTTTTTGGGCGCCTATACGCGTCTCATCCTCCCCCAAGAGGAATCATCAGTAGGCTTCATTTGTTCATTTTATTATTGTTCTGCTGCCTTGTAAACGGGCCTTACGCACGATATCTTTCTATGTAATGGTCAGGTCACCGCTGCCGCTTTTTTTTTTTTTTTTTGAAGAACCACCCCATTTCTCACGACAGCTGAGTTGGTCTACAAGCGTGCGTACCTGGCAGTCGCGTGAAGAGGGTTTTTCGGGACTTGGTCTCTTTTCTGGTTTCGACCTTTGGCCTTCTCGGCCATAAACACCCTCATCCTGATTGAACCCATTTGACTTCCCTGTTAAATCAATTACAGATCATTGGTCCATATTTCTTTGAAAATGCACATGGCGCCGCAGTTACGGTTAATGGTGCTGAATATCGAACGATGCTGGACAATTTTTTGAGGCCAGCTGTACAAAACCATCCACAGTTGTGGTTCCAACAAGATGGAGCTACAGACCACACTGCACGGGATACAATGGCTCTGTTACGGGACCTCTTTGGCGAACGCATTATTTCGCGCAGAAGCGATTTCAATTGGCCCCCACGTTCACCGGATTTAACAGCGCCAGACTGTTTTCTTTGGGGTTATTTGAAAGAAAAGGTATACGTAAATAAGCCAGCGACCATACCAGAGCTGTATATGCCGTAGCATAGAGTCAATTGGTCGTGACAAAATATTCTTGACCTTTTCTATGAAGGTATTTCTAACACGACAGTCGATCTTGTAAATAAGCTCTTTGAAACAATTTTCATTTTGCAGTGCTGCTTCGGCACGTCGCTGATACGCCAATTCGGCTTGAAGTCTTCTATTGGCCGATTTACATAGACCACCGCCGCCCAAACAACGTTGTTCAAATTGGAAGATTTCAACACATTCCGTAGCGCTACGTTCCGAGATACAATGTTGCAATTGTCGCACAGCATTCGACACAACCCTATCCGATGGTGAGCGTAATATACGCATGAATGCCAAACGAGAGAGAGATGATGAGGAGAGAGATGATGATGAGGAGGATGATAACGCGCTTGAATGGAGCTGTCGGCGAAGCCCGCTGTAACCCTAAAATCTAAGTATTCTACCTATGTCGCCCCTACTCCAGGCCACCAGTTACATATTTTTACTAAAAATTTCTTTATTTTAGGTGAAACGTAACAAAGTTTGAAGATGTGTCTGTCAAGGTTTCACGAGTCGCGACTGCGTCGAGGGGTCGGTCAAATGAAATGGAATACGATTAGCATGCGAATTGAGTTTGGTTGTTAGTGGAGTTTCTGTGTAATTTCTTGAGTCGCGATAGCAGCGGATTTTTGGGAAAACACACCCTTAAATAAATAATTGAACCAGTTCTTATTCGTTTAATATGTACAATACGTGGACGACGTGTATCAATCAATATAAATATGTACAAATAAATGCTATACAACAGAGAATAGAATTGATGTGATCATCATGCAGTTGTCATTAAAGAAAGTCTTGATCTTAAAGGCATAATGAATTAGGGCGCCAACCGAAAGGGGCGCCAAATTGACAGTCTGCACATATAGTAGAGCCGGTCCTGCTTGGAAGATAGACTGACCAGGTAAAGTGAAATCGAGTAACCGTAGCGCATTGAGGAAGTCGCGCGATATTGTAGTAAAGTAAAGTTAGTAAATAAGAAAAAACAGTGAGAACATTAAACGTGTGTTTAAGTGTAACAAAAGCGCGACGGAGAACGAGCTGATTCAACCAAGTAAAAATACTATAAACATATTTCGGCAGTACATGGCACGACACTTAGCGACGGCATCTGATGAGAGGTGCCGTGCCATTCCTTGTAGGTCAATACCGAAATGACAAATTTTTGAGATCCCCCTTGCGGGGACAACATTATTCTAACAAAACAAATAAAAATCTTTCCATCAAGTCAAAATGTTGTGAAGACTGCAGTTCAGAAGCGCAAGGGCAGCGATGGTGCCAACACTTCGAAAAAAATTAGCGAAAAGTCGAAGCCGACCTCTTTTCTCTCGCATTTTTTATTTGGTTTACACTTTAGCTTGTACGCAAATCAAATATTACATATCTCAGGAAATCACAATGTATGTCACTTTGCAAACGTGATACTCTGATCAGGTGTAATATCGCTTTGCAAAAGTGAATGCATTTTGTGAAGTCAGTAAACATAACTGACCTATTTTATTCGAGTATATAATTAATTGAAAAGCTCTCTGGTTAAGTATCCACCATAAGCACGCATTGCCGATCATATTACAATGTTTTAATAAAATTATTATTAATACTTAAAATTTTTATCTTCTCTTTATCTGAGCGCAATCGTAACATATGTCCGATTTCGAGACAACCCCATGTTCAGGTGGTGCATGACTGTAGATTCGCCAACAGTTACTGCAGATGTACCTTTTACAACGGAATGCCAATCAAACGCAGAAATTTCCGGAGACGTCTGTGTGCAGAACTTGGAAAGCACAATGCCAAAAATCACTCACACTATCTATTCCCGAACGGAACACGTGACACATGTTTTAACAGCCCCGTGCACAGGTAGTTCTATGTTTGTAAAAATATTAAGTTAGTAGAACTTTCAAGAATCCAAGTGCTAACATGAGTTTCTACCATCCTAAAGACATTAGGTTCAGGGCATAATGATGACTTGTTTCAGTTTTCTGTTGCCTAATACCACTATAACAGTTTTATATTGGGACCAATATTAGGTTAATGAATACTATTGTTAATGATGGAATATATGACTTTCTAGGTTGACTTGTGGTTGCCGCTAAGTCCCAGTGATAGTGACCCCACCATAGTGATAGTGAAAAAAAACCCGCGCCATGATAGGAAAGTGATAGTATAGCTCCCCTTGGTAAATTATGAATAGATTGTTTTCTGATATTTATAAGAGTTATTGGTGACAACTTTTGTGTTTCTGAAGAGTTAGCCTGTATGCGTTCATTAAAAGGAAGACAAAAGGTGACGATGAACTTTTACGATCGTAAATAACGTTTTGTTTATACGTCAACCGAAACCATGTTGGATTATTGTTACGCTGTAGATTGCATGAACTGAGTTGAAGAAGGGGTTTGGGTTCTTCATCCAGTTCTAGTCAACAGATGGCACAATAAAGGAAGGAAGATTGTAATAACATCGACGACAATGATCCCATCTCCGAACAGAGCTACCGCCCTCCACGTGCTGCTCCGACAGAGTGTTGACTTCCATTACCGACAATTGTGAGTAGTCAGTCTAGTTTTAGCTGTGTATAATGTCGGATCAGTAATTAGTAAAATTGTAAACCGATGTGTGGCGTCTGACCGATTGTTTCATTTCTGGCGAGCGGTGTGTTTTTTCAGGTGGCGACGCGTTCAATCGGGTTCTGGTGAGTAGTGAAATGGCTTGTTTAGGTGAGGATGAGCTGATGTACGAGAGTGATAGCGATATCACCCTCACGAACGAAACCGATGGCGAGGAGGAAACAACGAGTGCTCCTGTAAAAAGTGGTGCGGGTAAAGAGTCGACAACAGGTGGTTGTGTCGACGATGTGGTGAAGCGCCTGATGAAGGGCGGATTGGCGGAACAAATCCGCGATGCTGTCCAAAAGCAGGCGGCTTTGGTGCTAGGACAGATGGCGAGCGGGTCTGCAGGGCCAGTGGTGACGGTCGGGCGAAAGGCAGATGGCGGATCACGGTTTTTGACATGTGGCGACGTCATGGATCCGTTTTATCCGGAAAACAATGTCGGCAAATGGTTAACAAAAATCGACCAGCTCGCGCGAGTTAACGTATCTATATAGTACATATGTATATAGTTGATAAGATTCGGTCATTACCAATATGTATTGTATCAACTAATGTCAAATTGCCAACCCTTGATTTGTGAACACTCATTACTGTGTTGTGTGTGTTGTAATGACTTTTCAGAATGTAATTATAATTGTAAGATTAGGATAAGAATGAATCATTGTAAGATTAGGATAAGACTTATCATTGTAAAATTATATATAAATATGACAACTCAAGTTAGACGGTGGTCACAGAGAAGTTGTAGCACAACGAGTAATAATATATGTGAATTCGTTTTTTTTACTATTTCTTTTCTTGGCCATTTATTTCGAACAGGAATAAATTAACTTGCGCGTCTACGGGTGGACGGAAGACGAGCGAGCGATATTAATGCAACAAAAGCTGGCGAAAAGTGCTAAAAAATGGTTTAATCGCCTAAACAACTACGAACTCAGCTGGGCCGAATGGAAAGCATGAGCTGAAAAGGGCGTTTCCGGTGCGCCACGAGTTCGCTGTAAGTCTGGAATTGCTGGTTGCACGGCGGAAGCAACGAAGTGAAACCATGACAACAGTGGCGGCTCGTCATAGTGGGCAAGGTGGGCACGGCCTACCCTGTAAATAAATACACTTATTGCATATTCAAATCTTTTAACATCAGTAGAAATGTACAGCAAAATTTTACCTTTGACAATTAGGTGAGCATCATTCACATTAATAGTTTTTTCCCAATAGAAAACAATGAATATGGAATAAACAAAAAAAAAAACAAAATTACATCTTAGCTTTCTACACGCATGTATACGTATTCATTTTAATTATTACATATTACATTATTCAATATTATTTTATTGTATGTCAAGAAACGAATTGCAAGGTATTTCGAATAAAAAAAAATAAGAAGAGCGAAATTTTGTTTCTTTTATACCGTTATACATTTTCTTTTCTATACAGAACTGATGCATTACAAGTGTAGTTTCGAAAATCAACCAAAAAAATGAAAAGGGAGTTCCACTCATAACTCTTCTTACTATAAAATAGAACTAAATGCGTCATTTAAATCAATTTTTGTTTTTAATTAATTTAAAAAATAATCGAGAAAATTCCTTTTTAATTGAGCGCGCACAAAACTGAATCTTGTTCCGTAGAACGAATAAACCAAATATCCGACCAAAATCCTAATCTCACTCCGCCGCATTGATGTAAAACACGGGCACTCATTTTGCTTATCGCCTTGAAGAAAAACCATGCGTAGCGCATACTAACAGCCAAGAAAAGCCAGTTTTCTTCACGAACCAATTTTACACCACAAAATTGTATTTTGTCCGATTCGAGTTTCATTCTCCGCACTCTTATCGTTAAATTCTTATTTTAACGTTCCCACTCAAACGTACTTAGCAACTGGACACACAACACGGGGGGGGGGGGGGGGGTTTATGATGCAGTTCAAGAAGCCATTTTCGGTTCTGTTCACAATTCTTTTTTGTTGGTGGAGATGCGGGGCAATTGCGAAATTCCAATAGAACACTCAAAATACACGTCGTCGAAAATGCATATCGGAACGAGGATTCCTGGAAGAATTTCTCTTGCACGTACTAATTGCGATGCTCTTTAATACATTTTTAATCGGAATTACACCTCACTCATTTCTTGCACGCGCTCTACTTCCTTCTCAAAATGTGTGTTTTCCTCCTGGGAAATTCATATGGCACACTATTCAAAGCCGCAAACACTATTTTTCCACGAAACGAACTTTTTCGTTGCACTGGAATGAAATGATCGCGGCGCGCCTATCAACTGCCCACAAATCGTTTGTTGCACGATAAAATTGGGCCAGTGCAATTTTAGCCACGTCAGAATCGACTGCGACACGACAACTGTTCGAAATTCGAGCACGGACGGCGAGCGACCCCTTTGAGACCTGCTCGACAGGAATCTCTGGACGATGCAAGACCCGAAAATTAACCTCCTCGCACGGTTGCTGAAAAACGACTCCGACACGACAACCGTTCGAAATCCGAGCACGGCCGCGAGTGACCCCTTTGAGACTTGCTTGTTATGCCGAAAGGCATTTCTTCCATAATCTAAAATAAACAAGTAAATCATTCTTTGGAAATTAACTCGTCTTCTAGCATTCAAACTGTACTGTAGCTTTCCGTATCATATTAATAATAATCGTGTTAAAATTTTAATAAAGTGACTTTTATTATTGAATTATCAGCCCGAGGGCATAACAAAAGTGGTGGCAGCGGTGGGATCCATTGATTCCCAAATTTAATAAAAACCGAAAAGCATCAAATAAAGGATCACGGAGGGCGAGTCCCCGCTGACTTCGAGGCGGACCAGCGGTTATCACTATAACATTGCGGATTGATCGATTTGGATATTGAACTAATTCGTGACATCTTTTCTTTCACTGAATGAAACTTCTCGCACTTTGGAACACATTTGTGCCAACTTTTTTGACAACTTCTCGCACTTTGGAACACGTTTGTGCCAACTTTTTTGGCAATTTCTCGCACTTTGGAACGCGTTTGTGCCAATTTTTTTGACAACTTCTTGCACCTTGGAACACGTTTGTGGCAACTTTTTTGGCGATCTTGACGGAGATTCGGAGAATTCTGATTGTGGCAAACATGTGGACTGCAATGCAGATCTTATTTTTGATCAAGTAGGTGTAAACCTTTTTTATATAACGTTGAACTCTTTTTTGCAGGTTTTTACTTATATATATATTCATATATTGTTATAAATTTGCAACACTATATATATATTTGTGTCATTCACTGATTGTGTATATGCATATCACATATTTGTGCACTGTTTTAAACACCAGTTTTTTTTTATTATCACACCGTTTTTAATACCTTTTTCACGCGATTTTCGGTTGTAATGGTGCGTTCGTTACTTTTTCTTTTGTTGTGTTTCTCGTGTCGTTCCATGGTTGTAATAAAAGACTTCGTTGGCAAAGAGTACGAGGTCGGCCGGGATTGGGTTGTCGCTAACGACGACAATTATATTGTTTATTTTTCCGATCAGTGGATATCCAGGGAGGAATACCTCGGTTTGACAACAAATTTGCCCGACGAAGTACCTAAGCCTAATAACGCGTTAGTACCTGACCCTAATAACGTGTTGACAAGTTCAGTGCCGGATTCAAAAATGTCCGAGATACTGTTCGCAACGTTATTCGCTTTCGTTCCAACTTACGAATCGAAAAGTGAGGAGGTGTTCTCGTTTACCGAGTCGTGCGATCATGCTAACGAGTTAGCCTCTGATGCACAAAAGCCCGTCCTCTTTAGGTTTATTCAAACCAGGATTCGAGGGGACGCTGTGACCATCTTATGAACCGGGAACTTAAGGATTGGGCAGCACTAAAAGCTGAGCTTCTTAAAGTGTTTCGTGAACCCCATAGTTCGCTGCAACTGCATCGCGAACTAATAAGTACGAAACAGCAGCAAGGCGAATCTGTGATTCAATTCACACAACGTGTAGAAACCTTGCATAGAAGGCTTCTGCAAAGCAAAGTAGGTGTTACAAAAAAGGAGCACGAGGCTGGTCAGAAGGCTTACCTGTAGGAGGAAGCTTTGACCATCTTCATTAATAGACTTAATGAAAAACTCTCTCAATATGTAGCCACTCAGAAGACGACTTCCTTAGCCGAGGCAAGTAAGTACGCCGCTGAGGAGAAGCAAAGGCTGAATCTTTTCAAAACAAGAATTGAGAAGGATTACTCAAATCGGAATCTCCCACGAATTAACAAAGTGGAGATTAAATGTTTTAATTGTGGTAGAACAGGCCACATACGCTTTTGTAGGCTGCCATTAAAAAACAATGGTCATCACAGTGAAAAATTTAAACGACCTGCGGAACAACGGACCGTAAATATTTCCGATAGTCCGTTTGTGATTCTGAAGATAAATGGTGAATTTTGTAAAATTTTAATTAACGCAGGAGCTGAAGTCAATATGATAAAGGCGTCAGCTGTGTACGAAGCTGATGTAAATAGGCAGCGGCGGCTGAAATATCAGGGAATTTCAGGAAAACAGGAAGAGTCGATTGGCGAAACATTGGTATATATTACCATGGTGGGAAAAAATGGTCGTGAAGACACATTGCGTACAAAGTTTCATGTTGTTCGTAATAATATGTTGGGAAACTTTGCAGGACTTTTAGGAAGTCAATTTTTCAGAGAACACCGGTACGACGTATTGTATTCTGAGGAGGTGTTAAAAGGAAAGGACAATGAAATTGAATTACGATATGAGAACAAACACAAGTTTGTAAAAGGTCGTTCGGAAGCCTGCAGAGTCGTTAGACTGGAAGGTGGAGCTTGCGATGGTGATATTGTGGTTGATGCTCAAGAAATTGATGGATTGTTCGTTCCGAGTTGTGTGACAAGAAGTGGAAGGGGACCGGCATTAGTGTCTATCCTTAACACTTCAACTGAACGAAAACCTGTTATGGATTTGAAAGTAAAGAGTAAACGTTTAGATCATTTTGAGTTTGGTAAACCGTCAGAACTGAATGAGAAAACTGTTATGGAAAATGTTCGGACATCTCACATGAACGATTTAGAAAAGGGTGAAATCGGAAAAATTGTTTTAAAGTATAGTGATCTTTTCAATGTTGGAGATCAGAAGTTAACAGCGACAAATGTTGTTAAGCACAAAATTCCCTTGTTACCGGGAACTTCTCCACAATTTTCTAGAATTTATAGGTATCATGCATGCATTTCAGATACATATGACCAATATCTACGGTGCGGCGCGCGGCGACGAAGGGGTTAGGATGCTACAATATTGTGTTTGCAGCTAAAAATGAATTGGGATCAATAATAGAATGATTTGTACACGATATTTTACATTAGATTTTACAAACATAAATGAAGTAAGAAAAAAAGAAGATCTACAAAAAATGAAAATCAAATTTATGGAAATTGCAATCATATGTGACTTTAGCAGCGTATACAAGTGATTGATTTTTTTAACAGGTTTTCAGAAATTTTTTGGTGATTTTGGTCTTAAAAATTTACATAGGTTAGTATAATGTATAAACGTATAAATAAATTGTTGTGTCTACAAGAGATATGTTTTCACGTCTATCCAGTTTTCCAATTTTTCAACGTTTATACTTTTTAACAACCACGGGCAGTGTATCTTATCTACATTGAGAAGGAACGTTCTCTTCGCTTAAGGCATCTAAATATTTTCTCTTATGGACCCACCGTGCGTCCAGGTCGAAATTTTACTTAGGACACTTCGATGTATGGAGCTGAACATTCTGTATACTTCTGATTCTGTGGTCCAGGTCGAAATTTTACTTAGGACACTTCGATGTATGGAGCTGAACATTCTGTATACTTCTGATTCTGTGGCTATATATAGGGGAGAATCATACGGGATATTCTCTTCTACATTTTGTCGCCGATTCGAGAAGGTGAATATCCCGGTAAGAATAATTTAATACAACTCCACTAATTCCCTTTACGAATTTCAAATTTCATGGTGGTTGTCGTGGCTGCGGCGATTTCGATAATCGATATTCTCTTCTACATTTTGTCGCCGATTCGAGAAGAAGGAGAAGCCAGCGAGAGACAATTATAAGACGGAAGAAGAAAATCGAGGAAAGAGAAAGCTCAAGACGGAGCTAGCGACGACGGAATTTAACGACGGATTCGACGCGAGTCAACGGAGCCTCGTGCATATTAAGGAAAGTAGTTTGCCGCCCAGTTAGGGACATATATTTTTTTTTTTAAATAACCAGTAAACCGTGAGTAATAATTTTAAGTTTAATTGAGTGTTAGGTTTTATTTCTTTCTTCTTCTCATCAAATTCGGCCGAAATTAACGTAGCTTTAGTTTTAGATAAATTCTAGTGAATAAATGTGTATATTTATATACCGCACACCGCGAATTCGCGCTTGTCGTGGTGCTCCCAGGTGTAGTGTGATTGCAAATTCAAAGCGCGTGGCGCCCACGGCCCGTCTCGCAGCAAACCGGCATCAATCACACCACGGGTGGTTAAAAATCGTGAAGACGATTCTCACGACCGTACAGTTTTAAATTGTAATATCCGAGTGTCAACCTCACTAAGTAATTGGTATTTTTATGGTTTGCCCTGTTATATAAATGGACGGATTTCATTGAACGAAACTTTGATTGAAATTTGTAAAATTGAATAATTACACGAGTGAAATTAAGTGTGTCTATTCATACAATAGCATGTTTGCATGTACATAATGTTTTTAATGGCAACGTGAGAGTGATGATGAAGGCGAGGTGATGTTGGAGTGGTCATGGGTCAATAGAGAGGGTTTTTGTGATTGAGAAGACAACTGGAATGTTTGTATTTTCCCTCCTAGGTGTTGGATTCACACTGGTTGAGGACGAGGCCGAATAATTCACGAGAAGCTGCCTGGAGTCCCGCGGATGCTGATTTGATTCTCACCTAGAAGCTGAACTGTTTCCTCCCACACGTAGCTTTTGACCAGTGTTGAAGACGAAGTTGTTGTTGCACAGAAAAAAAGAGATTATATTTTTCATATAATTGTAATTAGTTGATTTCAAATTCATGGAAATCGTATAAAGTTTAAACAACCCGTAGAAAACTATAGCTAAATTGAATAGAGTTGATTAGTTGAATCAGATGAGAAACATTATATGACAAATCGGAACAATCTTTGCATAGAGTCGTTAGACTGGAAGGTGGAGCTTGCGATGGTGATATTGTGGTTGATGCTCAAGAAATTGATGGATTGTTCGTTCCGAGTTGTGTGACAAGAAGTGTAAGGGGACTGTAATGAATCGCTTCCAACGATTCAAACTCAGTTTATATTTTTGTTGTTGCTCATGCTATTGTGTCGTTGCCGACGGCACAATTGCAAATGACTTCAAATACAACATGAGTGCATTTGCAGCCCAGCTTCTGCAACACATTCTGCATATTCTCAGATCAATACTCTCTTATCTGACAAAAAACTATGATCAGCTGTGCGAGTATCGATATGATCTACTTGTTGCTCTTATCACTCGTACAGATCTGCTATGGTATGCGACCTAGAAAGAGAGTATTGATATGAGTATATGCGAAAGAAAGGGTGTGTCATTGTGCAATATCGAGTTACGGATATACGACAAATTCAATGATGGGTGGTGTGGGTGTAGGAATGATGGGTGGGTTCATATTTTTTTAAAAAGGCAATGAACTTTTGGTATATAGGGTACGGTTGCGTCGGCTCATACGATTTTGCCGTTTTTGGATTTCTTTGTCCTGAAAAATTATAAGCGGGACTTGAAAACGGATGGAACATTTTTGGGAGTTGGTCGCTAAGTCTTGTCCAGGATGGACGTTTTTTTAGTTTCGGTCTTAGAATATTATTTTTGCTAAAACCTTCGTTAAGTGGTATTCTGTGACGAATACCTGTAAATACTGCACTACTGTTTAAAACGCTAATTATTGGTATTCTGTGACGAGTACCCCGGAAATATTGGCTAAGGAAAGTTGTGCAATCTGGATTCTTGGATTTGTGGTCGAAACCTTGCATCAAATCGATTATTTGGTGCAAAGCGTGGCATTTGAAGCGTTGCGAAAATTGGACGATTATCATGCAATTTGGCTGAAGTTTTGATGGGATTTGAGCGAAACTGTTAAATTTGGCTCTGCTCGGCATTTTCGGACGTAGACTAGTTGTTGGCGAAAAGTCGTCCTTTGACCAATAAAGCGAAATTTCTGCTATACTGTGGCTGAGTAGTGGAATTTTTGGCGAAGCATACAATGCCTGGTCCATACTTTTCATTTTGTGCGAGAAGTGCTTTTCCTGACCAGAAATTTTGCTGATATTTGCGACCGACGGAAATTCTTTGGCTATACTGTGGCCAGTGGCCAACGGTGCAAGCAATTTGGATGGCGACACGTGAAAGTGTGAACAGTTATTTGTGATCCTAGTTCGACATACGAATATATTTTTCTTTCTTTGTAATTGTGTTAGCTTTGATTTGAGTGGCTCAGTTGCCAAAGTGACTAAGTCCACTTTTGTCGAAATCGAGAAAATTAACATTTTACAAAACCTTCTATAGTAAATTATTTGCTAAATGTTTTGATTAGAATGGCACACGAAAATAATAGTTAGGATGTAGGCTATCCAATAGAATATATTTCACAAAGCTTTCTGAACAAAAACATAAATATTTTTAAGGAAGAATCCGTCTAGCCTTAAAATGTATGGACTTATATTTTTTGGCTTCTGAAAATTATGATCGAGTTCATTCAGAATGAAATTGATTTGCCTTTATTTAATTAAAAAACACGTTTTCAGAATAATGGTGTTGACCAGTGGCTAGAAGGTGGAATCAGTGACCGTTCGGTAAAGTAAATGTAACATCCGGTGTTCCCAAGATTACGCTTTTAACCCTTTGCCCTTCTGATAAGGACATTCGTGAACATGGCTTAACCTTATTCGAATAAAAAACTAGCAATTCAGTCTTGACTTGATAATTTGAATCAATTAGTACAAAAAGTAGTCCGCAGTCCATTTGGCTATAAAAAAATTAGGGTCAACGAAAATTTTCAAAGAAAAAAAAAGAAAACACGTCGTGGTCTGGATTAGCGTCATATCCGCAGTAAATTTGATCCGATTACTTAAAATATTTGAATATCAACAATTTAATTTAAAAGTTTTATTCATTAGGCAGTGGCAGATAATACATGAAAATGGTAGCGAATGCGTGACGTTTCTAAGTATTTTTAGTAGGTAGTTTTCAGCCACTCCACTGACTAATATAATAAGTCAAACCACGCTTTTAATGGGTATTAAAACATAAATAATATAGTAGTAGTAATTTCAGAGAATCTGTTTACCTGTAATAGTTTCACACAAAGCGAGAAAAATTCCATAATTTTTTTGTAAACTAACAAATATACTATGAACACAATCGAAATGAGGAAACAAATGTTTCTTACTACAATTTTAGTTTTATTCTTTTCCAGAAACAAAATTCTACTGAAGAAGGGACCAAGTAGCCCCGAAATACGTATATGGGAAAATAAAACTAAATTGTAGTAAGAAACATTTGATTCCTCATTTCAATGAAAATCAACTATGCGCAAACAATGGTAACCAAAAGAAAGTATTTATAAACACTGTTTCTACCGTTTAGGTTGCAATAATTTGAGCATATCCAGCCTGTATGTTTTAAGTCAATTACTGCAAGATCGCGGACTCTAAAAAATTATCTTTCGGTTTGGTAAAACATCAATTAAACGATATACACATTCGCTGTTTCTAGTACTAAATTTAGTAAAATTAATTAACAGTAATTATAAAAGCTATTGAGCTTGAAATTTTAACAGTTGATCAGAGTTATCTATCCAATTCTTGTCCATTGATACCATTGATACCATTAAATTGGGCAATTACCGCCGAATTCCTATTTATAACGGTGAACGGGTGGCTTATTGCTAAATGATTACCATTTTTAGGTTGCACTCAGGGTTTCGACGTACTTATCAAGAGCTATACCTACCCTTCTAGGCTACTTAACCAGACTCGACTGTTTCCACAAATTAAAATTTAAAAAATATATACAGGTTGACACACGAAAATCAGAAAATATTTAACACGTTCGTAAAAAAATGTGCAAATTTGTGTTCAAATACTGGAATTTTAGATTACTATATTGTAAAAAATGCCGTGCCAATAAGAATGGTGCCCGTTTTCATCACTTAACTTGCAGAATCGGTTTTGGTAACTTCCCTCTATTTTTCCCTCTGTCATCCGCTGCTCCATCTTACCAACGGAGACATTTTTAACCAAGGAATGGAATGTTAACTACGCCAAAATATAACTAGACACCGGTTTGAATTGAAGGGGAACTGCTGCAAAAAGTTAAGTTTTAAAAATCGTCACACGCTGAGTGCGAGTCATTACCATTGATTACATTGTGTAAATAGGACATTGATTATAAACTATTAAAAATAGAATCATTATTTTCGATAAAATCAATCATGATTTCTTCGTTTGTAAATATTGATTCACATTAGGAAGGTTGATTCACATTAGGAAATTACATGTCGAATATTTCCTATGAAAATCTTAAAAAAAAACATCTTAAAATAATTCGTCCGTTAAATACAGCATAATGCTGTAGATATTTTATTTTACATATATTTGTATTTTTTGAATTTCAAAAATGTTAGGTTTCTTTTGCATTTACGCCAATGTTGGTTAATTTCTTTTAACTTTTTTTTTTATTGAATCAATTCAAGTGCAAAATCAGTTTTATTATTTTAAGCTTCGTAATATTACCAACCTACTGAAAATCAAGCCAAAAAATCTCCCAGGTGCCTAGTTTATTCTTTGTAATTAAAAAAAATAAAAATTATGACCACTTCAAGTCATATCCATTTAAATGGGTCACCCTGTGCACGATACATGCAACGAAATTTAACTCCTATTAAAATAACGGTAATTTAGGTATTTTTTTGTTTGATAGTTTTTGCAGTCTTCGCAAAGTTCAATTGTTACAATAGTAGAAATTTTAGACAACAAAATAGTGGACTTAGCCGTAATCGCTTCTGAAATAATTGTTTAAATTTTCTGAAGCCATAAAAAATATTGTGATAAAATAATCAAATGAAGTAAAAATTAGAAAATTGTTTGATAATAAGAAAGTACACCATTTACTTTGTATAAATTTAAAATAAAACGAAAATTTTTAAAAATGGACTTAGACACATTGGCTTCTGAGCGGCTCATTTATGAAAATTTGCATATACAGTTTTGGTTTTTTTTTTGATTAATTATCCTTGTGGTTAATTGTGTTAATATTCAAGTGAGTTGGTTCTGTAAGGCGTATGAGTTATATATATAAAAAAAAAACTAATTTTAACTAGCATTCTCCTTCATCGCATGCAACGGCCGTTCCATCAAAATTTGAGGGGTGAGTAACAAATTTACATTTTTTCATTATATTCTATATTGTTCTTGTTTGAACTTACGTATGGTGTAACGACTACGAATACTTATACATGCCGAACATAGGAATTAACTACTGTGTCATTATATTGTGAAAAGGCGCTTAGGCAATAAAAATGTGCTAATTGGTTAAACGAATCTTTTCCTTGGGGAAGTCTTTTCCCTCACAGAGCTGAGATGTAGGCGCACCCGAGCGCGTTTTGAATTTTCAGCATTTTCTTGTAGGGAGATCTTCACTATTCGGCCATGAAGATCTGTAGGTTGGTGCGGGACATTAACCGGAGTCCATAACATCTGGGCTCCCATACAAGTGCATGGATCTACGAGGGTGATTCGTTTCGCTGGTTTCTTCGTTTTCTTTCTCCTCCCAAATTTTAGCTAGCTGCAGTTTTTTTTTTGGCATACGAATTTTGTTGTGATGGACTGGAGGCCATGGATCGGCAAACACCCACCCCGTATCTCCCGAACAGAGCTGCCTGTCAACGTATGCCGCCGTCGGATCCATTGGTATTTATTATTTATTTCAGCTTACTCCATTTTTGAAAAAAAAGTACGTTACAGGACCGGCATTAGTGTCTATCCTTAACACTTCAACTGAACGAAAACCTGTTATGGATTTGAAAGTAAAGAGTAAACGTTTAGATCATTTTGAGTTTGGTAAACCGTCAGAACTGAATGAGAAAACTGTTCTGGAAAATGTTCGGACATCTCACATGAACGATTTAGAAAAGGGTGAAATCGGAAAAATTCTTTTAAAGTATAGTGATCTTTTCAATGTTGGAGATCAGAAGTTAATAGCGACAAATGTTGTTAAGCACAAAATTCCCTTGTTACCGGGAACTTCTCCACAATTTTCTAGAATTTATAGGTATCATGCATGCATTTCAGATACATATGACCAATATCTACGGCGCGGCGCGCGGCGACGAAGGGGTTAGGATGCTACAATATTGTGTTTGCAGCTAAAAATGAATTGGGATCAATAATAGAATGATTTGTACACGATATTTTACATTAGATTTTACAAACATAAATGAAGTAAGAAAAAAAGATCTACAAAAAATGAAAATCAAATTTATGGAAATTGCAATCATATGTGACTTTAGCAGCGTATACAAGTGATTGATTTTTTTTAACAGGTTTTCAGAAATTTTTTGGTGATTTTGGTCTTAAAAATTTACATAGGTTAGTATAATGTATAAACGTATAAATAAATTGTTGTGTCTACAAGAGATATGTTTTCACGTCTATCCAGTTTTCCAATTTTTCAACGTTTATACTTTTTAACAACCACGGGCAGTGTATCTTATCTACATTGAGAAGGAACGTTCTCTTCGCTTAAGGCATCTAAATATTTTCTCTTATGGACCCACCGTGCGTCCAGGTCGAAATTTTACTTAGGACACTTCGATGTATGGAGCTGAACATTCTGTATACTTCTGATTCTGTGGTCCAGGTCGAAATTTTACTTAGGACACTTCGATGTATGGAGCTGAACATTCTGTATACTTCTGATTCTGTGGCTATATATAGGGGAGAATCATACGGGATATTCTCTTCTACATTTTGTCGCCGATTCGAGAAGGTGAATATCCCGGTAAGAATAATTTAATACAACTCCACTAATTCCCTTTACGAATTTCAAATTTCATGGTGGTTGTCGTGGCTGCGGCGATTTCGATAATCGATATTCTCTTCTACATTTTGTCGCCGATTCGAGAAGAAGGAGAAGCCAGCGAGAGACAATTATAAGACGGAAGAAGAAAATCGAGGAAAGAGAAAGCTCAAGACGGAGCTAGCGACGACAGAATTTAACGACGGATTCGACGCGAGTCAACGGAGCCTCGTGCATATTAAGGAAAGTAGTTTGCCGCCCAGTTAGGGACATATATATTTTTTTTAAATAACCAGTAAACCGTGAGTAATAATTTTAAGTTTAATTGAGTGTTAGGTTTTATTTCTTTCTCTTTCTCATCAAATTCGGCCGAAATTAACGTAGCTTTAGTTTTAGATAAATTCTAGTGAATAAATGTGTATATTTATATACCGCACACCGCGCTTGTCGTGGTGCTCCCAGGTGTAGTGTGATTGCAAATTCAAAGCGCGTGGCGCCCACGGCCCGTCTCGCAGCAAAGCGGCATCAATCACACCACGGGTGGTTAAAAATCGTGAAGACGATTCTCACGACCGTACAGTTTTAAATTGTAATATCCGAGTGTCAACCTCACTAAGTAATTGGTATTTTTATGGTTTGCCCTGTTATATAAATGGACGGATTTCATTGAACGAAACTTTGATTGAAATTTGTAAAATTGAATAATTACACGAGTGAAATTAAGTGTGTCTATTCATACAATAGCATGTTTGCATGTACATAATGTTTTTAATGGCAACGTGAGAATGATGATGAAGGCGAGGTGATGTTGGAGTGGTCATGGGTCAATAGAGAGGGTTTTTGTGATTGAGAAGACAACTGGAATGTTTGTATTTTCCCTCCTAGGTGTTGGATTCACACTGGTTGAGGACGAGGCCGAATAATTCACGAGAAGCTGCCTGGAGTCCCGCGGATGCTGATTTGATTCTCACCTAGAAGCTGAACTGTTTCCTCCCACACGTAGCTTTTGACCAGTGTTGAAGACGAAGTTGTTGTTGCACAGAAAAAAAGAGATTATATTTTTCATATAATTGTAATTAGTTGATTTCAAATTCATGGAAATCGTATAAAGTTTAAACAACCCGTAGAAAACTATAGCTAAATTGAATAGAGTTGATTAATTGAATCAGATGAGAAACATTATATGACAAATCGGAACAATCTTTGCATAGAGATCATATAAAAATTCATTGGTTTAACAAATCTGAATTATTGAAAACGACAGCCATTTTTTCGCCGATTCATATAATTCACCTCATCAAAATAGCAACTCTCTCCATATTGATTCTTTGACAGAATTTGACAAACTAGCAACTTAATTCGTTGATTCAACATGAGAAACATTATATGACAAATCGAAACAATCTTTGCATAGAGATCATATAAAAGTTCATTGGTTTGACAAATCTGAATTGTTGAAAACGACATAGCCGTTTTTTTGCCGATTCATATAATTTACCTAATCAAAATAGCAACTCTCTCCATATTGATTCTTTGCGAGAATTTGACAAACTAGCAACTTAATTTGTTGATTCAAAAACCCGCACTCTTTGGTCATCGTTATCTCTGTCTTCATATTTGCTGCACATTATTATAACCTGTTCTCGAGTCTGGCCGGCATTTCGTGTCGAGGCATGAAGTCAACTTCCCTAATAGTCCAGTCACGCCGTTCGCCGTCGTCTTCTGATTGGAAAATGTGGTGGACAAATTTTTTTTAGATTCGTATGTATTTTGGTGTGCTTAAACCTAGTACTAACATCGGCATTTCATGTGAAATCAGTACACAGAGAAAGAAAATTAGAATGGTTATCTAAAGAAATAGTCGAATTCATCTAAAGTTCGCGTTGATTTTCAGCTTATGATTATATGTAGTTGAAACAGTTACGAGGATATGGATAATTTTTCTATTCGTCATTAGTTGAAACATCTACTATATTTGCAAATTCAATTAATTCATTTGTAAAGACAGCTATTCATTATCTATAAATTGTTAAATGTTGGATAGCTAAATTGTGTTGAAGAATAAAGAACGATTGTTTGTAGTTGAATTTTATATTTGAATAGTACAATCAACAACTTTTGTGGAAGAATTGACTAAACTTTTTCTTCTAATCTTGCGTCGTTAAATGAACGAATTTAATAGTATTTTCAGCTACGAAGATTAGAGAAATCAGCTATTTCTTTGGTAAAACTATCTAAATTTAAGTCAACTACTTCACTTTAGATAAAAAGTCTAAACCATTTTTTTCAGTGTACAAATACTGTCAAAATTTTGGTGATGGTAAATTCACGTTCGCTTGGTGGTACTGACTTCACGCAAAAGTCTCCACACCGAGTTTTGATGTTTCGCGGCGGAAAGAAGTGCATCTGCATTTAATTTGGTCGTGAAAAAGTGTCATCGATAGTAATTGCATCCGCCGTGCATATTTATCTTGAACTTATTGGAAAAAAGGCATGTCTCCACGGCGAATTTTTTCGCCGGAGACATAAGTGCAAATATTTCGCTCGTGAACTTAGTACTAGGCTTTAATCCGAATTCGGAACTTCCCACCGAAATTTCAGTGCGGAACAGGGTAAAAATCGCAAAAAACGGCAAAACTTTCACTCCTTTTCGGTTCTTTGGCTTATATTCGAAAACCATTCCATCCCACTGAAAAGTTGGCTATGTATAAATTAAAGAACACCAACTTACGCGTCGAATAAGACCTCAAGCTCCAAAATCCGTTAAGCGGTATACCTACAATCGCCAGTTAAGGAATATCTGTTTTCTACCTATGCGGCCTGTATGTGTTACTATTTACATTGCAAAATGTTCCCGTAGCAACCGTGGCAACATTCCGTCTAATGTTAGTAATTCACAGCAACTTTGAATAAAAATAGTCAAATTTTGACAGTAAATTAAATCCAAACCGCTTTACGGATTTTGAAGGTGGCTGTCTGGTTCGATTCATGATAATGCGCCCTCTAATACACCCATGGACACCTTTTAGCAGGCATGTACGGTTTTTGAGGAATGAGTTGAAATGAAGAAAAACAGCTAAAATTTTAATGTTTTTTGCGATTTTGTCCCTGTTCCGCAACGGAATTTTGGTGGGAAGCTTCATATTCGTGTTCAGTGCCCCAAAATACAAAATAAACAAAAAATAAAGTTTCTCCACCACATTTTGTAATCTGAAATCACCAAATGACCGGACTATAACTACTTCGTCGCATTTACATTTTTCATTCCGTTTTACGATTAAGAGCAATTTTACACGCCCCGATCGTTGTACCAACCGACCATATAAATTGTTACTGGTAGGTGTTTTCCACCAACAATTTACACGCTTGGTTGGTACGATGGTTGTAAGCGTGTAAAACATAATTTGAAAACATTCGAGAATTTTCCGTGTCGTTTCGTGTCGTGTGTGTGAAGGAGTGAAGAGATACGCGAATAAGCCTAGTAGGCATCGGCATTCAGTTTCAGTTCACACAGTCGTCATTCAGTGTCCGAAAGTGAAGGCGTTAAGACATCCGCCGCGTCGCGCGTGTTTAGTTTTGTGTTGGCTTATGTTTATAATGTTCGAGCCGGACATATTAATAGTGAAAGACAGCGAAGCCGCCGTCGTCACCCAATTGATCGATTGGGAACTACCAGAGGCAGTCCCCCTAATCACAGGTAAGTTAGTGTTACTTTTTGGTGCGCATATCGCTTCGATTTTGTAAAATGCAGACAGGTTGAAACGGACACATAACAAAGGATGAAAAATTTGAAGCCAAATTGTGAAGACTAGCTTGCGCGTCGGGTTAAATCGTCCGGTTTCCTCAATATTGTGATATTCTGCGAGTCAGGCAAGAATCGTGAAAAGTGAAGTGGGATATTATGAATATTTGTATGTATTTCGTTCTTTTTTGGCTATAACAAACATAGTTTTGGAAACCGGACGATTTAACCCGACGCGCAAGTTAGTGTTACTTTTTAGTGCTTATTGGGAGGAAAGTGTGCTTATGGAGAAGAAAGTGGAGACACAAACGTTAGAGGGAAGTTAGTACAAAAGTACTATTCTCTAAGCCGAAGATATCGGAAGTCTGGGTTTCTACGAAGCCGTTACAAGTTGAAAGGGAGCAACAGCAATAGGGACTTAATAGAGCAGGCAGACGAATCAGGTATAATTTAACCGTAAAGCTGGAATGACATAATTTTAAAATAATGTTTTCTATAGATCACGATATCGTCAAATCTTTGGAAAACTCCATGAGCTACAGATGGCTTCGTAATAACATTCAGCCGTGGGTCGATGTTCAAAGGCACTGGGAGGCAACGTTTGAACTTAGAAAACTATATCTGAAAAGCCATGCCATCGATACGCTTACCGATTGGCCTATATTAAAACAGCGCTTTGGGGCATTACTTGTAAGTATGACTTAACAAAAGTTTCTACCATATCTATGTATACTTTAGTGTAGTTTTGATTATCGAACTTTCTTCTTCCTTGCACCTTATACCGCTCCATGGCTTCGCGTTGCTCGGCCTGTGGTGTATGAACGTCGCCCGTTTTGGCGGTATGTCTCAGCCTACTTTTACAGGCAGCTCTGTCTTGGATTACGTCATCGGTGAGACCAATGCGAGAGATACGTTTTAGTAAGTAGCACATGATGATATTGAAGAGCAACGGACTCAATACACTGCCCTGGTGGCGTATTTAGGAACCCTACTTCAGCTCGTCCCCTAGTAGGTGACGAAATCGAGTAGGGTTTCTAGTGCATAAACCGCCGAAAACCCTCATCTATTTCGTCCCCAAAAAGTAGACGAGCTCGCATAGGATTTCGAGTGCATTGCAATAGCGGAAATCTATTTACTCCATTTAGTAGAATAAGCTTTTCAACAATTATACGTCACCTTCTATGGGGACGAGCTGAACTAGGGTTTTAGGCTGTTTTTGATGAAAAATGCACTCGAAACCCTATGCGAGCTCGTCTACTTTTTGGGGACGAGATAGATGAGGGTTTTTTGGTAAAAAAACCACTAGAAACCCTATTCGATTTCGTCACCTACTAGGGGACGAGCTGAAGTAGGGTTCCTAAATACGCGCCCTGGTGTACTCCGACATTAACCGGGAATTCTTCTGATTCACCGGCTGTGCATCTGTTATTATAGAAAGGAAGAAGAAAACTCCAAGTACTTTTGTAGCTCGGACTGTCCTCGTTGCAGTTGGTGTTATTTTGAAACCAGTCCGTCATTTTTTCAATGAACGGAACTATGACAGGTTCTAGGTTGATCTGAGCGCAAATTTGAGCTGTTCTTAACCGGGTTGTTACCATCTTTTTATTGTGTATTTTCTTACTTGCATGCTTGTTACATTGAGATTTTCATTATTCTTCAGGTTGAGGAAGACTTCAAAAAAATCCATCCTGGAGCGATTGATTCGTTCCTTTTGAAATGGGGCACGTTCCAGGAACAAATTATCAGTATTTACGAAAAGGAGATAAGGGATCCTACGAGCAAAAGCAATCTTGCTGTTTTGAAAGAATCAGATTTGAGTGATGGTAAATTTTAAATTATGTGTTTGTTATTTGGTTCTAAGTTTAAAACATTTCAGATACCAAACACTATCTCCTCATTATTCTATTGAGTGCGTTGTTAGTGCCGCAAATAGTGGGAAAAGGCACTTCCAAATCCCACTGGAAACCATCAATTTTGGATAGCCAGAACTCTTTGGTGCTGCATGTTGTGGTAATTCAAATATTGAAATTTGCAAATTTAGTACCCGCAACTTAACAGATTTATCTCTTCTTTTTTTCAGTCCCGTGGCCATATTCCTGACATCATAGCACAGCGAAGAGAAAAATATAAGATTTACGATCTGCGGCATCAACCCGTTGTCATAATCGTTGGGGATACGACTTTCAAAATAACGGAGGTACTGGTACTTTTTGATGACATTTTGTATGAAGCTGATAGTTTCGTTAAGGGTCTTTGCCTTTCATTTGAAATTTTCCAAATTTTGAATATTGCATATCCTATCGAGTCACAACAAATTTGGCTTTTCTTCGAAAAATACTTTTTCAATTTAGAAATTTCTGGGAAAGTTTCAAATTCTGTTAAACTTTTGTTGAATAATCTAAAATGAAGTAACAAAAGAAACGATGTGTAGATTTCAGTTTCTGTGACGCCAAATTTCTATGATGGCATTTCACTAATATTAGTCGGACGGTCGATTTCTCGCACATCTCATGTTATGGTTGGTACTAGTGAATAGACAAGACACACACCATTTCCAGCTTCCGTACGGCTCGCAAGCTCCCAAGCTCCCGTATAAATTCACGGCTCGCGAGTTGTAAATTTTTGAAGTTTACTGCTCGCGAGCCGTGAACTTGTATGTTCTTCCATTGAGGAGCTTGCGAGCCGTACGGCTCGTCGTCTGTAAAGGCCCTAAAACTGATCCTGTATGGAAATTTTGATGATATTAAATGAACTTGTAGACTTCTGTCTGGTTGTTTTTGAAGATTGCATACAGAAACACCATCATTTATTTTTGAAATTGTTTCCAAATGCTTCATTTACGCCTAAGCAACAAAATGTGTTATTCATTAACCGGGAGTTATTCGATAACTAAGATCACTTAGGAAGCTGTGGACAATGAGATTCGAAACAAAGCACAAAGACTTAAAAACATATGCAAATAACATAACTTCTAGAAACAATAATTATTTGAGCATGGGAACCAAAATGCAACTAAAGCTAGCAATTTATAGAAAGTGTGTGCCTTTGACTTGAATAAACATATTCTTATGATTGAACGAATCGAATTGATAGGCTGAAAATCTTTAACAAATTTTAGTTGAACTACATATATTTTATTTGATTTTTGTACTCTTTTCTTTCTGTGTGTGATCGCTTTCACGGTAGCCACTGTTTGCATGATTGTATACGCAAGATAACGTTGATGGAACATGAGAATTCGCGAAGATTGGGACAGGGGTGCGATGAGTGCGATACTTCCGTAAGTGCTTGTCGCAACTCTCGACAGAAGTTCTAGGGACGTAGGATGGGGGCGCGGTCTGTCAGATACGGCCGTGAGATCTCATCCTCGTCTGTGCACAAAGATATATTGCAGTGCGAAAAGAGCTTGGCTGGCCACCGTAAGAGCTTTTCGCGTAAGGGGCGCGGTCTGTGTGATGCGGCCGTGAGAGCCTTACGCTGCGTATATTGCACTTTCCTGGAACAAATGTTGATTAACGATAGTTTGTGACCTGGTCAGAAGTATAGAAGTGTTCCATCAATTGTTGTTTACTCTAAGAATTAACTCACTGTAGGAATACCAAACTTACAGTTTATTTTTAATACAGAATTTTCTGGATGGCTGCTTTGTGGGATCACGAGTAAAAAAAAACTGTACGTTTAAAAAGGTTTGTCTTACACTTTTAGCAATGAATTTCGCTTCTGCATGATAACAAAAGGTAAATCTTTTTGAATAACTATACCGGTGTTTTTTTTTAGTAATTTCTTACCACGAAGAGCCTTTATCACCTGATGGCGATCATGAAGAGGCACACGGAAATTTCTCCGCTGCCCTTGTGAGCCGGACAAAAGGAATTGTTATGCTCCATTTATCATTTCTCCGATACTTTATAAAATTTCACATAACCCCATGACATTTGATTTCATTAATGTGAACAATCTCTGCATCGAAGTCGTATTAATGTAAACAACTATCGTACGCGTGTCGTGCTTACGTAAACAAATATGATATCAAAGCCGGGAGTAAAAAAGTATTTTAATGTTCTAAATTAAATTTAGTACAATTTCGGGATCTCAAATAATTGCACGTCTTCAAATAAACAATATATTGAAACAAACAAAGAAATTGTGAAATCAGGAATACGTTTATTTGTTGCGTAAATTAGGAAGGGTATAAATACCCTACTCTGTAGGATGAGATTAGATATCAGATTTGAGAGATTCAGTTTGATCGAGTTACGAAACAGATTTGATAGACTTATAGTTTGATCGGGTTAGATAGATTCAGTATTTAATCAAATAATAAAAAAATGTGTGTAAAGTGTAAATAAATTATCTAAAAATATAAAATTTAGGTGTTTCTATTGATACAGTGTGTGCATTCCTCGATCCATAACAGTATATCGGATCATCAAATAATGTTGAGCAGCATTTCAATGTATCTGCGCAGATACATTGTTGGCTGGTAGTTTTACTATAAGATTATTTGCAATTGTTTTTTTTTTTGCAGATTTTCGATTTGTGTGGCTCGTTTCAAGCAAAGCTCCTTCATAAGATCGATTTCTGTTGACAGCTGTTGGTTAGACTTCTCTAGGTAAGCTACCTTCGTTAAAAACTCATCCATATCAGTTATGCAAATTAGCATAGGTCAATTTTATGGGTTCGACTGTATATTGCTTTAGAATTATGTTCGTTCCCATGTAATTTTCCTATGCTCGTATTTTTGCATTCAATGCACGTCTCACGCGTTAGCAAAACTCGTTCACATTGCATTTCACATCTCACTTCAGTAAATTGTCGCATGAATCAAATTTCACTTTATAACTTTGTCTACCTTGCATTTTGTATTTCATTTTTGTATTCTAAAATTGTACATAAATGAGCTTCAAAGACTCAAATAAACGCTTTAAGCCTACTAGACAATATCTAAGTAACAGTGTTTTGTTCTTCTAACAATTGTTTTGTTCACAGCGTTATTAACAAGTTCAAGTGCTAGTTAACAATATCTGATTAGGAATCAATCCTAACTTATCAACCCTCCAAGTTCAAGTGCTTGGTGAGTTGATATTACCTAGACATTAATTTTGTTTATGTGCGGTACTTTTGTATAAAGTAAACTGTGAAATATATTTGAGGTATATTTTGTTGTGTCGAGGGCATATATTGATGCGACAAAAACATCAATGATGACCCAAGTTATGTCATCTGTCATTTTGTAAAATGCATAATCAGCTGATCAATTGACAAATTAAAATCAAACGTTAATATAACGAAAGTTAAGTGTACATCTAAGCGAATCTTAACACCTAAATACAACGAAAATTTAATGCTTAATGGGATGAAGCACCAGTAACATAAAAAGTGAAGACAGTGCAATCCAGTGCATGGGTCGATGAAGTGTGGGGTCAATGATAGGACGCACTTACAAGGTGGAAACAATCAAAATACATACATGAGAACTATAGATTCTGATGTGTGGGGAAAATAGTTAATAAGCCATATTCGTTTAAGAATTATGTATGCATGATAAAATAAGAAATTTTAGCTTTTCCACACAACGATATGTTGTCGATGGCCATGACATTAAGGGAGGCCCCCTTAATTAATGATCTGAAATTAAAATGTTTGTTGGCCATGGGGAATTACTGGAACTCACGTTTCCCAGCGAGCCGGCCTCATAAGCACTATATCATCGGTTTACCGTGTAACACTGCCGTCGAGAGGTGACGGCAGATTTGCTTCAATTTTGATTTTTTTCTCCCTGTGTTTGTGTTCGTTTACCTAGCCATGTGAAAAACTTTTGAATATTTAATGGACTCACTCACATATCGGAGCATGAGCTACAGACAACAAGCATGTGCCGCTGCTTAGCTCACAGAGAAGCATATTTTCTTTTATCGTTTAAATAGCCTTTACGGTGATATAAACTCACCATGAGGCTTCTTTTGCCCCCGTTTACAATTCTCATCTCAACGTTATCAGTCAGTCTCGAAAAAGGACTCATTAAACGATTTACCAGAATCGAAAGCAATTCAACCCAAATTTAAGCATAATGTGTTTGAAAACATCGACGAAAAGAATCGAGAAAATGAAGGGTAATGCACAACAGGAAGAAGTTCGGCAAACAGTTCGATCAATCGAAAATAAGCGCGTGGTGTATTTTCAATAACATAATGGCCAACAAACATCCCCAAACAGATAAGACTTCAAAGACTGCGGAAGAAGTCGACAGCTATCTAAAGGACGACTTACTGCCACGCCATCAAAGAAGCATGAGAAGTAAACTGACCGATGAAATGGTGGAAGCAACAACATGTGTCATAGGGGAAGGGTTCAACTAAGCGTAACGAAGCTGCTTTTAGAAGCAAGCAGAACGCCCAGTTTGGAGCCGAACTTACCGCAACCGTCATGTAACGACTACGAATATCTGATCCTACCGACCTTAATGCAGTACCGCTCAACTCAGCCATTGTGCCCGCCCGGATCCCTATTACGTTCTGAGGATTACCAGCTTTCGCTACGGAAGTTTGGAACCGTATGCTAGCTTTTGGAACTCGAGGATTTCAAGTCGTTGCAGCAAAGCCAGACGCCTACGCAATATTCCTCAAATGTTTGTTAACAATTGCCGAATCCAGAGTGACCTACGCCCAGATGAAGTGTGAATCTATCCCACCATTTCCGATGACATCTCTAAATTCATTCACGGAAATTAAGCTCAGATCGATTAAAACATATTCGTCTAGACTACCTGTATCACTCGCCATATATATGGAATCTATCGGAAACATCATCGTCGACAAACAATTGATCGTATCAGTTGAAATCCCGCTGCCACTAGCACAAGGAGCCGTTTCACTGTTTCCAACGTCTCTCCAATCACTACTAAGTGATCTTGAGAATCCGCAAGCCGTGAGCCAACAAATCTTCGTAATTGGCCAATTGATCACATCGGTACTACCCAATATAACTTGGGAACACGGCATGTCCAGCCCAAGCTGCCACCGCCACTACACCTGCAACGCAAGCTGTGCAGTATGAAACCATTAAATCTACTGCTGCATCTCGAAACTTTTGGAAGTTTCCGACACCATCGGAATGGTCCCTCTTCTCACAGATCATCGCATCAGTCGAATCCAAGCCTGGATTCTTTATTGTATTTGATGTATCTACCGGACTTGGATCTCTAGCGCAAGATTTCCTGAAGCCTACGACCCAGACGAGGAAGAAACCAGTTACTACATTAATATTGACATTCCTGAATTCGATGAGAAACTAGCTCCAGCCATGATGTTAGGCTGTGATGAGTATAGCGAATTTAAATCGCGATACGTTTCCAGTTATGCAGAGTGCCTGAAACACGGTACCGCTAGCCAGGGCAATGCAAGACATGCCGTCATTTGGTCAACTAATTAGAGTGACCAACACTAACCTCTCCTCTCCTCTGTGTATCCGAACTTGGCAGAACTGTTCCAAACAAAGTGTAATATTGTCCGTTCCATTTGAACGAGTCTTCTCAAAAGCGAAAAAAAACCGTTTCTTACGTTTTTGGGAAAGAACGGAAACGCCCACCACTAATAAATTAGTAATCCTAAAATAATATTCATATAAAGTAGCTACTTGCAATAACATTCTCTATTGTAAACAGGGTTTAATTACTCAATTCAACTTTTTTTTCAATTCAATTCAATTTATTGGAATATAATAATTATAACGGTGGTCGAGCTCGACACGGTTTACAGATAGATCATTCGTGGCTTTTGTTACCTCGCTGGTATGCAACTGCTTTAGAACCGCCTTGTAGCTCTGGGTCTTAACGAGAGGAACTCTTTTGAATATTTGGACTTCCCTTTCCTTGTCCCTTAATGTACGTCTAACATGACGTGGAGGAGGGGTTTTGTCCACAAGATCTAGATTCGGGTGTTGACTACGATAATAACAAAGAAGATATCGCTTAGCGAGTAGCTCATTATGAGTTTTCAGTTTTAGCAGCATTGTCTCTTGGTGGAGGGGATCTTGTGATGTCATACGTACACATCCAGTAATTGTACGCTTAGCTGCATTCTGGCATGTTTGAATCAGTTTTAATTTTTTTTCTGTCAGTAGTGGTTTTTGGCGGTTTTTGACTCCCTGACACAAGTTATGTCATCCCTTTTGTAAAATGCATAATCAGCTGATCAATTGACAGATTAAAATCAAAAGTAAACATTGAGTATACGTATTCCAAAAAGTAAGTATATTGACGAAGCGCTATGTGATTCCACCAGATAAGAAGTTTGCCCTTAAATTTTATATCTACTTCCAGCATAATACGTAAAGGTAGCAATTACGTTGACTTTCATTAGTTTCATTTGCAGATAATCTTCAATGCAAGATATTGGCGGCGACCTTCGATGGACGATAGGACGGCAACGCGACATGAGAAACCTGTGGGACGCTGGAGTGAGGCATTTGTATGTAGGTTATGTTGTTCTCAGAACAATAAGAGTAAAAAACAATAATTTATGTTTTTTCGTACGATTATCTTTCATGTTGCAAGATTCTAATGTTCTAATCGGGTCAAATATACATAAACTGATCAGCTGACATTGGAAGTAAACAAATCAATGTAAACAAAGAAATCTATACAATTCAAAGGTGAGTAATTTTGTTAAATTCTAAGTAATCAAATTAATTAATAATAAATATGTTTTTTTTTTTTTTTTTTAAATTAAAAGAGAAACGTTTGTTCCTACTACAACTTTTATTTTTTAATTGCATATACTAGTATTTCGGGAGTGACTTGCTCCCTTCTTCAGTGCCTACGTTTCTAATTTACAATGGCTGAGAATGCTGTATATATTTAAGTTACAGGTAAAACGTTAAAAGGTTGAAATTACATTACAAAAGTGAAAAAAGGTAAAAATTGGAAAATAACAATTTTAACATCTACCTGTAATTATCTGCTTATTTTCGTCGCGAGTTTTATTAGTCTCGTTGCGCCAACCCAGCAAACACAAAAGACGGCGAAATAAGAATAAGCATCCCGACCTCACGAATATACCATCCGATCAAGAACAAATTACGAAAATTTAACATAAAAGTAGTAGGCTCTAGCAACAACTGCAAGCTAAAAACCATCCTCGGAAGCGTGAAGGATCCACTCTCCAAAGAAGAAAAAAGCGGTATTTACAAAATAACATGCGGTCAATGCAACAAAAAATACATAGGCCAAACCAAACGATTGATAGCAACGAGATTCAACGAGCACATAAAAGAAGCCGAACGAAAAGGAAATGCAACTATACGATCATCGGTAGCAGGACACATAAAAAACGAAGGACATCGCATTGACTGGACAACGTCGAGGTCGTGCGGCAAGTTAGGAAACCTTACACCCTAGATGCATGGGAGAGCGTAGAAATAATGAAGATTAACACCGAGGAGCGTTTGAACGAAGACGAAGGGAATTGCGCAACGAGACTAATAAAACTCGCGACGAAAATAAGCAGATAATTTACAGGTAGATGTTAAAATTGTTATTTTCCAATTTTTACCTTTTTTCACTTTTGTAATGTAATTTCAACCTTTTAACGTTTTACCTGTAACTTAAATATATACAACATTCTCAGCCATTGTAAATTAGAAACGTAGGCACTGAAGAAGGGAGCAAGTCACTCCCGAAATACTAGTATATGCAATTAAAAAATAAAAGTTGTAGTAGGAACAAACGTTTCTCTTTTAATTTAAACAAAATTAAAAATACTACAAAACAACGGCAAACCCAAAACCATAATAAATAAATATGTATTAAGTTTTCAGATATATTATGATGACAATAGCGACGACACCGATGTACCTAAATATTCGGTTTTGGCGGGAAATATTCGGGTAAAGGCGGCACCAGACCGACCGGAGTGTGCCAAACACCGCACAAAAGATCGTGCAGCAGCAGTGCAGCAGTGTGGTTGGGCGACTCCAAGGTATCATTCTTGGAACCGGTCTTATGTGCGGTGTGTGCCAAACTCCGGTCGGTCTGGGGCCGCCTTAAAAGATAGGCAAAAAGGACGAGGGGAGCGAAAAATTGATATAGAAACGTGAAAGTGTCTGATTTTTCGAAAATTTTCGATAAATGGGAGGAAATGTGATCCGAAAGAGGAGCGTGTTACATATTTACTATAGTCTGTAATCAGTCCACACAGCTGATGAGCCTTGTTATATACATAAGTACAATGCGTAGGTTAGTAAATGTATTACAGTCGAACTTCCCATAAGCGGACACCATTGGGGATTGAGATTTTGTCCGCTTATGAGAATATTTCACAAAGGTATGACATTTTATGAAATTAATTTGGACTGCGCTGCGAATCCATTCAAAACCACGATACCTCATTTCAACCGTGTTTTTCCAGTACAATTTTTTTTTCGAGATCGACAACACAATATTTTCGTGAATTCTAAAATGACTTGTTCTTGCGCTTTTTCTTCAAAAGGCAATTTTTTATTAATTTCATATTTTAAAAGATCAGAAAACTGCACGATTAAATGCCGCGACATAAATTGAACTCCTGATTCTCTAAGAAATTCCACCTACACGGAGAGACAAACAAGATTTGTACAGTTATTTCCGGAAATTGAATTTTGCTTTACGCAAAAGACCGATTTTCCGGTAATTTCAAAACTTCTTTGCTCGAAATACAATTCTGTAATGCAAGAATTTCGAATTTTATTTGTGGAATTGTCCGTTTATTAGAGACTTACTTGTTCGGAAAGGGTATAAAAGTACTGTCCGTGTCCGGTTATGAGAGTGTCCGGCTATTGGAAGTTATTTTTCTAGTAAAATATAAGGAAAAGCGTTTGGGAAAATAAAAGTGTCCGCTTATAAGAAATGTCCGGTTATTAGAAGTGTCCGTTTAGGGAAGTTCGACTGTATATCAGAATGGACTATTGCAGTATAACAATACAATAACTGTAACATCATTTGTAACTAACTTTATATCATAAGAATAAAGGCCAGTCATCAGCCAGACGTCGTCTTTTACACTTCGCACTAGAACATGGTGTCAGAAGTGGGATTCGAACCCACGCCCTCAAAGATTCAAATTCTATTCCTTATATACGTTGTGCCATTAGGGTCTTGAATAGTGTAAGATCGTTGACATTTGTGCCTTTCTTTAACAATTCCTGGTAACCAATTAGAATTTGGAGATTTCTTGAAATATATTTCATCCCCTGGATTCAAAATTGACAACTTTTCTTTATTTTTGTTGTAATAGTAGGAGCTTTTCTTCTGAGATTCTTCAATAGCTTTCTTATATTCCTGATGTTTTATTATTCTAGGTTGAAGATTACTCTGGACTACGGGAATATTCATTCTAAGCTTACGGGACATCAATAATTGAGCTGGGGACGGAAGATTCGACTTAGGGGTGTTCCTATAGTGTAAAAGTGCAATGTACGGATCCTGATTTAATTCATGACATTTTTTCAATATATTTTTTATAATTTTCACATAGCTCTCTGCTTGGCCGTTTGATCTCGCATGATAAGGACTCGTTACAATATGCTCAACATCCCAGTCATGCAAAAAGGATTTGAATTCGACAGACTGAAATGGGGGTCCACCATCAGAAACGAGTGACATTGGAATGCCGTGACGTGCGAATATAGATTTTAAGTTGACAATAACATTTTTCGCTGTATAGTTTTGACTAAGTAGAGCAACTTCAATGTATTTAGAGCAATAATCTGTTACAAGTAAAAAATTTTGTTTGTTAAAATAAAGAAAGTCTATACCAACTCGCTGCCATGGAAATTTTGAAATTGGATAACTTTGTAGTGGTTCATGCTGATTTGAATAACTGAAAGTAGCGCATGTTGAACATTGCTCAATTAAATTTTTTAGCTCTCCTGTCATATTAGGCCAAAAGAAAGTTTCCCTTGCAAGATTCAAACATTTGCTAATTCCCTGATGTCCTTCGTGGACTTTGTGAAGCATTTCCAGGTGCATCGAAGTAGGAACGATTAATTTCGTACCTTTAAAGACTAAACTATTCATAACGTGTATTTCACTCTGAAAATTCCAGAACGGCTTTACCAAATTTTCAAGTTTATTCATTCATTCAAATAATACTTTTTTAGTAATTGTAAAACCTGAGCTGAATCTGTTGCTTTTAACATTTTTATACGATATTCTTCACTCACAGCTAAATTAGAGTAAAGAGAATTGACGTGACATTGTAAATCTGACTCATAATCGGGAATGTAATTTTCATTGAGTGCTGCTCTTGATAATGTATCAGATATGTACATCTCCTTTCCCGGTACATGAATGACATTAAGATCATATGCTTGTAAGGCAAGCATTATTCGTTGTAGCCTTGCAGGAACTTCATTCAACGATTTTCGAAATAAATATACTAAGGGCTTGTGGTCTGTATGCACGGTTATTTGGTGACCGTAGACATACTGATGAAATTTGTTACAACCAAATTGTATTGCGAACAATTCCTTCTCAATTTGGGCATAATTTCTTTGAGCTGAAGTTAGGGTTTTAGAGCTATAAGCAATCGGACGGTTATTTTGTAAAATCACTGCTCCCATTGCTGACTGAGATGAATCAACCTGTAAAATTAATGGTAAGTTTGAATCATAATGGGCTAGAAACTGGCGTTTCTGTAATAGCTTTTTTCAAATTATTTAAACTATTTTTACAGTTTGCATCCCAAGACCATGTTGAATCAACTTTTAGCAAATTTCGAAGAATTTCGGTTTTTTCAGACAGATTTTTGATAAAAGGACCCAAATAGTTGACCATGCCTAAAAATCGTTGCAACTCTTTTACAGTTTGCGGTTCAGGCATTTCGGTGATTGCCTTCACTTTTTCTAGATCAGCTTTGACACCTTCCTTACTGAAGACGTAACCTAGAAAGACTACTTCGTTAAGCGAAAATTTACACTTATTCTTATTCAATTTCAAGTTTACTTGCCTAGCTCTTTCTAAAACTTGCTGAAGTCTCTTGTCGTGGATTTCCTTAGTTTCTCCATAAACAAGAAAGTCATCGATAAAAATAAGAATTCCTTCTATGTCTCCAAATAAGTCCATCATTACTCTGCAGTCTGGACTCGTGAGAATCTTTTCCACGACAGACTACAAGAAATTGCTTGATCAGCAAAGGTACATAGTGCAAATTCCCACATGTACTTTTTGTTGTTATAATATAGGTTAAAATTAGATTTAATTTTTGTATAAATAGTGTAAGATTTTGTAAAATAAATTTAGTGTCTTAGAAGCATCAATTCGGCGTCTAGCCTTTGTTTTACTTTGATACTCATTATCTGCAGTGCCATACTGCTTGCCGATCATTGGCAGAAATTATGGTAAGTACTTGCAGAGCCAACTGCTTGCCTATTTCGGCAGATCAATGGTAAAAATCAGTAGAAGACTCTACTAAATATTTCGGCAGTAAGTGCCTACTTATGAGCGGGAACGGCTGCTCACACAAATCTCCGTTCATTTTCTGATCTCTCCCTCACTCTCTCTCTTTTATCGGTACACCATTATGATCTTTCATCACATGGTGACAATATACTCGACCAACAACTTTACACTGCATTCGCGGACAATTTTAAATGGCAAATCGGAGGAAGACAGAAGTCGTATCAGAATCAAATTTATAAGTCATTTTAGTCAGTCGAGTCATAAGTTGCAACAGATTTTTTTGTTGATTCTATTGAATTTCGATCATTATGGCGACTACCGAAAAGGATTGTGTGGAAGACGAAGAGTACTCCGTCAACCAGTCAGTCAAAGAGTACTCCGTCAACCAGTCAGTCATTTTCCACCGGATTGCAGACTAAGGATACGCTTTCCCCGGGCAGCCTCTCATGTATTCGGAAATTGGAGTTGTCGGCCACTGGGAACAATGCCGTCAAGTGGAAGGATTGGCGCATTGTACTTATGTATATAACACCAACGTCTCTCCAATCACTACTAAGTGATCTCGAGAATCCGCAAGCCGTGAGCCAACAAATCTCCGTAATTGGCCAATTGATCACATCGGTACTACCCAATATAACTTGGGAACACGGCATGACTACATGTCCAGCCCAATCTGCCACCGCCACTACACCTGCAATGGAAGCTGTGCAGTATGAAACCATTAAATCTACTGCCGCATCTCGAAACTTTTGGAAGTTTCCGACACCATCGGAATGGTCCCTCTTCTCACAGATCATCTCATCAGTCGAATCCAAGCCTGGATTCTTCATTGTATTTGATGTATCTACCGGACTTGGATCTCTAGCGCAAATTGTTAGATTTCCTGAAGCCTACGACCCAGACGAGGAAGAAACCAGTTACTACATTAATAGTGACATTCCTGAATTCGATGAGAAACTAGCTCCAGCCATGATGTTAGGCTGTGATGAGTATAGCGAATTTAAATCGCGATACGTTTCCAGTTATGCAGAGTGCCTGAAACACGGTACCGCTAGCCAGGGCAATGCAAGACATGCCGTCATTTGGTCAACTAATTAGAGTGACCAACACTAACCTCTCCTCTCCTCTGTGTATCCGAACTTGGCAGAACTGTTCCAAACAAAGTGTAATATTGTCCGTTCCATTTGAACGAGTCTTCTCAAAAGCTAAAAAGAAAACGTTTCTTACGTTTTTTGGAAAAGAACGGAAACGCCCACCACTAATAAATTAGTAATCCTAAAATAATATTCATATAAAGTAGCTATTTGCAATAACATTCTTTATTGTAAACAGGGTTTAATTACTCAATTCAATTTTTTTTTCAATTCAATTCAATTTATTGGAATATAATAACTATAACGGTGGTCGAGCTCGAAGGACACGGTTTACAGATAGATCAATCGTGGCTTTTGTAACCTCGCTGGTGTAATGTATACATACAAGTACACATGTATGTATACAATGTATACACACAATGTACAATGTACAGCCAAATAATCATAATTCCCCACAAACATGCCCGCATAGAAAACAAGAATCAAATTTAATAATAAACATAGTTACCATACGAACCATGAAAACAGTACAGTACAAAGTCATTTCATTCATCTGTAAGATGATAGCAGTGTGTCTGCATTTCAAATTCGCGATTCTATGTTGGGATACGTGTGAACTTGTCAAGTCACACGGAGAATTATGAGAAATGCACCATCAGCATTTCTTCCTAAATTCACACGTTTTTTAGATCCGTTGAATCCGTTGTGTCGAATTTGTAGTAAATGTATCGAATCCTTTGAATTTGAAATTGTATAACCTTGTCGTATTTTCGCTTATTTTTATTATTTGAACTATTAAACGTTGTGTAAATCAGACATTTTAATATATTGTTTCTAAGCGTAATTCATATCCTGAGTTTATTGAACATTAAAACATTGTAAATTTTTGTATAAATAGGTTAAGAAAGCTAGAATAAATAATTAGTTTTAGAACGAAACTACAACCGGCAACTACTTGCCTTTGTTTCACTTAAAGCTATTTTACTATCTGCAGAACCACTGCTTGCCGTTTATTGGCAGAAAATGATAAGTTAAGCATCACCTGTTGCCTGCCGTAATTTGGCATAAACTCGGTTAGTTTGCGGACTCGATTCTGCAAACTATTTGCGAAATTTATACTTTGCAATATCATTCCGGCACGGCATGCTCAGATAAATCCCGTTCAAAACCAATTGCTACATAGTAGTTTCTTTCCTTTTATTTTCTATGCTGACTCAACACAACATATATTACACTGGTATGCAACTGCTTTAGAACCGCCTTGTAGCTGTGGGTCTTAACGAGAGGAACTCTTTTGAATCTTTGGACTTCCCTTTCCTTGTCCCTTAATGTACGTCTAACATGACGTGGAGGAGGGGTTTTGCCCATAAGATCTAGATTCGGGTGTTGACTACGATAATAACAAACAAGATATCGCTTAGCGAGTAGCTCATTATGAGTTTTCAGTTTTAGCAGCATTGTCTCTTGGTGGAGGGGATCTTGTGATGTCATACGTACACATTCAGTAATTATACGCATAGCTGCATTCTGGCATGTTTGAATCCGTTTCCATTTTTTTTCTGTCAGTAGTGGTTTTTGGCGGTTTTTGACTCCCTGACACAAGTTATGTCATCCCTTTTGTAAAATGCATAATCAGCTGATCAATTGACAGATTAAAATCAAAAGTAACCATTGAGTATACGTATTCCAAAAGTTGGCAACCTGTGGGACACTGGAGTGATGTCAGATAAGTATACTTGAAATACTTTCGAAAGATGAATTCTTTATTTCCTTTCTTTCTTTTTTAATGGGTACATTAAGTGAGAAAAACAACACTTTCAACAAAACAGATACGAGTTTATACAGCTATTTCAGATAAATACCTATTCTCCAAAACAACAACAGAAGAAGAGCGCCTGTGTGGAGGTATTATAAAAGCTTACAAAACTGATTTTCCCAAAATATATATATTGTTCCTTCAACTTCATCACATTTTTTTCCGATCTAAGCCTATTAGAACTGAATACGTTGATCTGTTTGTGTATGTTAATGCCAAGGCTGTATATCAGGAAAAACATGCTAGAAGGCAAATGGAAAAACTCGGGAAAGAGGCATCATTCCAAAGAGGCATGATTGAGAGGGAAACATGTAATATTTCACAGTACCTTTCGTGTAAATTACATTGCATTGTTGTTTTTGCTATTGTGTCGTTGCCGACGGCACAATTGCAACTGACACCAATTTCTATTGTGTAGATTTGCAGCCAAGCCGCTGCAAAAGCTTTCTGCACAGTCTCTTGCCATATTCTCTTATCTAGTATTCAGATCTGATCAGCTGTATAGTTTCAATACGTATACTGGTATACTGTATATTTGATCTTATCACTCGAGAATCATATGATCCATCCATATGATGCTAGAAGAGAGAATATGGCATGAGAAAGTGCAAAAAAGGGTGTGTCGCTGCTGTACTGCAATGCAATATACGAAATGCAATGCGTGTAAGCAAATTATAGATTGGGTGTGGGAATTGGATTCGCAGTGTGGGAATTTCCATATTTGTGGGTGGGAATATATTTTTTATATGATTCTTTTTGGGTTTTTGAAGGCAATGAACTTTCCTTTTTACATAAGAGGATACGGTTTTATCATCCGATTTTGCAGTTTTTTAACCTTCAATTTTTGAAGCGGCATTTTTTTTCCTTTTGAAGGGGACAGCAATTTTTGGTCGGGGAGTCCATTTTTGGTTGTCGCCAAGCGCGGACACAGTTCGTCCGTCGGGAGTAGTATTAACTCTTTTTGCACTAGAGTGCTATATTAATTTCTTCTTTAATCGCTAAATATAATTGAAAAGTATTTTTAAAAGATTAAAGTTCTTTGCTCGCGATATAAGTTTTTTGTGCTCCTTAAAAAAATATATCCTGCTTGTGTGCTAGTAAAGCAACCACGATAAAGGCATCGAAACCGATGAATGTCATACATATTTTTGCACTCTCCGAGTGGATATGCCCGTAAATCGGGAAATCGCTCGGAGAGCAACATTCTCAACAAAATATAGGAATTGTATTTCGTGTAATAACTTCTCATTTTTTCTGTTGGTAGTGATTTTCGTCGGTTCTTGACTCTCTGGCACAAGGTTTGTCATCCCTTTTGTAAAATGCATAATCAGCTGATCAATTGACAGATTAAAATCAAAAGTAAACATTGAGTATACGTATTCCAAAAAGTAAGTATATTGACGAAGCGCTATGTGATTCGACCAGATAAGAAGTTTGCCCTTAAATTTTATATCTATTTTCAGCATAATACGTAAAGGTAGCAATTACGTTGACTTTCATTGGTTTCATTTGCAGATAATCTTCAATCCAAGATATTGACGGCGACCTTCGATGGACGATAGGACGGCGACGCGACATGAGAAACCTGTGGGACGCTGGAGTGAGGCATTTTTATGTAGGTTATGTTGTTCTCAGAACAATAAGAGTAAAAAAACAATAATTTATGCTTTTTCGTACGATTATCTTTTATTTTATTAGGAAGAATCAATATAGATATCATATCCCGGCTTTTCCAGGGAGGAGGGGTGCCAAGTTAAGCAGCTTCAAAAGAAGCCTGCTTCCAATCCATGTGAATTGTATTAATTGCGACAATTTAATGGAGCTAAAACAATCACGAAAGGCAAAAGATAGTTTTGTGTGGGTTTGTAATGTCTCAGCATGCCATTCTTCATAAGTGAAATTAATGTTTTAATGGTAAATAAGGTAAGTGTGAAAGTATGTATGTACATATTAGCAAATATCGTAATAGGTTCAAGTTTGTGACAACTTTATCCAAGATTTCAATTATATCATGTTACAAGATTCTAATGTTCTAATCGGGTCAAATATACATAAACTGATCAGCTGATCAGTTGACATTGGAAGTACACAAATCAATGTAAACAAACAAATCTATACAATTCAAAGGTGAGTAATTTTGTTAAATTCTAAGTAATCAAATTAATTAATAATAAATATATTGTTACAGCCAGACTCATTGCGAGGCGGACGGCGGCAGCACTAGGTATACGGCGGCAACACCGGGCGAACGTCGATATACGATGATTACGAGTAGCGACTCAAGGCGTGTGTGTGTGTGCGTGTCTGCAAGGCGAAGAAGATACACGACGGGGACTAGGTACTATTCCGGTAGACGTGATACGAGGCGGTTGTATTGTTGCGTACAGTTTTTGTATTTTCAATTGGCGAAAAATAAAGGCGAGCCGTATGTTATTGGAAAGGATTTACTAGATCGATTTATAGACGTTTTTCATATCAGAAGTGGGATAGGGAATCCGCGCGCGAGTGTGAAATTGGCGATTTGGCGAGAAAAAAATAAATAAAAAAGAACGGTGATTTTCTTTGCACGGCGTGGTGCATGTTCGGACAAGTTGTGTATGGCGCGGCGGTGCGGTGTTGGTTGTTTTTCTTTGTTCGGCGACTAGAAAATTTTTGCACGGCGGTGTGTGCATGTTTTGATCTTCTACAATTTGGCGACGGACAATTTTGTTTTACACGGCGGTGTGGTGCGTTTGAGTGACTTGGCGACGGGCGGTTTTGTTAAGCACGGTGGTGTGGTTGTTTCGCGATTTTTCGATTTACAATAGTTTTTGGTGTTTGAAATGGCGAGCCCTCAAGGTGACATGGAGGTCGATGAGTATTTGGCGGAGGAAATCAACGTGCTGCCGGGTCCGTCGTGTGCTAATGTGGAGAGTGGTGCTGCGATGGCACAAGGTGCAGTGCCTAAGAGAACGGACGGCGATTCCGGTATCTTTATCGCGAAAGTGGTGCAAGATATTTTAGAAGCGGGTCTGGCGAAACAAATTAGATGATATGCACAAATATAGATACATATAAACGAAATCACATATATGTACATAAAAATATAAAGTAGATTTTAACGAGATATATAAGGAATACACCTCGAACAATATCTGAGGCTGGCAATTTTACATTTGTTTGTCGCAAATAACATATGGAATTTCAAAGGGACGCCTTGAACCATATGCCAATTATAAATTACATTTATCTTAGTATTAAATAACAATGTTATTCTAATTGCTAATGAAGACTGCCCATGCAAGCAAAAGAGACTCATGTCCTTATTTGAAAACTTCAGTTTCTCTTTTCGAAATCACACTTGCGAATATATAGATGTAATAAGTAGTTTCTTGAAAGGCGAGGAGTTTTTTTTTGTTTGCCATTTAGCAATTATTTCGAAAACGTATTCATACGCATATCCTGAGATAACATACAGCAGTAAACTGCCGACACAACAACAACAATTATGTAAATATGTATATACACTTAATGAAGAGGATATGAATAAGTAAATTTAGCTCTCGAAATTACAATGTTGGGCATTAAGCTTATAAATACACAGTATTGAATTAGCTAAGCTGCTAAAATTACATCTCGATTTCTAAGAGAAATTTACATATCAAACAGTGATAAAGGCAATGTAACGATTGTAGCTAATAAGTCTGAATACGAGAATAAAATGGATCAGTTGTTAGCTGATCAAAACATGTTTGAAATATTAGATAAAGACGCGACAGCTTCACTGGAAAGGAAAAATAATCGCCTTGTTAAAACGTTATGTAACAAATTCCATCACTTTATCACAGAGCAACAAGTCGCATATCTTGAAACGTACACAGCTGTTCCACCACGCATTTATGGACAGCTTAAGATACATAAACCAGATCGTGGTTTGAGACCGATTGTCTCAACAACAAATTCAGCATCGTATAAATTGTCAAAATTTTTGGCAAATATTTTAAAACATGCTTTTAAATCCAACTTTGCTTTAAAAAATTCGATGCAATTTGTTAAACACATCATAAAAAGAACAATTCCCACTGACCACGTACTCATATCATTTGATTTTGAAAACTGATTTACTAACATATCAACTGAGTTAGCACTTTCTATCATTGAAAGAGAATTTGAACGCCGAATAAGCAAGTGTACACAAATTCCTAACAAAGAGTTCTTGAATTTACTGCTTTTCTGCTTGGTTGATTGCAATTATTTTATTTACAAAGAAAGAATTATCTCAATGAAATCTGGTCTATTTATGGGATCAAACCTAGCGCCTATCCTTGTACAACTTGTATTAGACGATTTGATAAGTGAAACTATATGCAAATTGGATTTTGTACCATTATTTTGGTTTTCATATGTGGATGACCATATTACTGCGATTCCCCGTGACAAAATAAAATATGTTTTCGATATGTTACATGATTATGATAAAAATATCCGATTTACATATGAGATCGAAAATGAAGGAAGGATCAATTATTTGGACTTAACATTACATAGAACCAATAAACACACAGTAATTACCAATTGGTTTCATAAGGCAATTGCGTCCAATAGACTGTTGAATTTCTACTCCAATCATCCAAAGAGAATGACGATTAATGTGGCGAAATCGTTCGTCAGAAAAGTAATTAAAATTAGTCACAAACAAAAATATCAATAGAATCAAAAAAGTGTTACTTGATAATAATTATCCATCATCATTAATAGAAAGAATAATTAAAGAAGTAAAAAATACGAAAAAATCCTCAGAAGCAATTTTATAACCCTGATGATGGGCTCCAAAGCCCGAAATATATCGGTTAACTGAATCAAGAGTGTTTCATTCATTGTGTGGGCTAGGAGGCTATACAAAATCATAGTCGAATCAACTAATTGCCCCGGCAAATACAAAAACGACTTAGTTTATTTTTTAAACTGAGTTACATCAACGAAACGAAGTCTCATCACCCGCTTTACATGCTTTGGAGTGTAACCACCTCTCATAGAGCATCGACAATCTATGTTTAGTAAAGCAAGTGGACCAATAATACAAGCTGGACCTGGACGCATACGAAAGCGTCTATATGTATCTGCACCGGGATGTAACAATGAACACCATGGAAGCGCCGATACGTTCTACAACATTGTTTCAATCATTAGCGAAATGTAAAATAAAATATTTTTTTTATATATACGTACATTTATTAACGTAACAGTAAAATATCATTGCATTCTTTCCATAAATTTTCAATTTTTCAATGTACAAATTTTAGTTTTTTGAATTAGTAATATAGTACTTGCTGAGGATGACACTCATGTCGAAATGCATCCAATTTAAAAACTCTGTTTTATTTTCATAAACTATTTATTTAAATAAAACAATTTTGAAAGGCGAAGTCATAAAGATGTTTTTAATAGATTTTTATAATACGTAGTGGACTTTGCGGTTTATTAATTTTCTCGTTTTTTTTTTTTAAACAAACTCTATTGAACACTGTTTGTACTATTCGTACTAACACAGAGACCATCGCTCAGATGTGACAAACAATTCATCAAATTTTCATCGCAATCGGATGTCCACAAATTTGATATTTTTAATCTGTCAGACCCCGATCAATCAAATAAGCAACGAAACTTACGCTCTTCATTTACCTGCATTTCCTTTTTGCAGCTGAACAGACAGATTCGGTGCGCGGAAAGATTCGATTTTTATACTTTCTAACGCTGTATTGTAAAATGAATAGTGAAAAAACATCGAAGTAGTGTTAGTGCAAAACCTTTACATCGTTACAGTCTGTTTGATGAAAGGCAAGATGCTGACACGAGCAAGCAATGTGAGCTTCAAGGTGAAAGTGAAACCGAGGCTGGGCTTCATTGATAAGCAAGCAAGAGTGTTGAGAGTTTATTCCGGCATCTGATGAGAGGTTTCGTGCCATGTACTGTCGTTCGAAATCGAAAATTACAATTTTCGAGTTCCCCCTTGCGGGGACAACATTATTCCAACAACAAATAAAGAAAAGGGAAAGAAAAAAAATTTTCTTTTATTTGTTACCCACACTTAAAGGCAAAACCGGACGGCAGCGTAGAGGGCCCACGGGAGTGTCGTGGTGTGCGGTGGTTGCGTCCGAAATATGTTTATAGTAGTTAAGCAAGAGTGTTCAGTGTTTATTCCGAATTTGAATTTAATAATTTAACTGTGGCACCACCGTTATGAATTAATTACATACAATTGTGGTACGGCTGTATAGCTGTCATTAAAAAGATAGAATAGTTGTTGTTGTTGTAGCGATTCGAGAGATTTTTTTTCTCTTGAATCGAAGGGGGTTTAGGCAGCTCTTGGCCGTTTTAACAACGGGTAGCTCCGAGACGATTTACATCGGACAACCGGCTGCCGTAGGAGCATTTTATTGACAACACAAACATCCATGGGTCTGTAATAGCCCCCGACAATAGAAAATAATCCCAACAGCAGAGTGCGAGCGAGTCGCATTTCGAACGCACCCTCTGTCACGAACTATGACACGAGAGGGCGCTCGCAAACGTCAAACGTGAAACAGCCTCGTGGGAGAGACAGTGGGATTTCCGGTGTAGTTCGTGCGGTTGTGATAAGTGCACAGCTCGGTCAGGTCGGTGTAGCGTTTACCCCGAAACTCTTGTGCTTCCACCATAAACTCCGATTAAGACACTTGTTAATCCGTAATACATTACGCTAAGAAAAAGTGCAAGGAATCGTGATTACATCCGCTGCTTCGATTAGCGCGCAATTTTGCAAATCTATCGACTGTCCTTCCATCTGGATTCTTGTGCATTGCTGTTGCTTGCTCTGGGTGTCCCCCCCCCCATTGGCGTCACCAAGACCATGTCGTCCGCCCAGGTACTGTTTCCTTTTCTCTTCCCTAGAGGAGAGTATATAATTAAAACAAAAAAAAAAAAAAAAAATCTCCACAATTTTAGGTGGCGGCACTCCTGCAGGCCTAAACGGAGGAAATGTGCGGTCTATCAAAATTGAAGTCGCGGTTTCCATATGAGCGCTGGCTATTGGAAAATACACAGTGTCCTGCCAATCGAGACTACCCCACATCCCCCCCCAGGAAGACAGATCATTTTGTAACCATTGCCGTTTTTCTCACTAAGAAATTTTATTTGTCATCCATGACAGGTGGAGACAGTTGGTGACAGCAAGTGACCCCTTCGCGTGCCGGTGCCCGAGCTCAGCTACCGGGAATGTGGGTCGGGTTCCATGAAAGAAGGGGGTCTAGTGATCGGCGGTGTTACAGTAAGAGAATTGTTGCACGCGGGTACCTGCCAGGCCGGTAACAACCTGAACAAAAGCTGAAAAGAAAAATGGAGTGAAAAGCGACTTCGACAATCAACCAACGAGGCATTCCTGAAATAAGCAAAAAGCCGCTAATGAGACGGCTTCATTGGCGAACGAGGATGATCCATCTGGGGAGGAAGCAGGAAAGCAAACACGGTAAGTTTATGTGGAATTCATGACGTTATAATTGGCATAACTTTTCGAGTTGGAGATATAATTATATGTTGACATGTCCTTTGGTTCTTAACATATATCTATTAATACATAGGATTGCTATATTTAGTCAACACTCAGGTCTACTTTTCTTCTTTTATTTACAGATAGTGAGATTTAACCTTCAAACCCTAGGGTGCGCACCGGAGAGGGGAGGGACACGATGAGCCTTAATGATGACATGCGTAGAGAAAAGGAGACAGAAGCGATACCAAGAATTATTATTTAGCTTATTCATACTTAATTAGCTAATTCAATACTGTGTATTTATAAGCTTAAGGCCAACTTGTAATTTCGCGAGCTAAATTTACTTGTTCGTATTCTCTTCATTAATTTTCTGTATATCTATAATGTCTATATGTCTATAAATTCGCGAGTGTGATTTCATTTATATCCATGTTTATGCATATTTTTAATAAAAAAAAAGGAAAGGAAAATAAAAGAATTTTTAAAAACAACCTCTCACATGTTTACTATTTAAACGCCTGGTCGTCGTTGTCGTCCGTCCGACCAACTGCACAATTTACGTGAAAATCTCGCAATGTCACTGTCTCGTTCATGGGGCTGAGTTCCGCAAACGATGGCAGCATTTAGGCCCGTAGAGTATTTAATTCATTCGAAACAAATTAGCAAAGCGTATCGCGTGAATTTCGGTCTAAAACCCGAAACGCAACAATTCGACAGCCAACAAGTGGCGGCCATCTTTCTCCTCTCGACTGCAGTCCTGGGCTGATCGTTTGCCAAATTATGAAATACGTTTGCGACGACTAGAGCAAATTCCTTCCGTACGACGTCAGGACGACCAAAAATTATCACCACTGAGAGACAGACAAAAAGTTCGGCGACTTCACGCCCATGGGGGGAATGTGGGGTAGTCTCGATTGGCAGGACACTGTGTATTTTCCAATAGCCAGCGCTCATATGGAAACCGCGACTTCAATTTTGATAGACCGCACACTTCCTCCGTTTAGGCCTGCAGGAGTGCCGCCACCTAAAATTGTGGAGATTTTTTTTTTTTTTAATTATTTACTCTCCTCTAGGGAAGAGAAAAGGAAACAGTACCTGGGCGGACGACATGGTCTTGGTGACGCCAATGGGGGGGGGGGGGGCACCCAGAGCAAGCAACAGCAATGCACAAGAATCCAGATGGAAGGACAGTCGATAGATTTGCAAAATTGCGCGCTAATCGAAGCAGCGGATGTAATCACGATTCCTTGCACTTTTTCTTAGCGTAATGTATTACGGATTAACAAGTGTCTTAATCGGAGTTTATGGTGGAAGCACAAGAGTTTCGGGGTAGACGCTACACCGACCTGACCGAGCTGTGCACTTATCACAACCGCACGAACTACACCGGAAATCCCACTGTCTCTCCCACGAGGCTGTTTCACGTTTGACGTTTGCGAGCGCCCTCTCGTGTCATAGTTCGTGACAGAGGGTGCGTTCGAAATGCGACTCGCTCGCACTCTGCTGTTGGGATTATTTTCTATTGTCGGGGGCTATTACAGGGATTCGAACCCACGCACCGGCAACTCAGAGATATAGTGACATCTCTGCCACTGAGCCACCGAATGCTAATTAGTGGCCGAGTCACTGAGAACAACCCCCAACACTCATCTTACTACAATATTTTAATATAAACTTGAGTAACGTAGATTAGATCACCACCGCTGTGGAAAATCTTTTACCGACAGAAAGTTCCGGAGCCTCGTCAGCTCCAAAAATCAGCACTAGAAAGAAGGTGCCGAGTAAACAAGTGAGGCAGAAGAAAGTTGACGCCCACCGTCGCCTTTTGAACGAGAAGACTGTTCAAAATAAACTAAATCCGCGACTTGATGCGAAGAGGTTTATACCTGAAGATGATTTGGCACTCATCTTAGAAGAATGCCGTCGCACAGCCATGCAACAACCACCGATCGAGATCGACGTATCTATTGAAGATAAGTCACTCGACAAACTGTGTGAAGAAGAAGTCAAATACCTTCACATTGTGGGAAAGGTTTTGCCAAAAGATGACGACGCTGTGCACCTTGCGAAGGTGGTCCGTGCCCAAGCAGTTACGAAAATTAACGCAGCACGGAGACACAACGGATTGCTAGTGAATACCGACGACCTTTAGTATAGCAATCGCGTTGAGAAGCGTTTTACTGTACTTCCAAAAGTGGTAAACGTTTACCTCGAACAGATTGGTCAATTCAAAGTTGACCAACAGACGTTTGTATCCAAGAGCAAACTTCGCAAAGTTAGCTTTACCAGTTTGGTACCCGGAATGTACCTGATGTCGTTGACTCATCCGAGTCCTGAAGGGGATAGAGTTGCCGTAGCCAGTCTCCCCGACGCTCACTACGTCGTAGATGGAAAGATCCGGCAAGATCTGGAAATTTGTAGGTAGAATAGTCAGTCAGTGTAGTCACCCGCCTCGCTGAAAATATTTAGAATCCTGTAATCAATGAATTATTGTATCTTTACCAGGAAAATAAAACGCCACGACAAACGTCTATAGTGTTTTTATTTTATAGTCACTCGACCAACGGAATTTACAAAGAGTATTGGCAAGTATTACACGTGTAGGAGTATTGAGAGCAAGGTACTTGGAGCAGCATCGCACACCCAGTAAGAACAAGGCCAGAGCGAGCTACGAGTATTACAAATATTAATTACATAATGTTGGAAATTGATTTCAGGGATCATGTGCAAAGTGTCCTGGAAAGGCTCCTAATAGTGAGCCCAACTAACAGGTGCTAGTGGTAGAGTCAAACGAAAAAAGGATTACGAAGCGCAAGGCAAAGTGAAAGACGGATTGACTAGACGTGAAGGAGGAAGAGAGAGAGGAAAACGTCCAAGACAAGAAACGACCTAAAAATTGAACAAGTAACAACAATAAATGGATCCTAACCCAAAATTTTGAAGGCAAAGTCACAGACGGATTGACTAGACGTGAAGGAGGAAGGGAGAGAGGAAAACGTCCAAGACAAGAAACGACCTAAAAATTGAACAAGTAACAACAATAAATGGACCCTAACCGAAAATTTTGAAGATCTTTTTGACACATTCGAGTGAAAGTTTTTTCGACAAATTCCTAGGAGCCGTCTGCGAGCGAGATGAATGGCGTCCATTCGTACAACCGGATTGCAATAGGCGGAACATGTACACAAATTGAACTACAATTGCATGCCCAAGAAATCGATGCCCGCGCAAGGATTGGACAAAACCAGATTGCGTGGACGACCGAGAGACCTACAGAAGCAATCAGTAGGTGAGGACCCACCAGTCTTTGGGCTTCTTAAACTGGAAGACAAAGACGCGTCTCCGCATCTATTGGAGGTCAACACAGCACATACAGGGGGTAAAGTTCCGAATTTGGGCTATCGATAAAGAAGAAAAATAATATTACAATTTTCTTATTCCGTGCCTCGTTCTTTATACCGCTCCATGGCGTCGGGTCGACCGGCCTGCGATGTAAGCACATATTAAAATTTAATGGGAAACATTTTTTTTTCGACTACTGATATTACAAGAGTGTAATTTCTGTCATAATTAACTTTTGGATAAACACGTAATACAACATAAGAGTATACCCACAGTTGGAGGAAATCTGATAAATTTGGTTGAAAAAAAAATATCACCTACCTTACTGTACTGCATCCGAATTCCGTTCAGCGATGAAAAAATTTTGGCCCCATAGTCAAGCATCTATAACAGCCGTTCGACAACACATTACACTTTTATGATGCCAATCAACTCTATTTATCGCTTATCCTATATACACATATATCTTTGGTATAGCATCATAAAACACTTTGTTAATCGTAGACGATATCATCCGAACGCTGCGTCGTACATGTCCCGACAATATCGTCCTTACTCGTCCTACTAAAACCACGTCTGTCGACTCATATCATAATGTTTAGGCATTCCCAATGTCGGCGGTCGATAGCCCGGTTGTCCGTACGTACCCGCCGCTCCGGTCGCTGATCCCAACAATCCTTGATTGAGCATCATTCGCGTTCGCAACTCTTGTTCCTGTCGTTGAATGTACTGTTGATAAATGGGCGAACTCGTATCCAGTTGTGAGTTCATAAACGGATATGTCGGCCGTACCGGATTGTGTGCAGCCAAAAATTGTTGATACGGTGTTGCCGATGCGGCTGCTGTCACAGCCGTTGCCGGATTATTCGATTTATCGTTCGACGTTTCGGCACCGGCGCGATGCGTAGGCGGCAAATAGTACGGATCCAAATAGCCGGAATTGTCGCCGTACATGCCGGCCGGAAGACCAAGCCCGCTGGGCGACGGGCCAAAATTGAAAGCACTACCCGGCACCATACTCGATGCCGTTTTAAGTGAAATTGCTGATGCGTCGGTGGCACTGACCGATGTTGCGGTTTTTAAATCGGAATACAATTGAAAACCTTGCGTCGATTGTGCGTTCTGTGCGGCGTGCGATGACTGTTGCGCGGAAAGTAGCGAGGCAGGATTTGGTGCGATGTCATTTGCATTGACCGCCGCTGTTTTCTTCTTTTTACGTTTCGACGGTTTCGGCTCGAAATTCTGTTCCATGCTTTGCGCCACATTCATAGCGTTCGGTGCACTTGTGGCGTAATTATTTGACAGATTTTGATCACGAGGCGGAACCGAATACGGCGACGTATTCTGATACATTTGTTGACTCAGATTCTTACTAAACATATGAGCGGCAGGCGGAATGTTTTTGTCATAGTAGCCAGTCGGCGCCGATGATCCCGACAGGCCCAGCAGACTTTCGTCCATCATAGAGAGCGGATGATTGAGATTGCGCAATGGATCCAACATAGCGGCTGGATTATTGTAAGTTTTATAGCCACTGAGATCCATATTTAGCTGTTGGCTACGTGCTGCCAGTTGACCCATTTGATCCGGTCGCACCATTCCGTCGTTGGCGATTTTATCGGAGCTTGACGAATAGTTGGTGGCGGCTAACTGTTGCCCGTGTTTGTTGGTGTCACCACCGAAAACGTTCGGGGTAGCGTGTTGCTGATGTTTATTCATATCAGCCGCTGGGTTGGGCATTGGATTCGGGAATGTTGACATTTTCGACGAGATGTTTTCGTGCAATTGTTGTTGCATTTGTTGAGCGTAGTTGTTGCTTGCCATATTCAGAGGTTTGTTTGAACTTTGGGCCATATTGTTGACCGATGACGAGTCCATGCTTTTCGAGCTAGAAGCCAACATATGGTAGGCTTGTTGTTGAGTCAATGAAGTTGCCTGAGTGTTGGCAACGCCAGGATTGCTGTTAGACTTTTCCTGTTGCACGCCTCCGGCGAAATCCTTGGGGAATCCCATTGCCGCCGCACGGTTGAACATTTCAAAAGCTTTACTCGGCGGAATGTCGAGCGACTTGCTAAATGGAAGATTCTTGTTTGTTACCATCGATCCCAGGAATGAGTCAAACATTTGCTGATGTTTCTGGAACGAGTCATACGGCTGTTGTTGCTTGCCGGGCATTTGATTTGGAAGATGATCATGTTTCGGTTGTCGATTTGTTGTATCCGATAGTCCGCCCAGGTTGAGTATATCGGCCCCGGTTGGTTGGGGCTTCAAGTTGCCTTGATGCTTGTTTTCTTGTTGCCTGGCCAGTCCCGTGCTCATGTCCATTGACATATCCGTGCCGCCATACATATTCGGTGTTTTCGCCGCATTCTTTTGGACATCTCCCGCCCCGTACGGTACTGAATAGTTGGGATACTGTAACGTAGATTTGTTTTCGTTGGCCACCTGACTCTGATTCATTTGGTTGTTTTGAAGTGGATTAATTTGAGAGTGCGATCCAATCGGGGTCAGATCAGACGACATGGGAACGGTAGCACGCTCAGACTGATGGGTTTGCGGTACGGACAAATCTACTTGCGAATTCCAATCTTGACTGGATTGCATTTTGTTCAGTAGACCTGCCGCAGCTGGGTTCTGTTTAGCAATGTCTGTATCGTAATTCGGCGGCTGATAAACAGCTGCTGCATTCGGGTTTTCATGTACTGAATACGAAGGCGGCTCCGGTTGGTATGGCGAACTTTCGGCAGACTGTTGTCTTTGTGCATTGTCAACCGTTGATTGAGTATTTTGCGTTTGTGGCTGTTGTTGCTGCTGCTGAACGAAATTATGCGTCGCCGGTGTAGAAGGCTGTTGTTGTGCTTGCGTAGCCCCGCCCCCTACAGCCGGCTGTTGATATGGCGATGTTGGATTCTGATGATACGGCGAACTGGTCGGTTGCTGATACGGTGAATTGGCTTGCTGATGATACGGCGAATTTTGCTGACTACTTGGCGATTCACCTTGCGATGTTTGTGGCATGCTCGGCGAATTTGGTGATGATCCCATAATGCTTGACGGTGTGCCTTGATTTTGGAATGGTGAGTTCTGCGGTTGTTGATATGGTGAATTTTGCTGATGATACGGCGAATTTTGAACTTGTTGATACGGCGAGTTTTGAGTTTGTTGATACGGCGAATTCGAATTATTGTTCGGACTCATTGAATTGTAGTCGGACTCTTGCGAGCGGGGCTGTTTATATTGATCGAACAAAGCCGAGGATTGTGTGGATGTATATGTTGGCGGCTTCGCCGCATCGTTTGCCGTGGCATTATAACAACCGCCGTATGAATTCGGCACATCCGTATTCACCGTCGGCGACGAGGCCGATGAGTAAATATGCTGCGAATATTGCGGGTAAGGCGATGGCATTTCGCGCGGACTACAACTCTTCTCGGGACTACTCTTTGTGGTTGTGTCTTGATAGAAACCGACTTTGATGGCGCCATTCAGTGGATACGGTGACGTAGGCTTTGCAATATCATCAGGCTTGGGCGAAACCATGATGGGCGAGGCGCCAATTGGTGAAGGATACGGTCCGGCATAGGCACCAAAACGATCGTCAATACCGACTCGTGGACTGTCCGGGTCTTGACTGAATGACGATCGCTCCGATATTGTACTACCCGTACTGGCCTTTCGTTGTCGCGGGGCCGGAAGAGGAAATGTTTCAGACGTATTCGGGGGACTTTTCATCGTATTCAATGAATTGCTTGCGGCTGGATCGTTATTCGAACGTTCGACACCATGCGATGAGGCCTCCGCTGCTGTTGCGTCGCCCGATTTCTTCTCCTCCTCCTCAACTTTCTTCGCCTTCTTCGGTGCGCCAAATGCCTTGAACCATGCACTCAAATTCGGAGTGGCATTCACCTTTTCATTTTTCTGTGGAGATTTTTCTTTTTCCACTTCTTTTGGCTTCTCGATTTCTGCTGCTTTCAAACTTGTCGTTTCTTCAGGTACGGCTGCTTTCTTCTCGACTTCGTCGCTAAGTGGTGGAGTCTCACTGGTTCGTTTCGCTTCCATTTCATTGTCAGTAAAACTATGCAGTTGACCCAACCCGAAACTTTCCGTTTGCAAGACACTACCCATACTCAACTTGGGTCCGAATTCATCTGTCTTGACGACTAATGAATTTTTCACTTCTTTAATTTTATTGGCCGCCGTCGGCGGAAATAGTTCTTCCGTTTTGTTTGTCGCATGACCACCGCTGATTAGATTGCCTTTCGCTTTGCCCGGCTGCAGGCGATCAATGGTGCGCAGCAGATCTTTTCGGCGACTCACGCCTGTCAACTTCTCCTTCAATGTTTTGCGCTTCGACTCCTTTTGCTGCTGATTCTTAATATGCGGCGGTGGTGGAGGATTGGCCAGAAATTGTGTTGTACCGGACGATTCGCGTGGCTTGCCGAGAGCTGTTAGCGCAGCGCTGGCTGTACTAGTCGACGCTGACGAGGGAGTATTAATTGGTGGAGGCATCACAGCTGGTGGTGGAATCAGATCTTCTATGACATCCTGTTTGTTGTCGGCAATTTCGTCAATACTGACTGCTTCAAGTTTTACGGTTGAAAGCGACACGGGCCTACGGAAATCGTTTGGATCAATCTTAGACGTAACGGCGTCAAAATCATCGAGTAGATTATATCGTGACGGCGAATTACTGGCCGAACTGAATTCAGGAAAGCGCGGTGTATGTTCCAGCCACCGATTGATGTCCTTCAGTGTTTGCTCTGTTTCCAATTCGAGTGCTTCTAAATTGGTTTTGTTAGGAGTTGTAGTTGAGGCTTTTTTCGCCGTATTCGAAGACGCCGGTTTCTTTATATTGACTTTCTTTGGCGTATGTGTAGTTTTCTCTACAGACTGCTGCTCCTTTTTAACAGGCGCTGGTTTGACTTGTGGTGACTCGTCGACAAACTCATACGCATCTGGCAATGGCGCTGTGGTGGCCTTTACAGGAGTGACGGGTGTCGACGAAATCGGCTGGGCGGGCTTTTTCGTCGACGTTGGAGATTTACTTTCAGCACAGGACTCTCGGAGTTTTTCAAAAATGGTCTTTTCATCACGAGGTTGCTGAACCGGTTTCACGCCAAAAATCTCATCAATGAGAGTGGAACGTTCCTTGCTTTTGGCATTCTTGACTTTTAGCTTTTCGATAGTTTCCTTCAACTTTTGGTTTTTCTCCTTGGAGAGCGCCGAATTCGAGCTCTTACTTGCCATCTCTTTTTTCGAGTCTTTGATCTTTTCGGCTTCTTTCACAATTTGATTGTACTTCTCGTCGGTGTTGCGATTACGACGTTGCTTGATGAGATCATATTTATCCAAATAGAAATAGGACGAAGACGTGTTAGAGGTTGACGGATTCATATCCATGGACGATGCCTTTGTGGGATCGTCACAGTCCGACCGATTGTTGATTTTACTCTCTTTTCGCGACTTGGATCGCTCGCTTTCGTCCAAGTCGGATTCACACGAATTAAACGGACTGGCACTGCGTGACAAGCTTTGGCTTGTTATTGACATCATATCGGCCGCACTGTCCGACTGGCCTTTATTTTTGCTTGGCAATTTCACCGGTGACGGAGTCCGACTTCTCATTCCATCGTCACACGATGATTCATCTTCGTCCTTGATTGAGGCACTTTTGGCGTATTTTTCGTGTAAGTCAACCTTAAACAGTGGCGACGAACCACGCGACATACTTTCGCGATCGTGGTCGACGATTGTATCTGAGTTTCTGGCGTTCTCCTCCTCGTCGTCATTGTTGTCGTTTTGTTGAGGTTTATCGCCGCCTGATTTCTTCTTGCGCGCTTTCCGCTTCTTGCTTGCTCCATTGGAATTTTTCTTATTGTCTTTTGTTGGTCGATTTTTCGAAACTTTTGAACTGGTAGTTTCCTTTGCATTTGACTTACCACCTTTTGATTTGGAGTTTTGATTATTCTTTTCTGCTTTATCGGGTTTCGTGCTCTTCGGCTTTTCCATGCTGGGCGTTTTCTTTTTTGGACTACCACTCGATTCGTGGCAGCCGGCTTGCTTCTTTTTTGAACTTTGTTTTTGCGTTTCGTACTCTTCGTTCTCGGAATCAGTTATCATTTTGCGGTCGTCTTCCAACTCCTCATCCGAAGTTAAACTTTCTTTCTCCTTTGTTTCCGTTGAAATTGACTTACCACCTTTTGATTTGGAGTTTTGATTATTCTTTTCTGCTTTATCAGGTTTCATGCTCTTCGGTTTTTCCATGCTGGGCGTTTTCTTTTTTGGACTACCACTCGATTCGTGGCAGCCGGCTTGCTTCTTTTTTGAACTTTGTTTTTGCGTTTCGTACTCTTCGTTCTCGGAATCAGTTATCATTTTGCGGTAGTCTTCCAACTCCTCATCCGAAGTTAAACTTTCCTTTTCCTTTATCACTTTTGATTTTGACGATTTTTTCGCCTTCTTCTCACTACCCTTTTTATTCGACTTTTTAGCCACTTCAGCATCCGCATGCGGCGGTTCCTCCTCTTTCTGACCACACTTGGTTTTCGCCTTCTTTGCAGGCGGCTCTGAACTCTTCGATTTTGACTTTTCACTAGGTCTCTTGTTTGCTCTCTTGACAACAGGTGGCGGTTCATCGACTTCCTCATCCATCAAATCCTTATCCGAAACGGGCACATCCTCAGTCGGGACATTGTCTTCATCGTCTGTCTCAATTGACGTATTTTGTGCTTTATTGCCTTTTGCTTTTTTCTTTCGACGCTTGTCTTTGTCTTTGCGTTTTTTCTTACCGCCCTTACTCGCTGCCTCGTTTTCATTCTCCTCGTCATCGTTGGGAACGTCACTATCCGCACTTTTCTTCGGATGCTCGCCGCTCTCTTTCGCGCTATCACCGTGAAAAGCTTTTAATGCACTTGTCTTGTACGACTTTTCCCTGAACACATTCGATCTTGGATCCGGGTACTCAAATGATTCGTCCTCGTCGGATGAATGCTGATCTAGATACTTTTTGGTTGCCTTATCGAAGGCTTCTTGTAGATTATTAACCATTTCGGTATATTCTGTGGAAAGAGAACAATAATTGAAATAGTAACTTTATCAAATTCCGCAAGCGCAATCTTACCATTATTTTGTCCATTGTATAGCCTACAGTTATTAACAATTAACTTGAAATCGTTACGAAATTCGCTGTACTTCTTATAATCTTCATTATCGAGCTTTTCTTCCATTTTCAGGATATCCATTGGCCTAGAAATACGAAATAGACAAATCCATTTTAGGACTTTAGCACTAGTTTTCAGTTTTCCAAAAAATTTACCTTCGTATTATTGAATAATACCGCGGCGCAATCTCTTCATCAACCGGATCCATAAAGGGCCAGGCATCCCGATGATTTTTCACATAAAGTAACACTTTATGCATACCAATTTGTAGTGTTTCGTCTTTTTCCGTATAACTAATAAATGGGAGGTTTGTTGTTGAATTAAACAAATTGTTTGTCTTAAAGCTACTTGTTGAAATTCTGTGTGGTTTTTGATTGTTTTAGTTTTTAGTATCGACAGGATAGGTATGTGGTAATAATAATGTGATGAGTTACATATGATATACGGTGCGCAGCATGGAAAAAAAATAATATATACAAGATAAGGTCAGTAATGTACTACAACTATTTACAGGGTAAACATAAGTATGAAAATTATGAAAGGTTAGTATTAAATGAAAACTAAAATGAACACAAACTTGTTATATCTAAAAATAAAATAAAAATAAAAGTAAGTAATAAGCCTGTTCCCTTGGGAACATTCGGTAGCTGAGTGGGTATAGACGTCATTTTTTACCTGAATTGTCGGAGCGTGGTTTCGAATCCCACTGTTGTTGTGTTGTCTCTATAAAAATTGGCCTACGGTACTCGGTTCTACAATGCGATGAGGCCTACCCATTTTTTACGACGGCCAAGAGCTACCAATTCCAAAGATAATAAATCTCTTGAATCCCTTAAACAACAACAAATCCTCATTTTGGGGGAAGCTGGTCATTCACCGGTACGACAATCTATGCATCTTCTCGGTTGCTTCTACTACTGCAACTCGCCTCATCAACAGAGGTACGAAAAGAAGACTAAATCTATGACCTATAGACCGTGCATAGACAAAGTCATTTCTGATGCGATACGAGAAGCTTTCCATGGTGGAAACAAACAGTGCTCACCGATTCCTACAATAAAGCCACCAATTTCTAGAATAAAGTATATCGTCCAAAATTTTTTTTTCAAGTATGTGTACGCTACAAACTCAGTTGTGGAGCACTGCATGTTACTTCTTTGTTCTATCCATTGATACCTCCCTACAAAAATCATTTTCAAATTCCAGCGCCATTCGATTTTTTTTTACGGGTAGGCGTACGCAACAAACAAACAATCACCAACTCATCATTACTTACGATAATCCATCGCAAATCCAAATGTCGCCTGAATATTTTTTTAGTACGCGTACGCTACAGGTTTTGTTGCCAGCAAAGCAAATCGCATTGCATGTGCATACATCGTATTGCCAGGCACAGAAAAGCTCGGCATCGCACTGTTTGTGTACGCGGCCTTAGTTTGCCTTCAATGTAGTCCATTGCCCAAACCTTCGACCTACTCCCGAACTGTCTATGATAATGAAATTGATTGTACAGAAAGGTGCTTGTGCGGTAATTAACGGTTATAATCTTATAATAAACAGTTTAAAAAATATTGGTTTCCATTTGTCAGTCACGTATTTTTACAGTTATATTCTATCCAAAGAAAAGATGAAATAATGCACAGATTGCTATTTTGATGGAATGTAATTACAATTCTGTAGTTTGCAAATTTTCTTTCAGCATTACTACAGCAAAAACATGTTCTATAAATTGTGAAAGGCAAAAAATACTAAGATGTTGATAGAAGTATGTACGACCATCTGTCACCAGGGTAGTGCGGTAAAAGAGAAAGAGGGTCAAACTGACGAGATCCGCCACTAATTCGGCTGTTAAAGGTAGTTACTACTAATCGCGCTCTGTAGCTCACATGGTTGAGTCGCACTCTACGATGCTAGTAATCTAAGAGGTCCGGAGATAGTATCTCGGCGTGATCCTTCCGTACTTGTGCGGGTAGGAAATATATAGTGCTTGCAACATTATATACACTCCGAAATTACATGCAATGTAACTTTGACTCGAAATAGCCTATAAACGGCTGAGTGAACGCACCATGCCCCACAAGGGGTTACGGTACAGAGTAGTTTAAGGCGTTGACACAAGGTCTGTGACTGACTGCCGCGATTGGACTGACTCTTAACATTCGCGGATGCTGAAACGACCACTTGGTCACTAGTAAAAGACAATAACGGCCTACGGTCAAGGTCATAGAATGATGAATAATGATCGCTGACTGACTATTGCTCTTAGATCCTAGAGAGTTAAAAAACGGCGTTTGACTATAGCTTGAAGAAACATAGCTCTTCGCATTAAAGACCTACAAATTTTCTTTGCGGCTAATAGCTTGGACGGTATTCAGCAGGTGAGTTTACAAAATTAGGTTGGTTCCATAAGAAAGATATTTTTTTTAGAAAAAACTTTCCGGGGAAGGTTTCGGTCCTATATATCTTTTGCCTTTGATAGCGACATAGTTATGTGAGTTTTGTCCGACGAAGAGTCCCTCTCGGAACGCAGGCTAAATTCTTTCGAAATCCAGGCGCAGTCTAGGACTCATTTTTTTTACTTTAGACTGCCACAAGCAAACTGTCAGAATCATTTTTTCGGGCATCAGTTTCCAGCTATGGTGCTCTGGACTTGTTTATTAGTTAGCCCCCAAAACACTATTCAACGAAGAAGCAACCTCTCAGACCAATCATTAGTGCAATAATACCTAACCAGTGAGGTTCGCCCCCTGGGGGGTCTTGACGCCCAGGGATGTGGAACGGGGTCATGCCGTTATGTGCTACCGTCTATAACGATTGCAAATCAAAAACTCCATGGAAACTGACAACAACAAAATTGCAATTAAGGTCGATCCACACTTTTCAGTCATTAGCCACACTCATTAGACTGCCACAAGCAAACTGTCAGAATATTTTTTTCGGGCTTCAGTTTCGGTCCAGCTATGGTGCTCTGGACTTGTTTATTAGTTAGCCCCCAAAACACTATTCAACGAAGAAGCAACCTCTCAGACCAATCATTAGTGCAATAATACCTAACCAGTGAGGTTCGCCCCCTGGGGGGTCTTGACGCCCAGGGATGTGGAACGGGGTCATGCCGTTATGTGCTACCGTCTATAACGATTGCAAATCAAAAACTCCATGGAAACTGACAACAACAAAATTGCAATTAAGGTCGATGCACACTTTTCAGTCATTAGCCACACTCATTTTCCATACAAGTTGACAGGTTATCAGTCAATCAATTAACTGGCAATCTCTCAACTTGTATGAAAAATAACTGATAGAGTGTTATTCACAATCAATGACCACACATTGATCACGGTTCTCAAATAAGGGACCTAATTCAAATTTTGAGTTAAAAAATTGGACAATGTAACAATTATCAAACAGTAAAACACTTAGAGAAAGCATAGCAATCCACTGCATGCGTTAGTCCAGAGTGGGCATCGGAAAATGAAAATGGCACCGTTTTCACACTATCGCAGTTCACACATCTAAACAAAAATTTAATTCAATGTAAAATGTTTATTTACAATTGAGAATATAATATCCGCGTAATATTTATTACTCTCTCAAAATGCCAACGATAATTAACCCTTCGGTTGGCACATAGACCTAGACAGACCATTGGTACTATATCTTGATGAAAACTATCGTTCAACAATATTTTCCACCCCTTTTCATATACATATATTTCAAAGGAACTGACAGCAACAAATGCGATCAAACGTTCGGCGAAATATCAACTATGTCTAAAGAAACGAAAAACGGCGTATCATCGTAAGACATAGTATGTAAACTGAACCAAAATTAGACCTCTTCAAAAAATAAGATTGTTTTCACAGAAGATTCAGCTACACCTCAGACATAAATAGGTCGTAGGCGACGACAGAAGGGTTAATAATTGCATCGACAATATATTGACGTTTGAATTAATTCGTGGAGTGTAGTGTAATAAATTTGGAGTCAAACACATATGGGTTGTATGAGCACATAGCCACTCTGGAGTAACGCATGGCATGGGTTGCTATGATTTCTCTAAGGTAAAGCAGTGCTCGGAGGCTTTGCTATTAAAAGCGTTGTCCCTATTCCTCAATTGCCTTTCCCTGGTTTTTTATCCCACAAAAGACGTTTGTGTTTGTCCTCCTAAAAAGGATTTCGTTTAAAAGTCCACCGGTGCTAAACCGCTGTTACAACTGCCAAGAGAGTTTTAATTTAATTTTTTTTTAATTTAAAGAAAAAAAAATCAAATAAAAACAAACACAAATCTTATGCGCCGGAATAAGATTTGCGTTTTTTTTTCACACTGATCCACTCGATACAAAAGATCTAAGTTGTGAACAACACACGCCTGGGATGGACAATGGCGATGAGGAAATTCAACTAACAAATAACGTTCGGCGAAACCTGAACATTAGAAGCGCCCAGTAAGCGTGCTGTCTAAAAGGGTACCAGACTGTTCAAACCTCGTAAGAATTGAAAAAGGTTGGGAACTGTTGCCCAAGTCGGAACCGTGGCTAATTTCGCGAAAGGGGTTAAATGTTGTTGTCGTATGGAAACTCATCAGAAATCCACAATAAGGATGCGGAACAAATTACAACGCCGGTCTTGCATGGGCCTATCAGGATGCATTGATTCTATTAGGAATTAGGCGGCTCATACGACCTGTTTGTACTTTTTTTATGGTGGACTTCTGGTGAGTTGCTTTACGCCCTATTGTGGCAATTGAAGCGTTATTCATTCCATTCCACTCCATTGTACGGTTATTAATACCTGCTCACCAAGGCGTCTTGGAAAACGAATAGGCGAATGACCGTTTTGTGGACCGGAACCCAGTTGGGCGTCGCCTGGATCTCAGAGCAGAGTACATCAAAGACTGCTTGTATGATAGGTATCTATCATATGGCACGGATCCGAGTGGTCCATAGATCCTGCTGAATTTGAGCGAGGGCTTGGTTGATATTGATTCTAAGGGCATCGATCGATTGCGGCTTATTGGTATAGACCTGCGACTTCGCACGTGGCCAATTCACGTCACCTCTGCGAGAAATAACCGTCAAATCGTTCATGCAGAATGTGCATCGTAGCATCTGTTGTGTGGCACGTAGCGCCATGTAACTCGACATGGTGATTTGGCATGAGTGACGGAATAGTAAACAACAGATTAGACCGACGCCACCAAAACAAACAGGCCGCTACAGGCTGCAAACATCTCCCCGCTCTAATTGGAAAAGCCTATACAACGAATGGAGGATAATCGCTTACCGAAAAAGATGATGAACGCACAACGAGTTGACGGAGCCAGATTGAGTGGACGACCGAGAGCTCGCTGGGAGTATTCAATAGGTGAGGATGACCACAAGCTGCTGGGCTTCCGAAACCGGAGGACAAAGGCGCGTGACCGCGACAATTAAGAGGTTAACGATTCAGACGGCCAAAGCCCCAAGTCGGGCTTCAACTAAGTAAAGCCTACCAACCTCCATATGCCTATCCCGGTAAAGACAAAGTGTGTCCTTTTTGGGACATTCTAAAAAGTTAAGAAAATAATTGCAGTCTAGTATATTAGCCCAATTGTGGCCTTGGGAACATAAAAATGAAAGATGTGAGAGACACTACTTTACTTCTTAAATTATGCAGTCCTTGGTGCCGTCAATAAGGAAAAAACACCAAATTTTGACCCTAGGTAAGTTTTTATCTATTCATAATGTAATTTGACTTATTAATACTTTAGCGGGGTTTCGAATCATCAAAATTTGATGCCACAGATATGTAAATCTCCCCATCTGTGTTGCAATTGTTTTTATAGGTAACTGATGAAGGGGCCAAAAACCATATTTTGGTGATGTCTGAACCGGAGCTAAAAAGAATTGATAGTAAACAAAAGCAAACAAGGAAACAAATTGTCCTATCCTATTCGAAGGAGTCATATTATTATCAATAAATATAATAAAAAATGTTATAGAAACAAACTATACGGATATGATAAATTTACAATGCTACAGGATGTACTTTATGCAATTTTCATATACTTCAAACATAAACCTATAAAAAATACTCACGATTCGGATGTTTTATTATTTTTCTTCTTCTTCTGACTTCCACTACTTGCGGCATTACTCTCCGTATTTCCGCTGGAAACTCTTTCCTTTTCCTTCTGCTTATTGTCCTTGTCCTTATCCTTCTCCTTTGGCTTCGTATTTTCACTGGCCGTCTTGCTTGTTTTGGATTTGTTACCTTTCGATTCTTTGCCCCGCGAAAGAACCGACGATATGAACAAACTCTCCGGTATGGATGATAACGAATTGTTTGTTTGACGGCCCGGTAACTTTACATTTGCAGTGGGTGCCATTTCTTGTTTGCGTCGCGCCAGTGTGATGGTGGAATTTGTATCGTTGCTACTCGCACTACTACTCGTGTTGTGTTGCTGAGCCCGGCTCTTGGCCGAATGTTTGGCCTTTTGCTGCTCCTGCTGATGATGCTGATGGCGATGGTGGGTTGGGTGGTTGTGGTATTTGCTTCGCTTGCTATTTATGGAGTGATTTGATTGTTTCTCTGACCGTGACTCAGCATCGCAACCGTTCGATTCAATAGAATGAAACGATTTGAATTTATCGTCAAGATACAAATCGTTTTTTTCACATTCGACCGCTGAGACGACTACTTGACGTTTGGTAAAGTAGAGAGAATTTGAAACGTCTACTTCTTGTTCGGGATCGCTAGCGATTTGTTTGGGGGTTTTGTTGGCGGCGTGCGAGAAGTTTGTGTAATTGTACTTTGGTGAATTGCTTTCAACGCCACCGAGTACTGGTGATAGGCAGAATGTTTCGTGTTTTGTAAAAAATTCACTGGTTGGCGATAATGCTCTCACCGAACTGGCATATGTGGATATTCCGCTTGCAGTTGAACTGGATTGTGATCTAGAAGAGAAAAAATGATTTTTATAGTAATAATTTGTTTGTTCCAAGGGATAAAAATTTTCTTTTAATTTGAATCAAAAGAAATATGCATGCAAGTTATCAACCAGCCTTTCATAGTTTATACGTAAAATCAAATAGTTTACGCTGCTAAAATGGAATAAATCAAAAATACATAAACATTGATAAAAGCAATCAAGGGGGTATCATATTTAGTGAAAGAAATGTAAGCTCGCGATGAACGATTTCTTTACTAAATAAAACTGGTTGATTATGATTCATAGCAGGTTATTATAAAGTTATATTGTTCAAGCAACATTACTGGAAAAACTAATAAACATAACATTGGAAAATGCAATAAATTCAAATATGTACATTATTAAAACAACACAAAGTCTGGTGATAATGTTAAATTGCGAGACATTTTTTTTTTGTAATAAAAATCTTTTTGTTCTGCCCTTACTCCTTGAGGAACATGGTGCGTGCGTTGACAACTACCGTACGTAGTCGTCGACATTTCAACCACAACTAAACTCGGATTGTGATACGGTCGTCAGTCATACCTAGTCCTTTTTTTGTTTATTAAGAGATCTAAGATAAGAGTGTTTTTTATCTTCTTCTTCCGCTGCACCCCCCACTTCCGCAAATTACTTAAACAATCATTACAGCGTTACGTGCTCATTGCCTGCTAATTATGTACCGCATTTAAACATTTTGTGCTAGTCAATTTTCAAAAATATTAGCAATTCAAATAGAGGGGTGTAGCGGAACGTTCTTCTACACCCCCCATACCAAAAAAATCAACTTACGGGTTTCGCACTTATATAAATGTAACGGTCTGTATTGTGTCCTTTTTCAGATCTTTCCGATCAATTTTTTTCTTACCAAATTTAATGATAGAGTCTTCAGCTATTATAAACTCTGAAAAGTGAGAGAAGTAGTGACAACTAAAATTATTCTCGTATGGCTTTGGAAACATACATGAGAAACACGATAATTTCCAATTTAAGCTTGATTGTTTCCGTTGAGGCTCCTCGAAACACGAAACATTCACCGGATATGTAATCTACTCGACCTCCGCAGAAGGATTAAAGAGAATCCTTTTTGGGACCTTATCGATCAAAATTGTATTTGACAAAATGAGTTTTAAGATTGCATGGGAGCCAACTGATTTCAAAGCAACAAAAATCAGCCTTACTTACTCTATTTTTTTCTATTTGGAGACCTGTATTGGGATATTTTGACTGGACTAGGTGCCAAAGAACGTTCTTCTAACGGGTGGGTCAATTGCAAGTTCGTTTTTTTAAATCATAGGTTAGTTTGACACTGACATCTGTTTTTCGCTCGAAATCTGGATAGAAAGTCAGTATCATACCTCCGCGGAACGAAATGACTCGCTTTACGCTTGAACAACATTGGGAAATATTGAAAACATATTTTCAAAGTAAGTGCTGTCTAGCCCAAACAGTGCGTTTATTGAAAAGAAGTTTTGGCCGAAATGAAGCACCCATCGAGCGTCACGTACGCAAGTTTGTGCAAAAAGTTCGTGAGTCTGGGATGATACTGGATAACACTCACGGTCCCCGTCGTCGTACGGTGCGCACAGATGAAAATGTGGCTGCTGTAGCCAAGAGTGTGAGACTCTACCCACGAACATCAACACGCCATCGATCTCAACAGTTATACATTTCACGCACTAGCCTGAGAAGAATTCTGCACAAAGATCTCGGATTATTCCCTTACAAGGTCCAATTGACTCAGCAATTGCGAGTTTTCTGGGGCTCAGAAAACTCGCACGTTGTTGTCGAGAAGCCAATGCATCCACAGAGAGTGACAGTTTGGTGCGGATTGTGGAGTGGTGGCATCATTGGACCATTTTGTCCAAAATAAGGCTGGTAACAACGTTTCGGTCAACGGTGCGCGTTACAGAGCCATGTTATCCGACTTTTTTTTACTGAAATTGAAGACATGGATTTGGACGACCTCTGGTTTATGCAGGATGGCGCCATGCCACACTGCCCATGCCACAATCGATCTTTTACGCACCAAATTCCCAAATCGTGTTATCAGCCGTCTTGGCTATGTCAATTGGCCGCCTCGGAGTTGCGATTTGACCCCTTTGGACTTTTTTTTTTGTGGGGAACCGTGAAGGACCGATGTTATGCCAACAATCCAGAAACGATTCAAGCACTTAAGGCGAATATCATCCAAGCAATCCGTGAGCTACAGCCTGAAACCATCAACAGGGTCTTGGAAAATTGGTATGACAGAATGCGCTACTACGACGCCAGCCGGGGCAGCCTTTTGAATGAAGTGGTGTTCCATCATTAATGGGAGCTTACTTACTTTCTTTGTTCGTTTTATTGCATTTTTAAAAACGAACTTGTAATTGGCCCACCCTGTACACACCCCACTTTCAACTGCTAATATCTTTTTCCGCTGTTCAGTAACAAAAAAAATAAATTCGGTACATAATTAGCACATAACCAGACCATTACATTGATATAAGTCCGAAACCCGTATGTTGATTTTTTGTATTTGGAGGGTGTAGAAGAATGTCCCGCTACACCCTCTATTTGAATTGCTAATATTTTTTAAAATTGACTAGCACAAAATGTTTAAATGCGGTACATAAATAGCACATAATGAGCACGTAACGGTGTAATGATTGTTTTAGTAATTTGCGTAAGTGGGGGGCGCAGCGGAACGCACCTGTAATGAACGTGCGACGGGCCATGCCGAGTATCGAAAATCATTTCTCTATAAATCTTTAAATCACAGAGTGGCGACCAGACGATCACGGCATGGTAATAAAAGTGGTGTATGGCTAATTAAATTAAATAATGATGCATGGAATAAGACTGGACCAATGCCACATGCACAATAAGTAATGGTATGGGGAGGGGAAAGAGATCATCTGCCCCATGATCATCTCAACTAAAGTCATCGTTTAGTGACAAAATTTGAGCACATCGATGGACAATGTTTCCACTTCCAGCAATGAAGAAGAAAAAGAAGGAAATGAAATATCGGGGAAAAAGGGGACAATTTGCTTTTAATAATAGTTAGCAATGGCATAGGCATTCGCGATGGGCTAAATCAACGTCGTCCTTGTCACAGAACTATTCTTGTGGCAATTGACCTATCAAATGCATTTGATAAGGTCAATCACTCAATGTTTCTCGCTTGTTGAATATGCATATTCCTGCACAAGAGATTCGTTGCATTGCCAACTATCTGGCTGATCGGCACTCCTTCACTGAGTTTCGTGGCAAACGTTCTAAGCATAGGAAAATCAAATTAGGTGTTCCACAGGGAGGGGTTCTCTCCCCCACTCTGTTCAACATCTACATGTCCGGCCTTCCCACACCACCTGAAGGAATCGAGGTGATTTCCTATGCTGACGATTGCACCGTTCTCGCCACAGGGAATGATAAGGATGAAATGCGCCTCCGAATTAATCGCTATCTAGGACGATTACAGGCATTTTTCCAAAGCCGAAACCTCACCATCTCTGCGTCCAAATCTTCTGCGACTTTTCTAACCACTTGGTGGGAGGACATCAGATGGGAGATGGATATACGTATTGGCAACAATTCTGTTCCTACTGTAGCAAACCCCAAAATTCTCGGGCTTCAGCTATAGAGAACATAACGACGTCTGCGAATCACGCAGCTTCAGTTTGTGAAAAAATGCGCAGTAGCAATAAAATCCTAAAAGCTCTAGCTGGTAGCACCTGGGGCAAAGATAAAGAAACCATGCTAGCTACTTATAAAGTGGTGGGTCGAGGGGCCGCTGATTATGCAGCCCCAGTTTGGGACACGATAGTTTATGTGACACAAACTGGTCCAAAATTCAGGTCTGCCAAAATGCCGCTCTACGCATCGCGACAGGTTGCCTTCTGATGTCTGCCCAGGATCACTTACATCAGGAGACAAAATTGATGCCAATACGTGACCACAATCTCCTACTATCAAAACAGTATCTTGTTGGTGGCTATCGTGAGGATCATCCTAATAATTATCTCATGGACCGAATTCCTCCACCACGACATGTCAGGCGTGGTTTACGAGACCTTGAGAGAGAAGTTCAGGCATACAAACGGGACCGTTACGATGAAGTTACATACCGAGCTGCCATCGCAGCGATCCACACTGAAGAAATGAATCGGTCTATTACGAGCTTAGGTACTATTCGCACCTAAGCTCGCAATAGACCGATTCACTTCTTCAGTGTGGGTCGCTGCGATGGCAGCTCGGTATGTAACTTCATCGTAAGGGTCCCTCTCAGAGCGCCCACCACCAATTTCGCCTGAGGAGATTAGTCTCCCGAGAGCCACCAGAGTAACACTAGCTCAACTTCGGTCGGGCTTTTGTTCACGCCTTAATTCGTACCTTTCTCGCATAAACCCGGACATTCAAAACATCTGTCCAAACTGCGATGGTACTCCTCATGATGTGGGTCATTTGTTTCAATGCCCCGCTGTGCCCACTGATCTTACCCCTATATCGCTGTGGGAAAACCCTATCGCAGCAGCTATGTTTCTGTCCTTAGACCTCACGGACACAAACATTGACGAACCATAACTCGTACCCACATAGATGCACAGAGGTTTCACACCTTTCTGCACCGCTAAAAGAAGAAGAAGCAGTGGGGTAGGGAATTTAGTGTTTGGGGCTGATATGGTTTAATACTTTTTGGCTTTTTCATTAGTTTCAGTATACAGTCGCAATGCACTGGAATACACACTATTTAAAATTTTATATTTGGTCGAATTTTTACCAATCAAAGCATTGCAATTCCATTTAAATGTATCTTCCGCAATAGTGTAAATGTTGATGCTGCTTATAGTATGTATGTATGTAGTTATGCAACAGAAATGTTGCTGATTAATTAATTTGTAGCATCTATTAATTTTAAAATTTCGTGTTCATTGCCCCCATTTTTCCAACGCCACACTACAAAGTTGCAGCATTGAGCTACGCATGTGCATAAATTTTTTATAATTAATTTTCTATATAAAATTCGTATTAGAAATGTCATGGAAGCTACAACATCAAAACACCATATTTTTTTCGTTTCTTATGCATAAGTCGCATATCCTAGTGTATTATGCGATTATTTGCATTTCCTTTCTCCTTCTTCCTTGCCTCGTTCTTTATACCGCTCCATGGTTTCGCGTTGCTCGACCTGCGCTGTAGGCACATCGCCCGTTTTGGCGGTAATATCTCAGCATATTTATACAGGCAGCTCTATCTTGGATCGTGTTATCGCCGAGACCAATGCGTTGTTGTCGCTTTTTCATTTGACATATCCAGGTATTCTTCGGTCTGCCTCTGGCCTTGGGTCCATCAAGTGGAACTTCCATTGATATCCTTGTCTTTGCGGGGTTCTCAGGCGGATGCCTTTGAATATGGCAATACCAATCCATTCGTCGGTCTTCGAGCTTTTTGGTGATTGGGTGGTCAATGGACAAGCTGCCTCTGATGTAGTTACTCTTGGTGTGGTCCCTTTTGGTTACACCAACTGACATGCGTAACATTTTCATTTCAGTCGCTGTCATTTCTTTCGTGTAACCTTCATTCATGGTCCAGCATTCTGATCCATACATGAGTGCGGGACGTACAACCGTTTTGTAAAACTTGCCCTTTAGCTTCAGTGGCATTTTTTATCGCAGAAAACTCCTGAGTTTTCTCGCCACGTCATCCACCCAACCTTTGTGCGATGTTTGATGTCATCATCGCTCCACATTACTTGAACTTGGTACAAGACTTAAGCTGCTCTCCTTTGACGTACATATCTGGTATCGGTGCATCTGGGTCTGAGAATGGGCAGCATAAGAACTCAGTCTTTGTTCTACTTACCATCAGTCCATGCTCCTCCAGAATGTCAGACCATTTTGAAGTGCAGCTTGCAAGGCAACGATGTTTGGGCTACTGAGGATTAAATCATCGGCAACAAGAAGAGGTATTTGCAGGCCGTCGGAGACACGTGTTAATAAGTAGCACATGATGATGTTGAAGAGTAACGGACTCAATTCACCGGCTGTGCATCTAAACTTAGTCGTAGCTCCATCATACATGTCTCGTATCATCCTGACGTATGCCTCAGGGAAATTAAGTGCTCTTAAGGCCAACCATATCAGATCACGAGGTACTCTATCGAATGCCTTTTCCGAACCGACGAATGCAAAGTACAAGACCTTTCGTGCTGCTCTATACTTTTCCATCGCAATACGAATCCACTGAAGCGCATCGACTGTAGATCGACCTTCAACAAAGCCGTATTGATTGTCATTCAACCGCACAGTCTTTCTCAATCGGTTGCAGACAACTCGCTCGTAGTTCTTCAGTGTATGAGGTGTTAACTTTATAGCCCTATAGTTGAGTTTGCGTGAGTCTCCCTTGTTCTTAAAGAAAGGAAGAAGAAAACTTTTCCTGAAAGCATCAGGCATCGGTTTGATTTTTTTGAAGAGAACTGTGAGCCAACTAAGCCCGACATTTTCCATTTTCAACCAAAATTCCGCGGGGATTTTGTCCGGTCCGACAGCCTTTCCGCGTTTCATCTGATGCATTGCGTCCGAGATATCTTCAATATTTGTGGTATTCGGCTCAACATCTTGAAAAGCTGCTCGAGGAAATTCTTCATTTAGAAGTTCGTCAAAATACTCTCGCATCCTGCTACAAACTGCCGTATCGTCAATCAGCAGTAGTGCCCTGTGGTGTGGGTCGCGAATAATGCCACCGCCTTTCCGGGCCCGGTGGGCCCACCCTTTATGTGTTAAAATGAATAAGTCTTTCTTTGATCGTCGACGTAGCCCCTTGGTTGCCCAGCACCGGCTGCGTATTTACAAACCCGGCAGTACGACACATCATTGCCTCCAACGCCGCACATGTCTACAACGTACGTCCAACGAACCCGTGTCAAATTCAAGAGCGAGTGCCTTCTTTTCAACACGGGTTTGTAAGCAAATTTTCCGCAATTTTCCCGTGTGGAGTTAGAGGCAATGAAGCCTCGTACTGCGCACCGGTTTGTAAATAAGCTCATTTCACTCTTGTTCACTTATAGGATATTTTCTACCGCTAGCCATTGTAGACCTTTCAACCGATCAACGTTGGCAAACAATAAGACTTTCCAGTTTGTTGTACTTGTGGAATTCTAACATGGGCACTTGAAACTGTTTTAGAAATAATCCCAATGGTACTAGCAAGTATACTCTATATAGCATAAACACATTTAGAGTTGTTTGTCGACAATACTGTTGTTTGATTGGAGACAAGCTGTGAAAGCTCGCTGCGCTCGCTCTCATCCCTTGTGCTCAATCCGCTCACTTAAACCATCCCCGTAAGCCAGAAGGCTTCATCTTCCGTATAATGATCTCTGCAGAAACTGCGGGGATGTAAACGCAGAGTATTTTCTTTTTAGTTGCTTGCCCAGACTTATCAGACAAAATCGATTTCGGTACATACTTCTTGTCGAATTGGGAGACCTGGAGGAAGTGGTCAATTTCAACGTTTTATTGGACGCTCCCAGCAAACTTCGTATTGCCCATGAAATAAATTTGTAAAAACTTGTGTGGCAATAAAGACCCCACTAAATGATAAATTTGTCCCTGGATCTAAAAGTGTGATTTGATATGCCTTAACTACATAGGTATACTTTCATTGAAATGATTTGCAATTACCTTGAAAGTAGGCACGAAATTACGTACAATGTGTGTTGCACGAAAAGAAGTCATTTGGAAGCATTTGTTGTACTTTTGTATATTTGTGAGGAAATGAGCCGAATCTCTTGATGTTCCAGAGACCAATGAGCATAGAGCTTCTGGTGGAGGCACCAATGGTGGTAATTTAATTGTTCCACCAGCACAGCATAATCCTTGAGGCTCGCCAATAAACTTCAAAGCCTTACAATACCGGCAAATAGCAGACATGCCTCCAATCATAATTGCTATATCGGAACTTTAATCGATTTCAGGATTGTAGTTAAAGGCAGCTCGTTCTAGGACTACCGAAGTATGCAGTTGTACGAAATACATCATGTTGGTATTGTCGTGCTCGCTTACGTTGGTTTTTGGTTGTAGCAGAGTGGTTGGTTATTAATCGTTGCCTAAGAAAATTTGTATGACGCCTTGTTGACTGACTGCAACGACCTAAAATCTGGTCGGTTGTTCGATGTCATTGTATACATACATATATAGTCTAAAATACGTATAATAAGAATTTGTTGACAGTTTACCATAAAATTTACCTTGTACTTCTTCAGCACTCGTTTCAAAAAGGCAATTAGTCGACTTTCGAAGCTATGAAATTTTAATTCCTCTTGTACAGCGTACCGTGATTTTTTTTTATATTACATAGTTTCAGTGTCAATTTTTTTTATAGCTTTAAGAACTCAATATTTTTATTTAATTCAAATGTGATCGATGAAAACATGATTGCAACAGGAGACAGGATGTGTTAGTGACATCCTACTTCCAAGATCTTATTTGCTTTTTTGTTGAGGTAATGAGATCAGCATCACGCTCAGCAGTGTTATTTACACTGGGTACTCGTTTAAACATCTGAGTGAGATCATAGTCCGTGAGCTTGTGAGTTCGAAAAACACCATGGATCACGGTTAGATTCGAACTCATGACCCTGTGCACCGAAGGTGCGCGCACCAACCGCTAGACCAGCCAGACTACTAGAACAAATAGACGAACTTATCTACTTGGGCAGCAATGTTGCTGTTGACAGCTGCAACGGGCAGGACATCGCTCGTCACATTAACCAAACAATATGTGCTTTTTAGGCCAGTCAATTACCGATTTTAGGTCGCAAAAAATTGCTCGGGTCTGGTTTTTTGAGATATTGTTAGGATAGATAAAGATAGATAAATTCAAATTGCTTCTATATAATGCATCAAAATATTAGAAGTCTAAGAAAAAACTTTGACATCTTTGTTAGCCATATTGATTCGTTTGTCAACAAACCGGACTTCATCTTCCTATCAGAAATTTGGATATATAGCAATGAAAGAAATCTTTTTAATATTCCTGGTTATAATTTCTTTGCTTGTTGTAATGACTTCTGGTGGCGTGGCAGTTTTTATAAGTAGCAAATATTTTTGTAATGTTCATAATTCCAATCTAAGTAGTGGTGATTTTTTGCAAGTGGACACTACAATTGATTCCAAAAAATTCTCTTTTTTGTGTATTTATCGTTTTAATCACATTCCAAAATCATTTTTTTTGGAAGATTTATCCAATTTGATAGATGCGATTAATTGTAAAAATTTAGTAATTTTGGGTGATATGAATATTGACGTGCTTTCTAGTTCTTTTGATGTCTTCAATTACAAACTCGTGATGTCTTCTTTTGGTCTCGAATCTTGCATCAACGTGCCGACACGCATTACCGAAAATACGAACTCATGTATTGATCATATTTTTTGTCGTCTAAATAATACTTGCCGGTTCGTTTTAAGTAGCTCTGTTTCTAATTTCAATTTTTCAGATCATTGCACGACTTGCCTCTTTTTTAGGAATATACCGCAGAAGAATATTGATGTCAATTCAGTTATGGGTTCGAAGATAAAATATAATTTCAATTTGCTTAAATATCGACGTTTGACGTTTATCATAGCAAACACGCAAAATTTTTCGCTAATATTAAATTTCTAATTTTTTTATCAAATTCATAAGATTTAATATTAAATTCATAATTTTATGATTCATTTGCTCGTTCACTTCATCTGTAAAAGTGGTTTCGCGGATTGGTGTAGTGATAAATCATAAATTTGTTCGAAAAGTGTTTAGTGGTTTGCATTTTTTTACCTGCCGCTCGGACGGTCTTTGTTCTTTGTTTTCATTTGGTCCAGTAGTCATTTCAACTCGGCTTAACTGAGTTATCTGGGCATACATTTTCGTACTAGCATATAGCGCAGTGGTAGCGTGTACGACTCACGCCCGTGAGGTCCTGTGTTCGAATCCCACTTTTTGCAAATTTTTTTCTTTTTGCTTTTTTTCTCTTTTTATTAATTTATTAGTTTAGTTCTTGTATTAAAATGAATTGTGTTTGCGAGCAATTTTACAAAGTCCAAATTGACGGTTTATCTCAGCTCGTTTCGTCGTTGCAGAGCCAACTTAGCAAGCTGAGATCCCTTATGAAATCTGTAAATTGTTGTGAAAACAATTCCGAAGCATTGCGAGATAAAAATGTAAATTTAAAAAATAAGAAGAGTAATATAGGGAAAGACACTAAGAAAAAAACTAAAAATATTATTTCAATATCTTCTGAGCAATCTTTCGTTAGCCATGAAGCGGGGACTTCCACTGTTATTTCAGATTCATCTTCTACAATTCCTTCCAACGTTGACAAAAATCAATCTCCGATTGATAAATTTGTCACAGTTCGTAAGAAAGGGAAACATATTAAAAAACCTTCTCCTGTTGGTGATGTTATTCCCAAAAAGAGTGATAATAATAATAGGCGACACAAAAGAATCTTCGGTATCGATCAAGTTAATGATTCTCTTCGAAGTGTCCCCAGTTTCAAGGTATTCCATGTTTCTAAGCTGCATGCTTCGGTAAAAGCAGACGATTTAAAGGAATATGTAATGAAAAAGCTTTCTTTCGGTTTATCCTCTGATAAAAAAAGATTGTGATATTTCCAAATTAGTTTCAATCAGTTTTGGTTTGAAACTTCCTCATGAATATTCTAAGCAAGTGTTTTGTGCCAACTTCTGGCCCAAGGGCGTCAACATATCACCCTTCAAATTTTCAAAAAACGACAAACGCCAAAACAGTGTCCAGCAGAACACATAATTTCCAATTCATTTTTCTCGGTCTATTATCAAAATGTTGGCGGTCTTCGTTCAAGAACAAATGACTTTTACCTTGCAGCTTCACAAGAAGATTATGCTGTCATTTGCTTAACCGAGACTTGGCTTCACACAGACATTACAAATGAAGAACTTTTTATAAGAGACTATGATGTCTATCGTCGCGACCGTTATGAGGCTTCGACTAAGAGAGGAGGTGGTGTTTTGGTAGCTATCAAAACAACATTCCCATCTCATGAAGTTGAGCTTTTTCATAAGGACGTGGAACAGATATGTGTTTCTATCAATGTTTCTCGCAGCGAAAAAGTATATATTTTTAATAGCTATTTACCACCTTTGAGTTCAGTTGATGTTTATAACAAACATGTAGATAATATCTCCAAGCTATTTGCATCTTTTGAGGAAAAAGACAAATTGATTGTTGTTGGGGATTTCAATCTTGGTAATATAAGTTGGTACTGGAACGACGACGAGAAAAAAATTCTGCCGCGTGATTTACATCTTGAGTGTGAATCTGTTCTAACAGATTGTTTGTTTGCAATGGATTTGATGCAAATGAATCTTGTTAAAAATTCGATTGGTAGAATTTTAGATCTAATTTTTGTTAGTACTTGCTTGAATGCTTCTGTAATTAAAGTAGATAAACCAATTTTGCCCAATTCAATCCATCACAGTGCTCTTCTTCTTGAGTTTGTTTTTTATGATTACATTGAAGAAGAGCCCGAAGTTATTCCTACTAGAAATTTTCAAAAAGCCCAATTTGAAAAACTAAATTCAACATTTTTTAATATGGATTGGGCTCCAGTTATATCGAATAGTAATCTTATTGAAAGTTATACAATTTTTAATTCGATTTTAAATAAATCTATTCGCAAGTACGTTCCTTTAAAAAAGAACAAAATAAAAGCAAAAAATCCTTGGGCTACCAAAGAATTGTTCAAACTTAAGAGAGCAAAAAATAAGGCCCATAAATTATACAAGAAGTCATCCTCTCTTGCCAATAAAGAAAATTTCTTTAGATTGAGAAGAGAGTATGAATTAATGAATAAAAATCTTTACAAACAGTATATTGCGAGAGCTGAAAATAATATAAAGAATGACAGTAAGACATTTTGGAATTTTATAAACAGCAAGCGTAAGAATACGGGAATCCCAAAAAATTTAGAATTCAATGGCAATTTTTACAAAGATGTTCAATCGGTTTGTGACGGATTTGCTAGATTTTTCAGTTCAGTTTACAAAGTGCCAGACTCCGTTTCATCAGAAATGAATGCTAACATCAATGGAAGTCAGAGTGCATCGGTCCCTCGGATAGCTCAGGAGGACCTTACGAGTGCTCTTGCGATTTCTGAGGATGACCTATTGAATGCTATGCGTGATCTTGATGTTAGTATTCAGGCCGGACCTGATGGCATTCCTAATATATTTTTGAAGAATTGCATGCAATCGTTATGTCGTCCTTTAGCCTTTATTTTTAATTTGTCCTTGACTTCAGGTGTTTTTCTTGATGAATGGAAAGTTTCATACATAACGCCTGTTCACAAAAAGGGTCCGAAGCATCTTATTGATAACTATAGACCCATAGCTAAAATATCTGCAATACCGAAGTTGTTTGAAATGCTTATTAAAAATAAAATAGATGTTTTAATTAGCCGTTTGATATCGCCATGTCAACATGGATTCCTGAAAGGAAAATCAACTTCAACAAATTTGGTATCATTTACTAAATTTGTTGCTGATGGTATTGAGCAGGGAATGCAGGTTGATGTGGTATATACCGATTTTTCGAAGGCTTTTGATAGAGTAGATCATAATATTTTACTTAAAAAACTAGAACATTTAGGAATACAGTCAATTTTTCTAAGCTGGGTGAGATCCTATTTAACGGATAGGACTCAGTTGGTGAAGTTAAATGGCTGTACATCTCGCTCTGTTATAAAGTGTTCATCAGGGGTTCCGCAAGGAAGCCATTTAGGACCACTTTTCTTTTTAGTTTTCATAAACGATATCATCCAAAATTTTAAATTCGTACGTGTATGGCAGTATGCCGATGATATGAAAATCGCTATGAAAATACGCAACATTGATGATTGCCTTAAGTTGCAATCCGATTTAGAAAAGCTGCAATTTTGGTGCCGCGATAATAATTTAAATTTAAATGTTAGTAAATGTAAAGTACTTAGCATATATAAATTGAAAACTCCGGTCTTCTTTGAGTACTCCTTAACTGGTAGTGTTCTTGAAAGGGTTGCCGAAATATCAGATCTTGGTGTAATTTTCGACCATGAGCTTTCATTTCGACAACACATTGATTACATTATTTCAAAAGCGAATAGTATGTTAGGATTTGTTAAACGTAATGCGCGCGAATTTAATGATTCTTTTACTTTAAAAATATTGTATGCAGCTTTCGTTCGTTCGCACCTGGAGTATTGTTCTATTGTGTGGAATCCGTTCTATAAGGTGCATATCGAGCGTATAGAAAGAATTCAACACAATTTTACACGGTTTGCCATTTATCAAATTGGCTGGCGTTTCAAGCCAGATTATAAAACTCGCTGTTCCTTATTGGGTTTACAAGCCTTAGATTATAGAAGAACATTTTTAAACGCTATGTTTATAAGAGACCTGTTTTGCTCTCATATTGTTTGTGAAGATATATTAAATAACTTTCAAGTCAGAAATATTCCTCACAATTTGCGGCGGAACAACCTTCTTGTTCAGCCTTATCATAGAGTAAACTATGGGCTTAATGAACCAATTACAAGGTCAATTATTCTTTATAATAGTTTGAAGGACTTAGTTAATTTTAATTGTACTAATAAACTAATGTTTAAAAGAAGTTATTTTGATAAATTTCCTTATTAATATATTTTGTTTTCAGTTTTTTTTTTTTTACGATCTGCTAGAGTTTACACTCGATTGATTGATTAGTCACTTACGTACGGATAGTAAGTAAAGTGATGCCGAGAAGCCTAGTCCCGGGACAAAAGTTTCTGTGAGGCAAAAAAAAAAAAAAAAAAAAAAAAAAAAAATCTGCTATTGGTCGAGAATTGGAGTGACGTTTACGACTCAAGCGATCCCTCTGAGGCTTTTGACCAATTCCTAATAATTTTAATAAACCATGCAAATAATAGTATTGTTTCTACTCAGCCTAAGAACCATAAATTAAAAGGATTGAAACCCTGGATCAACGATGTCTTAGTATCTAAAATTAATAAAAGAAACGAACTGAGGCGTAAATGCAAAAAACATCCCAATAATACATCATATTTATCCCTCTATAATCAGTTGTGTAACGAACTTAAATTGGAAATTCCAAGGGTTAAAGAGAGTTACTTTGCTAACGAGTTTCGAAAGTATAAGGGCAATATTAAAAAGGAATGGGCCACAATCAACAAAATTGTAAACAGAGGAGCTCCGAACCAAAGCACCAGCTATCTAAAAAAGGAGATGTAGGCATATCTGATGCAAAAGAAATAGCCGATATATTTGTTGACTTCTTCTCTGATATCTCCAACTCGATCTCACAAGACTCTTGTAAACATTCTTCCTCGTCTCGTCTAGTATCCGACAGTTTTCAAACAAAAACCTTTTTTTTTAAACCTATATCGTCCCTGGAGCTATATAATATCATAATGTCTCTTAAGAACTCATACTCCGCAGTGGAACATGGTCTCTCCAATTTCGTTATTAAAAATATAGCCCTAAACATAGTAGACATTCTTGCGTACATCTTCAATTTTAGCGTAATGAGAGGTACTTTTCCTGATAAACTTAAATTGGCTGAAGTTATTCCATTGCTAAAAAAGGTGATACTACGGATGCAAACAATTATCGTCCAATTTCGATACTATCTCCATTCTCCAAAATGTTTGAAAAGGCTATAAAAAGTCGAATGGTTTTATTTTTGAACCAGACAAATTGCTTTAGCAACAGTCAATTTGGGTTTCGTGAAGGTAAGTCTACTGAAGGAGCACTACTGTCTTTTTGTAGCAATATTTATGATGGGGTGAATGCAGGTGAATTCCTGGGTGCCTTGTTTGTTGATATAAAGAAAGCATTCGATACTGTGGACCATAGGATTTTACTTGATAAAATATACAAAGCTGGTTTCAGAGGTTTCATGGATTGGTTTTCGTCATACTAGGAGGTAGATCTCAAAGAGTCAAAATTAGTGGTGTTTACAGTAAGTCTAGGGTAACAAATATAGGGGTACCACAGGGCTCTGTTCTGGGTCCTCTCCTTTTTCTTATTTTTGTGAATTCGCTCCTCACACAGAAAATTAAAAGCAAACCTATTGCTTTTGCCGATGACTTAGCCTGTGCCTTTAGAAGTGATTCTATTTTGAATCTTATTTCCGATATAAATCACGATCTGGAAATTCTTAGGCTTTGGTTTACGGCTCATAAACTGGTCATAAGTGATAAAACGAAGATCATGTTTTTCAACCTAAACGTCGATTCTTCAACTCCTTATGATTTCTGGTACCACCACCATAATTGTAAACGATTTATTATGGACATTCCTCTCAACAGCCATGCGATTACCTTCTCTTCAAATGATATTTGCTCGGAGAAATGATGTTATTTTAGATGACAAACTGAATTGGTCATCTCATATTAGTTCTATCACTAACTATTTATCTATAGCCATACGACAGTTGTATATATTACGCCCTTTATGCTCTCCTAATATTTTGAAAATGGTGTACTTTAGCCTTATTCATTCCAAATTGGAATATGGATTATCTTGCTGGGGTAGCATTTACAAAACAAGGTTAAATCCCTTATTGGTTGGTCAGAAGCATGCCATTCGTATAGTATGCAACAAAAGTAGACATCACAGCAGCTTTCCTCTGTTCAAGAACCTGAATATACTTCCACTGATCCACTTGTATTATTATAAAATTTTAAAAATATTCTTCATTCGTAGTGGTTACTTATGCATTCGTAATTCTAATTTATATAATCTACGTTTGAATGGTTTAAATCTAGTTAATGTTCCGCGGCATCGTAAAACTTGCTTTTTCAAATTTTAACTTCTTAACGCACTGCTTATTTATTTTGTTTTCCTTTTTATTCTTTTGTTTTTCCTTTATTCTTTGTTTTTTAATTAATGCATTCGAAACTAATTTTCTAAATTACAGAATGCATTTATATATTATTTATTATTTCTCATTTTTTTTGAAATTATTTTTGTTGTAATACGTAGCTGTGAGTTCAGTTTTTTTTCTATTAGTATATATTTCCCGGTAAATTGCTTTTCTTCTAACGTATATGCTATGTTATGATTATTGTATTGAGAACTAATTATATTTTAAATAAATAAAATAAAATAAAAATAAGATACCAGAAGTGTACCACTAAGTTTGCAACTTCGAAAAACCTGTGCTATCCCTGTGACCCTCAAAAAACCTCAAAATTTTCGGACTTTTTTCATATTTTTGTTTGTAATTTCTAAAAGGTGCTTCCTACAAGTAAGTCGTCCACTGCATTTTTAAAGCTAAGAAAATCTTCTTTAATTTGAGTGTAACTCCAGCTTTGTAGGTGCAAAGGATCCCAAGATACAGCACTTTAAAAAATGTGCTTTTTTTGTAAAAAAGTCCGAAATTGTATTTTAGGAGGTTTTTATGACAGCCCTATGACGTAATGTTCCGATTCCATCCATTCCTAGATATGTTTTGAGGCTTTACTAGGAACACATTTGGGTGAGGTTGGGTTAAGATTGGTTCATAAAGAAAAAAGTTTTTCTTCGAAGAACCTGATTATCAGGGGTTGGTTTGTATGACAGCCCTATGACCTAGTGTTCCGATTTCATCCGTTTCTAGATATGTTTTGAAACTATACTAAAAAAACACATTTGGGGAAAGGGTTATTTTTATTTTTAAAGAAAAAAATTTTTCTTAGAAGAACCTAATTTTCAGGGGCAGCCCTATGACCCCATGGTCTGATTCCATTCGTTCCGACATATATACAGCTAAGGAACTGGTTTATAACTTCATGTCACATGACTTTCTCTGTAAAATGTGCATTTAAGCCGATATTCAGCTCGGAACATGACTGAAATTACAATTTCGAACTTTTTTTCAAAACACAATGTTTAAAGTGCTGTATCTTGGGATCCTTTGCGCCTACAAAGCTGGGGTTACACACTAAAGAAGATTTTCTTAGCTTTAACGGTGCAGTGGACAACTTACTTGTAGGAAGCATCTTTTAGAAATTACAAACAAAAATTTGAAAAAAGTCCGAAAATGTTGAGGTTTTTTGAGGGTCATGGGGTTAGCACAGGTTTTTCGAAGTTGCAAACTTGGTGGTACACTTCTGGTATCTATCCTAACAATATCCCAAAAAACCAGAGCCGAGCAATTTTTTGCGACCTAACGCCTTATTTTTCGGTTTATTGACTATTTGGCATGTTGTCCAAACAGTAAAGCCGTTACTTTACTTGGGTATTCCGACCTCTGATTCTTTCTTTATATCCGAGCAGCCACTTGGAAAGTCACCGCTGCAGTTACCAAAAAGTTGCGAATTTTCGTAAACAATTGCATTCGTTGAAACTTAAGAAGTTTTTGGCCCGAAAGATTTTTTAATGATTATCTCCGTCGGCGCACGGGTCTAATGTCTGTCGACGAATTGATTCGCAGCAAAAGTAACTGTGTACGTTGCCGACAAAGGAGTCGCCCTAAAATACGTGGCGCAGATTTGTGGATGTGCGTCATTAAGATAGACCTATCAATCAATTACGATGCATATGTCGATACAAGAAGGACATATTATTTGAATATGATATGTAATCTTTAACGAAAATCCACAACCATGCTTTGAAAAAAATATTAAAAGGTTTTTTTCTTCTTAACTACATTATGCTTAAATTTATTTTAACATTACAAACAAATGAAATACAAAATAAAAATGATAGTCTGTTAGTGCTTAATGGGCTAATAAATGTAAGCGGGATCAGGAGTATTCAGTTTGCAACGCATTTTTTAGGTTTTTTAAACAGTTTAAAATAAAATGTTTCAGTGTCAAATCATAATGTAAACATTCCCAATAAAATATTGCAAACTAAAACTCGCCGTGCAAAAAAAAATATGTGTCATTAAAATGGCGAAAAAATAACTCAAAATTAATTATATTAACGAACAAAAAATCGTGGAATAAAATCTGAGATTATAAAGCATGCATACATACATTGTCGAACGAAAGAGTAAAATTTCTATGCTTTTCAAAATTTTATCTCCCTATTTTATTGTGAAAGCTCAATTTACGTAAAATGAAGAATTTTGAATAAACATTCCACACATAAATAAGCAGGTCCCATATATAAATGATTTTTCTATGTTGATCGAAATTTGTCGTGGTTTTTTGTTTTTTTGAGGAAATATCAGCCAAAAATCATTGTTTCGTTCTCTAATCACAATAAAATGATTCAATCATATAATGTGTTATAAATATTGTTCGTTTGATATAAAATATATTAATATTTTATAATTTTATCGGCTTGTGTGAACAAGGATGTTTTTTTTTGTTTTTGTTTTATTAATCTAACCGTCGTCTTGTCCGTGTTTTATTAGCCGTTCGATTGTTGACGTCTTCCTCAAGTTTTTGACGTTGTTGCCTTGCCTCAGCCTTTTGCTTAGCGGCCAATAATCGTTGTTTTTCTTCGTGAAGACGGGCGGCCTCGCGAGCTTCCAGACGAGCTTGTAGAAGTCTGTAGAAAATTATAAGATTTTTATTTTACGATGGATTTAGAATATACTTGTGTTTCACATGTTAGGTTTACGTTTTGCAGTAATTCGATGGAAAAAAGCGGATTGATTCCATATATAATTGCTAGAACCTTCCCCCTTCGTAGTAAAGGGTCGTAGGTTGGAATATCACTGTAGAAATTTAGTATTTGCGCAGTGTGCGAAAACGGAACACAAAAAGAACTCGGTAGAGCGTGCTGTAGACACCAACACATCTGCACAGTATAAGCTTAATATCTAGAATTAAGCCAAGAAAAATAGGACATAGGGCGCAACGAGCGGGAAAAATTATGTATCTTTGAATTTTAGCACAATTGTATGATCATGGAAAAAACGTGGTCCTGAAGTCTGGGGAAAATTTTCCAGGCTTTGTCAATCAAAAAAAGCGAAAGCTACAGAATAATAAGCACATAATTTTTTTATTAAATATTAAAATTGGTTGAAATGATATACGCGGATAATACCTTAAGGAAGCCTCACATTAGACAAACAATTAACTTCAAAATTTTGAACAAAAATTTACCACCCATGTTTGTACAAAGTTCCCCTCAAACTTGCAAATTTGACATTTTGTAAAAAAAAAAATACCGTTCCCAGATTTTTTTTAAATCAGTGAGAATATATCAAGACTTAGGAAAATAGACCTAAATGTTAAACCGTTTAAATATTGAAAATGAAACTATTCCAACCTCAGCTGTCTACTGTATAGAAACACTTTAATTTAAATCTCGAATTACGGCAAACACGTAAACACCATTGTCCCTTCCCACAATCCAACTTACTTTCGACGTCTTAAACGTTCGCGTTCACGAAACAATTGTGGTATTTTCGGTATGAAATTTTCTTTTAAAATCTTATACAAGGCACGTTCATTTGGATTTTTCGACTGTTCAAATTTCTCCGTCAAATGTTGCCAATCGTCTTCGGTAAAGCAGACAACTTGCCAAATTGTTTTACCGTTCTTTTTGGCGTCTTCACGATATAAACGGGTCCCGTAGAAATACCAATAACCTGAGTGCTTAGAATCATAACCAAGTGGCTCGACACGTAAGCTGTCCGCCTCTAAATTTTCAAGTACGTTCTGTACGCTTTCCGATTCCAACCGAAAATGTACGAGCGAATATAAAATTAAGATACGATTGCGTAACGGTAACGATTGAAAGTCAACATCCGTGTCAAAGTAGTTCTCTGTATTAGTTTTGTTGCATTGATAACGTAGGAATCGACGCAAGAACATCTGATAATTGCTTGTCGTGATTTCGTTGCGACTTTTCCTCAGATTATCGCAACCTTTCAGAAGACTAACAATTAGTTCGGGTAGTAGGCCAACTGTATCATCTGTTCCATCGGTGAATAGGGCCGATTCCAGGTCCTATAAAAGGAATGCATGTGGTGATGTTTGTTTTAATTGAACATACATATGTACATGTGGTGGTCTCAAATATTTACACTAAGCACATAATAAAACCAGGAGAACTGGAACGCAATAAGGATAACTTTCGAACCAATTTGTTACGCAGATACCCTCAGGACCAGAATTTCACGCGGTGGTTTGAACTTAGAACAATCTTAAAGTTGATGTAACTTTGCCAAGCTGGACGATGTATCCCTATAAAAACTAATCCCAATGCAGCTTTCCAACAATCGCGCCTATTGTATCGAATCAATTTTCCTAACGATTAAGCAGCTTTCAGTTACAATTAACATTCCATTACAGTTTTCCTGATATATGCTTTGTGTAAATACTTAATTGTGACCACGACGCCTATATTAAAAAAAATATATTTTCAATCAATGCCTTTACATACCTCAATATCTATGTCCGGAAGATTGAAGGCGGAACTAAACAAAGAACAGAAGTGTGCTATGCAAGGAATCTCCCACCATGATTGAATATCTGAAATGTAGAGAGAAATTTGATAAGTCAATACAAATGTTATTCGTGCAGAATTATTAGACTGAATACTTATTTGGAATTATAAATCATTCGGGAGATATGGTCCTATTAAAGCAAAACATAATACACAACAGCTGATATAAAAACCAGGAAAAAAGCTAATTTCGGGTCAGACAGACCCAAGATAGCGATAGTGATTCCCCACCGTTCCTATAAATATGTATATTAAGAGACGCGACAGCCAAAGCAAAGAAACGGGACGCGATCAAGTAAGATAGCCCGATAGCCTTCCAGGCAACTTTCAGAAAAAAAAATTGTTTACCAAAATATTCAGCACATCGATATCTAGTGCATATAGGCTATCAAACTCTTTAATAGGTGCAATAACGAGAAAGATATACAGTAGATATCGTTTATAACGACATCCAAGGGACCGACTATTTTACGTCGTTATAGCCGATCGTCGTTATATCCGCTCATATCGTTTATAACGACCACTGTCGTTATATACGATCATATTTTTTATAGCGTCCTGTCGTCGTTATAAGCGGTCATTGCAATGTAAAGTCAAAACCCGTTTTAGACCACGAACTTACGGTGGTATAGGACAAGGATATACGTCCTTGTGTGACACAAAAATGAATGGAATTGCTTCTGAATTTTGTTTAAATTATTTTTCGGAAATAATAAATACAGGAAAATGAAGGAATTACAGCAAAATGAAATGAAATGAATGAAAATATCAATAATTTGAATTATTTCAAATGATTAATATTTGTAAAAATCCCGCCAAATTCAAAAGCATGTCGGAATGTGTCGGAATCGCTGGGAACAGCTGGGCCGACTGATCAAGCCACCAACTTCGGGGAGTTGGGTGCGAGATGTCACGACGGTGACACGCGGGCTGTTCTGTTGGCGGACGAAAAAAAAAAAATAAATAAATTTTATATTTGAGACATGAAGGGAGGAGACACACTCCGAGTCGGCAGCAAGGACGCACAGCTAAGTTTTTTGTGATAAGTTTTGTCTGGCATATGCATGTTCATATTTCGTGATATATGCCCGTCTCCAATTTGTAATTTGTGCCCTACAATGGAGTGTAAGAAAATATGGCCTTAAATTAATAGTCTCCCGACTTAAATTAACCCCCCCCCCACACTCATTCCAGGGGAGAATTTTGATCGAAAAGGGAGGCGCACTACATTTCTTTGATTGGGCCCGGGCGTCTCAGGACGGGTTTAATTTTGCAATTGTGTGGGCTTAGTACGGGCGAGATCCGACGCCATCCGGGTCTACAGAGCATCCAAAAGATGGCACCAGTGCTCGCTGGCTACAATTCGCATTAGTTTTCCCTATTTTAACCCCCTTGTGTGTATCGTCTATCTCAGGCATGCGATGTCCCTTTTTGTAAAAGGACAGGCGTAACGAGCGACAAAGACCCCGCCCAATTCTCCCGCTACTGAGCTACAGCAAGCTGCTGCTCGCTCGTTGAGGAGCCCTATCGTCTTTGCCTAACTTTGCCTTTGTAGTCTCTACAGGGTTGCACACGGGAACCAGACGGTTTTTAAAATGTTGTAAAAATTAAAGAAATTCAAGTTTTAGAATGTTTTTTTTTTTTAAAGAATGCCAAAGAATTTTGCACTTTTTCATTATTAAACTTTTGGAGTCATTTACGGCAACTTCACTCTACTTTTCACAGCAGATAAACTTAATTTCTTCGGTTGACTCCTTTATTTTTCGAAAATGGTTTCTTTTAATAAATTCTTGATTTCAAGGGCTTAAAAGAATAAAGCCAGAGCTAGTAAATCAGGAAGTCGACTGGGACGTCGTCGAATCTTGTATCTCGATATGTCCCTGTCGCAAAGCAATTCGCAGAAAACTAATTTTGAGGCGCTAATTGTGTAGTTTAATAACTGCTCCCCTATCTTGAACGATCCTTGGTACCGAATTGATGTGGATCCGCAAAATAAAGCTTAGGGCAGATTCCGAAAACGATGTGAATAATACGGGCACGAAATTTTGGCGTGCTGTTTTTCACGATGGGATTTGTCTCAAATCCTCTACTGTGTTGATTGTTTTATTGCAAATGACATTTCTTAACATTAATTTTCAATTTCTTACGACGTTTTAACAACCTTCAGTAGCGATTGCGATGCGATGTCGTATCATTCCGGCCTTCCAAAAACAAGAATTTTAGAACTTTTTTTTACATAGATATGAGTGAATTTTCGCACTGAATTTAATTATCAACTCAAACTTGATTTTTGCATGCCGAAAAAGCAATAATTTCGCATACAAAAAATTACATGTGACGAGCGTTCGTTGTTATATCCGATAATTTGGCCTCTCGAGTCGGAAAAATGCAGTCGTTATAACCGATCAGTCGTTATAGCGATGGTCGCTATATCCATCAAAAATTGTACCGAGCGAGCCTCTTAGATCTCGGGACCTGGAATTTCTGTCGTTATAGCCGATGCGTCGTTATAGCCAATGTCGTTATAAACGATATCTACTGTATACAACAAACGATTTTTTTTTCTCTCACAGACTTAAGCTCAAATGAACTAATCCTGCTTTCCCATTGCGTAATCGAAAATAGAAAACTGACAAATGGAAGATTCATCATCAATGTGGCACGATAGCCCGACGTCGGGGTTTGGCCGCCTGAATCGTTGACCTCCAATTGTCGCGGTTACGTGACATTGTCCTCCAGTTTCGGAAGCCCAGCAGCTGGTGGGCGCCCTCACCTACGGAGTACTCACAGCGAGCTCTCGGCCGTCCACGCAGCCTCGCTCCGTCAATTCGTTGTGCGTTCATCACTTTCTTTGGCATGCCATTACCGTCCATTCGTTGAACATGCCCCGCCCATTGCAAACGAAGAAGCTTCATGATTTCCAATACTTCCAGCTCATCGTAAAATTGATACAACTGATGGTTGTACCGGATACGCCATTGATCTCGCTCGCGAACGGTCCCGAAACGCAGGCTTGGGTGAGGGTCCATGTTTCGCAGCCATAACATAGCACGGGTCGGATGATCGTTTTGTAGACGCGGAGCTTCGTGTTCCTGTACGCAAGTTTCGAATTAATTATAGGGAGGACCGAGAAATAGGTCTTATTGGCTAGTTGTATCCGTAGCTGAATTTCGTCGGTTTCGTTGGCGTCCTTTGATAAGTTACAACCCAGATAGTTGAAGTTGTCTACATACTCGATATTAAGGTCCCCCACTGTAATGCTTGGATTTGCTGACGTCCTTGTTTTTGATTGTATCATGGCCTTTGTTTTGCTTTCGATGATATGTAGTCCAACTTCCTTTGCGGCGTTATTGAGGTTATGCAGAAGGCTTTTTGCATCACCCAATCTTCGAGACATGATGTTGATGTCGTCGGCGTACGCTACTAATTGAGTCGACTTGATGAGTAGCGTTACGCTGGTGTCCATATTCATGGCTCGAATTACATACTCCAAAGCAAGGTTAAAGAGCGTCGGCGCCAGCTCGTCGCCCTGCTTGAGTCCAGTACGAGTTTCAAATAGGTCAGTGAGTCGGTTCTGCACTCTGACCTGCGAGACGGTATTAGTCATCGTCATCCTTGTGAGTCGCACTAACTTTGCCGGTATACCAAAATGCAGCAAAATGTTGTACAGTACACTTCGATCGATACTGTCGTATGCCTGCTTGAAGTCGATAAAGATTTGGTATACGTCGATGTTATATTCTCAGCACTTTTGTAGTAGCTTCACTGTGAAAAGCTGATCGGTCGTTGAACGACCAGGTCTGAAGCCGCCTTGATACTCGCCAATGATTCATTCTGCGTACGGATTGATTTTCTTTTCCAGAATTTTCGATAAAATCTTATAGGTCGTACAAACTAATGATATGCCCCTGTAATTCTCACACTTCAGATTGTCACCCTTTTTGTGGATTGGGCTGATTATGCTTTTGCGCCAATCTTCGGGTATTACCTCGTCGTTCCATATTTTCAGCAGTAGCACATGTATAGCGTTGGTCAGGCACGTTCCACCATGCTTCAGCAGTTGTGCTGGGATCTCGTCAGCGCCGGGCGCTTTGTTACTTTGGAGCGACTATATGGCGAGACTCACCTCCTCTACTGTTGGGGGTTGAGCAGGAGGGCCTGTGTCGGCTAACTGCTCAAGAGCTGGCTCCGTGGGGGATGTTGAAGGTGCATTGAGGAGCTCTTAAAAATGAGACCCATCGTTTGTTAACGCTTTCGATGTCGCTGATGATGTTATCCTTGTCCTTACATAGGCTTGTTTCTTACGTCTAATTAATGTATTAGATTCTCGCCGAAGTTCGTTGTATCTTTCTTTCTTGGCTCGGGATGCACGTTGTGTGTATTGGCGATAGGCTTCATTTTTCGCCTCAATCGAGGCCCTGCATTCGTCGTCGAACCAGTCTGCTCGTCTGCGCCGACCTTTATAGCCCACGACCTCTTCTGCGACTCCTATGATGCTGTCATTGAGCTCCTCCCAAAACTCATGGATGCCTAAATTGTTGATGTTATCAAGCATGGGCGACAGTTTTTCCTCAAGCGCTGTAGTATACGCAGCCGCCGTGGCATAATCAATCAAATTGTCAACCTCGAAGATCTTGGCAGGGTTGAATCTCGTTAGGTGTACCGAAGAGATTCTGCACCTGTAGGTCGTCTTCACCAAATAGTGAACGGAATCGCAGTTGGCTCCTCGATAGGATCGAACATCTAGGACATTAGAAGCCCATCTCTTGCTGATCAGTATACGTGGTCGATCTGGTTCACGGTGTATTCATCTGGAGACTTCCAGGTCTGCTTATGGACTCTTCGATGAGGGAAACATGTAGAGCTGATGACCAGGTTTCTGCCGCTCGCGAAGTCGATAAGTCGCTGACCGTTGTTGTTGTTTTCGTTGTGCAGGCTATGACCTCCAGTAGTTCCCCTATGCCAGCTTTCGTTTCCGACTTTGGCGTTAAAGTCTCCTAGCAGCAGCTTGATGTCGTTTGATGGAAGTGAATCGAAGAGTGTTTTTACTTCTGTAGGGGCATGCGCATTAATGAGCCAGAGATTAGCGAAACGGGTCTTGATACGGATCGCACATAGCCGCTAGTTTATGGGGTTGAAGCCAATAACGTGGTCCTTGAGCTGCTTACTCACGATGAAACCTACTCCAAACTCCTTGTTGCCCTCCTCTTTACCACTCGTAAAAAAAAGTGTGCGATTTGAGGTCGTTAATCTCGCTTTTGAGCCATTTAGTTTCCTGGATTGCAACTATGCTCAGCTTGTTTTGTTCTACCTGATCCAGGATGGCCCTTAAGGCCCCCGGTCTATTCAGGGAGCGTACATTCCAGGATCCGAAAGAGTAATCAGTTGTTCGTTTGCGGATTTGTCGTTGTGTTGTATCCGTCCAATCCAAGGCTTTTGTTTCAGGTTTCTTGACTTGAAGTTTTTTCTTAGGATGAGTTGTCGGCACATCGCAAAACCATGATAGGGTTTAATCATTCGAGTAAAGGCCATCATGGGCATGCCTCGAAGATGCTGCTTTGGTGGTTGAGTTAAATGTTTTCTGTCACCTATCACGTATGTAACCTGAGACGCTGCAGATGTTAATACAGCACTCAGGCGCAGCGGTTACTCGGATAATGCGGGAAAGTAACGCCCCGTAGATACATAGAAATTGGCCCAAGCCGTTTACCCTATGAAACTTTCCCTGCATAGAACAGAGCATTCACTGTTGTTCAATGTTTTGAACAGTATTTTTTCTCTGGATTTAAGTGATTTCTGTGCACCATCTACTACAAAAACATATGAATTCTAAAAAAATAAAAGTTAAAATGGTGTCCACCAATGCAAAATTAAAAAAAAGGGAATTTGAACCACTTCAATCCGCCAGCCAGTTTCGTATAATGGTTCATTCATTGGATACAGCCGTTGTTCATTGCACAAACAAATTAAAAACCACAAAATCTCAAAATCGTTAAATTTGTAAATTGGTTGGTCTAGTATAGCTTATATAGTGACGATATATAATATTCCACTGCATCGTTTCCCCTGGGGGTCGCCAGGTCAGTTATCGAGGAGGCCGTAAAATGTCTCTTTCTAACCGATTACCTTAAACATGATAATTTAGACAGATTATGCCTCATTGGACCAATAACGAATTTCCAGATCAATATGCTCAAAATGGTTAAATGGATTTATTTCTGCGTACACCTATCCCTCGATTTACACGGCACTTTTTTTACACGATTTCACTTTTACACGGTTTTTTAATAGAACCCATCTTCTTGATTTAAACGATATTACCGATGCAGAATTCACTTTTGCACGGTTTTTCTAAATGATTTGTTCGCATTTCATATATAACCCAATGCAGTATTATATAATATTATACATAGGTATGACGTATCTTACAAGATTACACGATATCGATATCGACTGGTGTTTTTCTTCATCTTTTAATAGGAATATAACAGGACTCTTTTGAGCTTTAGTACGGTAAACCAAAGTTGAGGGTATACATAATCATCATGCTATGGTCTTTTAATGGACAGTTTTGGTAGCAAGGCAGACAAATCAAGATCGGGTGTTTAGTTTTAACAGTGAAGTTTTGTTTAAAAAAAAAGTGTTTGATTATTGCAGTGAATCCTAACAATTCCAAAGGAAAGGAAAGAAAACGATAAACAATCGAAGAGGAAGGTCATTTCTTTGGGGACTAAAATAAGCATTCTCGACCATCTTCGCAATGGAGAAAGGATAGTCGACGTTGCAAAACGCTATTCTATGAACGAGGCAGCTATATGAACCATAAGAAAAATGGAAATACAATTAGAAGTAGCCTTGCATCCGGATCCGATACTTCTTTAAGTAACGCTTCCTACGTAAGAGATCCTGTAATTGAAAAAACGGAGCAGGCTTTAATGATATGGATTGAAGATCAACGCAAAAACGAATTCCTCTAAATACCAGCACAATTTCAAACAAAGCTCTATGCATTTATGACAAGCGTAAACAGCAAATGGCAACATCCTCGACTTCAACCTTTTCTGTAAGCGCTGGTTGGTTTGAGAAGTTTTAAGATATACATTCCTCACACAATCTCAAACTTAAAGGTGAAAAAGCTTCTGCGGATTTCCATGCAGCGGAAGTTTCCAAAAAAAAATGCTGAAATAATTGCCAGTGAATCGTACACCGCTGATCAAGTATTTAATGCAGGTGAGTGCATGGGTTACTGCAACGCTCTTTACTGAATGGTTCAACAACATCTTCATACCCGACGCCAAACGGTATTTAACCACGAAAGGCCTGCCATTTAAAGCTCTGCTGTTGATAGAAAATGCGCCCGGACATTCAACCCATATTCAACACGACAACGTCGAAGTTGTGTTTCAGCCCAAAAACACAACTTCCCTAATTCAGCCTTTGGACCAAGGCATAATTGCCACATGCAAAGCCCTTTACATAAAGTAAACGTTTAAGTATATTTTGGAGACAATGGAAAATTACTCTTCTCTTAACATAATTGACGCATGAAAAAAATTTGCAATTTTAGATTGCATAAAACATATGGGGCTGTCATTAAATGAGATGAAGAAGTCAACATTGAATGACTGCTGGAAAAATCTATGGCCTGATGTAGTTGGAGTTGAGAGTGTGCCAATCCAAGAAGTTTCTGAAATAACGGAGTTGGTCCATAGGATAGGAGAAGTTTTTTAAGGACATAAGAGAATCAGATATTGCCGAAATCATGGCAGATGAAGAAGATTTAATCGCCATATGTACTTAATAACGATCACTGACACTGACGAAGACGAGACGGACCCACCAATCTTTACTACAAAAATGGTCCGCGATGGCCTGGAATTAGGGAGGAAACTAGGGAATTATTATTTGCAAAATGATCCAAACATTGAGCGTGCTTTGCGGTTTCAGCGAGACGAGAACAAATGCTTAAGCCAATACGAAGAAGTTCACAAAGAGTTAACAAACAACCGTACCCAACTTTTGAAGACCGATTTTCTCAGCTCCTCCCGATCGAACACCACCCAGCCTGAACTGCAGTCCAATGATGTGAATACCCAAATTTAATAGACGACACTCATGAACTGACAGAAAACAAAAATAAATGTTATAAAGTTATTCTTCCTATACCTTATTTTGTATTAATATTGAAACTTTCAACTTCATTGAACAATTTGCTTTCATCGATGTAAAACTGAATTACTACTGTATTTATGATCAAAATATTTTCTTGTGAATGGTTTATGTTTATTTTGTTATATTTACCTTCTTTCCTTAAAATAAAAGCTATGTTTACACGTATAACCCCATTTTTTCGATTTACACGGTTTTCCCATATAAAATAGAGAATTTCGATTTACACGGTTTTCCCAGGAACCAACTTTCCGTGTAAATCGAGGGATAGGTGTATATATGTATACATATGTAAGAAGCTTAACAAAAATTGACCCCTATGATGTTGTGGTTAGGGTTATGCCGCAGTGTTACCGGCTTGCCGTAGAAGGCGACTTGAGGGATAGGGTATGTAGGCTTGTAACTTGCATACATGAAGCTAAATTAAACTCGAACATTGAACGAGCCTCGGATACGACTGACTGATTTACCGGCACCGACCTTTGGCTACAAAAAACGGACTACGAAGTCGAACGAGAAAACTCTGGATCTTTCTGCGATAAGAAAATGCCACTGAAGCTAAAGGGCAAGTTGTACAAAACGGTTGTACGTCCCGCACTCATGTATGGATCAGAATGCTGGACCATGTATGAAGGTTACGCGAAAGAAATGACAGCGACTGAAATGAAAATGTTACGCATGTCAGTTGGTGTAACCAAAAGGGACCACATCAAGAGTAGCTACATCCGAGGCAGCTTGTCCATAGACCAACCAATCACCGAAAAGCTCGAAGACCGACGAATGGATTGGTATTGCCATGTTCAAAGGCGTCCGCCTGAGAACTCCGCAAAGAGAGCGATATCAATGGAAGTTCCACTTGATGGACCCAAGGCCAGAGGCAGACCGAAGAACACCTGGATGTGTCAAATGAAAAAGCAACAACAACGCATCGGTCTCGGCGATGACACGATCCAAGATAGAGCTGCCTGTAGAAATATGCTGAGAAATTATCGCCAAAACGGGCGATGTGCCTACACCGCAGGTCGAGCAACGCGGAACCATGGAGCGGTATAAAGAACGAGGCAAGGAAGAAGAAGAAGAATTTCGATATTAGGAATGAGCGAAACAAGATGGACCGGATCGAGAACGACCTTATCACCTAGTTCTCATACTGCTGCTGCTGCTTTACTCTGGTAGTGGATTTGAAGCCTCACCCAGAATGGCTGGAGTCAGTATCTTTTTGAACAAGGAAGCTCGCCAATCTCTTAGTGGAGACCTATTTTCGACCGAATAATAATTGAAGTCCAGAGTAAGAAACATTACTATAATTCGGTGCTACGCGCCGCCCCGACCGAGTCAGCCGACCAGCATGCTAAGGACGTCTTTTACTACCTGCTTGGCTTCACCTTAGATAAGGCTAAAAATTATTATGGGGATCTCAATGCTAAAATTGGGTCTGACAATGTTGGATTGGAACATCTAATGGGCAATCACGGTCTGGGTGTCAGGAACGACAATGGTGAGTTTTTCGTGAAGTTCTGTAACTCACGTTAGATTGTCATTGGCGGCACCCTGTTCAAACACAAACCTTGCCATTTAGCAACCTGGATATCTCCAGATGGCCGAACAGAAAACCAAATTGACCATCTCCAAAACGTTAGGCAGAAGATGCGGCTTACCGTGGTGACATTGGGACTCTTTACAAGCTCATAAAGCCACTGGCAAATTTTTTGCAAAAGATAAAGACGGGTCTCTGGCTAGTCACAGATGAACAACAACTGCGCCGTTGGAGAGAGCATTTCGTGGAGGTCCTTAACAATAACTTTAACCCTTCAAATCCATCCCCACCGGAGGCAGTAAGTCTTCCGCAAGTGGCCAGAATTAATACCGGTGTACCATCCAAGCTGGAAATAACTAAGGCCCTTCAATCATTGGAAGCTGGTAAAGCCCCGGGGCAGACGGTATCCCCATGTAACTTTTGAAATTGGATATTAACGCTACAGCGGATATTCCCCTTCCCCTGATCCAAGAGTTTTGGACAACCGCGACTCTCCCTCAAGAATCATTATTAAAATCCCTAAGAAAAGAAATCTCAAGGATTGCAATAATTGGCGTGGAATCTGTCTCCTCCCTGCAGTCTCTAAACTGATGGCGAAAATAATTTTGGACCGGATCAAGAAAACGATCATCTCAAATGACGGATGCTTTGCAACGTGAAAGTCGAAGTACTGCTTTAAAAATTAAGGCCGCTAAGACTAAATACCTGAGCTTGACATCAGAAGGGCAAAGCACAATTTCTATCAGCGGACAACTGAAAGAAAAAGTCGAGAACTCCACTTACCTTGGAAGCGTAGTGACAGTGGATGGTAGGGCTGATGCCGATGCAGAGTCGCGCATTAAAGCCCGTGCAGTATTTTTCAGTTTGAATCCTCTCTGGCAAAACCAGGTAATACGAGGTTTACTAAAAAAGTTTCTAGAAAACAGATGAAAACGATTTTTTTTTTTCAAAAATGGCTTTATTGTTTTTCAAAATATTCGCCATGAGCGTCTATACACTTTAGCATGCGCTCAAACCAATTTTCGAAGCATTTTTTCCACTTCGATGGAGACACCTCCAAAACATGGCTTCTGAACGCTTCAACAGCTGCTTCGGGCGAAGAAAAACGTTCACCACGTAATTTATTTTTAATAAATGGGAACATTCGACGCCAAGTCATGGATGTGTAAGGCGAATGGCCCATCAATTCAATGTTTTGATCGGTTAAATAGGCGCTAGTTTGAACTGATGTGTGAGAGCTCGCATTGTAATGATGAAGAATGATTCGACTTCTCGTGTTCGTTTTGGGAATTTCCCCGAAGACTTCGGAGAAGCAAATTGTCGTATACCACTCAAAATTGACTGTACTACGTTCCTCAAGTGGAACAGTGGCCACAGGGCCCATTCAGCCGAAGAAACAGGACACCATTTGCCTCGCAGTGCTTCGTGCGCGAAAAACTTTTGTTGGATTGGGTTCGTCTTGGAGCACCCACACGGTCGACTGCTGTTAGTTTCACGTGATTATTCCATTTTTCTGCTAGATTGACTTTTTTAACTAACTGTAACTTACACGAGTATCACTTGCGATCAAAGTGTTCTGAGCAGGTATATGCTAAAAAAGGTCAAACTTTCTGATTGAAATAACATATTTGACGAAAACATACTAGAACATGCCTAATCTAAAAACTATTTTAGTAGCCTACGTACCTAACGACGAACTTCTCAAAATTACTCGCCAAAATAAAATAGGCATCTACATCAAAAGGCGGAAGTGGCAGTGGATAGGTCACACTTCGAAAAGAGCAAAAAAAACATTGCAAAACAGGCTCCACATAGATTGGAATCCTCAGGGAACCGATGCAAGTCGTCGTGGGGGACGCCCCTAAATACATGGAGAAGGTCTGTTGATGCAGATGGAAAATCTAAATGGAAATAGTGCGACCAGCTAAAGGTGATGGCTGCTAATCGGCAGTGCGGCGGAAAAGCGTAGTCAATGCCCTATGCCACTAGGGGTTAAAAGGAACTATAAGGAAAGAGACCAAGCTCTACAAAAATATTTCCGAATGGCAAACTAAAATCAATGCGTTTAGCTTTTTCATCGTTTCCCACCAAATCAAAGTGCAAAAATGTGCAGAACACTATTTTTGTGTCCAAAAATAATACTCCAGGACGAATTTCGTAAAAGGGCCTTCATTTATTCTCCCGTTTGCACTTTAACCCTGCGTAGGGCGCGGCTGATCTGATAGGCACTTGATTCGTTTTTTTTAATGCCCATTCCAACAGCGTGCCGAGCGAGACCTCTCTCTCCCGGTAGTTTCCTAACTTTAGTTGGTGGTTCTGACTCGCCCAGTCAGTTTGTCTCCAGCCGTCAAGAAATTGTGTCACACGTGTTTTTATCTATCAGGCTCACCGCGCCCAATAACGAATCGAATCCAAGGTTAGTATTTGTTCCTTTTTGATAACTAATTGAAGCGCTTGAGTATTTTTTGACATTTCTGATTGTGCCATTTCTATCAGGTAGTATCAACTTGCAAGAATGGGGGTCATGTGTCTGTCAGGCTCATTGCGCCTCTTTCCTAGAAAATATTTTTGTTTGAATTCTTCAGCCGTTACTTGAGTCATTGGTTTTTTGTTGCAGGTCAAGAAAGATGAGCGTAAAAAAGTATGATTTAAATAACCCAAGTCACGTGGACGAAATAATGGCCTTGCTGCTTAGTGAAGATGATGCAGATCCGGTGTGGACTGAAAATCTTGGAGAGGAGAGCGATATTTCATCTGATGACGAAGTTGAAGAACGAGAATGTGGTTCAGAAACTGAACAAGAAGATGATGAGCTTGACTCGTCCAGTGAAACGGAAGATGAAACTAACAGAAATTATTTTATGGGAAAAGACAAATCTACAAAGTGGTACATAGAACCTCCACGCAAGAGTCGCGCTGCGAGCCATAACATAATCAGTCACCTTCCTGGAGTGAAAGGAGCTGCCAAGAATTCAAAAACTCCCGCTGAATTTTGGAGGAATATATTTCCAGATGAAATGCTGGAAATAATGGTGACATACACTAACCAACACATTGATACAGTGAAGGATAATTTCATCCGGGAGCGAGATGCCAAACACACTGATTTGATTGAACTGAAAGCTTTCATTGGCTTGCTGTATTTGGCAGGGGTATATAAATCTAATCGTTTGTTTCTGGAGGAAATATGGGGTAAAAATGGTGACGGAATAGAAAAATTTGGCCTCGTCATGAATGTCAAACGATTCAAGTTCTTGCTTCGTTGCCTTCGTTTTGACGACAAAACTACCCGAAGCGAACGAAAAAATGTTGATCGCCTTGCACCCATTCGTGATGTGTTTGAAATGTTTGTCCAGAATTGTAAAAAATCCTACACTTCCGGAGAAAACCTCACCATTGATGAGATGTTACCTGGTTTTCGTGGACGGTGCCCCTTCCGACAGTACATCCCTTCAAAGCCAAACAAGTATGGCATTAAGATGTTTGCTCTTGTGGATTCCAGGATGTTTTACACTCTCAACTTGGAGGTATACGTGGGTAAGCAGCCAGAAGGTCCATTCCAATTGAGCAACAAACCAAGTGATGTGGTGATGCGTTTGGCAGAACCACTGTTCGGAAGTGGACGTAACATTGTGGCAGATAACTGGTTCACCGATTTCGCTCTCGTCGATTCATTGAAACAAAAAAAGATCTCATACGTGGGGACAGTACGGAAAAATAAACGAGCCCTGCCGGATGCTTTTATAAATACAAAGGGGAGAGCGCAATACTCCAGCCTTTTTGGTTTCAACGATGGAAGAGTGTTGACATCCTACGTGCCACGCAAAAATAAATGTGTGATCCTTGTTTCTTTGATGCACGACACCAAAACAATTGATGAAAGTACTGGAGAACAAAAAAAACCCGAGCTGATCACATATTACAATACTCACAAAAGTGGAGTGGATACTGCAGATCAACTGTGCGCCACATAGAATGTTCAACGAAATACCCAGCGTTGGCCAATGATTATTTTCTATGCCATGTTGAACTTGGGAGGGATCAATTCCTTGGTTATTCATCTAGGGAATCAATTGGAATCAATGCCTAGAAGAGTTTTCCTCAAATCATTGTCACATGAATTGTGTACCGAACAGCTTAAGCGAAGAAGCCAGCAGGCATCTGGACTTCACACCTCCTTGAAAATTCGTCTAAAGAGGTTCCTCCCGGCTGATGATCAACCAACATCATCCCCACCCCCTCCCAAAAGGTCCAGATGCTGTGATTGCACCGTGGAAACAGGTAAACGTCGGCTCTCGAACTACTCCTGCGTGAAATGCAACCGAGGAATATGCCTTTCTCATGCGAAACCACTCTGTGCAACATGCTTTTCGGCGTGCTCATGTGATAATTGAGCAGCTTTGATGGATGGCGACTCCGACTGACTTCTGTCTCTATTCATCTCAACTTCACGTCTGACCCATTTTTGGATTCGTTTTTTTTTTATAAAAATTAAAGGTTCTATTTAATCGTAACCTTGATTTGTGAATTCCGCAGTTTTATTTATTTTAGTTTTTGTGCTTTGATAATTCTAATAAATTCTTAAAATTTATTTTGTATTTTTCCTTTATTGTTTACATCCTAGAGATACTTGGTAAATGTTGGTTCAACTTAATATGGCATTTTACGGACTCTGTAGTATTTTTCTCATAGTGTGCCTGTCAGGCTCACTGCGCCCCGATTTTGAGAATCCTATACCGCGCCTTATGCAGGGTTAATAGGTTAGCGATACAAGAATTCCTTGGTTGAAGCGGCGGTTTGAGTGGTATGGTTTTCTTCTTCATAATGTCCCGATTTTAATGCACAATTGAGCAATATTGATGAAATCGATGAAACAATTTGTTTGAGCAAAAACGCTATCAATCAAATTGGAAAACGTAATTACGAAATTTCAAATCAGGTTTTGAAACTAAATACTTGAAATTTCGCATAAACCGTTTTTGCGGTTTCAAATACTTTTCTATCAACGGCAATTCTAAGATAAAGTTTTTTCGAAGCTGCAAAGTTGCGTTAGAGTGATTGTTTTCCAACGGTATGTTATTACTTTGACATTGGTAGATTGAACAATTTTAGGAGAACAATATTTTAAATTAACTTTGTGCAAACTTTAACTTGAGTATAAAATTTTAACTATCATCATTTATTTACGAAAAAACGAGTTAAATTGAAATCTTCACATCGATACCTTAAAGCACAATAGTGCTAAGTCCATTTTTTTCGATTTTGAGATTTTTGCGTCGTATTATTCCTTGTCAAGTTCTCCATCGAGTAGTTAATCTTGAAACAACATTTACCCAGCTAAATCCAAGGAAATTAACATTTACAAGAAACGCTATGTCCTAGGTTGATCGAAAAAATTTTGGACAAAAGTGCTAAGTCCAGTTATAGCGCTATTTTGTGATAAGTCCATACTTGGAACAATTAGAAAGTTAAATTTGTGGTAGTAACTTCCATAAAACGAATGTGAAACATAAAAAGGATTAGCCAGGGTTGCTTCCTGATTCGAATAAGCCTGGTTTGGCTGCTGGATCACAGGATATTGGGATGAATTGTTTGCATTGGCATATTCTTTCTTTGAATGGTATTGAAATGGGTAAAAACTGACTGAAGGATCGTCTACCTCCGATACAAAGGTTCAAATGATCACTGTTGGTCAATGTAAGCCCTTACACCAAATGCTTTAATTTGGATTCTCTATTTTCTCCACAAAAGGAAACCTCCATAACATACATTGGGGTTTCTGTTAAATGCCAGCTTACATTGAATTTAGTATAGGGCCATCCCTCTCTAAAATCTACAGTTCAGCGTGAAATCTGGCATTCGCATGTTCAACGCGTTGTAACGACATATTTTGATCGGCTATACTCAACCACTGTGCTCCAAAAGATATACTTTTCAAAAGAGCTGTTGAAAATAGTTTGAATAAAACCATACTCCAGAAAATTAAAAATTGTTTTAGACCCAAGAATTACTTACTATGTCCACAAAATTTTTTTGGAAGCTCTTTATCATGCAGGCTGAAACAAGGGTCCTTCGGGTATTATCAAAACCAAAAAATAAACTTGCATTTCTAACAACCGGAAAGGTACGATTATACTAAATATCAAATTGGATTTTAACAAAGTTAAACAGTGGTTGATACAGTGAATAGTATGCTGGCCTTCGAAGCACAGGGTTTTAGTTTATGGTAGTTTTCCAATTCACGATCCAATTGGCGGGATATGGTCCCATTTAGATGTTAAACAAGTGCCCAATTATGGGGATGAAAAGTAAAAACTCTGCAGAGCGAGCTGTTGATCTAAACAGTTTAAATCTTAGGGATTAGATGCGAATGGCAGCTATTTATTTATTTGCGATTTGACGGAATCGACATATCTCAAGATTAAATTGAAGTTGACTGAAATCAAAATCGCGATCCAGGAAAAAAGGACTAATTTGAAAAAGATCTGCCAAATTAAAAAAGGAAATGTAAAACTATTGATATACGTGCTTAATCCTAATGAGTGTCTTGCGTTTGCATTTCACCAGCTTATGCATGCAGAGAGTTGATAATATTCGAATCTAAGCTAAACTGCATTCAAAAGAAAGGGGATGTCGTTTGGGACTGATTTATGGGATATATGTGTGCATTTCTAGTTCATATACCTATTATTATCACTTCCACCTGGTGAAATGAAAGAATTTGAATCTTTCTTCTAGTTTTCATATAACATATCATACGATTGCCAGAGAAGCTTAAAGTCCGCCGAGGTTACTCCCAGCCCAAATAGAAATAGGTCCAAATGAACATTTATTAATCAGTTGTTTGAAACGATGTGATTTTGGCAATCTTTTTGAATTCACATCTCGAGTCGCAATTCCACTGCAGGAACTTTTGGGCAACACCTAAACATGTTGCACTTGTCCAACGGGCAATTGATCTGGACAACACACGTGCGTTTAACTAAAAAAAATGATATATCGAAGAATCAAATCAAATTTTGTCGCCGTTGACAAAGAAGCAACGTTTCTTGTGGCATTGGCTTCACCCAATTGAATGACCGAGTGCCGAGCAATGACAGAACAGTTACATCACCCTCTCTTTAACGTCACAACTTCTGTAGTAGTAATTGTGATGAAGTTAAGTCTTAGTGTCCTGGCGAGCTTCATAATAGGGCTATGTCCTGTTATGACCCCCAATTAGCTTCCTGTTAAATGACAGTAGTAAGATAGAAAGGACAACGTCTAATCTTGACCAGATCATCCTTTGGTCATCACGTGATCATTACCACTTTCGGAAAGCATAAACTGATAAGACACATTTGCTTCATGGATACGAACTGGTGGAAATACAATAAATTGCTTGCGTCTCATGGTATGTACATATTAAAAATATTCTCACTGCATCCACATTTTACAATATTGTAACGACAATACGAACATTCTTCCGTCAAGTCCATGGTTGGTATAAAATGAAGTGCTCAATAGTGCTAAGTCCGTACTTTCCTCTTTTTTCTAGATTTTCCTTCGAAATTATGACGACTGATTGCCAGAATTTAATATAATTATCTTTTTGACAGTGTTACCTGCTTAAAAAGCTAAAAATATTTGCAAAAATTAAGATATCTAAGATGGGAACAAGGTTTGAAACTTTATTTTCGCGTTTTCTCCAAATGTTGAAAAATGGACTTAGCACTTTTGTGCTATAAGGTATCGACATGGTATTTAGTCTAAGAAAAATGGCATATTTGGTCGGCAAAAATCCTACATCGGAATTTTTTTGGATTATGGTTGGGGATGGTCCCCAGATTATGGCATTTAAAGTTCCAACGGATTGGGGGTCTGCAACCTTAAAAAAGGGAGGAAAGGGGGACATTTTTTTCGTTTTTTTAGGGTTTTTTAGATTTAACAAAAAACCCTTATGAAATCGATTTTGACCGTCCGTCTGTTCACTAAATAACTCGCAAACGGCTTAACCGATCGTCATGAAATTTGGTAGGAATGTGTAGAATGGTAACAGTCTTTGGCACGAAATACTTAAAAGTTGGTAGGACAAAAATAACAGGGTGCCCCGGACATTTGAAAATTTGTTCACTAATTAACTCGCGAACGGCTTAACGGATCGTCATGAAATTTGGTAGGAATGTGTAGAATGGTAACAGTCTTTGGCATGAAATACTTATAAATTGGTATGGCCAAGATAAAAGGGTGTCCCGGACATTTACAAATTTGTTCACTAACCGATCGTTATGAAATTTGGTAGGAATGTGTAGAATCGTAACAGTATTTAGCAAGAAATACTTAGACGTTGGTAGGACAAAGCAAACAGGGTGTCCCGAAGATTTGAAAAAGTCGATTTTTTTAGTTTTTATCAAATCAAAGAACTCGATGGGTGCATTTCATATCAGTCGCTTTTTTCCAGTTTGGAGTCATGGTAACGGCGTTACAGCTAATAAATCCAGTTAATATGTGGAGCCATGATACATAGTAAATCTATTTTTGGATTGGTCTGACTAAAAAGTGTTACGTTTATTTAGACCAATCCAAAAATAGATTTACGAGAAGCATTTCATTAACATTGTGCATAATTCTTATTTATTACCTATAAAATCTATGTGCAAAATTATTCACTATGTATGTATCCAAAATCTAAAAAACCTTCGTATTGCGGGCGCAGCCCTCTGTACGCCGGTATTTTTTGCGATTATTTCAAAAACGGGAAGAGATACAGAGAAATTATCTGAGGACGAAAAAGACTACATAAAATTGTCTTTGCAATGATTAGAGTTTAATTGAATATTTCGGCGTTAGCCTAGAAAATAAATTAGAATATTTTCATTATAGACCATTTTTAAAAGCTCCATAACATTCGAAAGAATGCTAGTTCAGCCGGAAATTTTGTAAGCATTCAGAATAAGTTCAAGATCATTTTAAGGTAAACATTGAGTCACTCCGGTCAAGGACCCCCATTATCCCCCATTTGAATTTGTCAAAACGGCATGTCCATAACTCCCCCAAAATTGGAGCAGAGTGCTAAATTTTGGTTTGTTGCGATTGGAGGTCATAGTCACCCCACCCACCAAAAATCATTCGGATAAAAACTAAGGGTACCCCCTTACAAAGTGGAAAAAAGTATCTCTTACCGCTTTTGAAATCGCAAAAAAAAAACGAAAAAATGCCCCCTCCTTTTCCCTCCTTTTTTTTAAGGTTGCGGACCCCAATCCGTTGGGACTTTTTATGCCATCATCTGCTCTACTTATTGTTCTCGTCACTGCCACCGCCGCCGCCATTATTGTTCTTTTTTCCCGCCGACGTTTGAATATTGGAAATGGTTTGACTCTTGCTCAGTACACGATTGTTGCCCGAGCCGACAGCATTTGTTGCCGAAGCCGCACCACCACTCGACATTTGTTTCGCTCCGATTTTTTTTTCTATTCAATGTATTGATCCTCTCAGTATTACATTAATGCTTCTTTTTTTTCCAAATGGCAAAAGGAGGCTGCAATATTGAACTTGAAATCAAAAAGTTACGCGAATTACTACCAACGGTTCCAAACTTTTCACAACAAATTGTCAAGATTTTATTACCATATGTCAAAAATTGTTCTATGAGTCGTTTTTGAATTGATTCCGTATTGAATCTTTTTGTTATAATCGTTTCTCATGGGATCAGTTGCAAAATGCTATCTGGGTGGGGACCATCCCCAACCATAATCAAAAAAAAATTGCGATGTAGGATTTTTGCCGTTCGATGGCCATATTATGGCCCAATTTTCTTAGACTAATTCAGTTGAAGTGTTAAGGTATATCTAGATTAGTCGCCAAATGGCGACACGTGCAGCCAAATGGCTGTTGTCATTCCATCCAAACATGTCGCTATTTGGCTGTGCGTCCAGTTTTGATATTCAATATGGCAACTCAACCAACCGCTTTGACAACCGCTTTTCAAATTCAAAGTGACAATTTTCCAACTTTTGTTCGTTCTTTTGTGTGAAAATGAATAATTCTTGAATGGCCGTGTAATAATACAAACGCGCAGAGTCCGATTTTGATAATTGAATTTAAAAAAATCACCAATTTTGGTTATGTCATTTTCTGTCTATATTTGGCTGCTAGTGTGGATGCTAAGTAGCAGCCAAATGGCTGCACGCGATGCCAGTTTTTGGACGCGCAGCCATTTGGCGCCTAATCTAGAGGGACCTTTACGCTTTTCATGCATGAATCTCTTTTGAAAATCGGCCGTCTCAATTTTAGTATGAGCTGATTAATTTTGTGCATTACAGTTTATGAGATTTATTGACATAATCCTTATCTGGATTTTAAACATTGATTTATCCATTGCATATTTTACGGAACTGACAATTAGATTGCACAACATACAGAGTCGGTTGCTTCCCTTTTTCTAGTGCTTGCTACTTAAATGGGGACTTGCATGATATTTTAATAAATGCATTTTTTTTTAATTCCAACATAAGGAGTCTTTTTCATTTGGAATAATGTTCTATTCAATTGGGAAATACTATATTCTCGAAATCTCGTAAAAATTTCGGAGATGGTCAAAATTAATTCATTATTCCATGGTTGGTTGGTAAAAGTGGTGGCCTAGGCAGAAGCTAGCCAAAGCCCAATTAGCGCATAAAACGCCGTTTTGAAACCACAAACTCCATGAAGTTTATCTAGTGTATATGATGAAAGTTAGGTAATGAATTTATGAGTGGGGAGGTGTCTTGAACCAGCCAGTGTTATTTAGGAAGTACAGCAGCTCCCCTAATTTCACGTTAGCTGCATCCTCCAAGCCTCCCAGAAAAGCCCTACCGAACGTCCTATACCGGGTTCTGGCAAGTCCCGGGCATTCACACAGAAAGTGAATCAGGGTTTCCCTCTCATTTACATTACCGCAGCTGCAGCAATGCGCGTTGTAGGGGATGCCCAGCCTGGCAGCGGCCAGTGCCCCGTGATAACAGCAGTAAGCTTGGCAATATCTCTACGCGGTTCAGTCAGAATCTCAGACGATCTTTTCCAGTCGTAGGAGGACCACATCTTCCTTGATATAACGCAAGTCCTCAGATTTCGCCAGTTGGAATTAGCAGCCCTTATATAGTGGGTGGAGATCTTACTCTTAACAGCTGCCATCGGGACGCAAACACGCTCCGCATGAGAGCTGTCAAGAGTGGCACCCATTTTGGCTAGTTTGTCAGCCATCTCGTTACCCTCTATGTTCCTGTGTCCGGGTACCCAGAGTAGGGTGATTCTTTCTCGTGTGCCAAGGCTGGTTAATGCTTCCTCACATACTTCAACAACCTTGGAGGTCGTCTTCACCGATTGTAAAGCCATGATAGCCGCCTGACTACCTGAGCAGATAGCGATATTCTAGTTGTTTTGTATGTCCATGAGAGCAAGACAGGCCTTCATGATTGCTAGCATTTCTGCTTGAAAAATGCTCGCATGATCAGGAAGACGGTAATATTCAGAGATACTTAGTGATCTGCAGAAGATTCCAGCACCCACGCCACAATCCATTTTAGACCCATCGGTGAAGAGTGTGATGTCAAAACCCTTGACCACCTCACTCTCTTTCCATTCACCTCTAGTTGGGAATCTGACATCAAAGTTCTTCCCAAAGCTTAGTTTGGGCACTTTGAGATCCGTTACAGCGTTGCGTACGTCTTGTGGTAGTTGGTTTAGAATATTGCTGTGGCCGTATGGCCTAGCACTCCAGCAGCTTAATGCTTTGAGTCTGACTGCACTACATGCTGCCAGTTGGTTGATAAACATATCGATGGGTAGAAGATGCAGGATGACATTCAATGCATCCCTCGGGCATGTTCGCACGCCACCTGTGATGCTAAGGCAAGCCGATCTCTGCACCGAGTTTTGTTACATTGTAGCCTTTACTGAGCGCTGGCCACCAGACGAGTGACCCATATGTTAGGATGGGTCGTACCACCGCCGTGTACACCCAGAGTACCATGTTTGGCTTGGCCCCATTTCTTGCTAAATACTGTCTTGCAGGCGTAAAAAGCGATACAGGCTTTTTTAACGCGCTCCTCAATGTTCAACTTCCAGTTGAGCTTTGAGTCCAGCATCACGCCCAAATACTTCGAGCTGGGCGATAGTTGCAGTTGGTGTCCATTTAGTTTTGGGAGTGAGAAATGAGATATTTTTGTTTTAGTAGTAAACAGCAGCAGTTTTGTTTTCCCCGGGTTTACGCCCAGGCCACAGCTTGTGGCCCATTTACTGACCAAACCAAGGGCTCTTTCCATGATCTAACTAATCACGGAAAGACACATTCCTGATACTATAATCGCTACATCATCCGCATATGCGACCACCTTAATCATCTCCCTGTCAAGTCTGGCTAGGACAGATTTACAACCACTTCGTGGAGAGCCGTTTCTGTGGGCTTTCCCTTCACGTATGCGTGCTGGGACTTCCAAAGTGCTGAGTTCTCAAGACTTTGTCGGATGTGTAAGTCTATTAAGCGCTCTAAAGTTTTGAGTACGAAGGAGGATAAACTAATTGGCCTGAAATCCTTCGCGGTCTCATGTCCTCGTTTGCCTTCCTTCGGTATGAAAACGACTAGAAACCGTCGCCACGACTGGGGGACGTGGTTGAGTAGCAGAAGGCTTCTGAAAAGTATCAACAGCCGTGGATCTGATCCTGCGTTTTCGGAAGCATAATCGGTAGTATGTCATCTGGTCCTGGCGATTTATAAGGGGAGAAGCTGTTGATTGCCCAGGTAATCTTCTCCTCAGTAATCATGGAGAAAACGAAGTCACTCTGTCGTTCATCTTCATTATGCAATCGTGGGCTCTGCGTGCAAGTGCTCCTGCACCCAGGGAAATGCGTATTCATCAGGAGCTCAAAAGATTCAGCAGTTGATTCCGCCCAAGTGCCATCCTCTCCTTTTTATCAAGGTTCGACACGACCTTACTTTGGACAAAATCTTGCTGATTCTAGCTGAGCGTCCCAAGCTTGGACCTTTGCGGTTCTAATAGCTTTTTTGTAAATTTTCAGGCAGTGCTTGTATGGCTGCCAGAACTTATGTTTGTTGCAAATGTTGAATATATCCCGAGTTAGCTTCCGTAACTTAGAAAGGTCCATGTTCCACCATGGAGGGAGAACTTTCTTACTCCTTTTCACTGGACACGAACACTTGAACGCTACTTCCAGAGATTTTTCCAATTACTTAACCTCCTTGTCCAGCTCCTACACGGAGCTGATCGAGGGGTTTGTCGCAGTTGAGATTTTAGATCTACAAATCTGCCTGAACTTCTTCCAGTTTGTCGCCTTAGGATTTCTGTAAGGATGCGGCATCTCCCTGGAGACATTAATTCCATAAAAAAAAAAATTTTTCCTGCCGAAGTACATAGTTCAAATTAGTCCCGATTTAGAAATACATACATATGTACATACTTACAAAATAAAAATCTATACATATTTAAAAATAAATTGAACATAGTTTATAGACTTACCTAGGAGACTTATAAAATTTGAAACCATTTATGATTTAAGCTCGACCGTTTCAGCAAAAAGTTTCTCCTTCACTTTTATTGTATCTTCAAACTTTATTATATTTAGAATGCTTTTAAAACACCGATCACTGTTAATACTTATATGCTATTTCATGGATAAAACAATGTAGACCGCGCATAAACTCCACACGTGTATAAAACACCCAAGGCCTTGACAGTTTCACTGAAAACAAGGATTATTTCACAATTTTATTAAAATATTTTAGGTGCACGGTTTATTATTTAATTTTATAATTTATAAACAGCAAGTGCTCACACAATCTCAAAAAACAAGTGCGGTCTTAGATGGCGAATGAAGTGTGGACGTATTCTTTACTAAAATAGATGTCCTCTTATAAGTATGTTTAGTATGCAAACGTCGTAAACAAACGCATGCGTTTTGTCCAGCAGTTTTGTTTAATCTGATGCAAGTGAAATTATCCACAGCTAAGAGATAGGTGTAACGACTATGAGGACTTCTACGAAAACAATAAGCATAAACTGCGGTAATGTAAATGAGAGGGAAACCCTGATTCACTTTCTGTGTGAATGCCCGGGACTTACCAGAACCCGGTATAGGACGCTTGGTAGGGCTTTTGTGGGAGGCTTGGAGGATGCAGCTAATGTGAAATTAGGGGAGCTGCTGTACTTCCTAAATAACACTGGCTGGTTCAAGACACCTCCCCACTCATAAATGAATTACCTAACCTTCATCATATACACTAGTTAAACATCATGGAGTTTGTGGTTTCGAAACGGCGCTTTATGCGCTAATTGGGCTTTGGCTAGCCTCTGCCTAGGCCGCCACTTTTACCAACCAACCAACCTACTAGAAAGTTAAATCCTTGCTCCTTGCTAATGAGAAAATTTCCTTCGCTCTTCGTTAATTCACCAATGCATGGGGCGAAATGCCACGTACACTGAAAGGATCACCCCAGTGTAGTTTCAAATAAACCAATATAAACGCTTATGGATTTGAGAAAAGCATGGGGAAAAAACCTCTAATAATCCTGTGGATCTGTCAGACAATAGTCGAAAACAGAACGGTAATGTGGTAGAAAAGGCCAACCGCTTGAAATTCCAGACGTTAGAATGTGTCTAAAAGTCAAAGACTGTCTGTCTTCAATACCCCCACATACATACCTATGTAGAGTGTGAATACCGACAGGAAGTTTATCTATTCGAATAGAACATCTATGTACCACATCATTATAATTTCCGTCTGGCGAAATATTTCGATATTAGTTCTTTCCTATCTGAAGAGCACAGGATCATTCTTGGTGACTTCAATGCGCACTATGAGCTCTGGCATTCTGACCTTGACAATAAAGCGAGGAGTATAACTATCGAAGCTTCAGAATTCTGTCCCCTCTGAAAACTTGCCGACTCGAGTCACGGACACTTGCAGTAGTTCTCCTGGCAAACCATTGTAAGTACCGGTTTGATCAGTGTAACTCAATAGAGGACGTGCTCCATCTGCTCTCATCTCATCAGATCAACTCCTTATCCTAATATCTATTAGGATCAATCTCTTTTATCAATGCTAAGCGCGTCAACTTGGTGACGTGCCCGTTGTCCAACAAAGTTTAGTCTGCTTCTTAACTTTTCGAATCAACCATGCCTAGTGGATTTTGATCGATTGTTTAAAAAAGGGCTCTGACTTAATCAGCATTAAGTCTTACTTATCAATACGCAGTCAGACCATTAAAATATTGCGTATCCGTCAGGCTATTAAATTATTGCGTACCAATGCATTTTAACCAAATCAAAACACATTGGTACTGGCCAAGCACTTAACCAGTATCAGCCACTTGTGTAAACAATCATTCAATGCTATCTAGGCATGTCGAACCACGTCACCAAGAAGACTTTGTCTTAGCATATAGTGCTAAGGTGCTACAATGTTATACATACTTTTCGACCGGGGCTTTCGGTCATACGAGGGTGGTTAAAATATGATCGAGACAAACGCTGTAGATGGCGCGCATGTATGTTTTGAAGGTCGTGGCTTGAGTATATGGTATATGATAGCTGGGTCCCTTACGAACAGAGTGGCATAGTTTTCGTTGCGAAGGGATATTTTACGCTCGTGCTACGACCATGAGTGAACATCAAGTGCCGACCGCCATTGCGCAACGTTTTTTAGTGAGGGAAGGCGTTAAGAATACGGAAATTTTTCTGCGTTTGCATAATCCGTTCGATAGTAGGTGCCTGAGTAGGACTGCTGTGTTTAAATGGGCCAAAGCGGTCAAGGATGGCCGTGAAACCGTCGAGAATGAGCCGCATGATTGTCGACCGCCAACCAGGATCACACCAGACAACATTCGCCGCGTAGAACAACTCATTTCCGAGGACCGTAGGATGAATGTTCGATACAATTCGGCTGAACTCGGCTCAATCATTGGTAGTGTAGAGTAGAGTCTCTCATCGACGAACACCTTCAATTTTGCAACAATACGGTGCGATGGATTCTCAAACTGTTGAACTTTTCCAGGATTACTCGCGTCCTCATACCGCGCGTCTTACGCTCGATACAATATCGCAATTGGGGTGGGAGGTACTCCGGATTTATTACCCTGCGATTATCATATGTTTGAGCCTCTGAAAGAAGCCCTCGGAGGTCAAAAAATTCAACACCGACGATAAGGCAGAGGAGTTTTTGCGCACATGGATGTCCGAGTTGTCCAAGGAATTTTTCGATACCGGCATCAAAAAGGTTCCCAAGAGGTGGAAAATACATGTAACTAGTGAGGGGGAGTACCTAGAAAAACTGTAAATTTTTGTATTTTTTTTTTCTATAATAAATAAACTTGTCAGAGCATTTGTCTCGATCATATTTGAACCGCCCTCGTATAACATCCAATCTATGAATCGATAAACCAGCTGACTAGTTCTGAGAGGCTAACGTTTGTCAATAACAGAAAAAGCATTTGATACGGCTTCGAATCATAAACTTGTCGACAAAGTTAATCGAGCTACCGCCAAAGCATAATGTGCATAAGGCCGTTTTACCACCGTCTCCGGTCATCCCTGGCCCTAGCTCTTGAGCCAATATTCCGCCCTCTGCTGCACCCTCCAACAATACAACTACAGGTACACTCGCTCCAGTTTTACAACTGCGAAATCTGGCACTCTGAGGTCAGAACGGCGTACGTTTATCAACCACAAAAATTTAAATTAGGAGGGTTTCACTGCGTTCACTACGACGAAGTTTGTTGGAGAAACTAATCCACCAAACGCTAGGGAAGCGGCAGACCCTAGAATTCAGGAGCATAACTCTGAAATTAATCAACAAGTCAAAACCTACGAAAATGAAAAATGGAACGAGCATCTCGAAAGCTGCGACCTTTCAAAAGGTGTCAGAAAACTTTGGGCTACCGTCCTTGCCCTGTCACATCCTGTCATTGGTTGGATGTGACATGGCGATGGTCGGGTAGCCATCAGATTCGGAAGGAAAATCACTGCGAATCCTAAACGTTGTGCGAGCTGGTTCCATAAGCAATTTGCTGAACTTCCCAAAACCAAAATGCTCAATTGCAAAATAAAAAAAGAATTCGAAATCGAGCGGTTGACATCATTCACACATATACAACAGACCAAGTTTCAGCAGCAATCAAGAATACTAAACACTCTAAGGCCATTGGCCATTGGGTCATGCTGAAACATCTAGATCCGTCCATCGAATATCTCACGATGGCTAACAACTTGTCGGTATCCACAGTCATCCCTGAATTCTGGAAAAGAGGCTAATTATCCCCCTTCTAAACCCACTCTGTGAAATAGACACTCATAGAGAAACGAGTTTCCAAACTCGGTACGACTCGTCGCAAGTTTATTATTCAGAAGAAGATGATAAGAAATATTCTTATCGTAGAATAATTAACTAACGACTAGGAAGTGGTATAGCTGACAACCGTATCACACTCCGAATTCAGTTGTCTTTGTAACGTTGTAACGTCAAGAGAGAGAGAGAAACCCCGGTAAAAATTGAAAACCCCTCCGAATCCTACCGTCCTAACACAATTTTATCACCCGTTTCAAAGACACTCGAAGCACTCAGCCACCCTACCCTTGAATCACATGCTGAGCTAGGTTCCCAGCATGACTACAGGGAGATGCTCTGCATCTGATCACCCATCACATCCACAATGGCCTCAACCAAAAAAAGCCCTGTGACAGAACCGTGGCTGTGGCTTTTATCCTGTCGAAAGCCTTCGACACGGTCATTCACTCTACGCGGTTGGCCGATTTCCTCAATATGCATATTCCTGCACAAAAGCTAAGATGGATTGCCAACTATCTACCTGGCAGGCAATCCTATAGAGAGTTTCGAAGCAGTTCAAAGCATAGTAAAATTAAGCAGGGAGTTCCACAAGGTAGCGTACTTTCTCCCACATTGTTTAACATCTACCTGGCGAGCCTTCCAGCGCCCTCGGTGGTTATTGAACTAATTTCCTATACGGATGATTGCACCGTATTGAACACTTGGACGCAGAAATTTTCGGAGGAGCTTACGATCCCTACTGGTAAGCATGATGACGACGTATGAACAACTGTTACTAATCCTAATATCCTTGGTTTCTAATTAGACACCATGATGAAGTTGAAAAATCACGTTAAAACGTAGTCGACAAAATGCACAGTAGGAACTAACGTCCTAAAGACACTAATAGGCAGCTCCTGGAGCAGGGACAAAGAACCCATGCTGGTCACTTACAAAGCGATAGGTCGAGCAATCCCTGGCTATGCAGCACCGGTGTGGTCACAACCCGTTTGTAACACAAACTGGATCCAGCCATGCCAGAATGCTGCTCTAGGTATTGCTACAGGTTGCCACCTGATGTCGTCCCAGGATCATCTTCTTCAGGAAACCAGCATGTTACCAGTGCACGATCATAATCTTCTCCGAACTCTTCAATATCTGGTCGGTTGTTTTAGAGAGGATAACACAAAGCATCACCTCATGGACAATACTCCCCCTCCACGACATGACAGGAGTGAACTCAGATAGAGGGAGAGAGAGAGATGTTCAGAGATACGGACGGGTACCTCCCGGTATATTTGATGAGACAGTATGCGGCCATCGCAGATATTCACACAACCGTTGTGTATCGGTCAATAGGAAGATTAGGTAGGAATAGATTCCTTTCGGTGCTCCCACCACCTCCTCATCTCCTGAGGAGACTAGGCTCCCGAGAGCCGCAAGAGCCCAATCATGCTGATGTTCGCGCCTAAATTCCTACCCATCTCGAATAGACCCGGACATAAAGAACATTTTTCCGAGCATCTGTCCAAACTTGGCTGGTGCGCCTCATTATGAGGGTTATTTGCGCCCACTGACCTTACCTCTATCTCACTGTGGAAAACCCCTTCCCGCTACAGCTAGGTTTTTTCCCTTGACACCTCGAACGAAAACGATGATGAACCATAATTCGAATGCACACAGATGCACAGTCAAAATAAAAAAGCAGCAACCACGCATTGGTCTTTCTCGTTCGTAAACCGAGCAAAGTCACGACATTGAGTAGTATAGGGAGCAATGAAGAAGAAAGTAATTCATGCTTCGTTAGCTGAGGCAGGCGCAATATCCTACAAGCTAAGTTGCGTGAAAAACACGGAACACATGTGCGGAAAACTTTCATCAAAGTGGAAATAGAAACCAATTCGAGATGGCTGAATTTACTACTACGTATTAACATCGAATTTTCCCCCTGTACGTACGTGAATACTTGTTCTACTAGCTTTGACCTTTCCGCTTCTAGTTTCCTGAACGTTCCTTAAATTTTCGTAAAGAATTACCATTAATCTGTCGTCTCTAACACTCGAAATCAAATGCAACTGTATTTTTTAGGAGAATTTTGAGTGATAAATCAATATTTTGACAGTATTTCTAAGGTTTTCACGAGTAGGTAGGTAAAAGTGGTCGCTTAGGTCAAGCAGACCAGAAGCCCAATTAGCGCAGAAGGCGCCGGCCGTTTTGAAACCACATATTCCGTTAAACTAATAAAGAAGGAGGTTACAGAAGGTTAAATGTCATGAGTGGAGAGGCGTCTAGAGCCACGCAGTACAATTGAGGAACTGAAGCAGCTCCCCTATTTTCGCCTCCGACGCATCCTCTAGACCAGACGTGTCAAACTTGGGGCCCTCCTCGCAGTTCTGTGCGGCCCGCGGCCATGTCAAAGCGGCACAATCTGTATCCAGCGCCCGCTCTAGGGGGGGGGGGGGCAAGCCGGGCGTTTGCCCGGGGCGCCAAATTTTAGGGGCGGCTTTTTGGCCAGCACTCGAATAAAAACAAAAGATTAAAAAGCCGAAAGAAAAAAATCAATATCAACTTCGAAAGTGCTGCATTTAGAATCCTAAAATGCTAAATAAGCCGCGAAAATTTTACGTCTGTGATGCAAGCACCCTACTTTCGAAAAGCAAAGTGGGACTATTCGCTCAGTTATGCGCTGACTGAGTTATTCTTTGGAAACAAAAACATACTAACTGGAGAATTACTTGTATTTGCAAATTCCGTCCGCCGATTTAACATTCATTTCATCTTCATTTCACCAGAATTATGGACCTTATTAAAAACCCTAATTTTCAGAGGACGAAATTATAGCACGAAATTCATTATTAGGCGTGTTTTTTTGTGCTCGGGTGTAGGTTAGTTTAGGGTAACTACATGGGGTTACAATAACAACATAACCCAGATAAACCTAGTAATATGCGTGTTTTTTTGTAAAAAGGTGCAGGTTGGGGTATATAAGCACAAAAAAACGATTTGGGTTAAAAGCTGTTTATATCTATTGCACCAACCATGAACTTTGTAAAAGGCTGAAGTTTCAAAGTTGTGATAAATAAATAGCCACTAAATTAACATGTCTTACAAAAACAACAATGAACATTGCGGTCGGTTTATCGCAACACTCAACCTCCCACAGTAAACTTTAACCAATGGTTTTAGTATTAGCTCATGCTTTTTCGTGTAAGGGCGCCTCTGGTTGTCACATCTGTAACAATTCTTCCGGGTTAAATTTGGTCAGAGTACGTACCCCCGATACATTACTGGGTTTATCTGGGTTATGTTGTTATTGTAACCCCATGTAGATACCCTAAACTAACCTACACCCGAGCACAATAAAACACGCCTAATGTATCGAGTGTACGTACTCTGACCAAAGTTAACCCGGAAGAATTGTTACAGATGTGACAACCAGAGGCGGTCTAACACGAAAAAGCATGAGCTAATACCAAAACCATTGGTTAAATGTTCATTGTTGTTTTTGTAAGACATGTTAATTTACTGGTTATTTATTTATCACAACTTCGAACCATCAGCTTTTTACAAAGTTCATGGTTGGTGCAATAGATCTAAACAGCTTTTAACCCAAATCGTTTTTTTGTGCTTATATACCCTAACCTGCACCTTTTTTACAAAAAAACACGCTTATTGTTCCATTTGATTTCCGCAAGATGATATCTAAAGTTTTTGTTTAGTATATTGAGTAACAGGAGTAACAAGTCCACTAAATAAATATTGAACTCCCGAAGAAGTTCATATGAAATGAGAAATAGGGAGTCGAATAAACGCTGAAAACATTAAAGCGCAGTATAGACCTCGGGCGGAATGAAAATGAAATTTTTGTCCGCTGCGATTTTTTCAATGAAAATGCATGCTTACTGTCGTGGAACATGTCGGAAATGATGGGGAAATTCCATAAGCTACAATCCGAATATGGTTCCAAAATTTTTCTCGGTCATTTTATGTATTATTTTTCGATTCCCCGGTCATTTCACCGTGGAAAATATCTAATGACGGGGGAATCGAAAACTAATACATAAAATGGCCGAGAAAAATTTTGGAACCATATTCGGATTGTAGCTTATGGAATTCCCCATCATTACCGACATGTTCCACGACTTTAAGCATGCATTTTCATTGAGAAAATCGCAGCGGACAAAAATTTCATTTTCATTCCGCCCGAGGTCTATTCAGGCCTTTAGGCGTTTAAAACAGACTCATCTGTGAAAAATGTTATTCACAATAATTTTTTGGATTTGTTTTCCATAATTTCCATCGATACTTCGCGCATTTTGCAATTCAACTTCAATTCGCCAAACCTCGCATGAATCGATTACTTAAATTGGTTCCCGTTGCATTGATTCATCTAGCATTGGAGGGCAAACTACGAACAAGGTGGTTTGAATTTTAGCCAAATGAGGGATCGAACCAGAGAACACATTACCAGAACTCCCTAATTTAATTATCGGAATTTAGCTATAGGCTCAGCCGATTTAACTAGCTCTGACATTATTCTCTTTAAGAATTCTCGTGATGACGCAATTATGAAAATAAGCCATTTACATTGAAAAGCCTAAAGCAATCCGGCTAATTGAAGTTTTTAAGGAATTTATGGAAAACAACTGCAGAGCGTTAGTAATGAAATTTTTCCGCTCAAAATTTTTGAGGGCAGAGTTTTATTGAGTATTTTACTGGAAAACGAAATTTCGCATGCATTCTCGATTTCTTACATCAAGCTTTAACATTTTTAAACTCCAAACAAACTCTATAAGGCCTTGCTGAACTGTGGTGCGTGGTGGTGCGCTTAAGAGTATGAATGATAGCTGAACGGTGGTTTGAATCCCAATGCGATAATGAATTTTTGTGTTGTCTTTTAACAAAATGTTCTTAAGTTAGCTGGTTTCACTAAATAAATTGTTTTAGAGCAACAACCATGAGTACAAGCACTTGCTTCAACAGGATAAACCTCTAAACGGCCGAACTTACGACGAAACTCAGCATGCGGAGATCACGAAATTTAATTAATATATACGTATGTACTTCTTAAAATTCTAGTAGTTACATAATATCGGCTGAACTAACAACTAAATTTTGAAACAATTTAAAATGCGAAAATAGATCCTGAAATATAAACCTATTTTCTTGGGTGGCGCCAGGATCAGTAGACCTCGCAAGGAGGCACGAACTGAAAAAGATTAGGAGCCACTGATCTAGATAGTATCTACTATCAATCTGTTTGGTACAGTACCTAAGGGCGGCAATTTGTCCTCTTGCCCGGGGCGGCGTAAGTCCTAGAGCGGGCGCTGTCTGTATCTACACAAAAATGGTGAAATTGGTAAGGTGAACAAATTCAGAAATTGAACTCAAGTCTACAAGAATTACTAAAACTCGTGGCTTATGCAAGATTATTTTGGGTTTTTTTTTCTTTAAATACTACCAACAATTTGAGGCTGGTTTATTTGATTTTATAAGACACCCCATCTTTTTTGTACAGGACGATACTAAGTCTTTTCATGGAACTGGTCTGCCCCAAAATGCAGTTAATAAAAAATTGGTTGGCTTTACCAAACATGAGATTTATTTGGAAAAATGACAAAGCTTTAAAAACTATACGGAAATCTTGGAATCGGTGACTAAATCACCTGGATGTGAAATTCCAACATAATAATTTGAGCCCAAGTGCCTGATTTTTAGTCCAATATGCATGAGTTTGTTTAAAACCATCACAAACAACTTTTTGTCTCTTTTAGCCACCTTTCTGCTGAAATTAATTTATTCTGACTATTTTGCCTCTCAATGTTATTTTGGGCGACCTCGGATGACTGGTGTTAAACATTTTTTTAGCATCTGTTCAAAATTTGGCGCAAATCATGTAATTGTGGTTACTTGAAGTTCAATCATATTTTCACGTTTTTGCTCCTTGCCTTAATTTTTTAATGTTCTTGAAGTGCATTTTCGAAAGGAGGAAGTTCTCACGGATAATCCCGAAGCCTCTATAGTGATCTAGACTCTCTGCTATATTTTAAAAGTAATATTATGTAATAAACTTTCGTAATTTGATTACATAACAGTTTTTGGCATTTCCTCCTGCGGCCCACCTAGACCTGAGGAGAATCTTATTTGGCCCGCACCAGGTTTTGAGTTTGACACGCCTGCTCTAGACTATCAAAAAACGCACGACCGAGCGTTCGATAGCGGGATCTAGCGAGACCTGGGTGAGTTAGAGTTTCTCTCTCCTTTGCGTTATCGCAACTACGACAATGCGAGTTGTGAGGTATACCCAACCTGGCCGCAAGGTCCCCTATTGGCCAATGGCCCGTAATAATTGCTGTAAGTCTGGCGATATCCTTGCGCGGTCTTGTTAGAATCTCGGACGTCCTTTTCCAGTCATATGATGGCCATAACTTCCGTGATATGGCGCAAGTTCTTATGTTTCACCAGTAACCGCCTGCAATCGTAAGATAATGCAAGGAAATTTGTCCCTTGACAGTTGACATCGGAACGTGTACACGCTCCTCATAGGAGGTGTCCATAGAGGCCCCTTTTCTGGCCAACTCATCTGCCAGCTATATTCGTATGTCCAGGCACTCAAATTACAAATTCTACCAAGATTGTTTAGCGTCTCCTCACAGCATTTGACAAGCTTAGAGGATATCTTCGCAGAGTTAAGTGACTTAATAGCCGCCTGACTATTTGAGCAGATGGCTATGTTTTGGCTGTCTTGAATATTTCCGAGTGCGAGGCAGGCCTTCATGATTGCAAACAATTCCGACTGGAAATGCTAGCATGATCAGGAAGACGGTAGGATTCAGAGATGTTAAGTGTATCGCAGAAGACTCCTGAACCTACACCGCAGCTCATTTTAGATCCATCTGTGAAGATAGAGATTTCGTAATCCCCTACTGCCTCACCCGTACCCCATTCGCACCTAGTCGGAATTTTGACAGCAAAGTTTTTCCCAAGACTCAGTGTAGTCACTGCAAAGTCTGTTGTAGCCTTGATCTCATCTAGTGGCAGCTGGTTGAGGATATCAGCGTGGCCATATGGCTTGGAGGTCCAGCCACCGGACTCTTTAAGCCTTACCGCGCTACATGCCGCCAGTTTATTAATAAAAAGGTTGATTGGTAGAAGATGAAGGATTACATTCAGCGCATCCCTCGTGCATGTTCGCATACCCCCTGTGATGCCAATTCATGCGGTTCTTTGCACCCTACCCACTTTCGTTCTATTGTACTCTCTGCTAAGCGCTGGCCACCACATAAGTGCTCCATACGCGAGCATGGGACGTACCACTGCTGTATAAAGCCAGAGTACTACATTTGGTTTAACGCCCCACCTTTTATTGAGGGCTGTCCTACAGGCGTAGAAAACTACGCAGGCTTTCTTAACACGCTCTTCAATATTCAACTTCGGAACATTACGCTATCAGCTCTCGCAAGATGAATTTTCTTGCTCTATTTATCGACACGAGCGACATTATCTTACCGTCCGCCATATAGCAGGCATATAGAGGAAAATATCGGAAACACAAAAGTTCCCCCTATGAGAACGGATAGCAGAACAAGCCTCAACTTCCCGCTGAGCTTCGGGTCTAAAATGACTCCCAGCAAATACTTCGAACTAGTCGATAATAATAATAAGCAATTGGACTTAACCATAGAGGTGGGCACTGCTACCTACAAGGTATATTGTGCCATAGTCCTTTAGTTTAGAAGGTCATCAACCCGTTTAATAAACGCTAGAAGATCCTTCAGAGACGAGCACCTAATCATACTAGTGCTGAGTAAATCACGCCCAAGGAGTGATCTCCTGGACCTGGCGATCGCCGGGCATCCCAGTAATAAATGAATGGAGGTTTCGTCTTCCTCCAGGCAAAGGCGACATTGGGTCTCCCTTGATATACCTATTTTATGAAGGTGGTAGCGGAGCCCAAAGTGCCCCGCAAGAAAGCCTATTAATAGTCTGAGCTCGGTCCTGCGCAGACATTTAATGTCGGAGAAGCTGAAGGGGCGCACTAACTCTTTAGTAACTCTTAAACAAAGGTGCGATGTCCAGTAGTTATGCCTCAGGTCCGAGGACCAGTTACCAATTACGCCTCTAGCAGCTTTCCAGCTAATTCCACAGAAGGGCTCAGGACCAATGAGTGTTGAAAATGAGCCCTCTCTTGCTAATTCGTCCGCGTATTCATTTCCTTCAACGCCTCTGTGACCCGGAACCCAATAGATGGAAACAGAGTTACGGCTGGAGGGGCTCTGAAGTATGTCAAAGCACTTGATGACCATTTTCGAGGTAAACTTGTGTGAAGTTAGCGCCTTAATTGCAGCCTGGCTGTCAGTGCAGATGGCGATGTTTGCGCCACGGAGACCACGTCCCAGAGGATCTCCCTGGCACAGATTTCGATGGCATGAATTTCGGCTTGGAAGACACTAGGCCATTTGCCCATTGCAACCGAGATCCTGGTATTGGGTCCAAAGACTCCAGCACCTACACCGTGATCGGTCTTAGAGCCATCGGTAAACCAAGTGATGCTTCTAGGATCCATACAAGTGTTGCCATTAGCCCATTCCACCCGATCTGGGATGTGAAAGGCGAATTTCCTGCCGAAGCGCAGTTCCGTGATCATGTAATCTGAAACCTGGCAGATTGATAGGCCAGGAACTTGCTGCAGGATACGCATGTGTCCCCGATAACTGACACGAGTATCAGCTGATAGGTTGATTTTCAAAGCACTCAATGCTGCAGTTTCCTATATGAAAATATGCAGTGGCGTCATTCCCCATATAGCTTCAATGGCTAGGGTAGATGTAGTGCAAAAAGCACCAGTGATACCAAGACAGGCAAGTCGTTGGAGCTTATTACAGCTCTTAATTGCGTTGCGTTGTAGTGTTTTAGGCCACCACACTAAGGAAGCATAAGTGATTACAGGTCGTACTAGAGTACTGTATAACCACTCTGTCATTTTGGGTGAAAGACCCCAAGTCTTACCGTAGCAGTTTCGGCAAGTCCACATTACACGCGTAGCCTTACTAAGAACGTTTTCCAAGTGGCTATTCCAGTTTAATCTACTATCGAGTGTAATGCCAAGACATTTAACCTCTTTGGAATAGTTAATGAGCACACCTCTTAAGTAGATTGGGTCAAGAGGAGGAGCAATTTTCCTCGTGAATGGTACCAGGACTGTTTTTTGTGAATTGATATTTAGCCCAGTTGCTGTGCACCATCTGTTAACCGTCGTTAGGGCTGTAGTCATCAAATCCGTGATAACGGACTCGAATTTGCCCCTGATCACGATAGTGATATCGTCCGCGTAGCCGATGGCGAAAAAACCCCGCACCTCCTGTAGCGAGAGTAATTCATCTACTACCAAGGACCACAATAGGGGCGAGAGAACACCCCCTTGAGGGCATCCCTTGATAGCGTTAATGTTGAGAATGTGACCGCCGAGGGAGGATAGTGTAGTCGATAGTGTGAGTTGCTGTCCGTTAAGTTTTGGAAGGGAAAAAGATGGTATCTTGGTTTTTGTAGTGAACAGCATCAGCTTTATCTTGCTTGGGTTTACACCAAGGCCACAGCTTGTAGCCCACTTGCTGACTAATCCGAGCGCTCTCCCATGATCTGACTGATCACGGAGAGACACATTCCTGATACTATGATCGCTACGTCATCCGCATACGCCACTACTTTTATACCTTCCTCGTCGAGTTTAGTTAAAATTTTATTGATCACTACTAGCCACAGTAGCGGAGAGATGACACCACCTTGAGGTGTCCCTCTGCAGACGAATTTTGTCATCTGGCTGTTTCCTAAGTCCGCATGAATTACCCTGGTCTTTAGCAGACTCACTATCCATTTGCTGAGTCCCACCTCCACTCCCGAATCCGCAAGGGCTTCGTGAATAGATTCTATTCGGACATTGTTGAAAGCCCCCTCTATGTCGAGGAAAGCGGCTAACGTGTACTGTTTGTATTGCAGACTGCACTCGATGCTGCGCACTACTTCGTGGAGAGCCGTTTCTGTGGATCTACCCCTTACGTATGCTTGCTGCGACCTAGAGAGTGCTGAGCTTCCCATGCTTTGCCGAATGTAGAGAGTACTTTTTAAAAAAAATTATAATAAAAAAAGTGATAGGGCCAAAAAATCACTGAAAAGTTTTTGGGCGCTGATATCGATTCCGCTAAGTTTAGCGCTTTTCAGGAGTGAGTTTTCCGGAATTACACAAGTGACTACAATTTATGTAAAATGGTAAAACCCGCGCTAGTTTTATTGCGCACACACACGGTCAATCCAAATCTATTTCTTAGATTTTCTCAAAATTGAAGAAATGTATGAATTGGACATCCATCCAGCGTCTACCTCGCGTTCGCCATTAGGAATACCTGAGCTATGCAGCCATAACCTCCCTCCCTTGCGGGACGACGAGAATTTATCCGGCTTAAAGCCGGAATGGTGTTCTCCGCCGGGAAGCCTCCCTTTGGATCCCCACCTTGGGATGCGACTCTAGCTGGTCGACTTTTCTATCACCACGAACCCCCTCGAGTCGAACGCCTAGATGGGTAGGGACCATGGTCCCCTGGGCACGCCCATCCCCGAGGTACACTATTCGCTAAAGATTTCTCTATAGCAGGTGTGATCCTCCTTTGGCCCCCTTTCGAAAGACCTAACCAATTCGAATGCCTCCGCAGGATCGTTATGCCTGTTTACTACTCGTCGGCTTAAAGCAGACTCGTAGCGCTACCGTTCACATTGGGGTGGCCCCCATCCGTTTACTAAGCAGCAATTCGATTCGGGCCGTGTGGTCATCAATCCACAAACCAGCTAGGTATAGGCGCAAAGGCCATTCTCCCTAACTAGCCCCTTCGAGGCTTGGGTTATGCGAAGCCGCCAGCCCCGAGACTGGACACGTACGCTTATACGTGGTTTCTACCCTACGAGGAAGCACTGCGTCGTGTAAGCTTGTATGGCTGACTCTTCGAAGGAATAGGGAAAAAGTCAAGCCATGCTGTGTCACCCATACATGACTAGGGAGCTCGGGAACGTCGGTCTTTGTACAGATCCACGCCATGGCGTATCAACCATACCAGGGGCCTCCCTGCGCTGCTCAGGTACGTGGTGGCGCAACTCACCAAAAATGTGTGCCACAAGGACACACACTCCTCTGCGGGATGTATGAATTGGACAGTACGAAGAAATAAAAAAATGCATTCGGACGCTTCCATGGATTCAAATCCACAAAATGGATTTTCGCTCTTTCAAATGAACCCATGCACGGGCGGATTTGGATTTTAATCCAATAAAATCCTTCTAAAATGCATTGATTCCCGGAATCCAACGAAACTCCATATAAAGCTGGGTGAGTTGTCATTTTTTTTTATATGGAGTTTGACAGAACGAAGAATACAAAAAAAATAGATTTGGACGCTTCGTGTGTGGCCGCCCTTAGATTTTATCAATCCAACCTCTTTGTGCAAAACTTTGTTTAAAATGTGAAGTCCGCATTTTGGCGTTGAAATCAAGACGTCTTTAATCCATTTTCTTTTCAATTATTTGGAAAATATCTCTCTCCCATAGTTATATAAATTATCTCACCCATTCTGTGAACTGAATACTTTCGTTTATGTCTTAATTACGAAATTACTTCAAAATCAATTGCAGGCGCACTGTGTATAAACTTCTCAATATTCTTAACTCACTCCAGCTTGAAAGGAACAGATTGATTTACAGAATGCCACATGCGTGAAGCGCGCGTAACTGTCAATATCCATTTCACGTTACGTTCCTTTCCATCAAGACTCGCGCGAAGTTGAAGTCATCCGTCGATTCGTTTTCGCCGTTTCATCGTACGTTGTCCACCATGGCGGTGGCCAAGCACGAATTGCATTCGGCCAGCAGAACCGACCGCGAGCATCTTTGCTCGTGTGTCGTGTACACACGACTGTTCCACATAAACATCGAATCGTTCCACATGTCCGCCGTTCGATTGCGCTATCTACGCGCCAACACATGATCGCGTTTTGCGTGGAACGAAACACACAAACGGGCCGAGAAAACGCATAAAGCGAGCAACGTCCGTCCGACAGAATGCGACGCAATTGTCGAATACGACATCGGCCCGGAAACTCGAAAGATGTTAACAACAAACGGTACGGCACCACCGACCATTCTTCCCAATTCCCGATCGGCCATTGACTTGACATACACAAGACGAAAAATCAAAATCACGACACAGTGAACAAGTATCACCGAATCGTCAGGAAATTGCGGAAGTTGCAAAATTACCAGATGTCCCCATTGCGAAAGCAGAGCACGACCAGCGACCGCCGACCCCAACAGAAACAACACACTCTCTCCTCGCGTGGGGGTTGAGGCGTGCAGGGGACGGATGGCATCTTCTGTTATCGCTTTCCGACACGGAACGGTCGCCTGTCGCGCGCTCACTCAACACTTCACGGGGGCCTCCGGATAGCGGAGCGCGACGCCTCCTAGCCTAGCCCGACATTTTCAAAACGGCTGCCGCCCTCCACACAGGCCAATTGCAGCCACACAAAAAAAAAAACTTTTCATGCACCAGCCGGACACGTTCCTAATTCTACCGACCGAACAAGAGAAAACCTGCACAAACTCCGTTCGCCATCAAATTCCCAGTGTGGTCGAGTGGAGACACAGGCCACGCACCACACGGCGACTGCGACTATTTACCATTTTCCTATACACTTGATGCCGTCGTGACCATTTCACCAAAACTTTATCGTTTCGTCAAATTCTGATCTGATTTTCGCGAGTTTCGCGCGAACTAACAAAAACGCACACACGACACACACTCCGCACTGGGAAGAAGAAAATTTCAATCGTCGTCGTGCGCCAACACTTTGGCTGCCCGTCGTCGTGCAGCACCGCCGCGAAAAGCGATTCCACTCCACACACTAATTCGACTACTAGACCGATTGGTGGTGCTGTTGCGAGTTGCGGCGGCCACCACTTCGATTGGCTTTTTCTCCGGCACCACAAACACTTTGCTTGGACTTTTTCCGGACAATTCGACACTTGTTCGCTAGCGCGTCTTCAGGGTCGCATATTAAACAAGGATTTGGTGAAACGCGAGGGCTCAACTGCGCGCAAAAGAACGGAAAAATCACAGAAGAAAAATTTTCTTTATCGAAAAAACGGAGACGGGTCCGAAAAACACGGCACACAGCGCGGTCACACGTCCATACGGTCTGAGAGCGAAGAAGAAACTGATGGAATTGGAGAAAGAGAAACGTTCAAGATATCGGTTGGCAGTGGCGTGCAATGTGGATTTGAGTGGTGGATGGGTGTTTCGTCTAGCGGCCACTAGATGGATTGTTGAAATTCGGCGGTAGCGGCATTTTTGAATTTTATTTTATTGGTCAGGAATAGGGTTGGGTATAGAGAACCGATACAACTTTGCCGGCACAGCCGCAAAATAAACAACCCGGAGATACTTGTTCACAACACAACAGCTGCACTTACCGATGCGCTTCATTTCGTCAACTCAGAACTTGACGACTCAAAATATGTTACTGGCATTTTTATTGACTTAAGTAAGGCGTTCGGTACTGAGAACCTTGAATGTCTTGTCTAAAGTACTGAACGAACTTGGTATTACAGGAATTGCCAATACTTTTGTTAAAAATATTTGTTATATAATTGTTTTTCTAAATTATTATTATTTGTTTCATTATTACTTTTATAATAATTTATACAATTATTTTATTAAATATTATTAAATACTGCGACAATTTTAGTTTTTATTTTTAAAACAATGTTTTCTTTATGACTTTTTCTCTCTTAGTGAATTTTTAATTTTTTTATTTTATGTCTAGAAAAATCGATGATAGAATTGATAATTTTTTTAATTTTTATTTTAATTTTGCAAGTGCTTATCATTCAATAAAAAAAACGTAATTTGGAAAACTTCCTCCACAATACTCCCCCCTTAGCGAAAGCTAAATTTCGCGATATGAATTTGGAACAGAAGTTAATCTACCAGAACGGGTTTTTATTAAACGAGAAGGAATAATATGTTCAGTATTTTGTTTTAAATTAAATGAAACACGTTTCATAATAGGACGAAGAGATTTAGAGGCAACAGTGTTATTTGATTGTTGTTGATTTGTATTTTTAGAACTCTCCTCCCTAGCAAGATAACAAGGTTTAAGCCTGTTGAGTCTTGCCTTGGATCACGTCGGGGTGACCAATGTTCTGTTTTACCATATGGAGTGCCGTGGACCAAGAACTGTTTGAAGGTCGGCAAATACCTTGCTGAAGGAGAAAGTCAAACTCTTTCTTAGCTTCAGTCAGGCCTGTGATTCCCCCCGGTCCCGGAAATTCAAAGGGCCCGGATTTTGACACAAAAATTGTGCTTCAGTTTTTTTTTACATGCAAATTTTGAGGTCCTGAACTAAGAAAGCTTATAAGTACCTACTGTTTCTAGCGTTTTAACAACAATACATAACATACTCTGCACTAGGCTTGGGCCCCTAGTCTATTATTGAATTTTTAGGACTAGGGGCCCGAATCATCATATACAATCAACAAATCAACATGATCGTTTCGTTACTAAATTTCTAAATTCAATCTGCCCTCGCCTCTCGAAAGTGCATGCATGATTTTATACATTAGCAATTAAGAAATTTCGAAGTAAAAATAGGAGCCCTATACAGCGACGTTTTTTTCTAGAAGGACTTTTCTGGGCGAATATTATTTGGTGTACTGCTGCTACTTATGATTTTTTTTTTTTTCAAGATACCAACACCCAGATGTTGATCACTTAAATTATTGAATCTCTATCATATCTATCAGTACCAACTCGGTAACAAAAAATTAAAGGTTTTTCTGTACTAGAGAAAACCGCGAACTGCTTACGAAATAAGTAAAATAGGAAAGAAGAGACTTTGTAAATTCGTAGAAGCATTTGTTAGAACTGTGAACTGTATCCGCCTTGTTTTCCTAAAACCTTTGTAAGAGTTGAGGTACATATTAAAGCACTGCTTTTTCCTTTGAAAAATATTCATACATAGAAAAAACCATAAGTGTAGCGAATTGGCCGTATGTATGTATTTGGTGCACAGAAATAAATTTGCCTAGTTTATTGCATATACTTTCGTTTGGCGTGTAGTACAGCCTTTATTTGCATTTGGGTAACGAAGCTTCATAAAAAAGCGACTGCTTAAAGCAAAGCCATCTTTATACAAAGCCCGGAAGCAGAACACGTTCATATACTTAAGCGCCAAATCATAGGCCTGTTCAGATCGAAAATTTACATTGCGGTAAAGGCAAATCGGGTTGGGTCGCGACAAACTTTACACGAAAAGTATTGGTTCCCGGTCGATTTTCGTCGCGAAAAGTGGAATGTGTCGTGAAATAAAGTGTCTAGAATGCAGTGAAAGAACAAAATCCCGACAAAAAGTGAATTTTCCACATGTTTTCGCGATTTTTATCAGAGCAGACACGGTTTTTTTACATGCGCTGTGCTTGGGTTAGTGCATCGTGCAACGTATATACGACATGTTCATAGGCTCGTTTTGTGTGCATGTATTGCTGCTTCCCGGCTTCTAGTGAAGGTGGCTTTGGCTTAAAGGGTCAAGTTTCTAGTATGAAGTTTTGTTACTAAAATCTGCTCGTGATGAAAAAAATCGTTATTATTGAATGATGGTGCCATTTACAAAAGATACTTATACAGTCGAACTTCCCATAAGCGGACACCATTGGGGATTGAGATTTTGTTCGCTTGTTGGAAGTGTCCGCTTATGAGAATATTTCACAAAGGTATAGCATTTTATAAAACTAATTTAGACTGCGCTGCGAATAAATTCAAAACCACGATCTCTCATTTCAACCGTGTTTTTCCAATACAATTTTTTTCGAGATCGAGAACACCATTTTTTCGTGAATTCTAAAATGACTTGTTCTTTCAATTTTTCTTCAAAATGCTAAATTTTTTTTCGTATTTTTAGGAGGTTTTCACACTTACGCCAGATTACGTAATCTGCGGCAAATTACGTAATCTGGGGCCTAATTAAGCTACAGATTACGTAATCTGGCGACTGCAAATCAAGTTCCCAGAACTACTATATTTTATTCACCATGCAGTCGAAAAGTGTCATTGAATGCCAAATGTGTCTTTTTTTTGTTGTAATCTTTGATGTCAAACAATATATTTTGATAGGCGAAAATGATATTCATCGTATTTGGCTGATGAAACTGAACAAATTGAAGGAAATACGTCGAAAGCAGACCTTCACCTTGGCATCACAAGGCGCTACGTGCCGGAAAATTGTTTAATTGGATTTTTTTAGTTCGTTTGCAGGGACAAATATGCTACCGATTGCGATTCAAAATCGTGCAACCCATGCCTCGTACGTTGTCCATATTGATGATACGCTGCGGGCTCCACGGATGAGTTTCTAGTCTTTTTCTTTAATCGGAACGTTGTGACTTCTGCTTTCACGTACATATATAGCGTAATTTTAAATGTATAGCTAATACATCGGTTTTGGCGCTTATGATCATCTAGGATCTACACAACCGTCGGATGAGATCATCCTTCTGGTTTATTTATTGAATATGAAACCAAGTATACATATTATGAAGAAGTAATCCAAAAAAAAATCCAAAATCTTATTTTTATTTATATTTAATTAACAATGCCTCTGCATAATCAAGTCTGGTCTCTAACATTAAACGCAGACTTCGCAAAAAAAATGGTTTATCGTATTTGGAATTTTAGCACTGGGTATTAAAATCGGGAAGAAGTGCTTATAGATGAGAATATTGTATATCCAGGTCCAGTCATGCGTCAAATACTAGGGATCGTCAATCGGTTTAGCACATTTCCCAAGTAATAAATCCGTCAGCACATTTGAAGTATTGCTGGGTTCATTGTTGTTCCTGTAGAATCCATCGGAATCCAACTTTGGTACAATCTGGCTTTCCGGTTAATTTGTTTGTACTATCTCGGTCTTCGCATGGTCCGTTTGGGCAAGGAGCACTTTCACAAATGTTGGCAGCAATTTCATTTACCACAATAACTGCCCAAATCGCAGTCAAACAATACAGAGAAATGAGAAAAAATTAAACTAAATTAAGAAAAAGTTGACCGTACCGAAACTGACATATTACTAAAATAAAATCAAAGTCAAAATGAACAGATTATGCAAAGTATAGTGTGAACACTAAATTCACCACAGCTTAATTTCCTTGATTAAGCTCCGCAGATTACGTAATCTGGCGTAAGTGTGAAAACCTCCTAGGTAATGCCTCAACTCGAGTAACATGTTAAGAAGAACAAATAAATTGATTAGTGGCAAAACATGTACAAATAAAGTGACGTGATTAAAAAAAAAAGTTGTTTTTGGTATTGATAGCCAAAAGAAATACTTCAAAGTTTATGAGAATATAGCTTATGTATGTATGTAATGTCAATTGAGTTTTTGGCAGAATATAATTTCTGACATTACAAATCACATTTTTGGCATTAAATAAATTAAATAAGACAAGTATGACGTTAAAAGTGACATTTTCGATATTTAAAATTCACCTCGACTGAATGGTGAATAAAATCAAGTCGTTCTGGGTACTTAATTTGCAGTAGGCAGATTACGTAATCTGTAGCTTAATCAGACCCCAGATCACGTAATTTGCAGCAGATTACGTAATCTGGCGTAAGTGTGAAAACCTCCAAAAATGCAGTAGGATGAAGGATGATCTTTAGACTTACTTCCACACAACCAAAAATTCTCCACGTTATGGGCTCCAGTACACAGTCATATTTGATCATATTTCTATTATAATATGCTTAAGCCTACTTGATTTCGCTTACTGCGAGTCTAAAAAATTATACTGAATGAATCGAGTAGGCTTAGGCATATGACATACATATTATAATATAAATATGACTGTGTAATGCAGGCCTATGGTTGTATGTATTGAACGGATCACAGACATAGCAAGTAGCTATTCGCTTCAAATGTGATCCGTAGCAACGAAATATTTTTAATTCTTCTTCTTCCTTGCCTCGTTTTTTATACCGCTCCATGGTTTTCGCGTTGCTCGTCCATTGATATCGTGTAGGTATGTATTTTTTTAATTAAGTTGCCCAAACTCCAGTTTATCGTTAATTTTTTTTTAACCTAATAATTGAGTGTTTCCAAAATATCAAATTCACAAACGTAGTAAGTGATGCTACATATTTGCTGGGCAAATGGACGGCAGCGAGTGGCCCCTCGTGACTGACAGAGGTGCGTTGCAAAAATGCACCACAACAACAATGGCCCAAGTATTAAACCCTGTGGAACACCCGCAAACATCCGTTTTCGCATGGTAAAAAAATTGCGACAGCGTCTCCTTTGTGATTTTCTACTACAGCAGAAATTTAATTTTAGGAGCTGCATCACTTTTTGTTTCGATATCCAGAACCGACTGTAACGAAATTGTGATTACCTGCCCTATACATACCTGCAATGGATACGAGATCTCCGAGTTAAGCTCTTTACACACTATAGGCCGTGTTTTTTAATTAGCTAACCTACACTATCCGGGGTAATTTTCATACAAACGCTAACCTGTGACTTTATTCAGGTTAGAAATTATATTGCTATCCAGATTTAATGAGCTTTCCAAAACTCGCCTAAATGTATGCAATAGCAATTATTTTCTAGTACGTTTTCCAATGACTAGCAAAAATTAAATTTTGAAATGAAAAGCTCTAAGGTATAGTTTACATGCAACACACAAGTGTGTGCAAAAAATATAGTTTTTGTTTGTAAATTCATGTTCGTCGAGTTCTTATTCTAACAAAATTATGATTCCTACATAAAAATATGTTTTCATTAAAAAATGACATGTTAACTTTTGCGTTTGTAAAGTGAAAACGGGGCTTTAATATTTTTGAGCAATGTTTTGAAATTAATGGCAATGCCTACGTGACAATTTGAAATTTAACCTGGATGCTAGCCTCGATAGTTTTTTTTTGCGCGTCTGGGTTAGCAAACCTGCCCCCGATGTAAAAAAACACGGCCATAGAAGATTTTGCATAATCTTGAGATTTTACAAAATCTAGGCGAAAATCTTGTAGATTTTCCATACATTTTCATAGATTTTGTACGGAGATTATAACCAAAATCTCGGAGAAAATCTTTACAAAATCATGGTGAAGTGTGGTGAGCTTCGCATTTGACAATTCTACAGTAGAGGTCATCTCATCCATTTTCGCTTGGCACATGGTTTTGTACACAAAAGTGTGATGTTTTCACCTATTGACGAACATAAATCATTGACATAATTCCTATAAGATAGATTCAGCTTCTTGTTTTAACAATTTAATATAAATAACAGTTTCAGTCGGAGTTTGCAATTTAGTCGTAGTCGTGTCAAGTCGTGGAACAAGATTACGACCATAGTGTGAACAGCATACGAGATTACATAATCTACGTAGATTTTGCGGCTATATGTGTAAAGCCCTTTACTCCAAATATTTGTTGAGATCATTTTCCCATTGTTTCCAACAACATGTTCCACGCTCGCTAAAGTTTTAACATAAGCCAAAATATTGGTATAACGAAATGTGATACCAATTCGATTGAACGTGCTGCAAGTTGACTTTTAACTAATTTTTCCTGACAGACATTCCATCAAACAACTTACTGATCCTCGAGATTTTTCAAATGCATCTCAAAGAGCCGCTTATCGCCTTCCTCGACTCCAGTCGCGGTCACCATACGCCCGACCGTCAACAAAGCCGTCACTTTAGATTTCACCAAATGCGGCCAGCCAACATAAACAATTTTATTCAGATACCATTGTGCAATCTCATCCAACTCGTCAAAATGCTTAATTTCCGGCACTAGTTTATAATTTTTTTTTATTGTACAATTTTATGCAACCATCACTTTACCCATTCACGCAGAGTCCACTTGTCATTCATCCGATGAACATGTGGACAATTCCCACCATGTGGAATCTAAATTCTGTGTGTGTGGAACCGTGCAAATTCACTTTTCTCCGTCGTCGCACTTTGTGTTATGTTGTGGCCGCGGTCGGAAGTGTCGTTGACTGTTTCGCGTTGTTCGATCCTTGGCTACTAGTGGAGGAAATATTCCCTGAAAACAGAATCGTGCCGTGTCCTGGTCCAGAGGGATTGGCGATCGTTTCTGCGTTTTCCATTTACGCCACTCGCACAGTTTTCATTTGGTTTCCGTGTGTGACATTTCAAAGAGCAGTGCATGGTGTGGTTTGGTCGTCGTCAGGTGTCTGCCGTGTTTTGTCTTTTCTGACTAGTCCAGCAAATATGCAGACCGACCTGCGATTTCTTGTGAATTGTTAGCATCCGCAGGTGTCAATTTCCGGGAAAACATTACTTTTAGTGACTTGTGTGATAGCATTTTCGGCCGCAAAACCACTTTGCATGTTGGTGCAATATTTTGCTATCATCGCGGGCGCTCCGGAAAAATCGAAATTTTATCGAGCGGATTGCGAGCGTGGGGAAGTCAGTCAAGTCGTCGTCGTGTGTCATCGCCGTTTGTTTTTGTTGAGGGGAAAGTGAGTTGATGGATTCGAAGGGTGTGTTGCGGGGCAACGGACGTGTGTGTGTCGAAGAAAAGTGACGTTTCGTTCGTTGGCGAGTGTGAGTGCGTGGTGCATGCAATTTTATAGTGCAAGATAGAAAAAAAAGTGCAGTGGTAGATTTAAAGGAAAAAAAGAAGTGTAAGGAATTTAGAAGAAATCGAGAAAGGAATTTATTTGACTTAGTGTGCAGTGGTGAACAGCTGGATAGTTCATAGTTTCTGGGACGGTTCGAATTGCGGAATTGAAGCAGCAGGAAAGAGGATTTATAAATGACATCGAAGAAAAACCAGTTGGTGAGTACTCCTTCCCAGTTTCCAGCAATTACAAATTTTGTCCTCTGCGCACAGGAATTCAAACATATGTTACATAAACCATTACCCAATAGGACAGCCGGTGTCGAGGGCACTTGCCTGCACCCTTCGTCCCAAACTTGACCCTTTCATAAAAAACATGTTCTTGGGTCGGTCCGTGTTAGGCTCTTACCATTACTTTGCCTTGTGTCCTGTATCGTCTATTGGATTCGGATTCGGATCGATACACTCACATTGCAGCGCAACAACAAAAGACACACCTGTCTCTCGTTGTCGACTTAGCTTCCACACTATCTCAAGTTCAATTTACCGGTTCTTGGTTCACCTCTAACTGGCGATCAAATGCACGGGCAAAATTGCACTCCACGTTCACCATAGAGTGCAACGATTGATTATTGCAACCTGAAGCCAAAAACCAGATTTTGCGATGGTTTAGAACTCAAAAGCTGGTTTTGCCAATTGCCCCCATATATAAATCGGGCGATTCCGTTCTTCCGAGACGACTGTGACTGTGACGGTGGCGACTTTTTGTTGTTTATTGTACGAGTAAATAGTAAAGAAAAAAACGCCTAAAGTGTTGACCTATTTTTCGACGATTATCTCAGCTCAAATGGGTTCGACCGTACTCATAAATTATGCGACAGCCGATTATTGAAAATGATGGAATGCCTTGCGGGCGGGTCTGGGCACTAAGCCTAAGGTTTGTAATTAATTCTTTTTTTTAAGAAGCACATTCTGTTACTGTTCGCGTCCATATACCCACCGACCATCCGCATCAGACAATGTTTATGTCATCGCCTCTTTTAGGTGTAACCAAGAAAATTGGAGCTCACCAAAGACCCCAGTTATTGGGAGTTCTATGGCTTACCAGATTGTTCAGATTGATGGAACAGCCCAACAGGTTTTATTGACAGCATCGCTATGGTATCATACCTACAAATGGCTGGGTTTGGTTAGCATTTATCACCAGCACATTTACCACTCAACTCTATTCAATTAGCCGTGTCGCTCTTCTATTCTACACCATTGTCACCATTGTATCTATGAAACAAAAGCAGAAGTGCGGATTGATACCCAGCCCAGAGACCGGTTAGAGCTGGTGGTGCTGCTTGCAACACCATAGAGTTAAGAGCGGAATGGTATGGACACTGGACAAAAACAAGAACAAACAACAGAAATTCTGCTGAAGAAGACGCAGTTGGCTTCCTTTTCACTGTGTATACACTTTGCAGTTTGACCGGAAATATGGGGTTCAATTTATAATGTCCATCCACCGCTGTTCCATACCATTGTCCAAGTCCAATGTGCGTATGGCTCTTGCTTGCCTCTTGGCTGGTTTCAGTTACAAGAGCGGCAGAGGTGAATGCATTCTGAGAATGACCGCACCGGACGAATGAGAATGAGACAGCTGACGATTAGATAGCAAACGATTGGAAAATTTTCCAGATACGTTTCTTTCTGGGTTGGGTTCATTGTTTCAGGCTTTTGTTGGTGATAAGATTGCTCTTCTTTTGTGGAAAATGCAGTTGCCCAGTGAGTTGAATTTAATCTTAGGCCTGTAAAGTTTTTTTTTTTGACTTCGATTTAATGCTAGATGACGGAGTTCAATGTTGATAAGATTTTACGTTGCTACCGCTGAAATGAAATGTAATTTATTTACTTTACTAAGATATTGTAAATAAATTCATAAATTTAGGGTGCATAGCCCAAGAGACGTGGATGATTTGATGATTTTTTTCCCTATTTTAAATCATGTAAATTATTTATCTTTAGTCTGGCTGGTGTAGTGGTTAGTGCGCGCAAATTCAACTTGGTGACGCGCCCGTTGTCCGACAAAGTCTAGTCTGCTTCTTAACTCAAATCAACCATGCCTAGTTGATTTTGGTCAATTGTTTACAAAAGGGCTCTTCACTTAGTCATCATTAAATCTTACTCGATATCGATACGCAATAAGACCATTAAGATATTGCGTATCCGTCAGGCAATTAAATTATTGCGCACCAATGCATTTTTATTAGAACCTAAGAAAAACACATTGGTACTGGCCAAGCACTTAAACAGTGTCAGCCACTTGTGTAAACAATTATTCAATGCTATCTAGGCATGTCGGACCACGCCACCAAGAAGATTTAGTCTTAAGCATATAAGTACATAGTGCAAAGGTGCTACAATGTTATACTTTTCGACCCGGGATTTCGGTCATATAACATTCGGCCAACCTACAATTTCACTGTCCTCAGTGAATGACACAGACTACACTGAATACCATATACGGCAGCGAGACTCATCTGCTTCCTGTATATCAACTTAATTCAGTTAGCAGCCTGAAATCAATTCAAATCATACAATTCCTAGCACACCATTTCTTTATCGAGTTATGTGCAACATTTGCACTTGAACATCAATCATCAATTCACAGCGCAACCATCGCTTCATCCAGTTACAAACTATTCCCTTCGGAGAACGAATCGTTCAGTATCGTACCTAAACTCTCCTGGACACAACTAATCAAAAATTCTGAGCGTTTCGCTTAGTAGATAGATAGATAGATAGATAAAGTGTTTTATTCAATTTACAATTCAGTATACAATATATTATATAATTCCAAAAACAGTTATAAGGCATGGCAAAGCCGTCTGCCTCGTTCAGTTAACATTATTCATGTATTTAAAATTAATTTTGACATTTATTTACATTGATTTTTATCTTCAAGAAGTTCTTTAAAAGGTCTTAGAAATGATAAAAAGTATATTATCGTAAATATATTTTTTTGTTGTTGTTACTTTCCAGGCAATTAGGTCATTTCGTGGTCCCTCTTCGCGTTCGCTGTTTCCATTGGTGGCTGTGGGCTTGATGGAGTGCAGGGCGATGAAGTTCACACAACTCCAGATTCTGCGTGTTCATCTACCCCGCACTCACAAGACCTCACATGCTCTCATCCAAAATGTTTTGACGATATCTAAGCGCGATATTGCAAAAATTGTATAATCTGTCCCAGCTTAATCCATTTAGCAACTGTCTTATTTCCGATTCATTCAACACGTCTTTCATAAGGCAAGATCTCCTGATTTCTTTTAGCACTGGGCATACACCGATAAAATGCATTGTGTCTTCTCTGACTCCCATATTGCACAAGCTACATATTATTGGTAAATCATTTCTGTGTGGTATGTAGTTCAAGGGAAGCAGTTCTCCTCTCGCTTTAAATATAATTGATATCTTATGCGCTGTATACTCATTTTGAAAGTAGGTTCTTTCGCCTAAAACGTGATTTAATTGTATATATGTATCTCTGCGTTGTGACGCAGTAGCTCTTTCTACATTCGTTTGTATTTCACTCAGTCTTACGTCTCTTATAAGGTTTTGTAATACACAGCTGTTCTCGTTAGTTCCATCCCAGTTAAATTCGGTGTTGCTTGTAGTTGCCAATGACACCAGGTCCATATAAAATGCATTCTTTCTGTCTATTGTATGTAGCAGTATTTTCTTCGGCATCCGGTCGTCGCTCATTGCGGATACTTTTGTGAGGTATTTTACAAAGGTTGCCAGAGTTTCCATAAAAAGCGACTTTAAACCTGTCTCCTGCTCCAACATATAGTTCGGCGTGTTCGTCGGTAAATAAAATGCTCGTTTCATATAATATCTTTGGAGCTTTTCTACTTCCTCATACTTCTTTCCACCCCAAACTTGGGCGCCATATAGCATCACGGACTTGGAAACCGCCTGATAGATTTTAAACTTTGCCGTGTGACTCAATACTGCAGAGTTGAAGCATGATTTCCATATCGCATTTATCGCCCACTTTGCTTCTTTTAGTTTCTTTGCCAAATGCGACTCGAGGTTCAAGTTGCTAGAAATCCAAACCCCTAGATATTTGTATTCCTTGACGACATTGATTTCTATTCCTTTGTAACACCACCTTTCATCTCTTGCTAGTCGAAACCGTTTTTTGAATATCATAATCTTAGATTTGTCTAAGTTTATAGTTAGCTTCCACTGGTCGCAATAATTTTCCAAGTAATCGATAATATTTTGTAGGTCGGATGGTGTCTCTGCTAGGAACACCATATCGTCCGCGTATAAGAGTCCTTTCAATAAAAAATTAAACGCTGTTGCTCCACCCGGCATATCATCTAGGATGTCATTTACATATATGGAGAATGCATCTGGGCTAAGCTTGCAGCCTTGTCGTACTCCGCTGTTGGTGTTAAAGAATTCTGAGAGATTGGATCCATTCCATACTGCAGCTGTTGTGTTTTCGTATAATTTTTCGAAAATATTTCCAAATTTTGTAGACATTCCGTTGTTGTATAGTTTGTAAAAAAGTGACATACGATCAACAGTATCGAATGCTGCCTTAAAGTCCACAAAAAATGCAAACAGTTTTCTTCCTTCACGTATAAAACTTCGGGCCCAGTTGTAAAGAATGAAAATATTATCATAAGTGGAGTACCCCTGTCGGAAACCAGCTTGATATTCGACTATTAACTTCTCGGTGGACATCCATTTTTCGAAGCGAGTTTGCAGAAGTGTGGTGAATATTTTTCCCGATGAATTCATAAAGGAAATACCACGATAACAGCTGGGATCATTCGCATCTCCCTTTTTGAAGATTGGAAAAATTATAGAATCTTTGAAATCCTTTGGTATATCGCCGGTTTCAAAAATTCGATTATATTCATTACAAAGACTGTGTTTCATAGAGTCCGTACCGTATTTATAGAATTCAACCGGGATTCTGTCGCTTCCCGGTGCTTTGTTATTTTTACATTTATCGATGGCTGCGTATACTTCTACGATGGTTATTGTAGCGTCTAGCAGATCATTGTGACGATTAGGTTTTGCAAATTGTACCCTTTCTTCGTTATCATTGTTCAGCATTTGGCTGAAGTGGTTTCTCAACGACTCAATATTTATACCATTTCCTATAGAATATGTATTTTTCCCGTTTAGCTGGTTCGCTAATTGCCAGAAGCTTTTAGAGTTTGTGCATTCAGATAGCAATTCTGCCTGCTGCCGGTAATAATTTTGTTTTTTTGTTCTGCATTCCAGTTTATACTGTTTATTCAATTGCAGATACATATTTTTCGCTGAGGGGATATTATGTTTCTTGAAAATATTTAGCCATGCAAAGGAGCGTTTTCTCAATTTTTCGCATTTATCATCATACCATGGTTGCTTTGCGACTTTTTTCGTTGACTTACAGGTCGGTGCGCTCATTTTTATGCATTCCATTATGCGTTCATTGTCTATTTGTTGCACAGACTGAGCCAGTTGCCTATCGAGGTTGCGTTGGTATTGTAGTCCAAGTTCTTCTCGCCATTTTAATTTCGGCAGGAGATTCATTGACACCATATTTGTTCTACCGATGCAATCTAACCCAATCGTTGATATTATTGGGAGATGATCGGAGAACTGCTTGTTGTCGACCATGAAATCCGAAACGAGAGGAAGCCAGTCCCCTCCGGCCAGGCACAAGTCAATCACTGTGGTGCTATTATATCCAATGTAGGTATACTCTCCGTGACTATCGCTTAAGGAACATCCATTCACGATTTTTAGTCCATACGAATCTGCCATCTCCAAAATTTTCCGTCCGCATGAATTAATGGTGGCATCTTTTGATTGTCTACTAGCGCCTTGAACTAAATTTGCGATTGGCTGTTCGACACCAGTTCGGGCATTCATATCGCCCATAATAAGTAAATCGTTAGTATTTATGACTGTGAGTGTATCATTTAATTTATTATAATCGTCTGTCCAATGATTACAATTAAGATAAATTGGTACTATCGCCATGTTCTTACCATTAATACGCAAAACAAAATAAATGCAACCGTTGCAGGTGTTAAACGCACAATTAATTTGATTATTATAATTCAACTCCTTTTTAAAACCTAGAAGATATCCTCCACTAGCTCGACCTCTTTGACTACGTCTTTCTGCAGCAATCCATCGCAATTCATAATTTTTCAATTTCTTTTCATATCTTTCAAATCCATCTTCAACAAAAGTCTCTAATAATATAATAATATCAAATGTATTAACGTATTCATAAAAGTCGGGAAAAATGTTTTTGTTTTTTAGGCCAGCGATGTTGTAGGCCAAAATTTTAATTTCTTGTTTTGATCGACAGACGGCTATTCTCCCCTATGCGATGTTATTTTGATTCAACATCGCACCATTTGACGTTGACGCGCTGTCACGACTGTCATTGTAAGCTTTATTATTGTTCGTTTTCGTTAACATCTCCGCGGCTAAAAGTGAATTTAATTCCTCTTGTCCATCGTGTTCACCAAATTGTATTCGATTTGTTTCTAAATTCCAAGTGTATTGTTTACCCAGGATCATTAGCGTTTCATCTTTAACATACACCTTAATATCCGGCCGTTTTTGAGCAAATTGTTTTTTTAAGGCGATGAGATTATTACGTTTTTGTCTTGCCTCATATGGTAGGTCTTTTTGTATACTTATGCCGGTATTTTTTAATGCTTTTGCATTTTTTAGTGCACTTGTTGCCTTCCGGAGAGGACGACGCGGAAGTTGGTTCTTTGGTCTGTGGAACTTCGGAGCATTTGTATTTGATCATCGGCTATGGTGCTACAGCATTGCAGTGTCTTTATGCACAACTCCTTAACAAAATTATTTTCAATTGTATTTCCATTGGATGGCATTTTGATTATTAAATTATTCGCTAAAGCATTTTTTTCCAGTTTCGCTTAGTATCCAGTTCCGATCCTCACCTGCTCCTGGATCCAACAACATGTCCAGTTCCGAGCCACACATGCTCCTGGTCTAAATAGTCAACAATTCCAAGCATAACACTCAACACGTCCAGTTCCGAGTCTCTCCAACTCCTGGACCACTATGCAACAATTCCGAGCATAACGCTCAACACGTCCAGTTCCGAGTCTCGCCAACTCCTGGACCACAATCTATTCCGAGCGTAACGCTCAACACGTCCAGTTCCGAGCCTCTCCTGCTCCTGGACCACAATCCAACAATTCCGAGCATAACGCTCAACACATCCAGTTCCGAGCCACACCTGCTCCTGGATCATTCAGTCAACACTTTCGAGCATAGCGCTCAACACGTCCAGTTCCGAGCCCCACCTGCTCCTGGACCATCCAGCCAACACTTTCGAGCATAGCGCCCAACACGTCCAGTTCCGAGCCTTTCCTGCTCCTGGACTATCTCTTTACACTCCAATCATGAGCCTTCCGCTCACCTCGTCCAGTTACGAGCCAATCGTGCTCCCGGATCATCGCATTACACTTCAATCACGAGCCTGCCGCTCACCTCGTCCAGTTACGAGCCAATCGTGCTCGCGGACCATCGCCTTACACTCCAATCACGAGCCTGCCGCTCACCTCGTCCAGTTACGAGCCAATCGTGCTCCCGGATCATCACATTACACTTCAATCACGAGCCTGCCGCTCACCTCGCCCAGTTACGAGCCAATCGTGCTCCCGGACCATTACACTTCAATCACGAGCCTGCTGCTCACCTAGTCCAGTTACGAGCCAAACCTGCTCCCGGACCATCTTAAGGTTTGTGTTCGTAGGGACGACTCAAGGGATCATCGCTCCGCGATCGAAGTTAAACCACCGGTTTTGAGCACTATATGAGTATATTTTCTATACAGACATGTTCCTTTCGTCCATAGTCGATACTAGGAAAGTAGAACCATTCAAAAATGTTTTAATTACGGCTCAAAATTGGATGCAAAACTTCGATCGCTGAGCGATGATCCCATGAGTCGTCTCTACGAACACAAACCTTTAATACATTTCAAACACGAGTTGCCGCTCATCTCGTCCAGTTACGAGCCAATCCTGCTCCCGGACCATCTCATTACAATGAGTTGCAATCCAAATCTTCTCCTCAACTATTTAAATACATTTCAATTCCGAGCCTGCCGCTAATACTAGCTATATGATTACTATAGAATCAGTGGTATCATCGAAAAGGTTGGAGATTTAGAGAGAAAAAAAAAATAAAAGAGAAGAAAATAATGAGAAAATCTATTTTTTAAACTGCTCCCTACTTAGTCCACATATCTTCTGAATCAGTCCAGTCAACTTTAACTGCTAATTACAGTTCTTCTTAATTAGTGAATGTCAACATGTCAACGTTGATAATCAACCCTTTTTCAATTTCAATTGCACTTTTTTTTTAAATTCAAACAGGTACTCATTACCCTTATTTAAGCTATGCTTAAACTATACCATTCTCTTCGCCGTGATATATAGGATGTCTAACTGCAATCCTTATCAGTCATGTAGACCTATCTCTATAATGTTTCTCCTATTTGAGAAGAAATGTGCCCTCAGCACCACATCAAGCCTTTTCCAATTCTGTGTTTTCAAGAACATGCTTGCAGCGCACTAACGCATTTCCATACCACTTTGCATGAATAAATATTCGCTTTACACAGGTTTCAACGTTCAATACCTTCCTTTATATGTAAGTAAATTCTAAAGCACACAATAAGTGTATCATATTCGACTTGTATTAAGTCCAAAATTCTTGAATCAGAAGATTTTATATTTCCAAGAAGCTATCCAACTCTTCGTTTTCGCAAATACTCAGCTCGGTTATTCGACACTGAAGATGCTTCATGACATATTAAGCCAACAACCATAAAACTTCTTTCTCCAAAATATATCAAATAACGATAATTATGTTTATCAATCGCATAACTACAACTTCAGCACTTCACTTTATTGGAGCTTACACTACCGACTCCAGATCAATTCATTATTATTGTAAGAAGTCAACAAGAAATTCATTTATGAATTGTGAATAAACAATCTTTCCTGCCATATCATAATACTGAGGAAACCTGGCACATCAATTTAAACTAAAAAGAATCAAACGGTTTGGTACCAACCAACACGTACCATTGATTCTCACAATGATTTAATTTGTTTATGATAATGAACGACTTCAAAAATTGCTCAATTGATATCAGAAAACGAACTATATCATAATGCGCATAGAAAATAAGAAAGTCGGACATTTTGCGTCAAGAAATCTTCCTAGATCTCGCAAAACAACGGCAGTGCAAAAATGCTTTCACAACCTGTAGACTGTAGTCTACCTTCTCCTTCTGTTTGATTTTTTTTTTTTAACAGTTTCAAAAATTCAACTATAATGGAATCCTCTACTCCTACACATATTAAGGCAACCACAACATATAGTATGAGCCTTTCCCGCACTGTCTAAACTTGTCGATCGATGTTTAACGTGACCATATGCATCAGGATTCATACTTTTCTTCCCAGTAATAGGCACTGCGAATCAGTAGCTACATCAAATTCCAAGTTCTCCGATCAGATCGACAACAAGCAGTTAACTCCAACTGCGATTTAAAAACTAAGCAATGAATCTTTTCCACTTTTGCGTATGGCATTGAATACCAAAACTCACAAGTTTTTATTGAGTCAACTCGAATGGACAACGCAAAATTCCAATCAAAGCAGCTTTCAATACTCACTATATATTACCAATTTCATGTTAGGAAATACATTGTTAACTCCAAAGCAAAACCTCCAACAGCAGCAACAAAAACTATGCTGACCACAGCAGCAACAATTATGCCGACAATCCCAAATTACACAGTAAAAGAAAAATGCAACTTAAAACCAGTACCACAACGTAAGCACTTTCAACTAAATCCTTTTCGATACTTCAAAATAAACTCCGTCGTCAAACTTCACAATCAGATCCCACAATAATACGTATATCTACAACACATACAGCATGATTTTTGCTTGCAGTGAACAGCCCTCCAAAATCTTAATGAAATCTACTTCAGCAGCATCTGAATCAAGCCATTACCGCCAAATCACTCATACACCGTAAAAAAAATTAAGAAATAATCGCTGAATGTGCCAAGAACACATTATTCTTACTGCAAGAATAAGGGGTTTGATACACTGATTCTCGAATGACGACAATGCTTCATCATTTCGTAAATTAACCATCAATAGCACATTTGCCAATCACGCATTTAAGCCATCATTTACTCAGTAAAGCAAAACACATTGGTACTGGCCAAGCACTTAAACAGTGTCAGCCACTTGTGTAAACAATTATTCAATGCTATCTAGGCATGTCGGACCACGCCACCAAGAAGACTTAGTCTTAAGCATATAGTGCAAAGGTGCTACAATGTTATACTTTTCGACCCGGGATTTCGGTCATATAACAATTATTATATTATTATTCACCAAAACCAGCAACATCGGAGGCACAAGTCCTACGGCGACCGGGTCTACGTACCGGAACGACCCAGGCATGGCCAAGAGTCGCAAAGACCCCCTTCGACGCAAGAAGAGGTCGGATACTTCGTATCATCATTTCGTTTTTTCGTTTGGGGAGCAGTTCTGGCCGGCCCAGCTGCTCCTCATACTACTAATACGTGCCGGGATCGAGACGAATCCAGGTCCGTGGATGTGCTCGGTATGCGCCAATACAATTTGGTCCAATGTCCAATCGTCATGCTGCGGAGAATGGGTTCACCTCACGAACTGCTCGGAACTCACCAATAAATGGACACGATCATACACAGCGATTCGGTGTAGAAACAGAGGGCAAAGCTCATCCAGTCACCAGCTGCTCAACCAAGGTTCCCAACAAATATCACCTTCTACCCCGCAAATGCTGTACGGTCCGCTCCTCCCAATTTGACCCGATCTCTACGTATCCTAAATGCAAATTACACCAGCACGAAGATAGTCCAACTAACTAAACTGTAATGGACTCCAGCATAAAATTGCCGAACTAACAGCCCTCATGGACAGGCACCACATCCAGATTGCGGCAGTACAGGTAACCAAACTCAACTCTAGTCACTCACTCAGGTCATATGGGAACTACAATGTCATCAGACACGACCGTGAAAGAAACGCAGGAGGAGGTTTGGCTTTCCTCATCCACAATAATTTGTCATACAGCGTCGTTGATATCACTTCCGCCGATAACACCGTGGAGCTACAAGCGATAATCGTTAAATCAGGAAATATCGACTTTGAAATCTACAACAGCTGTCTCCAGCTGTCCTTCCGGTTACAAAGTCAATATCAGCCCCCTAAACGGCCAATATCGCCTCCTACTTGGTGATTTCAACGCCCACCACGATTTATGGCATTCCAACCTTCAAAACGACACCGGAGGTAACATCATCGCCGACCAACTGGATGATTCGGATTTCTGCCCTTTAAATGACGCCGTATCACTGGATCCTGCACAAGTTCACCTGACATTTCCATCGCCAGCCCTGGACTTATTAATGACATCTCATGGGAGCCAATCCGCACAATATCATCTGATCACCTGCCAATTATACTCAGTCTGGATATGCCGTCGAAATTCATCCATCCCGACAAGAAGACATACACCAACTTCAACAAAACTGACTGGGACAGCTTTAAAAGGTTCACCAGCTAGGCTTTTGCTAGTCTCACCGCCCCAAGTGTTGTACGTATGGCTGAAAAACAACTAAGACGGATTATTCTCACTGCAGCTAAGAGGTACATTCCAGCAGGCCGCATTCCCAGCCTAAAACCCAACCTTCAAACATCAGCTGCTAAATTGGCAAAAACAAGGGATCAACTTAGAAGTGCAGACCCAAGTGACCCACGGATTGCCGATCTTAATCACATCATAGTCAAACAGGTCAACGACCACAGGAGAGGCATATGGCACTCACATCTAAGAAAACTAAATTCCAACACTGATGTAAGCAAACTCTGGAAAACTGTTAGAAACCTATCAAATCCCACTAAAACTCAAGGGAGGGTTTCTATCAAGTTTGGCAAGTCTACCGCGAGCGACGGCAAGAAATGCGAAAATCTATTCAACAAACAGTTCGTCGAGCGCCCAACTAAGGATAAACTCAAGCGAAAAACCCCAGGAGACATCTGAAACACTAAGGTAGATGAACATCTCCACATCACCATCACAGAAGTTGCCATGGCCATAAAGAGTGCCAAAAATTCAAAAGCACTTGGTCCAGACGGTATAGCAATGATCATGCTCAAACACCTCACAGCACCACCACTGCACTAGACCTAGATGTCAAGTTGTTTTCTTAGAGAAGGTATTAGATAGATACAGAGAATGAGATTAGACATGATAGAGAATAACGGCAACAACTGGCCAAAGATAATTACATATTATATTATTATACACTAAAAGCAGCGACATCCGAGGCAGAAGAACACCTGAATGTGTCAAATGAAAAAGCAACAAGAACGCATTGGTTTCGCGATGACACGATCCAAGATAGAGATAAAGAAATTAGATTAGATTGTAGAGGGGCGTGAACCCGAAGGAAATCGCAGCACTGAAGCCAATGGGCCTATTGTGCTATCGCCCTAGTCGCGGATAGGCAGGACTATGCCTGACGATCAAGGTTGATCGTGCTGAGAAAGAAGTTGAGATCGCTTATAGATGTTGAAGCTATGTCGTCCGTGTCTGGAAAGGCCACTCCGATTTGTTACCAGCGGCGCTGGGCCAGTGAATCGCACTCGCATAGGACGTGGAAAGAGGTCTCGTCGTCTTCTTCATAGAATCGACAGCTCGTGTCTTGCACAAGCCTTATTGTGCGTAAATGTGATCTCAGACAGGAGTGACCTGTGAGAAAAATGATGCGTACTTTAGCTCTGCGTAGCTGAAGCAGCTCAGCCGTTCTTTTGTGGGAATACCCTGTTATGAACATTTTAGATTGTCTAAGGCAAGGTAGTTTATCCCAGTGCTCAGTTGCCTTGAATCGTTCCTGGTCTTTGGATGTTCGCTTTACTATACAGGAAGAGATGCTGCAGAAGGGGGATGATGCAGCTATGAGTGCCAGCTCATCAGCCTGTTCGTTCCCTGCGATGCTTATGTGACCTGGAACCCAGAAAAGTGTTAGGCTGTTATTTTCGCCTAGTTTGTTCAACGCATTCAGGCAGCATTGAACAAGTCTTGACGTGACGGTGTACTTAGTAAGTGATGTAATGGCCGCCTGGTTGTCTGAGAAGATAGCTACATATTCGTTTATTTACGTAGTTCTCTCGTAAGCAGAAATCAGGGCAGGTTTCTATTGCGTGCATTTCTGCCTGAAAAACAGTGATGTGGAGGCCCATAGGTATAGATATCCTATGTTCTAGGATCTAGGCCAACCACACTCGCTTCTGAGCCTTCAATTGTCTTGGAGTCGTCAGTAAATAATTTGATGGTCTGCGGATGCAGCCTAGCGAAGTTAGGGTGCCACTCCTCCCTGCTCCATTTTACAGCCTAGAAGCGTTGGCCGAATGAGAGCTCCTTTGCAAGGTGGTCGGAAGGCATATTCGCCGAAAGTATTGTTGTTGAGGCATATGTGCTGCCCCTTAGTAAGCTCCAGATTGGCATCATTTGCAATGAGTCGTATGCCATTACTAGTTTCGCCTCGGTCTCGAGGTGGATTTCAATTGGGTGTAGATCTAAAAAGAACTTCTATAGTACTGCTAGGGCAAGATCGGAGTTCACCGGTGGTAATGAGACATAGTCTCTGTACCTTACCTAGAGCGGACTTACCCTCCGTAGTCAGGGCTCTCTTTCACCAGACCACAGCACCATAGTTTAAACTTGGTCTAACTATTGCTTTGTATATCTAAAGGGCTCCAAAGTGGCTTTTTTCGCCACCGCCTCGACACGCTTTTTCCAGTAGATTTGCTGTCAAGGATTATTCCAAGTTATTTGACTTGACTCCCAATTGGTAGATGGGTGTTTTACATTGTCGGGCTTCTAAGCTAAGTCAGATTTCTGTTTCTGGAGAAGGGTATGATGATCGCTTTGTATGTTTTGACTCTGAGCCCATTTCCATCACACCATTCTTGTACTATATTTAGTGGTGGTTCTAGTATATCTGGTAGTATTTCCTCAAATAAACCCTTGAGCACTGTGACCACATCGTCGGCGTATCCCCGTACTGAGAAGCCATTGGATGAGAGCTTGCACAAAAGATCGTCAGCAACCAGGCACCACAGGAGTGGCGAGAGTACCCACCTCTGTGGGCATACTCTTGTGACCTTAGCAAGGAGAGATTGTTCATTTACTGGGCAGACGACTTTTCTTGTGAAAAACATGCTGCTGATCCATATCCAATAGTCGTAGTTTCTATACCATCCTATATCTTAGCGCTCTTTGAATTGCATTGAAGGTAGTATTGCCGAATGCCCCTTCGATGTCCAAGAGGTATGGAATTAGAGGCTCCAGACTCTTTTCTAGTAAAAATCCCGTCAGTGCTGGCGGATTTAAATGGCTCAAATGAGCATATGGCCTATCTTATTTTATCTTGAGTAATGTTGTAGCGATTCCAGATATTTTTGTTTCTTTTGAATCGAAGGGCGTCTTGGCAGCTCTTGGTCGTTTTAACAACAGGTAGCTCCGAGACGATTTACATCGAAGAACCGGCTGCCGTAGTAGCATTTTATGGACAACACAAACATCCATGGGTCACAGTGGGATTCGAACCCACGCACCGGTGTGGCGGCTATATTTAATTTTATTATTTGATCTAATATTTTGAAATAACTATTCTAATTAAAATACGTTTACAACTTAAAAGTTAAAAGTATACCAAGTTTCAATTATAGTGCAATGTATATTTCCGCCTATGAATTTATTAAATTGGCACGCCTACATTAGCACTACTCTTAGACTCACTTCCGAATTAGTCGTTCAGTCAGCCGGCCACATCGTCCATTCGCTTATCCAATTTAAATTATAAATTAAAGTTCTAAGTGCTATATATAACTAAAACTAAACTAAAACTTATAATGAATAAATTTGTATTACCTATCTAAACTAAAGTGTTATTATTATTAATAAAATAAAACACGGAATATAACACAGAACAACTGGCAACTCAGAGATCAGAGATAGAGTGACATCTCTGGCACTGAGCCACCGAATGCCCCTTACCTTATTTTATCTTGAGTAATGATTGTTCTTGCTATTCTCCTTAATCTGAAGAATTATTTCTGTACATACTGTCATCGTTCGAGGAGACCCCATTCCTCAGTATTTGGCTTCCCGGAAAGTGGGTGCTGAGGAGTAGTTCGCCCGTCGTTAGGGCGTCAGTTGTGTGGCGCCCATCAAGATGCTTTATGGTACTTAGGTACTCGGTGTCATTTTTAACCAACACTTTATGGAGTCTGGCAGTTGTGTTGGTGCATTCAACACCTTCGCAGAATTTGACCCACGAGTTCAATTTGGCAGACCTGATCTTTTTGTTATACTAATGAAGTTTGGAGCGGTACGTTTCCCACTCTCCTGTCCTTTTAGCTCTATTAAAGAGTCTTCTTGTTGTCCTTCTTAGTCTCGATAGCTCCGAAGTTCACCAGGGTACTCCTTTGTTATCGTTTGTTCTTCTGTGGGGGCAGTTTTCCTCATATGAGGTCACTATAGCCCTGGTCACGTTGGAGACCAAGCTGTCCAGACTCAGCCAGCTGGAAGCTATCCTGTCGATGCTGGATAGCCTGTCTCGTAGGGATATACAGTAGTCGCCCCACTCAGTTAGCTGAGGTATGCGCCTTTCTCGGAAGCTGGGTGTGGGCGCTGTTATTTCAAACCTGATGTGCATGTGATCTGACAGTGAGGTTTCATCAGATACATGCCAGTTCCTGATCCAGTTTTCTGCCCGTTGGTTTCCAAAGGTTAAGTCGAGTACTTCCCGCTCTAGTTACGAATGTAGGTTTGGTACCTCTGTTGAAGATGCTCAAATTCAAGGAGGAAAAAGTTTATAATACGTACTCACCTCTTGAGTTTATACCTGCTTCCCCGACCGTGTGGTGTGCATTGGCATCACAACCGACCAGGAGAAGTGCCTATAGAAATAGCCTCAGACATTACCAGAACGGGCGATGTGCCTACACCGCAGGCCGAGCGACGCGACGCCATGGATTGGTATAAAGAACGAGGCAAGAAAGAAGAAAAGTGAAGCGATGAAATATTAAATACAACAGCGGGATACAATTATTTCCGCATTCTGTAGTTCGACTGTTAATATGTAGTGTGACTGGCGAAAAACGTTACGCCGCACTGGTAATTTGACTGTTAACATGCTATTCTTCAGTGATTTTTTACCAACTACTGGATACTATAAATTCGCAGAATGTCAATAATTTACGTAGAAACTGGTTACATTTACTGTAAACCAGTTGAATCAATCGATAACCGATGAGGAAACTAACTACTAGTTGCAATAATTATAAAATTGATTTATTTAATACTTTTTTTCATCTTTATAAACTCACAATAACATTCAACGTATATTAGGTGACCTCGTTTTTTTCCTATGCTAAAAATGTCCTCACCTATTTACTCGCATCTCCCGCAAAAGCTAGAACAAAATCAGAAATTTTTGAACACGATTCAATATAACGTTTTTGCACGTTTATATACATACATACACTTACCAGAAAAAGTCTCCGTACACAATGTAAGGAAAAATGCATACTACGAAAATTTGTTTGAAATTTGTTATCTAAAATGTTTGTTTAGTATGTTAACTATAATATTTCTTCACATTACTTGTATTTTACTGAAACTCGGCTGTTAACAAAATTTTCTAAAACAAAAATTAAAAAGCTTCACAAAAATTAATTAGAAAAAGTCTCCGTACACGACCATATTTTTAACAATTATTCAGTTTTTTTTACAGAATTTTGAAGAGTCCATTAGCTTGGAGGAGGACCTCCATGCTTCGATGGAACATGGACTGGATCAATTTGGCCGAGTCCTGGGCTGTTAATCTGACCCTTTTGAAGAGAATGGCGCTTTGAAGCATTCCCTTGTAAGTTATGATGTGCTGACGGTACACTCGAAAAAAATTTTACTCCAAGGAGGAAACTTTTTTTCCTTCTATTATAGTAGTAAATTTACACCACGATATTAACGAGAGTAATTTTACGCTTTACGGTGTAAATATTTACAACAAAATTGGTCTAAATTTGCACACATAAATAAGTAAACTTACTCTTAGACTAATGTAAATTTAAATCAGAAATAAGCAAATTTGCACGAAAAAAATATAAACTTACACCGGCAAATATGTAAATTTACATCCGGGTTTATAATAATATTTACGGAAGCCGGTTCTACGGCGTAAATCGTCCTGGAGCTACCCGTTATTCCAACGGCCAAGAGCTACCACACCCCCCTTCGGTTCAAGAGCAAAAAAGCGCTACAACAACAAAATTATAATATGATGCTCACACGAACGCACTTCGGACGGAACAGACAAACTGCACACAGAACAAGCCACTTGTGAGATACAGGAAAATGCAATAATGCACAAAAGTATTGTAACACACTCAGTTTTACACAAATTTAGGTGTAATTTTTTTTCAGCAAAATTGGTAAATATACACTGAAAATGTGAAGGTACACAAAAATAAAGTAATGACACATCTTCACACCAAATGTGGTGTAAAATTACACCGGAATAGAGTAATAATGAAAAAATTGTGTAATATTACACTATTTTGTGGGTTTACTAGAAATTTTGTTGAAAAATAAACGTTTACTGTAATTTTGCTAGAAAAAAGGTGTAAAATTCAACGAGTTTTCGATGTAAAATTCAACCTTGTTTTTACAGTCCGGGGTACCTTCAATTTCTGAAAATGCTTGGTTGGATTAAGATCTCGAAATTGGGATAGCGTATGCAACTTACGTTTTATTTTAGAGAGCAATATAAGCGTCACAATTAAGGGCAAGTGCAAGGGATCATTATTATGTGGGAACCAAGAAGCCTCGCAAAGCTCCCTCTGTTAAACGCCGTGTCTTCCCCTCCGCCAACATACACCCCGTAGTCATCATGACAACCTTTGACATCTTAGGCAGTTAATGCCTGACTTTTCTTATGAAGGGCAGAGCCGATTTTCCGTCACTTTAAATTTTCTTACCTGATTCTAAAAATATACAAAACCCACTCTTTGCCGAAATTAAGTAATTTTACCATTACTATGCAGGGTGGAGAGGTCTATACCATCGATAAAGTAAATCTTGTACTAACTGCCTAACGTGGCAAAGGTGGTCATGGTGATCAGCGAGTGAATGTTGGCACAAGGAGTAGGCGTACTTATTCTTACAGAGTCAACAATGGATTAATACATCTCTTTAAGCATTCTGAAGACCAAAAGGAGACACGTCGTTTAATAGAGGGGGCTTTGCGAGGCTTCTTGGTTCACACAAAATAATGATCCCTTGCACTTGCCTTTAATTGTGACGCTTATATAGCTTTATAAAACCTCTCCGAACATTTTCAGAAATTGAAGGCGCACAGGTACCGTTAGCACATCATAACTTACAAGGGAATGCTTCAAAGCGCCATTCTCTTCAAAAGGGGCAAAGTAACAGGCCAGCGCTCGGCCAAATTGATCCAGTCCATATTACATCAAAGCATGGAAATCCTCCTCCGAAAATGTTATCCCTCAAGCTAGTTAACTCTTCGAAATTCTGTGAAAAAAAACTGAATAATTTTAAAAAATATGGTCGTGTACGGAGACTTTTTCTAATTCGTTTTTGTGAAGTTTTTTTTAGTTTTTCTTCTTCTTCTTCCTTGCCTCGTTCTTTATACCGCTCCATGGTTTCACGTTGCTCGACCTGCAGTGTAGGCACATCGCCCGTTTTGGCGATAATATCTCAGTTTTTTAGTTTTTGTTCTAGAAAAATTTGTTTACAGCCGAATTTCAGTAAAATAATGTGTAGAAATATTTCTATTCTAATTAACACACTAAATATACATTTTAGGTGACAAATTTCAATCTAAGGTTTTCATTTCCCAGTGGTTCTGTAATATGCAGTTTTCCTCACATTATGTACGGAAACTTTTTCTGGCAAGTGTATGTCTACGTTCAATTTTCACTTAAAAAAATGTGTTTTTGTGTACAAATTCTGAAAAATTTTCTCGTATAAATTTGTTTTGTTTCTCTCGACTTTTCACAGATATAGTATTTGGCATGGCTAACACGATGAAATCATTAAATTTTCCATAAGCTGAGTGATTCAGAATATTTAAGTCGAATAATGAGAAAACATGCAAAACAGCTGGTGGTCAGTGCTGCGGACTGATCATATGCGAATAGGAGAATTTTTGTTTAGATTCACTAAAAATAGATTGATAATACACTACAAAATTGTATATGAATTCGCTTTATTAGAAAGTAGATAGTAAAGCGGGAGTGGTAAATGTTGCTTTAATTAAATAATTAAAAACAGGTCTTGAATTCGCCCCTTTAAAATTAAATTGAAGCCAATGCAATGAGGGTGAGTGGATAATAATACATAATTTGTATTCGCTTGCGTTAAAACACTTGCGAGTCCTGGAAGCCAACAATCATTTACATATTGTTAAATGTAACATGAGTTGTATTTGTCCATATATGCTTCCACCCAAAGTGTGTGTACATACTCGTAAAAAGTACTCATTTTACAGAAACAGGACAAACACAATTTTCCATGTTGTGTCTTGTGTGTGTTCCATTTTTTGGAAATTGAAAACATTTGTCATCGCTCGCTCTATTTCACCTTGGAGCGTTCAATTTTTATAAGTTTAACTTTTTTTTATCTTTATAATACACAATGTTGAAAACATTCGAGAATTTCCGCAAATCATATATATTTACCTACATGCATACATATATGTACGTAAAATGTGTGTAGGCGTGATGATGATGATGTGAAGAGGAGTCCTTCAAGATTACTCACTCAACGCTGTTCGCTCATTAAATTCATACCCAGCTCTACAAGTATCTAAGTATAGTCTGCGTATAGTTGTTCAAGTGGCGTCACCAATCTTATGTTTCTATACAACGGCAGAGTCTGAAACTGAAATGGACTTCAAGTCCACACTAGCACACAAATTAGTCGATGTCGATGGACTCTGCTCTGTGCGGATCCAGACGGCTGCTTTTCCGAAATCAATTTTATAGCTGTTGTAAGGAAAAGTGCTGTGCTGATAATCTATAGAAGGGTCTGTGGATACAACGCACAAACCATCTTCTGACACAAGACGATGATGATGACCGTCCGACCACAATCAATGAATGGTCTGCAATTCAATCCCTGTATATTGAAACTTCGATGGTTTCATTACGTTGTCTTCATTGCGGAATTAAGAAGAACAAAACCAACTACCAACTACATCTTCTTGTCGAGGATGCTTTATGTGAACCCATTTGCTTAAATTTATATGGCTTTTGTCTCACCAAGCGAATAATTTAAAGTTAAAATAGATGAAGTAGTAGCCATGAAGATAAATTGATTGAACAGATTTTTGTTGGCAGTCGTTTTGAATTCCTAACAAATTATTACTAAAAAAAAGAACAGATTGGTCTATTCGCGTAGAAATTAGTTTAACATAAAATAAATTTATTACCCATTTAAGACTTGTTTTCGATACAGTATGTCACTGGGAACTCGAAAACGGCGGAAAATAGATTAATGACCGATGAATCAAATAGCATTGGTTCTGTCTAAAATGTCAAATGCCGGTTGGTTGTTCGATTAATGTATGCTTTCTAAAAGATACATACGATACCTTAAAGCACAATAGTGCTAAGTCCATTTTTCAACATTTGGAGAAAACGCGAAAATAACATTTCAAACCTTGTTCCCATCTCCGGTAACTTTATTTTCGCAAATTGATTTAGCTTTTCAAGCAGATTACACTGTCAAAAGGATAATTGTATTAAAATATGGCTAGCAATCGTCACAATTTCAAAGAAAAATCGAGGAAAAAAGAGGAAAGTACGGACTTGGCACTATTGAGCACTTAATTTTATACCAACCATGCACTTGACGGAGAAATGTTCGAATTGTCGTTACAATATTGTAAAATTTGGATGTAATGATAATATTTTTAATATGTATATACGATGAGATGCAAGCAATTCATTGAGTTTCCACCAGTTCGTATCCATGAAGCAAATGTGTCTCATCAGTTTATGCTTTTCGAAAGTGGTAATGATCGCGAGATGACCAAAAGATGATCTGGTCAAGACTCGACGTCGTCCTTTCTATCCCACTACTGTCATTGACCGGGAAGCTAATTTGTAGTGTTATGAGGGTCATAACAGGACATGGTGGTCCTATTATGAAGCTCGCCAGGAGACTTATGGTAGAAATAGAGTAGAAGCAACAACAGCAACAGCAGCAGCGCGAAATGTCAAGCACAATGCATTTTAACACTTTCCCGGACACAACGTCTATAGACGTCCAATTTTGAGCATTTGACCATACAAATCGTGTCAAATTTTGGCGTTGTGTCCGGGAATGAGTTAAATTGCTATTCAGCATATTTGTCAGCAATGCAATGCTGCTGCTGTTGCTGCGTCTATTCTATTTCTAGCATTAGACTCAATTTCATCACAAAATTACTACTGCAGAAGTTGTGAGGATAAAGAGAGGGTGATGTACCTGCTCTGTCATTGCTCGGCACCAGCCATACTTTTATGACACGGATGATTTTAAGTCGTCATTCCATTGGGCGAAGCCAATGCCACAAGATACGTTGCCTCTTTGTCAACGGCGACAAAATTTTAAACTCCTTCAATATAAGATATAGTTTTTCTTTTAGTTAAACGCAAGTCGCCCAGTGCAACATATTGACGAACGAGGCATAGGACGACCTCCTAATTGTCGAATCGCGTTTTCCCAGTGCGATGGCTATGTGACCATCATGTTATGGTCAAAGATGTTGCCCCAAAATTCCTGCAGTGGAACTGCGAATTTAGAGATGTAAGTTAAATAAGATTGCCAGAATGACATCTTTTCAAACAACTGATTAATAAATGTATTATTCGGACCTATCTCTGGTCTATTTGGGCTAGGGGTAACCTCGCCGGACTGTTAGAAAGAAATGCATGCATACACCCCATAACTCGGTCCTAAACGACATCCCCTTTCTTTTGAATGAAGTTTTGGGTGTAGCTTCGACTCGAATATTATCTGGTCTCTGTCTAGTCTCTGCATGCATTAGCTGGTGAAATACAAACGCCAGACACTCATTAGGATTAAGGACGTATATCAATAGTTATACATTTACTTTTTCTAATTTGGCAGATCTTTTTCAAAGTAGTCTTTTATTTGAGTCAGCTTCAATTTACTCTCGAAATATGTCGATCGAGTCATAAAGAAATAAATAGCTGCCCTTCGCATCTAATCCCTAAGATTTAAACTGCTTAGATCAACAGCTCGCTCTGCAGAGGTTTTTATCCCCATAATTGGGCACTTGTTTAACATCTGAATGAGGCCATATTCCGCCACTTGGATCATGAATTGGAAACTATCATAAACTACGACCCTGCGCTTCGAAGGCGAGTACACTATTCACTGCACCAACCACTGTTAAACTCTGTTAAAATCCAATTTGCGTATATTTAGTACAACCGTCCCTTTCTGGTTGTTTTAAATGCAAGTTTATTGTTTGGTTTTGGTAATATCCGAATTACCCGTGTTTCAGACTGCATGATAAGGAGCTTCCAAACATTTTATGTGGATATAGTAAGTAACTCTTTGGCCTTAAACAATTTTTACTTTTTCGTAGTATGATCAAACTGTTTTCAACGGGTCTTTTGGAAAGTATGTCTTTTGGAGCACAGTGGGTGAGTATAGCTGATAAAAATATGTCGTTACAACGCGTTGAGCATATGCGAATGCCAGGTGTCAAGCTGAACTGTAGATTTTGGAGAGGGATGGCCTTACACAAAATTCAATGTAAGATGGCATTTACACAAGCCCCAATGTATGTTATGAAGGTTTCATTTTGAAGAGAAAATAGAGAATTCAAATTAAGCCATTAAATGTGAGGGCTTAATTGAACACCAGTGCTCATTTGAACCTTTGCATCGGACGTGGACAATCAATCGGCTTTTACCCATTTCAATACAATTCAAAGAAAGAATACGCCCATATAAAGATTTTACAGACAATTCATCCCATCTAGAGTTATCCCGCAATCCCGCAGACAAACCCGCCTTATATTAATCGGGAAGCAACCCTGGCTATTCCTATTTATGTCTCATAATGATATACATTCGTTTTATGGCAGTTATTACCACAAATTTAACTTCCTAATTGTTGCAAATATGGACTTAGCACAAAATAGCACTATAACTGGACTTAGCACTTTTGTGCAATTTTTTTTGGATCAACCTAGGACATAGCGCTTCTTGTAAATGTTAATTTCCTTGAATTTAGCTGAGTAAATTTTGTTTCAAGATTAAGTACTCGATGGAGAACTTGTCAAGGAATAATACGATGCAAAAATCTCAAAATCGAAAAAAATGGACTTAGCACTTTTGTGCTTTAAGGTATCGAATGATGGCCGAAATTTGAACACACTTCACTTTCAATGGGGTATCTGGTACGGTACGAAAATCAAAGTACAAGTTGTACACTGATTTTATCAATTTCCAAATATGTACATACACTGACTGATAAGAAAGCATTTTGCTGGAGTTTTGGTGAAGATTAAACCATGAACAGACGTTTTTTGTTAGAAAAACATGTTTTTTGTTTGAGGTTTCTATTGCAGCCCCATGGTCCGACTTCATCCGATCCTTTGTATGTCTTGTACTTTCAATTGAAAAACATTTATGTGTAGAAGACGGATGTTTTTAACTCCAATGCCCGATTCCGTCTATTATCACGACCCAATTTTTAAACACATTTTCGATGGTATGGCCCTCAATGGCCCTGATGGCGACTTCAATCTCGTGCTTTAGGTCGTCAATCGTCTCTGGGTGGTTGGCGTAACACTTATCCTTGACGGCACCCCACAAAAAATAGTCCAACGGGGTCAAATCGCAGCTGCGAGGCGGCCAGTTGACATCGCCGTTTCGGCTGATTATGCGATTTTCGAACGTACCGCGCAAAAGATCGATTGTGACGTTGGCTGTGTGGCACGTAGCGCCGTCCTGCTGGAACCATATGTCGTCTATGTCTTCCTCTTCCATTCGGGGAAAGAAAAAGTCTTCCAACATGCCGCGATAGCGGACACCATTAACGGTTACGCCGGATTTTCTGAACCCCAAATGCGACAGTTTTGCTTAAACACCATTTCGTAAACCGCAAACCTTCTACTAAATATATAAAATACTACTAAATATCTGACACATTGACAATGACATTCGAAATATCAAAGTCAAAATTATCGATAGTTCAAAAAGCAAACGTTAGATGGACCACCCTATATATTCAATAGTGCGGCTTAGTGAACGTCAACAGAGACTGATTTAAAAGATGTTTGGTGGAAATTTGTTCATCAAAAACTTTTTTAAAAAGAACTTAGTTTTAGGAGTAGGGTTTCTATGACAGCCTCATTACCCCATGCTAGGATTTCGTCCGTTCTGACATATGTTTTTTATGTCGTGTTTTATGTATAGTGAGGCTTAGTGAAGATTGGACCACACATTTTTTTTAGAACTTATTTTTACCAGATAAAATAATTTCCATCTTCAAGGAATCTTATCAGGGAGCCCATTGTCACGTTTTGCACAAGGGTAAGCTTTCAGATCCTTTTGAGTTGCACAGTGGAGTGAGACAAGGTTGCATTTTGTCACCTATTCTTTTCCTCATAGCCACTAACGATGTACTAGTGAGCGCGCTTCAAAACCAAATGAAAGGTATCAGATAGAAAATGTTAGATCTCCTGCAACACCTGAACTATGCTGACGATATTTGTCTGCTATCAAATAAAAAGGAGGATGTAGCTCAAATGGCCGATGATCTGCATTGCGAAAGTCGTAATGCTGGGCCCAAGATAAACGCTGCCAAGACCAAGTACTTGAGCTTTGATCCAAGGGGACAAAGCGGAATTTGTGTTTCGGGCCAGCCAGTCGAAAATGTTGACAAATTCTGTTACCTCGGAAGCATAGTTACAGTAGATGGCGGCGCGGACGCTGATGTCGCGTATCCACAAGGCTAGGGCAGCCCTCTTCACTTTGACTCCTTTCTGGCAAAATAACAGCATTTCCAGGCGCTCCAAAATCCGAATCTTTAATTCAATTTTAAAATCTGTGCTTCTTTATGGCTGTTCAACTTACAAGGTGACCAATGAGATAGCAACTAACAACTTTCGTAAACCAGTGTCTACGGCGCATCCTACATATCCGCTGGCCGGAGATTATTCCGAATGATGATCTCCTTCGTATCGCAGGCCTGGATTGGATAGGCACTTCTGTCAAAAGGCAAAAGTGGCAATGGATAGGTCATACTCTTCGAAGAGGGCCAACAAATATTGCTCCTGTCGAACAGAATTGAAAGATAGTACTCGTTAATACAGTGTTTATCCACTGTGTGTGTAGTCTGGCTGGTCTAGCGGTTAGTGCGCGCACCTTCGGTGCACAGGGTCATGAGTTCGAATCTCACCGTGTTCCATGGTGTTTTTCGAACTCACGAGCTTGTGACAGACTATGATCTCACTCAGATGTTAAACGAGTACCCATTTATGGGGATAAATAACACTGCTGAGCGTGATGCTGATCTCAATACCTCATCAAAAAGCAGATAAGATCTTGGAAATAGGATGTCACTAACACATCCTGCGGCCTTAGTCCAATGTTGGATTGTCGCGCCTGTTATTTATTTTATTTATCCACTGTGTCCAACTAATATGCGAAATGGCTAGCGGATTGAAGTGATATCAATTCCTAGTGAATTTTTCTTTGGCGGACACCTTTCCAATTTGTTGTTTTGTGGAAGATTTCATATGTTTTTGTAATATGTATATGTACAACAGTAAACATTCTGTGGAATGTTGAATGTCCAATTTTCATTTTGAATTTTAAACTTTCCATTTTCCACCTTCCATTTTTAGTTTTTTTTTTCAATTCTTCATTTTTAAGTTCCAATTTTTTTCCATTTTCCATTTTCAATTTTCCAGTTTATTAATTTGCCATTTTCAATTATGCAATTGGAAGGCATCATTTAGTTCATATGAGCATTCTAAAATTAGGTTTCTAGCTTGTGTCTGTCAGAGAAAAAAAAGCCATCTTCTGGATATATCTTTCCCTTTATTGCACTGATCGAAAAATTTGATAGCCTGCACTAGATTATTGATGTGCTGGATATTTTGGTAAACAAAGTTTTTCTCGGAAAATTACCTGATAGGCTGTGGGCCCGGTCAATCAGTAACAGCCCATTCAGACTGCGCGCGATGCGATAAGAAGCGATAAGCTTCCCATCGCACGAAAAAAAAAATTCTTAGCATTTAGATAGGAACCAGCACGAACCTGCCTGTACCATTCAGACTGCTTGCGATGCAACGTCGGGTTGTACGATGTAGGCCTGTTCGGTACCGAGATTTCAGTACCGGGTTTCGGTTTTTTCCAATACCCGGTACCACAAGCGGTTTCCCTGACTCAGGTTTTTTTTTCAGTACCGATAGTTTTTTTAACCATAAGCCGGTTTTTTGAGTACCGGGTTAAAAACCGACTCAGGTTTTTTTTCAGTACCGACGGTTTTTCTAACCATAAGCCGGTTTTTTTGAGTACCGGGTTAAAAACCGGTACCAAAAAACCTGAAAAACCGGCTCATGGTTGAAATGAATCGTTCTTTTTAACTCGGTACCAAAAAACCGACTCGTCGGTCGTTTTTTTTTAACTCGGTACCAAAAAACCGGGATATCGGTACTTTAGAATATCGGGTCCGGTACCAACTGAACACCGGTTTTGTACCGGGATCCCGGTTTTTGGAACAGGCCTAGTACGATGGATAAATTTTCCATGTCGAATCATCGTGCTTTCAGCAGCTGCTGCAAGGTGCCTTGTCGCCGATGGGAGCGACATGGAGCATACGATTTGTGTTTGGATCGGGTTCGTAGTGGCACGGAGTTGTATGGTTGTACGATGGAGAACTTTTTCATGTCGAATCATCGTGCTTTCAGAAGGTGCTGCATGCAAGGTGCCTTGTCGCCGATGGGAGCGACATGGAGGATACGATTTGTGTTTGGATCGGTTTCGTAGTGGCATGGTGTATTGTATGTATGTAATCGTACATAGAGTTTCGGTTTCGTGCTGTTTGATGCTGATAGGGAGATATCGACATGACAGGCATGCTTTGTGCAGATCGGGTTGCATTACCATTGGGAATATTTATATATACATACATACGTGTCGTGTTGTATAGTGTTATAGATTTGTAGATATCAAATGAAGGGGTAGCCGTATGTAGGTGATGTAATAATGGATTGGTCTACTACATAACCTTTGTGGAAGTTTACAGTGCTGTCCAACCCAGATCGTAGCGTACCCGTACCCCCAAAAAAGGGCGGTATTCGGATTTGACAGTTGTGGTTGTATCTATGAATGGGTCAAAGAACTAAGATTTGTGTTTGTGGTAATATGCAGTGCAGCACAACCCGGTTTGTGGCGTACGCTTACGTATAAGAAAATTTCGTACAGCGCATGTATTTGCAATGAATTATTGAAGGTAGCGGTAGATATGTCAGTTGTGGAAACCTACGGTGATGAGTTTTGGGGCGGGCAACCCCGACATTTTTTTTCTTGGTTTTTGTGACATCGAATTTGGAATTAGCTACCCAAATTTACCCTAGTGTTTCTGCCACGACGATTGGACGAGAAACCCGAGAGTACCATTTTGGGGGCGGGCAACCCCAAATTTTTTTTCTTGTTTTTGATCTCAAATTCGGAGTCAGCGACCCAAATTTACCTTAGTGTTTCTGCCACGCCGATTGGACGAGCATTTCTCCGAGAAAACAGGGGTACAATTTTGGGGGTGTGCAACCCCAAAAAAAAATTCTTGTTTTTGACCTCAAATTCGGAATCAGCGACCCAAATTTACGTTAGTGTTTCTGCCACGCCGATTGGACGAGTATTTCCCCGAGAAAATAGGGGTACCATTTTGAGGGCGGGCAACCCCAACATTTTTTTCTTGTTTTTGACCTCAAATTCGGAATCAGTGACCCAAATTTACCTTAGTGTTTCTGCCATGCCGATTGGACGAGTATTTCCCCGAGAAAACAGGGGTACCATTTTGGGGGCGGGCAACCCCAATTTTTTTTTGTTTTTGACCTCAAATTCGGAATCAGCGACCCAAATTTACCTTAGTGTTTCTGCCACGCCGATTGGACTAGTATTTCCTCGAGAAAACAGGGGTTCAATTTTGGGGGCGGGCAACCCCAACAAAATTTTCCTGATGTTGACCTCAAATTCGGAATCAGCGACCCAAATTTACCTTAGTGCTTCTGCCGCGCCGATTGGACGTGTATTTCCCCGAGAAACGGGGATGTCATTTTTTGGCCGGTAGGCTCATAAGAGTACGTACGCTGGGTTTCATTGCACTGCATGTTTCCAAAAATTACCTATTTTACCCATTCATACATATTTAACCAACAATTAACACCAAATCCACATGCCGCCCGAAAATTGTTCTGAAACGCGTAAGCTTACACTGCAAATTACCAGAAAGGTTACCTACCCACAATTATCTACAACACTACACTACACTGAAATTTTAGGCCATATCAGCAGCAAATCGTACGAGCCAACGCCGTGCCGTATGAAAGCCCCTTGAAAAATCCGGTTTTCTTGCCATAGAAAGAAATCGCATCGGCTCGCAACAAATCGCATCGCCCGGCCCGGAAAAGCTTGGCGTCGCACTGTATGTGTACGCGGCCTAAAGAATGTTTCGTCCGGTATTCCTACTTGTTTGCGGCTGGTTTTTTACTTTGGCGTGAGAAGCGCTCCCGCTTCTCTTGATATTTTTATTCGATGACACCATCACATCATCTATATCTACATGAAGCTCCTTTGACTTGGATTTTGTTTATTTACTCAGAAAACGGTGCCTCATAATTTCACCTGTTTTTAAATAAAAAACGCACGAAACATTCATTTTTAAAATTCATTAGAAGTTAAGGAGCTTAAATATTGTTCAAATATAAAACCATTTTATAACAACATTGTATATTCATAGTAAAGCAAGTTTTTGATAAGAGAATTTAAATTCTGGCTGATAATGAGTCGTATGTTTTATAGTTGTATAAACAATTTAAATGTATTTTTTTTTTGTATTAATAAATAATTATAGCCGCGTGTTATCGCAATGAATGACAGACAGCGCGCAGCTTCTATCGACATAGCGCGAAGAAAGTTTACTTTGATCTCGGCATTTTAATGATCCCTGCAATTTTAATTGTGTACATTTCGATTTAAGTATATATCTCACCAGAAATTCCATGTTTTGTGTGCCGAGTTCAGGAGGTTTTCAGTGAAATATTGATAACAAATTTGGAAGCTTGTTTTCTTCTCAGAAAATTTATTTGGTAAACTGTTTATGTTCTGACACAGTTTTTTTTTAACAAATACAAATCGCTTTGCAGTAGCCAAAGTCCGCATATTTCTGTCAATAGAATTAGAGTTTTCTTTCTGTTTACAATTGAACTTTGCTTATGGAGATATTCGAGAGTATCTCGCCCGCCAAAGAAAAAAGTAAGAAGCAAGCATGTTTAACATTACAGAACGCAACATAGTGTTTTCATTGATAGGGATAATACCCCAGGAAATTTAAATAAATATTTGGGCAAACTTCGGAAAAATTAGGGGAAAGCTGAATTTTTGAGCCTTCCTTTTGAGGTCCTACACTAGACCCTAAAAGTCCCCTTCTGCACGGGTGCCGCTAGCGGCTGTACAGAAGGTCAAAGACCCTCAAAAACAGGTTTTTCTGAATATGTATCTCGATAACGGCAATGTAATGAATAAAATGTCAAAGGTAGATTTTGATTCGGCTACTCCTAACGGTGGCAGGGGTCTAACGGTATTTTTTGCAAAGTTTCAGGAAAATCTTCATAATGGTAACTTTGACTAATAACATTTTGAATGGCGAATTTGTAGCCCATGCGGTTTTGAAGAAAGTGGCCAAATTTCTTATCAATACGTACACCCTCAAGGGTGCAACGGGGGCTCAAAACTTCGAAAAACTTGTGAATATCTCTGCAAATGGGAAGTATGCTGTAAAGTCGTCTACGACTAGCTCAAAGGTCCTGGGGCTGTAAACAAATAGCCAAAAGTCCCCATCGACCGGTAGACACTTAAGGAATTTATGAGGGGTGAAACATCTCTAGATCACCTGAATATTTTTGAAAAATTAATTAAACCCTAATATTTCTAAACTAGACTAGCAAGAGTAACGAATTCATCATTCTCACTGCCAACAAATTTACCTAAACAAAAAAACTAACTAACTAACTGCGCTTGGACCCATGGACCCTTACCCAAGCCTCCGAAATTTTGCTAGACCGATTCGAACGAAAGGTTCTTCGGCGAATTTTCGGGGCCGTTCGCGAGCGAGACCAATGGCGTATTCGATACAACCATGAGTTGTATCAATTGTACGATGAGCTGGAAGTATCGAAAATCGTGAAGCTGCAACGTCTGCAATGGGCGGGGCATGTAAAACGGATGGACGACAATCGCATGCCAAAGAAAGTTATGAACGCACAACGAATTGACGGAGCGAGGTTGCGTGGACGACCGAGAGCTCGCTGGGAGAACTCCGTAGGTGAAGACGCCCACCAGCTGCTGGGCTTCCGAAACTGGAGGACAAGGTCACGAGACCGCGACAATTGGAGGTCAACGATTCAGGCGGCCAAGGCCCGACGTCGGGCTATCGTGCCACATTGATGATGAACTGCGCTTTAAAGTCGAGTTTTTGTGATTTAACCCAAAATCAATTAATTTTTTCTATATTTTCTCCAACTTCTGCCAAGGTGAGTTGCGCGTACGATTGTTTTAAAAACTTGAGCATAATCTTACGATTGTATTTTCCTAAAATCATTTTATTATAGCTATAATCCTTTAAGTGCAGAAAACTGGGGGCTACTTTTGGCTCGAATTTATTCAAACTGACCTAATGTACTGCAATTTGGGAAAATTTATCCAAATTATGCTAAAATCGAGCCAAAATGAACCCGTCTGCATTTAAGGTAATAAAAGTGTTAGAATTATCGAAGCTAGAATAAAACGCTATATGAAAGATATGATTGTAAAGCAATGGGCCAATTAATAAGAATCGTACATGCACCCCACCTTGGTAGAAGTTGCAGAAAATTGAGATGAAAAAACAATTTGTTTTTGGGTGAAATCACAAGATCGGGTGTTTTAGGGTTGTATTTAAATATATTGAAGAGACACCTACATTGCAGACCACTTTCCCGCATAAGTTACCGTTACAAAGATATTCATGAAATTAACAAAAAATTGCGTTTCTGTATGGCTTGAACTCTCGTAGTGCCCTTACGATTGTACGTATCGATCTGAAATTTGGTATTAATTTAGGCATTGTTAAAGCTACAAATTCGTCATATAATACTTTTTAGTATGGACATTACCGTTATAGAGATATTGACCAAAAACGGTAAATTTTGACTTTAGGCTTATAACTTTCTTGGGTGTAAGGAATCTCTGAGTGCGTCGTATTTAGGGAATGCTTTCAGTCATTGCAAAGCTGCACAGGATTAGCTAAAGAGCCGCATGTTGCTCGCAAACCGCACTTTGCCGACCACTGGGCTAGGCGATTTCTTATGTGCAATCAACTTCGAGCGCCATAGACCTAGCCTGCATTTTTACCTAAGGCTATAGCTCTGAACCACAGTTATACGGTTGCGTATCCTGCAATCTAGTCAAAGTCACCGACATATAGAGCATGCAGAATACAATTTGAAATCCGTGAGACTGAATCAACAGATTGATTGACTGCACATTTCTAAAAGAAAAACCAAATACCTATTTAACATTATCATCAGCCATTAATGTGTATACTCTATACGCTATTTGCAATAATAATTCCTCTCTAACCTCTTGCATAACTTTTTTTTCTTCTTTAACATGTTAGATTGTTACGTGCTTTCGCTATTTTAAACTCATCTAACATAATTAAGCCTATTACGTGCAGAAACGAAGACAGGTGTCATGTCGCTTAGCTGTAAACATAAAGAAAAACAAGCATGTTCTACTTTTAGCTACATCGACGTTGTATAGATTCTTGCAGCAGGTCAGCGTTACCAGGTACGTTTTTGCAAAGAGTTGCCAACCAATTGAGTTCTACATTTTTGATCGATTTTTAGCTTGATAAACGTTTGTTTTATATTGAATTGCCAATGGTTCTTTTTGGGCTATCTAGAGTTAAAAGTATGGGAAAACGTAAGTAAAAAATGCTTTTGCCTCAGTAAAAAAATTATTTGGTCTATGCCGCGACTGAAGTAGACCTCACTCCAGGCTTTACTGAAACATCTTATTAAAAAGAACAACAATGATTCCAGCCGGGTGAGGGAGTAGTAGTTTGGTTGGTGTTGTGGTTAGTACGCACACCTTCGTTGCACAGGATCGTGGGTTCGAGTCTCACCGTGAACCAATTCAGTTTATAGTGTTTTTCGAATTCACGACCCATGTGACGGGCTATCTCACTCAGATGTTAAGCGCGGGTACCCATTTCTCGGGATAAATAACACTGCTGAGCAGCCTGCTGTTGATCTCATCACTCCAATAAATTCTAAATTCTAAATTTTTGTAGCACTACTCCTCGCATTACTATGGTTTATAAGACAATACGTGCGTTTTTTACTAATGGGGACAACAGCATACTTTGACAGTTGTGTTTTATATAGAACAACTCGTAATCAACTTCATGTTGAAATTTATATGGAAGGTGCATTGTTCTGCCCTGTACGCGATAGTAAAAAACTCACATAATAAATGTGATACTGCGCCTTTGTGCTAAATCGCAAAACTTTTCTCGTGTTTTTAGGAAATGAAGGTTAATCTTCCAAAAACCGTGACGAAAAAACGTTTTCATTTATACATTTATAAGAAAAATAAGTTTCACAACCGCTTCAGTTATACCAAGTTATTTTGTAGCTTTTTCGTATTTGCCGTTGATTTTCGCTGAAACCAAAGTTTTTTTCTAACAACTCAAAACCTTTTGTCTTTTGTGGCAAAAAATCTAAGAAACTAGCACAATAGCCCGCTCCTATAGTGTTTCAATCTGGCATGTCTGGAGCTGTACCATTTTCAGGCAAAGTAAAGAAGAAACCGATTTTTTTTTGCACCATTATTCACATAAATTTATTGTACATCGTGTACGTTTAAGAATGAGATTGAAAAACATACATAAATCTTGCGAAACGGAAACATATTGAGAATGCTATCGACCCTTACCTTAATCACCTGGGGATTTTATATATCGACGACGATTTCTTGTGAACTGGTTTTACGTCCCATATCGTGGCATTAACCTATACGCATTGATTTTTTATGTTCACTCTTACCACGTTTTCAAGCAAAATATTGTATGACATTTTTGTTTGTATTATGTAAAAGCGTAGCAATTCTTTTTTCATTTTTAACTGCAACCTGAATCAAAACAGCAATATAATGTGCTTTTGGAAGGTTATTGCTACATTGACTCTATCGCAATTGTTACACTTTTTGACACACTTCTTTTTATTCCAGCGTATCAAGTGTGTGTATGGTGTGCAATTGGCGTTATAGCATATTAGCGCTACAACTCTTCACCTTTAATGTACCCAGTATGTATTTTTTTTCCAATCATTGACCGCTACTGTGTGTAATACTTGTACCTAGTGTATGTTGGAATAGTTACTATTATGTGCACATTTGCGTGACTTATACCTCGAAATCAACTCTGTACACTGTATGGGCAAACTTTGTTTGAACTAAAGTTAAAATGGAATTGAGTTTAAGTATATGAACACAGTAGGAGATTTACTATATTCCACTCAATATGAATCCATACACAATATGCTGTAATATCAACACGATGTAATTATACGTTTACAATATTTTTACGCTTTGCATTAGAAATGATTATGCTTTTGTATTCGTACTCGTATGCATACCTGCCTGAATGAAATCGAGATGCTGCATACATTTCACACCTAATTAGGTCACTCCGCCCTCAAATGTTTGTTAATTTGAGTGTTTATCACGAAGCGTATATGGAATTGGGCCGTATAGAAATAAAAAGTTTATGCGAATTGTATAAATAACTTATGTTTGATGTGTGAGTTGAAATGAAATGAAAAATATATACGAGTGGATTAGTACATCGAGTACGATCCTCTTATATAGGACACGAAATACACCCTGGTATCGAATCATTTTTAATGGGGCTAGGCCAGTCATGGACAAATTACGGCCCGCGGGCCAAATGCGGCCCCTTGGGCTAGTCAATGCAGCCTGCGACATGGTTTTGAAGAAACTCTAAAAATTACACATAGTGCAAAATATAATTTCTGTCTCCTTCTCATTGCGTCTTAAGTATGGCATTGTCGCATGTAATATTAACTAAGTTTGCACGCAACATTAGAGGAGTAGTTAGTGTATGGCCTTAAGACTTTTTTACAGATCTTCTCAGTCACATCAACAAATTGAACTTTAAACTCCAGGGAAGAAGTCAATTAATCAATGATATCAGGAGTAATGCGATTGAATTTATTTTTCAAACAAATAAATTCAAGAAAGACCTTACTCATTTCACAAGACTAAAAACGAATGCAGTTAGGGAAGACAAACTTAAGAGTTACGAACGTTGTTGAAAGGAACCTTTCAAAGTTGTTGAAAGGAATCTCGACAGGACTGTAAATCAAGTATGTATACATAGTTGCAAAGTAAGGCTTCAAATATGATACCGGCAGCAACAGCAGCATCATTGCATGGCTGACAAATATGCTGTTCAGCACTTTTGTCAGCAATATAAAATGCATTGTGCTTGATATTTCGCGCTGCTGCTGTTGCTGTCGGCATTCTATTTCCAGCCTAACACTGAATTGAAGCGACCCATTCTCAATGCTTCTAAAGTTGAGTTCTACAAGGCCCTGTCAAACTCAAGCTTCCCGAACCTGAAAGCTCACGCTCAGAAGATTTGCAATGTTTGCTTCTTCCTACATTTGTGAACAGGTATTTGAACCAAATTACGAACAACTTTTAGGATCTTAGTCTTATACGCTGTATAAGACTGAATTATGTAAAAATTGGAAAAAGCGTTTATCATTTTATTTTCACACAAAAATTATAGATTGACACGAAATTTTTAAAATCAAATCAAAATAATTAACTCTCGAATTCATGTTTGCTCAACAACGAAAGAAAATTAAATTGAAAAAAAAAAAAACGGGAACGAGGTTTATTTCGGGCGCTGCCGAAATTTGAATACCCGTCACCAGTGGCGTATTTAGAAAATTCTCAAAGGGGGGGCACAGAGTACGGGGCTAATTTGTTACATAAAGTTTTGGTGTGGGGGTACCCGAGAGCAGCTACATAGGAAAAACATTGGCACGACTGAGGGATCGTTGATCCTTGATTTAAGGCGAAACTCAAGGAGACCTTAAGTTTTCAATAGACTTGAAATACAATATTTCAAGGTAGGTGGGTAGCTACCTTGACTTCAAGTGAGGTTGACTATAGAAAATTTCAAGGTCTCCTTGAGTTTCTCCTTAAATCAAGGATACATTGACTCGTGAATATAAGTGATTTCTATAAAAAAGTATGGAAAATTACATTTATTTTAATTTCGGCATCCTTGACTCAAGGTCTCCTTGAGTTAAGGTATGTTTATAAATACGGGCCTGAGAGTCCTTTGCATTTCAGGTTTATTACACCAAAAGTTTAGTTTTCCTGGCAGATCTTAGAATAACACTTATTAACTGCTTTTGGATTTTCCTGAACCGAAATACGGAGGGCATTAAAAAAGTTTTTACGGAAAGAGCCTGAAGCCGAAAAGGAATTTTACGAATATGTACTTAATTGGCTATGGAATTAATGCAATGACCAAAGAGACTGTTTCCATATGACAAAACGGATTCCAGACGGAACACTTTTCTTTGGAAGAGAAATTTCATACATCGTCCGAAATTCTGCCAAATTTCGGCCAAATTCCGCCAAAAAGTGGTTCTGCTTACTTTTGAAAGAAACACAGATGAAAAGCTGATACAACAAATTTTGGCTGACATTGTGGTCTTGAACTCCATGGCAAGTTTAAGCGAATTTGAATTAAGGATTTCCAAAACCGGGTCGTAACCCGGTTTTCGGTTTTTTGCAAAGCCGGTTAGACCGTCCGGTTTTAGTCGGGCTCAAAGTACCGGTTTTTCGGTTAACCGAGTCTTTTCATTTATTTGCTTAGAATTGTAGTAAAAACACACTCGTAATGTTGGTGCTCGTATCGTATGCAAAATAAAATCAAAATGCATACACAGGGTGCGCCAAAGAAACTTACTTATTTGAAAAAAAACTTCTGAGCGGTGAGTTGGGCGGGTAGATGGGTAAGAGGGGGCGAAAGGTTAAAGTTCCCAAGTTTGTTTCCCATTCTAGTCAGTCGCCATCATGCTCTGGTGTAGAGAGCAGCGGGCCTTCCGTCGAGAGCTTCTTTTCTAACGGTCGCTCACTAGGGACATGATCGCGGATTTTTTTAAACGAACGTTAGGGACGTATGGTTTCAGTCACAGATTGAAGAATTTTTTTACGGTTTTTACCGGATGAACAAACAACCGTCCGGGTTAAAACCGGAGGAGGAAAAAACAGAAAATAAACCGGGTAACCGTTTTGAAAGTACCGATTTTCGGACTAATCGTAAAATCGTAACAAGTGCCGAATAATATTTTACGTGTACAATCCAGAATACTACACGTTTGTAAATTTTGGTGTAAACCGGGAGTAAATTTTACAAATAAAATAGTAAAACACCTATCTATTCCAAAACTTGAATCAAATTTGACCCTTTTCAACTTATAATTTTAGTTTATTCAAAAATTATATTAATTATAACCGCTACAGAATAAAACTACCCAAATACCCTTTTAATATTATACATTTTACACCGTTAGAATAAATTGCATTGAATGCTGTTATAACATAAAAGGGTAGAATCAATCCTACTATGTTATCAAATCTACACTATCAACGCAAGAAACCCATCCAACCTAGAAACCTATTGATTTGTAGTCTGTTTGGTTTAGTGAACAGCGCCCTGCCTACAAATCACAGAATTGTGGATTCGAAGCCGACTGCACTCGTATTACAATTTTTATTTTTTCGAGCGGTTTGTATAAATTTGCTTATCAATTTTATACTATTGAAGAGTTAAATTTTTATCAAGAATACTTATACTTTCAATATACTTCAATTATACTTTTGATAAAGTTTTTATATGGAAATGTATGAATATATTTTTTTATAAAAATTATACCGAAATTTTCAGCCGTGTAGGAACTATCCGTGGCATAGAGCCGGGAAGTGATCAATCGATTAATTAAAATGAAGCAACAAAAGTAAGCAGGATATGATTGTTTGTTATTTCCATATTATGTACTACACTAGCTTCAAATCTATAGTATATGCAATACCTTTTAAAACGAGTCCTAGATGGTAAGCTGAAGCAACATGCTTTAACAAATCAATTAAAATAACAGGCGCGAAAATCCAGCATTGGACTAAGGCCGCAGGATGTGTTAGTGACATCCTATTTCCAAGATCTTATCTGCTTTTTGTTGAGGTAATGAGATCAGAATCACGCTCAGCAGTGTTATTTATCCCCATAAATGGGTACTCGTTTAACATCTGAGTGAGATCATAGTCCGTCACAAGCTCGTGAGTTCGAAAAACACCATGATCCACGGTGAGATTCAAACTCATGTGCACTTCAGTGCACAGCGAAGGTGCGCGCACTAACTGCTAGACCAGCCAGACTACTCAATCAAATCAATTGCAAAATAGAAATGAGAAGGAATGGCTCCGATGATGTTTACTTTTTGAAAATTGAAGCACTGAAGAAAGTACCCCAGGCAGGGCACCACAGACATCGAACCGTAGGAATTCGAAAATGTATTGTAAAAATGCTTTCCCACCAAAACACTTCATTTTTTAGCATTTTAACGGAAAGAGAAGCATCTGGTTTAAAAACCTTTACAGCAGCCCAACACGAATTTACGCCCAAATCAAAATACACAACCCCGATTGAAATATCAGACCGATTGTTTCAAATATTTATCAATTATCCAAGACATCGATACCGCAACAACAACTCCTCAACTTATATCAACATAAGATGGGGACACTTCACACATGACGAGACTTTCAATAGCATAGTCCTTGTTTCCGAACAGATTCCTGTCGAGATTGGGCAAGGTTTCATGCACCTCGTTGGCTCGACATAATCATAGCTTGTACGTATTCTCTGACAGTTCTTGTTCTTGAAACCACGCGTCTACGAAAATAAACTCAACCCGTTCGAAAAACGGAAAGGAACGAGATCTGGCGAATTGAGAAGATGATGTGATGATAATGTTTCGAAAAAGATTTACAAAGTTTAGTAATAGAAACGCTCAAAATAAAAAGGGGACATTTGGTACTGCAATTTTTAGTATGGTGTGAAAAAAGTTTGATGTGCTCACAGGGGGGGCACGTGCCCCCTGTGCCCCCCCTATAAATACGCCACTGCCCGTCACACCTAAATGAGACTCAAGTTTGTGTGTGTTAATAATTTCTACCGCATACTAAATATATGTACAGTCTTGACTCGATAATCCGGATCAATTATTGCAAGGGGTAATCCGAACCATTGGAACATCCGGATTAGCGCAATCAGTTTTTTCTGAGGAAAACCAGTCCAAATAAATAAAAAAGAGGAACAAAAGCCGATAAATGTATTATTTCTTGGAAATAAGACAGCATCATATCATTTGCCAACCCGTCCCGTTAAAAAGTACCAGACTAAATGTACCATTTCACCCCGAAAATCTCAAATAGCCGGATTATAGAGTCAAAATTGCTGCCGGAATCCGGACTATAGAATACATAGTGGAAACATTTAGTTGTCCGGATTAGCGTGATATCCGGATTAAAGGATATCCGGAATACCGAGTCCAGACTGTATTACGTTTTCCGATTCCACCTGTTCTTAGATACGTTGAGGCTAAGCCATTTATTTATATGGGGAATGTGAGTTTTGCAGTTAGACTCCTCGTTTATAAAAATATGTTTTTTAAATTTTTTTTCGGCCCGCCTAGATAATTTGTTATTTTATTTGGCCCTCCACTTAGAAAGTTTGCCCATCTCTGGGCGCTAGGCAATGGCTAGCCACGCACCGATTCGATACGGCCGCGTTTCTGACTATGTGTCAGAGAACGGGTTTAAACAAAGCAACAAAAACATTGTTGTAGAACGGTGGATGTAGCATGCTCAAAAAATGATTTGAGTTATCCACCGTCCAGTTTGCCCATTATCCACATGTTACAAGGCTTTCAAAGACTTTCGGTATAGATGAAATAATGCAGATTGGAAGGTTTGTAATTTCTTACATCAGCTTTGTCACCTTTTTTAAAAATCAGAATAACAAAACCTTCCTTCCATATAGAAGGAAAAGTACCTGTAGATAGAGACTTATTAAACAAACGAGTTAGGGGATAGGCACAATTTTTAAGGAAAACTGTTGGAATCCCATCAGGGCCCGGACCTTTTGATTCGTCTAATTTTAAGAGTTTCTGCAATAGCTGTTCACAATCGATTGAATAGTTTGAAATATTTAAGGCATTGCAAACCGGAGCCGGATCAAATGTATTAAGATCAGTACTGTATACAGTAGAAAAATTATCAACAAACATATTTGTAATTTCATTAATATTTGAACTCCAATTATTATTATCTAAATGCATTGAATTAGGAATTCCAGAATCATCCTTATATGAATTCACATGCCTCCAGAAAAACTTCAAGTTAGTTGGAATTTGACTCTCAATTTTGTATATGTAGTTTGAAATCACTTCTGTGGAGGTTTTTCCATCGGGCTTATCATTTAGTTTATAACGATCTAAAACTTGTACTGAAGTTTATATTTGTTCTTATTTATAATTAAATTAAATTAAATAGTGCAGTAATAATTAAGAAAATGACCATTTGCATCAGCAGCTCACGCAGGAACAAACATCTTTGGTGTCCACACCTGTGCAACTTTCACAAAAAAAAAACTTAGCCTATCCTTCAAGCTTTCCAAATGTTCCAGGGAGAGAGATATTTTTTACCAGCCACTCACTCGAATTCACCACTTTACACTCAACCTATCGCCTGTACTTCCATATGGAGTTTCAAATCGTTTTACTATAGGAAAAAAATGAACCGAAAGGACCCAAACTAGACCGAGGTTAATTTTGTGTGCGTCCGAATTTGAATTTCGATCATAAAACCATTGCAGAATGTTACCTTGTTATAATTTGATAATTGTTTTTCGCCTAGGTATGGTATGTTTGAAGGATTTTGTTTGATGTGGATTATTTTTTTTTCATCTGAGTGAGTTGGCAAAATAGGTAAAATTTTAGAGGGGAAATTAAGAAAATGGGACCGCCCTGGAATATTAATTTGAAATAGTCTAATATTAATTTACAAGTATAAAGTAGAAAACGATTTAAATAAATTCATTAATGATTTTAGAAGAGCCTAGCCGTTTTAAATGCGAATTTGCTGCAGTGAATTCCTAAAAAAATATCACTCTAACCCGCTACGTCTAAAGAAAGGACATCATTATGTACCACATTCTCATGATAGTGCATAAAACAACAATGCTTCAAGCAATAAATATACTGCAGAAAAACCCTCCCAGTCAATAGGATAGTTTCACTTGAAAAATGGCTGTGCGTCGGAAAGTGATAACGGTATTTCCTTCAAACTTGGTTACTTTATTTTCAGTAGCCATATTTGTATTGTTGTTTCAATGGCACAAGGTCTCAGATCCGGAGTCCCGTTAGGATTTTATTACAAGAATTCTTAAAAACAGTACAAATGTGAAAGTCAGTAGGATAGCTCCAGAGAAAATAAAACACACAATAACCCACACCCGGTTTTTTCAACCATGGGCCGGTTTTTTTTTTTCAACCATTTTTTTTTCAAGTAACGTTTTTTTTAACTATGACCCGGTTTTTCAGGTTGTTTTTTAGCCCTTTTTTAACAGCTGTTCAGTACCGATTTTTTCAGGCTTTTGAGCACTTGCACGGAGAGAAAAAATGTAGTGAAAGGTATTAAAACTGTATTAAAAACCATTGCATTTTGTAATGATTTTTTACCCTACTGCAACTGATGTAAAAGTTATTAGGTACATCTGTCATGAAAAATGTCATTGCGCTGTAATAAAATTAACAATTGGTTAGTGAAATTTTGATAATAAAATTTACCAGGAAGATAATTCGGCAATAATAGAAAAAATACAAAAAGTGATTTTTTTTATTTATTCCTTTTTCTATTTTTACCTTTTTTATTTTTTACTTCTATTTTATCCTTAACTTATTTTCCCCCATTTCAACTTTACCTGAAATTTGGTAGGATCAGTCTGTAGCAGCAATATCTTTCAAGTTAGTAGGGCAAAAATAACAGGGCGTCTTCAAATATGTGAAAAAAAGCCCCTTTTAGCCCCTTCCGCAATATGAAAGTAAATTGGAATGTTGCATACAATTACCGCATACAGCGTCTAATCCATTTGAGATCTGACGATTAAGATAACATTAGATAGTCTAACGGTTAATGGGGTGGTCTATGGCAACTCTTTCGCATGTCACTATATTTTGTTGGATCATATGGTTCATACGATTACTAAATAAAACTCCAATAACTCGAAGTGTTGGCATCTAGGTATAATAATTCTTGCTTTGTGTAGTTTGCAATAAATTACCCTCAAGACAGTCACAGGTCGTTCTACAATGAATCTTCACTATCGCGACAATCAGGATGTCCTAAACCCCAACGATAACCCGGTCACCGGTGATAGCGCATTTAGTGTCCGTTACGGGAAAAATATTTAAAAAAATCAGTCGCGTTTTTCTTACAGTTACATATTTGTAATTAAAAAAATAAAATAAAAAAAAAACAGACTTTTCTGTCATTTTTCATCCATTGTAACTGCAAATCTTTATGTATTCGCAAATTTCTTTTGGCGACGTAACAGCAACAAAATGCTCTATTACCTGCACCCAAACCGAAAAAATAACTGTTTTGTATTGAGAGAAATGTGACCTTTGTGAAACCGAGAGATCAAATTCATCGCTTCGTCCAAGTTCAAATAACTGTACTGTCAAAAAATTGCACCGGGACCTTCCGGCAAGTAACTTTAAAAGTTGGCGCATAGTCTCTTGTTTTCTTAACGGTATGACGTTTGCTTCATTATTCCCGATTGGAGTCAGAATATTTTTTCAAAGACGTGAAACCATGACATTTTTTACCCAAAAATTGCCAAACTCAAAATATATCAAAAGTCCTCTGGAAGCCTGTAAAGTTCAATTTTGAATGGGAATTGACGGTATTTTACTCATTCTGAACTAATCCAGAAAATAACGAGGAATCAATAATCTCAAATAAATTTAAGTAAATTCAGCTATTTACCAAACAAATTAGAAGTCGTTACGGTTTTTCGTTTCTCCTGAAAGTTGTGTTTTTTGACATATACGACTAATTGCAGCCAGCACGACGATATACTCAGTAACAATATACATACCTGCAGCATTAGAATTTTCTGGCTTGTTTATAGATTTAAGCTTATCTAAAATCAAATGCAATAAGATTGACCTAATGAGAATGATATTTGGCAGGATTGCTGGATATGATTCCCTGATTATGGAAAAAAAAGTTCTGACCGGTAGTTGGTCCGGTTGGGAAAAGTACGTTAAAGGGAGATTTAAATTATTACTTGAAAAATTAGGCGCTAAGCTAAAACATAAACACGCGGCACACACTCCTAAAAATTTTATCAAATTTTAGCCATTACATTTTGTGTAATTATTCTCATATTAAGCAGAAGAACACTTTTGCTGAAAATAAAGTCACTCCGATCAAACACCCCATGATCCTCCTATTTTCATTTGGTAAAAGAGCATGTCAATAACATCCCCCAAAAATGGAGTGGGAGGCTAAATAAACTCCCACCATAAATTTATTCTATACGCAATAAATTTATTATTTTTGTCTGTTGGAGAATATTTATGGTAATGCACCTAAAAATGCAAAGAAAAGGATAAAAATAGTTGCTTAGAATTAGAATGGTTTATCAGACGATGTATGTTACAATGGTTGTATTAGCATCGATACCTGAGCTCACTATTTTTACTTTTTTTTTACAAAACCCTGTGTATGGAAAATTCCATAATATGTGCAGCTTTATAATTGACACAACAAGATTAAAAACACAATGAATGCGTGTGTATTTATCTCATACGAAGGGTTAAATCGATGCCTATGAAAAACGGAATAAGCATCGTAAATCTGACTTGGCGAATCTTAATCTTAATCTTGCTTAAACATTCTTTTCTAGCGTTCACCGTTTCATGGATATAGCCGGAAAACGCTAAAGTGGGAGCTTCAATACCCTCTCCCACGTTAGCGCACCACCTATTTGTTCGGGGACCTATGGTACGTTTTGTTCTCCTACCAATTCTTAACGAAATCCTGAAGTCCGAAATCGTCACCCCTTTCGATGCACTGTACAATGTCGTCTTTGTGGACTAATAACAATACATACATATAACTTTTTGGTAGTTGAATTTTGTAGGTATGGGACTACATTATTAAATTGATTTTGGATTGGATTTTTATCGACTACTTAGATTTTCGCTTAGCCCACACATGTTAATCAACAATGGACAGCAACATTTTCATTTGTTTTTATTTTTATTTTCAGGAATTCCTACAATCGGTTCTGCGAAGAATATGAAGGAGTTCATTAACAGGTAAATTTTCTTTCAAATGAGTTCCATATTGCATAGCTTGAAGTGCGAGCCGTTTTAGTATTTAAACCCGAAGACAAGAATGTGAAGTCAATAGAGAAAAAAATGCATTATATTCTATTATTAATACATTTCGAAATTATTCCATCCCATCAATTATTTGGTCTAATTGATTTTATCGATTGAAAAAAAATCCACACTCAGGCCAACAAACTTTCCGATGTACCTGGACAAAAAACAAAGTCATGCGATGGTGGCTGCGCATTAATATATTTCAAAACTAATGAAACCATCTGTCCAATTAAATTGTCAGTGAATATAAATCTCAAATAAGATCCCTTTAGTTTTTTTTTCATATCCGCGAAGTACGAAAATCTAACGTTCTGCTAATGCATCGCAATTTCTATATTTTATACACTACCAACATTTTTTGTTCATTTCTATTGTATACTATGGTCGAATCGAAATGATCCTATCTCAGAATTGACGTGTGACAGATGAAAAGTATAATTTCATATTATATACCACGAAGTATGTATCAAAAACGGTCAATAAACCTTCCGCGAAATTACAATGACCTCTGCTGCTTTTTCGCTCATTCCAATAAGTATAATACTGTCGGTAATATGTAGTAGGTGCGCGGACAATAAAAGTACGTGTCGAGTTTATTATGAACATATCTGTCTTTATAGGTCTTTTACCATTATTGTACAATGGTGTAATGTGTTGATGAAAAATTTAGATACAAAAAAGGTGGGTAACAATTAATTTCCATATCGGAATGCTGGAGTACTGTAGCAGGGGTGTATTACATACAATTAGACATATGTATGTATGTATACCGTACATTAAATCTATGTTAACATAGGGGAATGAAGAATATAATGTAGAAACATATTGAAGTTCACGGGACCGTGAATCGAAATAGCCATATCATTGCTCGCAACATTTGACAAATTCAGTACATGCAATGGTGTAACTCTATCGGCGATCAAAATGCGTATGAAATATTTTTATCATTCAACTAGAATAATGAGAGAACAATGACATTTAGCTTTTTCTAGTGAATCCATTATTATTGGGTGGTTTCGTTCTGTGTTAGAATGTTCATGCCTGGGAAAGCATTTTTTGTGAATGTGAAGTTTAGAAGTATTCTTTCATATATGTAGGTTTACCTACATTCGAAAAAATTTTACTTCAATAATAGGAGGAAACTTTTTTTTCTTCTATTATATGTAGTAGTAAATTTACACCACAATTTACGCATTACGTTGTAAATATTTAAATATATGTAAATTTACATCCGGGTTTATGTAATTAATTAATAATATTTACGGCAGCCGGTTCTTCGATGTAAATCGTCCTGGAGCTACCCGTTATTTCAACGGCCAAGATCTGCCACACTCCCTTCGGTTCAAGAGCAAAAAAGCGCTACAACAACAACACTAATATGATGTTCACAGAAACGCACTTCGGGCGGAACAGACTAACTGCATACAGAACAAGCCACTTGTGAGATAGAGGAAAATGCAATAATGCACAAAACTATTGTAACACACCCAGTTTTACACAAATGAAAATGTAATTTTTTACACCAAAATCGTAATATTACATGAAAATTTCCTTAAAATTACTACTTCCAATTGGTAAATATATACACTGAAAATGTAAAGTTACACAAAAATAAAGTAACGACACATCTTCACACCAAATTTTCTTACGAGAATTCTTAAAAACAGTACAAATGGTGAAGTCAATAGGATAGTTCCAGTGGAAATAAAACATGAAATAACGGTACGAAGGGATAATTTTACTTTGAAAAAAATTAAGCTGGTAATAAGAAGAACTTTATTTAAATAAGTTGAGCTCAAAAACCTAATCTGGGATAGAATTGTAATAGGTTTTAACGGTAAATTAAGTTTATTTCGCCCCGAGCTTCTCTGAACGTACACTAAGGAGCTTCAGTGTTCTTAAACTATCGTCTAACGGTATCTTCCTCGTCCTTCATTCCCACACTTTTTTGATGATATTTAGATCTAGAAAGTATGAATGTCTTTCCATAACCTTGATTAGTTGGTCTTGAAATCAATCTTTTATCAGCCTTGCTTCATAATTGGGGTCATTATCTTGCTAAAATCTTATATGAATGGCATGGAAAATGTCGGAAGTTTTAGGCAATACATTAGGAAGAGTATCTTGGAAAGCTTGGGTTCTCTGAGTACCCATAATTTAAGAAAGCTCTGTAGTTCCATACCAAGATATTCAACCCCAATGGAGAAACTGTAGGGATTGGACAAACGCGTTATTTTTACTGACGGAAAAGATTAAATGTCGTCGGTTCACATGGATTTAGGTATTATTTCCACGATTTGAGCAAGAAGGAATTAATTTTGTAGACGCATCACTCAGAGTAAGAAATGTCGAAAAATGGGGTTGAATGTGTCTGTGTGAAATTATTGAGCTTGTGGAAATTAGCGGTATTCACAAAGTCCAGGCTTACAAGTATATTCTGGGTAATACAGTTATTAAAATTACTGACATTTTCCGATTTTAACAAGATAATGGCGTCAATCATGGAGCAAGACTGATAAAAGATTGGTTTCAAGACTAAGACCTTGATTTTCCAATCAATGTTTGGGAAAGACCTCCATACTTTCTAGATCTAAATACCATCAAAAATGTGTGGGGATGAATTACAATGTTTAAGAACACTGAAGCTCTCCTGCGAACGTTTAGAGGGGTTTGGGGTGAAATTAATTTAATTTACCGTTAAAACCTATACAATTCTATCCCAGATTAACTTTTTGAGCTCTAATTACTTAAATAAAGTTCTACTTATTACCAGCTAAATTTTTCAAAATAAAATTATCCGTTCATACCGTTATTTGATGTTTTATTTCCACTGGAACTATATCCTATTGACTTCATCATTTGTACTGTTTTTAAGAATTCTCGTAAGAAAATCCTAACGGGACTCCGGATTTGAGATCTTCTGCTATGCAAAGAACAAGCAGGCTACTGAAAATATTGTCACCAAGTTTGAAGAAAATACCGTTATCACTTACCGAAATACAGCCATTTTACATGCATAGGAACCGTTAGGAGTTTTGCTTATGCAAGTACGGGCAAATAAGAAAAAAATCGTCACCCCCTTTTTATGCCTAATATGAAGGGGGGGGGGGTCCCTGAAACTCATTATTCAATCGGTGGTAATCAAAATTCCAGATCACACTCCAAACATAAAAAGTTTAAATGACTACTGAGATCTGCCATTAGTTATATTACATCTTGTTGGTAGTAGATAAGCTTCGGGAACGAAAAACGTGAAAAATAATGTTATTGAAATTTATCAGTTTACTGGTAGCGCTCTACTGTATTCCTTTTCTATGTGCACTACACGGTTTTTTCTCTTCATTTTATCGCATCGGCTGTTCCGCGATTTCATTGCACCACTGATAACGCCAGCGTCGATAACCATACAATTAAAATGGTTTCCTTAATCCAAGTGATCATCAAAACGAAGCACTGAACTGATAAAGATTGATTACGAAGTGTCAAGTCGTTTTCCTCGTATATTCATTTTCTTTTGATCGATGGATTTTGACAGTTTTGATAAGTGTTATGCCATTTAACTGGAAAATGATGTGTATATACTGTGTACGTGCATATTCTCCGCGATGTATACATTGTGTGTATTGATTTGTCTAAATTTCGCAAATTTCAGAATAGCTTTAGCGTATGTCTTTTGGGTATTTATTAGGTACGTTTTATTGAGTTTATCCCGTGCAGGTTTGGGTAGAACTTCATATAAAAAAAATGACACTTATCCAGGTAAAGTTCATCCGTGCAACTACCCTACACGGGATAGAGCTCAAATGTAGATGGCGCACAGTGGGGCGAAACCAATGATTTCTCGGACATCGCATATTTGTGAAGATGTCCTGTTGTAAAATGTACCACGTAAATGACTATAAGTTGAATTTGTTTCTGCTGAATCGAATGGTGGACTCCGTTTTCAAATAGGCAATGTCCGAAAGAAGATATAGCGGTTTTAAAGATCCCAATCCCAAAGTATAGACAATTTACCGTTTCTCCTTCCTGATGCTACAAATGATATTAATAGATAGTAGGACTCATTTAGAGAAAAATATTATACGCCCATAATGCTCTCTCATTTACCGTTACAAAACTGCGTCATTATTTATGAAATCTTTGGGAAAGCTAGAGTAACCAAACAAATCCCAAATTCAACCTGTCTTGCTTTGTGCAATTTAGCATTTGGATTAAGGTACTAAAAATGTATACATTTTATGTAATTTGACTGCTCTCCCATTAGAGAACTCACTGTTATTTCGAAGATATAGTAATTCAAACTTTGACAATTTACAAAATTTATTTGACATAGAAAATTCAAACACTAATATCATAACGGTTCTTTGAACGGATAAATCTGAAAAATTCACAAAAGTTGCTCTTTTATGTAAGCTTTTCGGGAGCTTGTAACAAATTATTATCAGAAATATACAAACACCGAAATAAACGACTTTTCGCTTTGCGAATTACGAGCAACTAAGACAATTTTTGTGGTAGAGTAAGATCTTTTATAGGGGAGTTGGTAGAATCTTTGATTTAATCGAACCTGTACTTAGTCCTATCGAAGGATATTCGATTATCAACTTAGTAGTATAATTTAGCATATTAGTTTAATTCAGCCAAGAGTTATGACTAATCTCATATATTTTCAACCTATAATTTGTAGGGGAGGTGCGGGACCTGTTGCTCCGATTTGCCCCACTTTCAGTATCATATGAGCTTATAACATTTCCAGCATGTAAACACAATTTAATATTCAAAGCTGCATCAGGGTGAAAGTTATTTTGCGAAAAGGTTAACATGAAAAACAGAGGTTAGTCGATAAAAATAGCTACTGTGGGCGGGGTCGCAGGTGGTCGCAGCCAAACTTTGTGTTTTTATTGACTCCATTAATTGCAGATAATTATGGTTTAATTCATTTCCCGGCCAACTACGGCCATTTTTTGTTTTTGATGAAATAGCAAAAATATCAAGGTTTTTGGCTAGAATCGTTAAAATTTACCGTTATGTTATTTGTTAGATACGTACATACCATAACAAGGCCCTCTTATCCAAAGGCCAAACGTGAAAAGTATATTTATGTGCCATTTTTTTAGGTAAGGCAGTTGGTACGGGTATTTGAAATCTTAGTGTCATATGCCAAAAATGCATTTCTTATAGAACAAAACTGCCTATACAATCAATACCGTTACAACGAAAAAATTATTAACAATGGTTTTCGATAGCTTACACTATATAGTGTAAGGTCATAGTAGTTAAATCTGCAATATTTGGATTTCGTCTAATTGCCTATGTCCGAATTTTTGTTCTACTCGCCCCACTGTGTGGCGGACGCATAGGGGAAATTTGAGGGAATTTGTTTTTTCAAACCAAATGTGAGAGTTTTTCTCATCACGAGAAAATATTTTGCGAAGAAATAATCATCTTTTGTGATAAAATCCACCACATCAAAAAAATAAGACGACGAAGGTGAGTCAAAGATGCGCAAAAACTGTCAAATGTCAGCTGTTTGGTCTTAACCGGGATGTTACCCGCGATCGTTTTTTTCGAGTCAGATTTACCCGCGATGCGAAAAAAACGTCGCTATTTTAGTATAAATATTGTTCTTCATCATTGTATGTAAAATCTTACAAGACATATTCCGCATTCTTTTGTCATAAAATACTGCGAATAGATGGATAATTTATAGGAAAAAGCCGGCATGTCTTGTCTGAAAGTGATTTTTCTTTATAAATTATGTAAATCTGTGTTTGCATACTACTTCTTATATATCATTACGTCGGTCACTCTTTTGTCGGCAGGCTTGTGAATATGTACAAGTTACCGTAATTGGCAGTGGTTTCAAAGGTTTTTGTGTGGTTTCTTATATTGATTTACACAGGAGATTGATGAATAATGAGGTGTGTTTTAACTAATCCTCGGCTTTGTGATACGAGTATTAGCATAGCACGGACAATTATATGACGATGTGGAAAGAGTATTAGAAAAGAGTGCGGATGCATGTTTGAATGAGTAACTTTAAAACTATTTTAGGTTTCATCGAACATTCTAGGTAGGTGGTCATTATATCAATTCATCAATCTCGAATACAAAAATAAGCTACAGTAATACGATTTTGATTTTAAAAGATATTGGGCCATTTTTTCGTACATCTTATAGGCTGGTTAGTCTTATTGCCTAGAGAAGACACACACAATATTTAGAAAGCTTTTCCATTTTATTGAATGACATTTTTGTTTATTTTGCATAGTTCTGCCATATTTTGATGGTTACACCATCATCTTAGATTAAAAAAATCATTGCACGGTTTCATGCAACAGCGTAAATAAGCAAAAGATAACATAACTATGCAAAATAAACAAAAATGTCATTCAGTACAATGGAAAAGCTTTCCAAATATTGTGTGTGTCTTCGCTAGGCAATAAGACTAACCAGCCTATAAAATGTACGAAAAAATGGCCCATTGTGAATTGGTTGCGGACAGTATGTTCCGCATCATGCCCTAGATTCTACAGCAGGGGTGTCAAACTCAAAACCTACTTTGGGCCAAATATATGACACTGTCTGTAGGACACGCACGACACGCATTTCAAAAAAGCCCTTAGAAAATTATTTTTGAAATTTCATCACAGAATATTACCTAAAATATGAGTATAAATCATAACACATTTAGAAACTATTAGTGTAGTTTCTACGTGATAAACCTAGTACATCAGATTGCAAAATGTGGTGGAGACAAATTTTGTTTTTTGTTTCTTATGTTTTTCGGGGCGCTGAGCACGAATCCAGAGCTTCCCACCAACATTTCATTGCGGAACAGGGTTAAAATCGCGAAAAACCTCAAAATATTTGCTCTTTTTCGGTTATTTGGCCACTAAATCTGAAGCTATTTATTTCTGCGAAAAACTCTCCATGAATATTTTAGAGAGCATATACATAATTGCGCGTCAAAAGAGACATAAGTATTATAAATCCGTTGAGCGGTATTACTATACAATTGATAATTTAAATTTGCCATTTTTAACATACCGAGGGCGGTTCAAATATGATCGAGACAAATGCTCTGACACGTTTATTTATTATAGAAAAAAAATACAAAAATTTACGGTTTTTCTAGGTACTCCCCCTCTCTAGTTACACATATTTTCCACCTCTCCGGAAACTTTTTCATGCCGGTATCAAAAAATTCCTTGGACAACTCGGACATCCATGTGCGCACAAACTCCTATGCCTCATCGTCGGTGTTGAATTTTTTGACTTCCGAGGGCTTCTTTCAGAGGTCCAAACATATGGTAATCGCAGGGTAATAAATCTGGACTGTAGGGGGAGTGCTCCAGTACCTCCCACCCCAATTCCGATATTGTATCGAGCGTATGAGGACGCGCGTACTCCTGGGAGAAGTTCAACAATTTGAGAATCCATCGCACCGTTATTTTGCGATATTGAAGGTGTTCGTGGATGAGAGACTCTACACTACCAATGATAGAGCCGAGTTCAGCCGAATTGTCTCGAACATTCATCCTACGGTCCTCCGAAATGAGTTGTTCTACGCGGCGAATGTTGTCTGGTGTGATGCTGGTTGCCGGTCGACGATCATGCGGCTCATTCTCGACGGTTTCACGGCCATCCTTGACCGCTTTGGTCCATTTAAACAAAGCAGTCCTACTCAGGCACTCACTACCGAACGGATTGTGCAAACGCAGAAAAATTTCCGTATTCTTAACGCCTTCCCTCACTAAAAACGAATGACAATACGTTGCGCAATGGCGGTCGGTACTTGATGCTCACTCATGGTCGTAGCACGAGCGTAAAATATCCCTTCGCGACGAAAACTATGCCACTCTGTTCGTACGGGAGCCAGCTATCATACACTCAAGCCACGACCTTCAAAACATACATGCGCGTCATCTACAGCGTTTGTCTCGATCATATTTGAACCACCCTCGTAGTTCCATATTATGAATAAAATTTTGAGATTGAACGGTTTTTCATTTTTGGTCGCAAAAGTTGCATGTTTCATTATGTATTTTGGGGTGAAGAACCTGAATCCATAACTTCCCACCAAAATGTTGATGCAAAAAAGGGTCAAAACTGCAAAAAAACGCAAAAAAAAAATACATACTATCAATTGTAACTATACCGCTTAACACATTTTAATGATTAATGGCGCGTTGGACCCGCAATTATGTTTTCTTTAATATCTTAATGGACAGGTTTTCGGTGAAATGTATACTTTCGGAGTTATAAACAAAAAAACGGGAAAACTCCGAAAATTTTGGTTTTTTTTTCGCGATTTTGACACTGTTTCGCTACGAAATTTTGGTGGGAAGCTCCGGATTCGGGCTCAGCACCCAAAAAAACATAAGAAACAAAAAAAAATACTCCACCACACTTTGCAATCTGAAATCACCTAGCAACTACACTATAAAGGCAAGAAACTAAAACGGCAAAATTTGGTTTACCGATCAACAACTATTTGTGAATTAATTTATTTTTTCCGCCAAATTTTGTACAGCTAATCAGAGCATTGTAGCATCGATTATCCAGAAACACCGAGGTAATCTAAATCAATCTTGGGAGCCAAAGTTGTTAATTTGACTTGACTTAAATTAAGATGGGAAAGAAAGGTGGCCAAAAATGGACAAAAAATTGTTTGTAATGTGGTCTGAAACAAAGCCACGCACTAGTGAAGCTTATTAGGCTGAAATGCGAAAAATAGGGTTATTTGCTAAAAAAAACTATCAGGCAAAGTCAACAACTTTTTTCTTAACCGAATTTCGGGACAAAGGGATTAATATTTTTCTACACAAAGGCTTACAAAAATTTATCTTAAATAACCGTCAGCAAATTGTTTGTAGAACTGAGAGAAAGATTTCTGAAATACATAATTTAACCTCGCATAAGCCACCGACTTCTTGACGAGTTTTTTGTTATTTTTTCTTAGACTTTAGTTCAACAACTAAAAATTTTTACGCTTTTGTGCTGATACAATTGTGTTTCTTCGACCTAGCCGCGGGCCGCACAAAACTGTTAGGTGGGCCGCATGCAACCCGCGGGCTCCGAATTTCACATGGCCGTTCTACAGGATGCTACTGAAAAAAGGACGTCCAAACTATTTCTCTATCGTTTTCCTTTACAGTTCTAGTTAAAACACCGATATTGGTCTTAAAAAAAAAAAAAACTATTTAGGATGAGTGTACACTGCGTTTCACTTGAATAGCACATTCCGTTTTTTCATTGTAATTTGCATATATACCAATATTCTTATAACTTTGCTAGTAGTTTTTTTTTGTCTTCTTTGTGTGGGCTCCCAGAAAGAAAAATTGTGCTCTCGAAATTAACCGTTACATTTTTTCACCAATTTGCTTCAAAAGAGAGCAGATTTTTTGTTTCACTAGAATAGCACAGTTGGGTTTAAGCTTCACATACGGGGTGCACGTGGTCACAATGACACAATTTATAGTAGTTTTGAGTATTTTAAATACAATTCGTTGATTTTAAAAAATTTTGGGTCGTGGTAAAGCCTTAACAAGCGAAGAACAAGTTAAAATAAAAACTTACAGGGATTGTGACCTTTCAGTGACTAAAATATCAAAAAAAAATTGGAAAAAGCAGAAACGTGATTTACAATTTTATTAAAAATGGTGAAAATTATGAAAAAATATGAAAGGTCGAGTAAGCAGTGTACTCTCTAATGCAGATACGCAATCTATTTGGCGTGAAGCATCGAATTCACATGATTCTGTGGTCAAAACTCGGTTAAAAGTTGGTCTCAGCGCGAGTGAAACAACTGTATGGCGTGCTAATTCAAAAGCTTAAAGCTTAAAAGCTTAAACCTTAAGCGTCTAAAATTAAAAAAAAAAACACCACTTAACCCCGCTCGTAAACAAGCTCGGTTGACTTTTTGTCGTACCAACATGTCATGGACCAAAGAGTGGTATCGCGTTGTTTTTTCTGATGAGAAGAAATTTAATTTGGAAGGGCCCGACGGATATAACTGTTATTTTTATGATTTAAGGAAGGAGACTCACCAGTTGGACCGTTTGCACAGTCGAGTTGGCGGCGTTATGGTTTAGGGAGCCATATCCTACTTCGGCACTTGTGAAATCCAATTCTTAGACACCACCATGAATGCTAAGTCGTATCAAGGTGTTTTAGATAAGGCTTTTGCGACATTCGAAAGTCTCTTTGGACCATTGCCGTAAACTTTCCAACACGAGAATGCACCAATACACACTGCCCGTGCCGTAAAGTAGTTTATCGAGTCCAAAAATGTTACTCTTTTGAACTGGCCACCATACTCGCCGGATCTAAACATAATAGAAAATGTTTGGGGATGGCTGGTCAGAAAAGTTTATGAGTCTGGCAAATAGTTTTTAACAAAGACTAGCCTAATTGAAGCCATTCAGCAATCATGGGCTACAATATCCCTTGCTTACATCAAAATTTTGTACGATTCTTTGCCTAATATAGGATCTAGGAGGTTATTTCAAACGGGGGAGGCACAACCCATTACTAAAATTGCTGATTTTAATTCAAATTGATCTCAACTTGTATTCCGAACAATAATAAGTTATCCTCCCTGCATAAAAAGTTAATTAAAATAAGTTTTAAAAAAAGTGTGCTATTCAAGTGAAACAGAATTTATGTGTTTTTTCATTGGTGTTCTACATTTTTTTTTTTTCTAAGATTACATGTTGGAAAAATTCGAATTCTTTTTATTTCAAATTAAAGCTAATTAATCAAATGACAAATAAAAAATACAAAATATCTGTTGTCTTCATTTTTTTTAAAGATATTAAGAAAATAATTTTAATGTATAGAGTGTGCTATTCAAGTGAAACGCAGTGTATCAAGTAAGGGATGATTTCTAGTCTTTCCTAAGCGTATCAACTGCAATGTAATTAAACACATGCTACATGCTAGTTTTTTGTTTTCCTTTTTGTTTCTGGTGCTTTTTTGCACAGTTTTGGGTTCCAGTTAATGGTTGTCGAAGATTTCGGTTAAACCGGGTCCCGGTTAACCGAAGTTCGGCTATAAATCTGTCTTTTGCAGGATTCTATATTCTGCCTGGTCGTAGGGAATGGCCAAGTGATGCATATCTACGAGAGATCATGGAAAATGCAAAATCTTTATCTAAGCTAGGATGGCAATTAAATACTCGTACCTCTTTAGAAATTAAAAATTTCTATATATGAACAAACAAGAGTTAAACAATATTCCCTTCTAAATTCCTTACCATTAATAGCAATACTGCACTTAGGCCAGTCAATAAACCGAAAAATAAGGCGTTAGGTCGCAAAAAATTGCTCGGCTTTTTTTTTTTTTGAGATATTGTTAGGATAGATACCAGAAGTGTACCACCAAGTTTGCAACTTCGAAAAACCTGTGCTAACCCCATGACCCTCAAAAAACCTCAAAATTTTCGGACTTTTTTCATATTTTTGTTTGTAATTTCTAAAAGGTGCTTCCTACAAGTAAGTTGTCCACTGCACTGTTAAAGCTAAGAAAATCTTCTTTAATTTGAGTGTAACCCCAGCTTTGTAGGCGCAAAGGATCCCAAGATACAGCACTTTAAACATTGTTTTTTGAAAAAAAGTTCGGGTCACGGGGTTAGCACAGGTTTTTCGAAGTTGCAAACTTAGTGGTACACTTCTGGTATCTATCCTAACAATATCCCAAAAAACCAGACCCCAGCAATTTTTTGCGACCTAAAATCGGTAATTGACTGGCCTAACTATGAACTAAAAATGCTCACTGACATTTTTCCAATACGTAATAGGATATATTTAGAAAATCTCTTGTTGCTATAGATTTGGAGCAATTATGCAGTTTATTTCTATATAAACAAAACAAATAAGATCTTGATATGGGCACGATAAAAATGCTGAAAGTTATATCTAGTGCAACAGAAGATATAAATGTTCGATTCGTCGAAGTGTGAAAAAGTACAAGAGAAGATGTTCAAGTATGCGCTTCCCAATTCTGGTTGCACTATGAAAACTTCACGAATGCGTGTTTCTTTTTTTCTTTCACTATGCCCGTACACATGCATCTCCTTGCCAAGTTAAGTGCGATGGCATGGCAATGTGTAAAAGTGGAAATTAACAAGATATGATTGCATTTAATGCCAAGTCCAAAGTACTTTCTCGTTGTTTGATGATATAAACTTGAAGTTGGTCTTCTTCTCTCTTACAAGTGTATGTACTTAAATGTGTCTGCACTTTATAATGGCATTATATTTGCCGCCGCCATATCATACCGTAAAGAAGAGGTAGTTGTATTCTAAATAGGTGCAAGGTGTGTGGTGATCTGGAGATGTCGCTATTGGTCGTTCTGTTGTTCCTCTTCAGCAAAACCTAGCCGCTATGGAAATTCGAATGAAAAATGTTAATGCGAAACAGAAAGTGCTGGCAAGAGGTGTAATTTATTATCGATTGGATGAAAGGTACTCGAACATGGATGATTGCATTCCATTTGAGTTCGCATTTTTTATGATCGTTGTTGCCTGGTCACTTATTTTATCTGGTTGTTCAGTGAATTAGTTTAAGGGTCTATTTGTTAATGAAAGTTTTGCAAGTTGTGCTCTTTATCTTGAATCTTAATTTTTACTTCATAAGTTTTACGAATGATCGATTGGTTCACTTGGCATGAGAAGTTATACGTATCTGGTATAAAATCCACCCGACCAAAATCTACCCTTTCAGTTAATAAAATGAGAATCTCTCTTCTTATTGCTATCGACTTTGAATTAGGAAGCAGATTTTCCCTTTTGTAATGGACCGGCGGATTTTGATGCTGGATTTCGTAATAGGTCTTTCCATATACATATGTACATATCAAGCTCCGATACCAAACATTCTCGAAAAATTTCATATCAATGAAATTGTAAATAGTGCAGTCAAAATATCCCAATTCAGGCCTCCAAATAGAAAAAAATAGAGTAAGGCTAATTTTTGTTGTTTTTGAATCAATGGAAAGAAATATATTTTTAAATGCCGTCACTTTCGTTGATATTGCGTTTTAGTGCAGTCATATTAGCATTTCAAATAGAAAAAAATAGAGTAAGGCTAATTTTGGTTGTTTTTTAATCAGTGGGCTCCCAGAAATCTACAACTGATTTTGCTAAAAAAAAATTTGATCGGAAAGGTCCCAAACAGGACAAAAAAGGATACTATTTAATCCTTGACCGGAGGTCGGCACGCGGAGTATCATATCAAAGGGGACGTCGAGTACATTACATATCCGGTGCTTGTTTCCTGTTTCAAGGACCCTCAAAAGAATAAATCGAGCTTAAATGGAAATTTTTCGAGTTTCCCGTGTACCTTTCCAAAGCCGTAACTACGAGAATAATTCAAGTTGTCCTTACTTTTATCATTTTTCAGAATCTATAATAGTTGGAGATTCTACCATTAAATTTGCTAAGAAAAAAGTTGATCGGAAAGCTCTGAAAAAGGACATAAAAGGACACTAATTTCACACCTGGATCGAACGTGGGCATGTGGGGTGTCATATCAAAGAGGACGTCGAGTGCATTGCATATCCGGTGCTTGTTTCCTGTCTCAAGGAAGGACACTTAATGGAATAAGTCGGGCTTAAATGGAAAATTACGGCTTTAGAAAAATACAGATACCTACGGGAAACACCATTTAATTATATTTCTTTCCGTTTCGATGAAGTTATACTGACCTTCGTTAAATTTATCGTACATATATTAAAAATATGTATTATATCATACAACTAAAAAGCAAATAGATAAAGAAATTCCTTAGTTGATAATAACACATACATAAATAATATTTCATTGAGTGTTTGTCAACAAATACAAACTATACGAGACTAATTAAAACGTGATAATAGCTCCGCAAAATTTATGATCTAGTGCAACAAAACAAAAGTTACATAAAATTCCCATTTCTCTGACTTTATGAATTTAATTGTTTAAGATAAGTGCTTTTTGGAACTTCGCTAGAATAGAAGATTTCAAGGACAAAATAAATATTGAATTGATCATCTGATCTGCTCGGGTAAGTTAAGCGAAGAATTTATTGTTCTATGCTAGCAATTTAATAACATACAACAGAATTGATGGAATACAATTCTGCATACTAATTTGATAAACAGACACAACTATAGATTGTTATCAGAGACGCCAACGTCTACACGATTGCTGTTGCAACCATCAATTATATTTTGTAAGACGTGACGGAATTTCAAAAAGACATCTTCTTTCTTATTTATTTACGCGTCGTAAGCCCCCATAAGCTTACTAAAATGATGACTGCTGTTCAAAGGCAATTATAATTACATTTGTGCATACATCATACTTCTCAGTAATGTATTCGTATATTCACGTACAGTACATATTTGTCTTCAGTAAATATAAATTTTTAGTAGAAGCACGATTACGGACAGCAAAACTTACTTATGAAATTGACTTTGATTTAATTATATGCAGTATTTATTTTAATAATTTAAATCACACCTTGAACATTATCGTTTGACATTTTTGTCCATTTTGTTGGCTTCAGATCCGTCTAAAATATGGGCCCCTAATATTTTACTGTTGTTACCCCCATTGCGAAGTCTGCAGAGTCTGGCGACTCCCGGGAAAATTTTAGCTAAATACAAGACCGAGGCTAATTTCGGGCGCGGCCGAAATTTGAATACCCGTCACATTTGAATGAAACTTAAGCTTCTTTTGTGTTAATAATTTCAACCGGAGCCCTACGGCGTGTTCCGATTCCATCTGTTCCTGGATGCGTTGAGGCTAAGCCAACAACACACTTAGATGAATTTTTGTTAAGAATCAAAAAAGGAAAGTTTTTCTTACAGAAACCTAATATTGGGAGTTGGATTGTATAACAGCCCTATGACGTAATATTCCGATTCCATCCGTTCCTGAATATGTTTTGAGGCTTTACTATGAACACACTTGAATGAAGTTTGGTTAAGGTCGAATTAAAACGAAAAACGTTTTTCTTAGAAGAACATAATGTTTCAGCTGTTGGTTTGTATGGCAGCCCTAGATATGTTTTGAGGCTTTACTAGGAACGCACTTGGATGAAGTTTGGTTGAGATTGGTTCATAAAACAAAAAGTTTTTCTTAGAAGAACCTAATTTTCAAGAGTTGTTTCGTATGACAGCCCTATGACCTAGTGTTCCGATTTCATACGTTCCTAGATATGCTTTGAGGCTTTACTGGAAACACACTTGGGTGAAGTTTGGTAAAAATTCGTACATAAAAAAAAAGTTTTTCTTAGAAGAACTTAATTGTCATGGGTTGTTCTATGGCAGCCCTATGACGCCATGGTCCGATTCCATTCGTTCCGACATATATACAGCGTACACTAAAAAGAAACTTGCACACAAATTTTCAGCCCGATAGCTTCAAAACTGAGGGATTAGTTTGCATTGAAACAAACAGATAGACATCTTTCAGACGGACATCGCTCAATCGATTTCTCTCGTCCCACTGATCAAAAATATATACTTTATATAGTCGGAGGTGCTTCCTTCTGTGCGTTGCAAACTTTGTGACAAAGTTAATATACCCTTTCACATAGTGACGGGTATAATAGAAAATAGGGGTGGACATTTTAAAATATAGTTCAAGGTTGTAAGGTGGCGGACTTTATTTCCATATATGTAGTTTAGGTAAATTAAGCCGAAAAAGACCCAAACCCAAACATCCCAAAATGAGTGAAGTTTTGATGACAAATTAATATAATATAAATCATGTGGCCAATTTTTTTTTCATCAAGTCAGGTTTTTGCGTAAAACCTGATTTAAGAAATATGTATACATTTAGAGAGGTGTTTTCTCTGTTATTTTAATTTAATTAAAATAATACGATGTTTTAATTGTTTAATTATTGTTAAGTAAGAATCAATCACAACCGTTTGATTCTTACTTACTACTTGATGCTGAATTGAAACAAAAAAAAAACTTTTTTTTTCTATCATAAGGTTTTTTGGGTCGATTTTTTTACCAAAATATGACATTCCTATGCATTTCCTATTACTAAATCAAAACTGTTTTTTTTCTCATTTTTTTTTAAGTTTTTAATTTTTTTATTTTAGTAATATCACTCATCATATCATACAATGTACCTACTTATTTCATAAAAAATTAAATTCAACGTTAGCGTCAATGGGGATTTTTGTTATTGGCATTTACATTATTAGAGAAGTTGTTACAGGAAAACCTCTCTACAACGGACAACCACGGGACTACCACAATTGTCCGTTGTAGAGGGGTGTCCGCTATGGAGGAGTGTCCGAATAAAGCCAGTGAAAAGTAAAATACATATTCATACAAGAGACATTATTAAGGCTGCAAGTACTGTGACTCTGGTGTTATTGTATCGCGAACGTTTAATTTTTAACAATAAAATAAGGAAACCCTCCATTGCCGGTCAAATTTCTTGGTGCCAATTTTTCGAACAAAATATTTTCCTATATCCGGGCAATCACACTATAGTCTTTAATTTCATTGTACACCTCTCGTAAGCGGACGCATGTTAAACATAGAGATTTTCACTAACAACATTTTCAGAGATTTAGTTATTCCTAAGTATCAAAGAGGGTTTGTATAAAAAACAAGGCCATATGTTTCGTCTCTAAGCTTGCCCTTAATCATAATATTTAATAATTTTAATATTTAAGTTCTCTAGTGGATAAGTGAAAATTTTCAAAGAATTTTACCAGTATGAATACGTAAAGTAATTTTTATCACTTTGTTTAAGAAAAAGTGTCCGTTCAAAAGAGGTAAAATTCGACGTAAAATTGTCTCCGGGGATTAAAACTTGGCTGTCCGCGTCCGTTAGAGGGGTGTCCGTTATATAGGGGTTTTATTTGCACTGATATAGTATAAATTAAAATCGGGACTTTTTGAAAGTGTCCGTTTCGAGGGGTGTCCGGTCTAGAGAGGTGTCCGTTAAGAGAGGTTTCACTATATGCTTTTAGAAAAAAATTCATCTTCGAAAAACGTACACTCAGAAAAATTTCAATGGGAAATCCCATTAAATAAACCAATCATTTTGTCCCATTATTTTTAGTCAATATGAAAAATCAGATTACTTTAAAAATATAGGAACCATTACTTTCACTCGACAAATATCCGTTTGTTTTAATAGTTGACTCATATAAAAATAAACACACGGTCTAGTTATTTTCCAATAGGATATATCTTATTGAATTAATAGGATCAACCCTATGAAAAAATTTTTCGTTTCACTCGTAATCTGATCGAACTATTTTTAGGGTTTTTTAGAATTTTTTTTTTTCAAAAAACCCTTATGAAATCGATTTTGTCTGTCCGTCCGTCTGTCTGTCTGTCCGTCTGTCCGTCCGTCTGTTCACTAAATAACTCGCGAACGGCTCAACCGATTGTCATGAAATTTGGTATTTTATCGGAGATTGACATATGGGTATTTAAATCAAAGAACTAAACGAGTACATCTCACATCAGTTAAAATTTTCCAGTTTCGAGTAACGGTAAAAAAGTTATTGGCGTTCAAAGTTAAACTTCCTTTTCGAACTCCGTTTTTCTAAACCGTTATAGGGATCGATATGAAACTTTGCACAAAGATTGGTCAGTATGGCTTTATATACGTTAAATAGTAAGACTGTTGACTTTTGCTAAGGAAAAGTAAATAACAGTAAATTTGTAAAATTTGAATTTGATCGTGTGTAGCCCCTTTTAGGTTTCCAAATATGAAAATTCTGATAGGGATTTTTAGAAAATTACATAGGGAATATGTCTACGAATTTTCATTCGAATATCTGTATCCAAACCGGAAATATAGCCAAGTAACTATTTAGTAAGGGCCTTTTACAATGCAAGGGAAGCCTCTTAAGCATTTCTTCAATGCATATCTTTTAACTTGATGAAACAATGAACATTAAATTTGGTGGATATGCATAGAATGGTAATAGTGTTTGCCACAAATATTTTTGAAGTTTGTAGGATCAAGTTAACAGGGTGTCCCTGAATAGCTGCAAAAGTATACTTGTTCAATACTCATAGGAAAGTTTGCATGGGCTCTTATGTCAAGGGACACAATGGAATCATTTCATATAAGTTGCTTTTCCTTGATTAAAAAAAGAGTAACAGTAGTTTTACCGCCAATAATTCAGTTCATATATAAAGCCAAGTCGGCCTTACGTTTGCCTGAGTTTCTTTTTGCTCAAAGGCCATCAGGAATCTTAAATCGAAAAATGCCTTTAGATTTGCCTTGGAGTACCTACTTTTATACAAATTGGTTAAAGAGTAAATCTATTTTTGGATTGGTCTAATTAAAGGTGGAACAGAATGAAAGGCGCTTGCCTTTCATTCTGGAACGCGTTTATTTAGACCAATCCAAAAATAGATTCACAGGAAGCATTCCATTAATGCTGTGCACAATTCTTATCTATTGCTTATTAAATATATGTACAAAAAATATTCACTATGCATCAAAATTCTAAAAAACCCTCGTATTGCGGGCGCAGCCCTCTGTACGCCGGTATTTTTTTATATGTCCCATATTATTTTACCATCCACGCTACGTCATTGTGAATTTTTTTTAAGAATCACGATATTTGCCCAGGCCGAGTATTGAACATCCGATTTACTAGTATTGTTTAAAACTAACGAAGACACGGGGAGGCAACCGAACGATCTCGGCTACGGAGCATGATGTTGGTTATCTTGCTAAACACATCTTTATGCTTGAAATTCAATTAAAAGGCCTATCCCATTAATGCAATAGGGCGTTATTTAAAACAATGCAGCTGGTCTATTTTCCGAAGATGTCTTGTCTTTTGCCGCTCTGTTAAATTTAAAGACAGAAAGTATTAACTTTACGGGATGGATTTTTCTGAGCGATATATTTGATTTTATTAGTTTTGTATCTGTTTTAATGGGATCCATCCTATTATTAGTTAATCAAAATTAGGAGCAAATAATAAATAAACGAGACGGAGTTCTAATCGTGAATAGCATGATGAGTGTATACTCTCTCTATGCATGTACAGACCTAGAAGGCACGCAAAACTCAAAATATTCAATTTCAAGTTTTTGTTTGTAGGGGAAGATAGGGTAGATGGGTCGGATCTGGAATATGTACACAAGTTTAAAGTTTTTCGCGACATTCTTATCAAAAGAAGGCTGAATATAGCATTGCAGGGAAGGTAGGGGTAGTGATATAGTCAGACTTTCTCCATTTACCATTAACTCAAAGTAGGTTAGGTTAGGTAAAGGGGCTGCTGAGTTTATCCCCAGCGCACTTAGACCAGACTTGGTCCGTTGTGATACCTCTGTAGAATTCGAATCTAATAACCTATTAAGCTGAGAACCACCCCGTGCTAACAATGAATTTGTTGAGCAGTATTGGGCTCACATCACGAAGATCGTCCGTACCATAAAACCAAGATAACGGTTTCGTTTCTCGGCCAAAGCAGGACATTGACAGAGTAAGTGATGTACGCTCTCAACTCAAAGTATATTTCGTCGCTGTGAAATAACACCGGCATATCTGCAAAATCCATATTTTACACCAGAGGGTTTTGAAGTTGTCGCCTACGGTATTTAAATATTAACGTCCGTTCGATGCACCACAAAGTCACACAAAATTGGATTAAGTTTACATGCATACTGTTATTAATGAAGTAGTAATTACAAATACACTAAAAAGTGCTTAATTTAGAAGAAATCTGCAGTTATGCCAGTTTGGTTTTAAAATCAGAGCAAAATTTTGCAGTGACGCCAGTTTGGTTTTAAAACAGGGGCAAATTTGCACTGTTGCCCAGTATTCTATAAGCAATATTGTAACATAATTCGGTTTTACTTACAATTATGAACGGTTATTCTTCGGAAATTTTTGAAGTGCTTGGCGTATTGCCCAAGAGACCTGTCTTTTACTAAATTGAAGGGGCAATTTGCGCCGAAATGAACACGGGCACAACCGCACAACCCCATTTGATGTATTTTTACTCAACTATAAAATGTGAAAATGAAAAATAGAAAAAAAAAACAAATATTTTGATATCAAAAACTCAAAAACGAAATTTGCACTTATGCCGGTTTTATTTCACAGCGACGATTTTATAATTGTGCATTGATCAAAATTTCAAGTCTGTAGTGAAATTCTGTCGAAATTTATGGCCGAATTAAAATATCAAGGAGGTGTCATTTGTATGGGAGGGGAGGTAGGGGAACCCTCGGTCCGATTTGGCAGAATATTTCTTATCATCTTCTTCTGGAAACTCGTTTCTCTATGAGTGTCTATTTCACAGAGTGGCGACCGAACGATCACGGCCACAGAGCACGAATCTGCATCATATCTGCTGCAAATAAATTGCAGTTTGTTAAGTTAAGTTGGTTTTGTTTTGTTACCTCTATAAAGAATAATTCTCTGAATAGCTTCTATAAAGAGTTCAGTTATTTTAACTCTATTAAAAGCAATGCATTCATTATTTACGTTAATTCTCGCAAAAATAGAAAGCAAACATCACATATTAGTGTATACAATATATGTACATACACGAAAATATGCAAATAACACCTAATGGTATTTACCATCTGCTTTTAAACAAATCTTAAAGTTAAATTTAATTTAACGATTTAACTTGGCAAGTAAATATACCACATTGGACGAAGTCCAATTAAATCATGGTCACTCAAGTTTAGTATGCGATCACGCTCATGATACTTCTGCGATTAATAATTTTGGCAAACATTCCATATGTACCAAAATATACATATATACTCCAAAATGTGTCATTAATACGGCCACTGCAGGTGTTGGTCATCAAACTTATGCCAAAAACTTCAAAAGAGGTCACTTTTTCAATCCATGAAAGGATCGTTCTAAATTCATTCATTTCGAATGGATTTAACTCAACATGAGATACGTATAGAGTGCACGCACATTGAGTAATTTCCTCACGAAGTCTATGCGCGATTCCAAACTTTAAACTCACCATCTCAGGTGGAATTACCTTCGATTGGCCATTGACCACAAGTACGGTAAAACTCGCTAGTGTGTATAACCTTAATATATTTTGCTATATGGCGACATACTGGCTCGTGTCTCGCCTTTTCAGATTGAAATTTTCGTTCATTCGAATTTCTTTTTGGGTACAGACAGAAACGATGATCAAAAGTCACATCTGTTGTGACGAATTCATCAGTGTAATGTATGGCAAATCAGCGTAGAAAAGGTGGTGATGTTAAATGAGTTGAAAGTGATTTATATGTTCCGTTTGAAAAGTTTTGCACGAATTATGTAAGATTTAATTGGACAAAAGTGATTAGATAAATTCGTAGTTGTGTAACCGTGAAAAGAAGAGAAATGCCGATGTTTACATAGCCGATATGCGGACTCATTTAACAATTACATAGATATTGCAATTTGTGCATTTTTATCGTTCTAATCATAAAATATGCGTAATACGAGTACACTGTAATATACAGAGTGTCCCGCATTGGGTGGTCAATAGTGTAAGGGTTGATAGCGCAATTTGTTTCAGAAAGAAAATTAGCAATACAATCGGAAATTTTTTTACCGTTACCTTGTTATCGCTCTTTTTGTGAAAGTCATCGAAAATCGTGACTTGTCATGCAGAATCATAATTTGCAGCCCTCCTGATGACTTAATCCAAGATTTGATTTTAGTTTCAGAAACTACATAAAATTTCACAAAAACTGAAGTTTTCCCTGTTGCCAACATTATCGCGACTTCCAAGATACAGTTACTCAAACTTAATAGAAATTATAAAATAGGTTTTTCATCAAAAATTCAAACAGTAATTTCATAACGGTGCTTTATACGTACAACTCTGCAAAGTTGATAAAAGTTACTTCAACATGTTGGCTTTCCAACGGTATATCACGTTTCATATTTACATTGTGGAATTTTGGAATTACACATATTGGATGTAAAAAAACAAGGTAATTATTTTCTTGTCGGATTATTCAGATTGAAATTTTATTAATTTAGTTTTTATATTTTACTATTGCAATTTGGAAAATTTGTTAAATAAAAATGAAAATAAAGTTTTAAATATGAGAAAGAACCAATAAACTAAAAATATTAACTAATGATTAAATGGGTCTGTGTGATGAATTTGAATAATGCTGCTGGAATCGGCCTCCTCAATTTTGTATGCAGACTCGACACCTTCGGCGCATGGATGAAACGTTCCGAAGGATTTCAGGAGGGGTTTCCTTTATGTTGTCACAAGCGTCATTAATTCGCCGCAGCAGCTGTTCCCGGGAGGTAATCGGCTCGGAATAGATATTGTTTTTTTAAGTTGCCCCATAGATAAAAATATAGGCGAATAAAGTCGGGACTTCTCGCAGGCCACGCAACTGTCCCAAATCTGCCAATCCACTTTCCGGGAAATTCGTATTCCAAATATTCTTTGACAGATCTCGCATTATGAGCGAGGCACCCGTCTATCTGCCATAAATAGCAAAGATTAAATTTTAACTGTTATAAGTACCGTTGCATTTGCCAAAACATGTAAAAAATTTCAAATATCTTACAGTTCTGGTAAAAATAATGTAGCGAGATTCTATCCCGAATTATGATAGCCTTTGTTTGTCTTTTTTCGAGTAAAGGGAAAATTGTTAGCGATTCCACTGAAGCCTTGTTTTTTTACCATTCAATGCGTGTTTCCCTAAAATTCTGCAATGTAAATATAAAAAGTTATATACCGTTGGAAAGCCAACATATTGAAGCAACTTTTATCAACTTTGCAGAGTTGTACGTATAAAGCACCGTTATGAAATTACTGTTTAAATTTTCTATTTTAAAATTTCTATTAAGTTTGAGTAACTGTATCTTGGAAGTCGCGATAATGTTGGCAACAGGAAAAACTTCAGTTTTTGTGAAATTTTATGTAGTTTCTGAAACTGAAATCAAATCTTGGATTAAGTCATCAGGAGGGCTACAAATTATGATTTTGAATGACAAGTCACGATTTTCGATGACTTTCACAAAAAGAGCGATAACAAGGTAACGGTAAAAAAATTTCCGATTGTATTGCTAATTTTCTTCCTGAAACAAATTGCGCTATCAACCCTTACATTATTGACCACCCAATGCGGGACACCCTGTATAACTTAATGTACGTGTATGTTTTCAGTTTCCAGCCCGGTGGTTGTCAAAGGTTAGGTCAAGCAAGTACTTCACGCCTTTGACCTAGTTATTACCTCGTTTGAGAATGCTAAGATTTAAACTGGAAAAGGATTCTAATAGGAACCTTTCATATTAATATTTCTGCTTCCAAAGACAGTCTAGTGTGCATTACCATCACATCCGATCAGAGAAGCATCTTGATCTTACCATAGTAGTCTTTTGAGCTGTATTGCTGGTATTTTATCGTTCCCGGGAAACTAGGCTCACGCCAGCAGGTGTTGGTGTCATCTTTTAGGCTGATGCAAAATGTAACCAGGCCAATATTGCTGAACTCTAAAAGATAAGTTTATGCTGTTTTTTATTAGGATGCATGGTCGAGTCTGTTGGATCTTGTGTCATATATCCCAGCAAAGGCTGGACGCTTCTTAGCCGTGTTGCTGCCTGGCATGTTGCGCTTTCAGATTATGGGATTGAAGGGTTCTTGTGGACTTTACAGTTCAGACTAAACTTCGCCTTTTGGTAAAAGAAATTGAATCGATCGATGATGCATTCACTTATATGCGCTCGTGTAAGACGGTGTCTTTAAGTTTTGCACATATAGGGCTGGCTGAATTAAAACAGTATATGTATTGTTTTTCAAAGTATTCTTCACAAAGCCTAATGCTTTTTTTCATTTACTCGAACTAATTTTAGATGCAGTTATTCCATTCGTTTGTTGGTATTGTTAAAATTGTACTTTTAGTCTCTTCCGACCATTGGAAACTCTCACTACGCAGTCTGCTCTTAATTTTTGGAAAGGTAAAGAAATCGTTGGAGCTTAGGTCGGGGCTATACGGAAGATGGTTTATTTTCGGTTTGGTAAGAGTAAGTTCACGATTGATTACGACTGACCATACTGTACACGTTTTTAGAGCTTTCTACGTTGAAGCGGTCTAGAGTGGTATCAAACGCGAAGCAAGCATTTTTTCCGCAAAATTCTTCATGCAAAGTTTTTGTAATTAAGTTCTTTGAAATCCCTAATAATGCCTCAATCTTACTATACATGCCTATTTTCAATGATGAGCTTGCGTATAGCAATGCTGTTTTTTTGGTTGACTGCTGTTTCTGGACTACCTGCCTTGGATCGTCGTTAAGCCTCACTCGTCCATGTTTGAATTCTGCATACCAACGGGAAATAGTCATCAGATGCCCTTCATTGCTGAAGACCAACTCGACAAGGCATTCTTATTGTGATAATTGGCATCGAAAGTTATGAAAAATTATAATGCGAAAATTGTCTTGGCTCCATTCCATAATTTACACTAAATGTATTGCAGTAAGCCTTTGGATTTATGTTATTGGTCGATGGAAGTTAATATTTAATAGTTGCATTTAATTGATATGGCGCAGCCTCTATTTTCTTGTGTGCCAGACTTAAAGACAGCCCTCATATCACCCTCCAGCCCAAAGTGGAGCCCATCGTTCTGGTTACACAGAAAACTCAACGCCCACTTCCATTACTTCGCATTACTTTCAGTGATGCCCGAGAGGAAGACTATGACTAATTGTTTGCAGGGAATGTCGTTGCCCAATACTGCTTTGATATGGATGCTCTCGACGGTGGTTCCATTCTTACTGCTATCTTTTTTGAGCCATTCCACTGGTTTTGTTCTTGCACTCGAACAGAATATATGTATGTATATGAATATCAATGAATAAGAAAATCTAAAAAGGAAATGCAAATAACCGCAAAATACACTAGACATGCGACTTTTTTTCGGGACTAAAATATTTTCTATGGTAACTAGATTTTGTAACTTCTATGACATTTCTCAAACGAATTTTATATGGAAAATTTATTGTAAAAAAATTAAGTTCGTAGTAGGGGCGTCGGAAAAATGGGGACAATGAATACGAAATTTCAAAATTAATAAATGCTTAAAATAAATAATCAGCAACGTTCCTGTTGCATAACTGTATACCAACAGCATCAAAATTTACACTATGGCGAAAAGTACATTTAAATGGGATTGCAAAACGTTGCGTGGTAAAATTTGTTTAAATCAAATTTTTTAAATAGTGTGTATTCCAGTGCATTGCGGTTGAATACTCCAACAAATGAAAAAGCCAAAAGGTATTAAACCAAACCAGCCCCAAACACTAAATTTCCTACGCCACTGCAAGCTATAAAAAAAAATCAAATTGTCCCCTTTATTTTCAGATATTTCGTTTCCTTCTTTTTCTTCTTCATTGATGTACATATGTATATGGCCTGGTCTGCATCGTATGTCGCCAAAATTAAGTTTGATTCACTTGGTGCAATCAGTACTCAATAAGAATCTCCACTAAAGCACGTTTTGAATCATAGTATCTATTGGTCAGAGGTGAGTAGGACAAGTCTCATCTTTTCCTTGCCTCCGGTGGGTTCTGATGTCGCTTTTGCCTCCTCTGAAACCGCAATCTTTTTTTTTGCCCAACCGTTACCTCTTACTGTCTAGCGTAACGACAAGTGAAACCTAGTCCGTATAGCTTGAAGTACCGTTTAGTCCAGTGCCGCTGAGTTCCTTTCTCAGGAGATATTGGCGCCTCCTGGTTCGAAAAGGTTTGGAGTCTTCTTATCGGGCTTTTTAATATTTAATGGACCTGGTCTGCGCTCGTCGATTTTCGAGAGATATATTTCGTCTGGAACACTTCGTTAGGTGGCTTGATCCATCTCTTGGCTGTTTGGAAACACTAGCTTACGTCTTTCCGTCGTTAAATATGGAACTCCTTAAAGCAGTGGATATCATCGGTACTTCGAGAGTGCTGTTGGTTTTTGAACTCAGTTTGGATCCCACGAGTAGCTGGGTAAAGTGTAGTCCGCCGAATCATTGTTCCGCTCTAATCCGGTAAGATTAGCTGTCCTTGGATATCGGTTGATAATCAAGGTGTTCCGTTATTGATAATTTACGCCCTGATCACGTCATGGACAGGGGTCGCATGACAACCCGGAGATTTAGGCATATCTTACACCGTGGACGTCGTCAGGAGCAGCATGATGACTGAGGCTGAGAACAACTGGTGTATGTACAGTGGTTTTGAGATTCCGATTCTCTGGATATTTATGCACCTAAAATATATAAACGAAGTCCAAAAATAGGTCCAACAACCAGCGGCTCCCACAATTTACCCTTCACTAAATGAAGTTTCTATCGGTGACCGCATATTCTATGCGAAGATTTCCTGTAAGGATGACATTTAGTCCTACCGTTTTACAGAAATAAACAATTTGCAGTATTTCCTATAAGAGTGTGCAATGCGCTTCGACTGATGTATAATTTATTGTATTAAACTATGTTTGGGCCTGATGTTTAATTCAGTTTTTTCAGCTTTATCTTCAACTAATTAAATTATTTTATTCATGAATGGGACTCATCAAAGCACAATAACTCGTTAAAAAAAAATCAAAAGTCAACGCCCGCTTTCCAATCAATGAAAGAACACTTTAGCCATTTAAAAATAAGAATAAAAAAAAGAAAAAGGCGAATTAAATTCACAACAAAGGACACCATTCAATTGAAACCCGCCCTCAAGCTGTGCGATGAGACGCAAGCAAAGAGTGCTTTATCTTGACAAGCTAAGTGGCACGGTTGGAAATCAAATTGAACCTTTCGAAGAAAGATACTGAATAAAATACATTTATGTACATAAATCGTATGGATACACTCGATGTTCTTATCTTCACATGGTGATCATCAATTTTCGCACCGCATTCGTGCATGTTAGGTCTTTTCGTAGAACAATTCATTTTCCAGACAAATTACACCCACTCTTTGCAGACGTGAAAGAACCACCCGTTTGTCGGTTGGTAACAAAGACACATTATGGATGGTAATTTTTGCTGTTTTACGAGTAGAAACGGAAGGATTACCTTGCGGTTATTCATGATAGCACGTTCGCATTACATGTACCAAGTGTGCATGTTTCGATGCGATTACTACAAGTCAACTCCGCGGAGACTTTGATTTGAATGTTGGAAATGGGAAATGTAGCTCCTTTTAAGGAAATTATTGATTATAGGAATTAAGACTGTCATCCGCCGCACACATTGGGAACAGTTCCATAAATTGACGAGAACGTTGATAATGCAAAATTTATTTCGGAAATATTAAATTAATTGTTTATTTATTATCTGCATATATATTTCGTATTTCCAGGAAGATTTTCCACAGAAATGGACCAAAAAATGTAACTAAAACCCGTAGAACATTTGGGCATTTTCACGCTATCCCGCACTGTTTATAGACATAATTGAATCCTTTACCGTAACAACATCAATCTACGGATTTTTATCAATTCCTGTCTTAAATAAATAACTGGCGCGTCACTCCAACATCGGACGAAAGCCGCAGATGTGTTAGTGACATCCAATTTCCAAGATCTTAACTGTTGAGGTGTTGAGATCAACAGCTACCTCAGCAGTGTTATTAATCACCATAAATGAGTTATTAAATCAAATTATTGTAATTATTTTCTTATTCGAAACGATGGAAGTCGGTTTATAATTTTCCAATCCTACAATTTATCGATTGATCCATGATTCCTAAACTCTCCAATAAGGAGAGCTTAAAAATGTTCGAATTAGCTAACTTTTGAAAGCAGAGTAAATTCTGGTCGCCGAACTTTTAATTTTTCCCTCCGAACACAAGGTGTTTGAATAAAGTTCAAAATTTCGTCCCTATAATGACTGCCTTATAGGCTTCAACTTAATCAGCCTGCCACTTCCCCACTGGCTTTAGTTGGAACTTGTCGCGGAAACTTCTTATATGAAGAAAATCGCAATCGAAAATTTGTATTTGTTTTCTTTCTAATTCTTAAATGCATTATTTCAGTAAGTCGTAGTCAGCCGAAACATCAACTGCAACGTCCAAAACGCATGAAAAATTGAAATTTCTTGTTAATACAAACAATAACTCCTCGGGAGAAATACTCGTATAAAAAGAAATAACACGTCTAGAACGCTTACAGATGGGTTGATCTTGAGATGCGAGGATGTTGCTAATTTGGCATTATAGAGTGTGCATATTTATTACTCAGTTGGCTTCACCATCTTGACATGGCGCCACGGTCTTCCTCAATAACATCACATACATACACTTTGAATGCGACTAGTTTACTTCCAGTGACGAAGGGCGGCAATATCATGACTGCCCAGGGGCACCATTGAGGGAAAGTCCGGCCCTGTAAAATTGTTATCTCGGACAGCAAGAATCACTAAGCGGTAAAACGGTTTGGACTGTATCCTTGGATTAAGCAACTGAGTTTTGAATTTATGAAGGGATCAGCTGAAGATTTCGTCGGTTCTTGGATACTGTCAGTAGCAAAAATATCTTTTTTTTTCGGAAAATGTTCGTTCACAGGGATCACTACAATGTTATACAAAATCGAATGAAAATGCCCTCCCGTGTCCCACTGTAATCACGTAACAGGTTGTGAAGATTGGCTGTTTTCCCTTTCGGCCAAGATGTATTCATGTACCTAATCAAGAAATCTTGAATTGCTGAAGTCTAAATGGTGCAGAGTTTAGAGCTCACTGAATACTCAGAGCATCGTCAAAATTATTATTATGATTCCGAAAACCCCTTTAAAATATTTTCCTATGAACGCCCCAATTTTCCCATTAGGTCTTAACATTATTATTCACTACTGTACTGTACATGACTTGGCCTTGTCAAATGCAGACTGAAACTGAGCTTTACGTTTTTTAAGGTCTGAACACAATGGATTTAATGTCATTTGAAGGCTCATCATGTAATTTGAATTACATATTCACAAGAAAATTAAACTTTTTTTATAAGTAATCTTCTGAGTCTACCGCGGACCACCTACAAGTCTTTCGCGGACCACCTTCGGTCCGCGGATCACCTGTTGGGAAACAGTGTTGTGACTATCTAATCAACACCAACTATATTATATTTTTCGATTTCCTTTAACGTTTACAAACTGCATGATTTTCTGGTGGAAAGCGCCTCAATGTATGGGAAGCGTTAGCAATTGACAATTGAAATATGTAATTCGAATGAAACAAATAAATTATCGACAAACACGTACATATAGATTGTGCGTGGACATAGCCACTCTGGACTAACGCATGCAATGGGTAAGGTGGGCTTCAGACTTCCGAGAAAATTTATTAAGTTCTCAATTTGATTAACAATTGTACCATATTGTAGTGCAATTTGAATAATGCAAGTACATTACACGATCCGTTTTGAATTTAGTGTCATACGATTCCATCTACGAGTATCCAGGGTTTTGACTGGAATTATTTTAATCTACACCAGGATTTGTTGGTTGTTGGCTATTAGAGGGGATTCACACTACTGACAAGATTTACTAAAACTACGAAATTAATCGAGTCGAATCGAAACCCGCCTACTAGATTAATTCGTATGTCAAAATACGGCTTCGTAGAATGTAGTTGCATTATTCAAATTGCTGTACAATATGGTACAACAGTTAACTAAAAGAGGATTCAGACTATCGACAAGATTTACTAACTCCTAGATTTAATTTAATGGTTTTAGTAAATCCTGTCAGTAGTGTGAATCCCCTCTAAGTCTAGGATTTCGTAAATCTTGTCGATAGTCTGAATCCCCTTTTATGTACTATGATTTTTCTAAGTTACTTATGCACTTATGCACTACTCGTTTGCCCAACAAGGGGTTTAAGGCGAAACAATCGTAGTATGCTGACGCTGAGAAAATTTTTAATCGCATTTAATGCAAAAACGATAGACTACTAGATCATGCATTGCGCAGGAATGTTATTCCATCCGATACGAATTTGATAGTCGGCTATCGTGCTGTGACGTCACACTAGACCAAAGATACAAAATTTTGATTCATTCGCAAAGGGGTGAAAATTCAGTTTTTTGCAAATATCTCGAAAACTGTGTGTCTGACCGCAAAACGTCTTGAGTACGAAATGAAATACTTAAAATTACCGTTGTAATGATATAGAATACTCTATACATTTCCTCAGAAAATTATACGCTAGACCCAAAAGTATAATAGTTAAATTTACATTTGAGTGTTACATTTCGCACTGTAACTCTTGATAGAATATACCTAGAGTCATAAAATTTTGTCCACATATTGCTAACAAAATGCATATGATTTGAACCAAAAGTTGAATGGCTCCGACCATTGACACTCCCCTCACTCCTCCTACCATTTTTCAAAAAGGCATGCCTGTAGCTTCTTTTTAAATTGAGCCAGGCAGATCAAATTTGGTGTGGTGCCTAGTCCAAGCCCAATTATGCTCAACACCAAAAAATTAGCTTGGATGGTATTAAAAATGGGCCTAATCGGTCCAAGGGTTCCCCTACCTCCCATACAAATGACCCCTCTGGGATCGTTTAATTCGGCCATATTTTTCGACAGAATATCGCTTGCGACCTGAAATTTTCATCAATGGCTAATTGTGACATATGCTTGACGTTGTGGAAAGTGGAGAAGGTCTGACTACCCCTACCCCTACATCCCCTACAAAGCAATATTCCTTCATATCTTTTGATAGAATGTCGCGAAAAACTTCAAATTTATAGCAAATAATAGTTGCTGGTTGCCTTTATAAGATATTAAATATGTATGCGAATTCGACCCATCTACCCCTTCCCCCTTGAAAACGTGAAATTGAATATTTTCGGTTTTACGCGCATTTTAGGTCTGTACATGGGTATATGCTATACACTCATAGTGCTATAATTTTATGTACTTAGGACGTTTTGCGGTCAGACTCACAGTTTTCCAGATATTTGCAAAAAACCAGAATTTTTACGTCTTTTCCACCCTTTCCCCCCTTAACCCATGATACAATTTAGTGTAACTTTTTACTGTGTATACTTGGCAGTGTATTGAACAATTTGGCATCAAAAATTTCTTTTTGTTTTGAATGTTTGGGTTTGGGTCTTTTTTGAGCCAATTGTACTATACTACTATAAAAGGATATTTACCAATCTACCCATATTCATTGTAATATTAAGGTTAAAAAATTGTTCTTTCGAGCGACAATGTTTTCTTAAAATCAGGAAACTAAATAAAGAAATAGAAGAAAGCGCCTACAAAAAGATATGAAAACTGCGTAAAATTACGTCATAATCGATTATTTTAGATTATAAATTTAAAATAGCAATTTATTTGAGAGGGTTGACCAATATGTTTTTTTTTGCATTGAGCACTCTGTCCTCGTTAAATGATTGAAAAGCAATAACAAAGAAATATGTAAAAGCAGCTAAAGGGTTAAGAATTGGGGGTATATTCCTCACAACTTTTTGCTGGAAATTAATTGAGGAATCACAATCCGGTGCGTTTATGCGGAAGTTTCCGGACATCCTGTATAACAAATACATATAAGAATGTTTTTTCTTTAAAATGAATGTTATACAAAGGGGGTGTCCGCAAACAGCCGAACAAACGCACAAGAAATTTATTTCCCATGTTGTTTCCAATAAAAAGTGTACGGAACGCACACCAAAGTGAGGTAGGTGCTTGTAAGATTATTTTAAAAATTGGCGCACAGCCTTAGGTTCATATCTTATCAAAACTAAGGATTTTTTTGGCAATATTTGCATATTTCTGCATTACCAGAAAACATGAGGAAAAATTTCTACTGTGTTCATCCGATACTTTCTCGACACCCTGTATAACAAGGGATAAAGGAATGTTTCTTGCGAGAGCTCTTTTTGTTTAATTTGTACATGAATTCGTTTTTTTTTTCTACAAAATCGAAAAAATTCCATGCGACAAAATAATTTTTCCGGGGTTTCCCTTCGGCATTTAACTTAACAACTCCTCACCTCCAGAATATACAAAATTTGCAGCCGTCTAAACAGCAATTACACTTTTCTTTACAAATTTGTTCGTGAACTTCATAATTCTCGTATACTACCCATTGAGCCGATTTATTTGAAAGTGGTACAAGTCCATTTTTGACGAAAATGAGTTAATGCCATTTTTAAATATATCTTAATATGCACTAACTATAACTAAAATATCATACCAATCTATATGGAATAACACGCCGAAATAATAAGTGCAAGTTTTCTGAAAAATCTAATTGCTCATATGTTTTATTTGAAAATGGTACAAGTCCACTTTCGATAAAAACACTAGAAACGGTCGCTATTTGTTTTTTTTACGATTTAATTTACCATTGTATTGTATTGTCATTTTGTAAGGAATATTTTTAAGTTTAGATAACATTTGATATTAATTAGTTTTGGTGATCGCTCCCTAATTTAGGGTTCAAATTTTATTTATAGGGTTCTTTTATTTGTCCGGTACATCTCCTGGATAGGGAAAAATATTTTTTATATTTTATTTGCCAAGAATGTCGTAGCGCTTTTCCCTTTGCGGCAACAGCATAAATTATATCGAGAAATGAGGGATATACCTCGAAATTAGAAATTGTCTGTGCCTCTAACAAACCAGATTATGATAAAATAAAACATCAATCCTCTGAATTCGGAGATATGTTATGCAATATGAAATTGCTGAGATTATATTTGACCTACTCTTTAAGGCCGATCCACACTTTTGAATCAGAGTCATTTCCCATACAAGTTTATCAGTTAATTAATTAACTGACAAACTATCAACTTGAATGGAAAATTACTGACAAACTATCAATTTGAATGGAAAATGACTGTGGCTGTGACTGATGACTGAAAAGTGTGAATCAACCTTTAACCATTAATTTCTAAGGCATTGTTTTTTTGACAGTCTAGGACATGTTGCATTTAACGTAGGAGCTTAGACACTTAGAAACTAAAAATAATTTTCTTGGAATTGAGATCGATGTGGGTTGCAACAGGATTGAAAATGTGTAGTGTCCATTTAAAAAAAGGATATGCCCCTAACTTTTTTATTTTCGATACATAACGATAAAGCTATACCAATCGTAGTGATTCCAATGAATTTTATGCGTTTATCTAGGAATTATCTTCTTTTAAAAACTTTTGTTGAGAAAGACTCCAGTTTTGGATCTTTCTTTTAAAATGTATATAGATACATTTCCACATACCCAATTATCCGACACTTTAGGATAAGATATAGGTATTATGTAATTTCAGAATGCTTCACTTTTGAGTTTTCATTTCTTTTTCTGTAAAAAAAAACAAACGAATGAAAGGAATTTTCTCGGGAAGAATATATTTCTCAATACCGAAAATTACTTTAATTCTTTTATTATTTACAGAAAAAGAAAAAAATTGTAATATCGATTCAAAAGTGTAGTTTTCTGAAATTACCTAAAGTTTTATCCAAATGTGTTGGGAAATGAGGAATGAATTTTTGTAGTTAACTTACTCCTACTTTACATTAAGAGATAAATGCTGCTTTAACGTTAACTGACAGCCACATAACACTCGATAATATAAATTATTTCAATCGGATATAAATAATTATATAATGGGTTCCAAAAACCTTGAGTTAAATATCAAAGCAGAGTTTAGTGCCTTAACACTAAACCTACTGTAAAGTGGGATCGAGTTTAGGCATGATATTTTTCTGAATAGTAGTAGGGGAACGTTATTATTCTTCGTCGCAGCAATCCCTTTTCGGAAGAACTTACATCTTAATTAGTACAGAGTTTCAGCAAGCCATACAAGCGCTAAATGCAAATTGAAATACGTAATTGTTTGGCGGCGTATCCAAGGACAATTTAAGGCAAAAGAAATCGATCTAATAATAAATCATAACGTAAGGTATGGAAATTTCGCAGATAAAAAATAAGAAATTCGCATAAACTAATTTTAAACATTAAAAATTTCGCTAAAATTCGCACATAAACGTATTTTTTTTACGTTACAGTGTTGTTTTGCTTTCTTTTACTAAAAAAATCTGCTTATTCGCACACTGAACCAAATCGCCTGCTAAAGTAAAGAAAATATGGCTCAAATCAAGAAAAAAAAGACAACAAAAAACAGCCAAGAAATATTTCTCTTCATTTGAGAATTAGTCACACTGATCCAAGTGAAATGGCAATAGCAGCGCTTTAAGGAAAAGTAACCTTGAATCAAGCAAACTTTTCTTATGAAAAAGACAAGAGAATCTTAACAAAATTAAAAAAAGAAACATGCATCCGACCAACATCGAACCCATAACTCCATTCTTCCCAGTCAAACACGCTACCCACTGAACCGGAGACACTTTTGAGTAATCTAATACAAAGCTCCAATATAAGCTAAAGCTAAAATAAAGCTTTTCCACGAGCTTTACATGGAAAATGTCAAAAAAAAAAAATATTATCAAGCATTTGTTTGCTTGAATTGAGAATAATGGTTTAGGCTTGAATCTACTCCCTATTTCTCAAAAGAAGGTCTTGAAAATAGGACCTATTCAAGAAGAAATTTTCGCATTTTGAGAAATTTTGTCTAAATTCGGGAATTTTGCAAATGAGAAAAGAGTTTCTTTATTTTAGATAGCTAAATTTGTTCAGTGCAGTGGAACGAGTGTTCAAAACTACAAAAAAAAATTACGATTATAATAAGCAAACAATCAACTAGGGAGTAGTACGAGTGACAACACTGTTGTGTTACACTTCTCAAGGATTTGCAATAAAAACAGAAACGCAATTATTGTTGCGTTTTTTTTGTTTTTTTTTTTACGTATTTTTCATTTAAACTTCGGGGCTCACCAAACAACGATAAAATCTTTTGCTACAAAAATCGTAATGCAGAAAACAAAGTTATTTCATCAAACCTCAGACTAAACTCCTTGCTCGATGTTTGTTAAGAAATCGTGCTTGTGCTTCTGCGAACTCCCTGCACACACACATGGAATATCTCTATTCTCAATAATCTCAGATGACAAATATCTTCCAGAATTGAATTATTTTGGAGAAAAATTAACTTTTCGCGAAAAAGGACAGAACATTTTGCTCTATTCTCAACAATTATCATTTTTTGCCGAAATTCGCATCTATTTCTAAATCGAAATTTCCGTACCTCTAATCATAACCTATTCCGAGACGTACAAGGTCAATTCCTACACCACAACCGCTTGCTAAAACTCTCTAAATACTATTTTTACGTAAATTAGTTATGTTATTGCCATTTTTGCAGCCAAAAAGATGAAAATTGAAAACTTCCTAAAAATGTTTTTTTCTCGGTCTAGGGTATAATTTTGCATGGGTGTTATACACCATTATAAAGGAAATTATCTGTGCTTTAATTCACCCTTACATGATTTTGCTGTAGCTTTTCTCGTTTGCAAAATAATTCAAGATATGCAAAATAGACCGGTTTCCCCTTCTCCCCTATACTCCCTGGCAAACTATTATCACAAACAAATTTATATAGACAAAGTTCAAAGTATCTTCTCATGTTTGAAACACAATTTCATTAATAAATTTCTACTATGACTTTATATTTTATCAAAACGCAAACCCTTCAATATCTCAAAACATTACTAAATGGATTTGTACCACTTTCAAATAGAACGGCTCATATACTATAGGATAGGTCTATTGTGACGTAGATGCGCAGAACGAAAAATTTTCGTACAGCTATCCGCGTGATCTAGTAGTCTATAGTTTTTTTCATTTAATGCATCTACAATCGTTTTTATTTTGGTGCAGTCTATAGCAACTGATTGAAGGTCACATCAAACTTGGTAAAAATATATTTCGACAAAAAAAAAAACATTTGACGAAATAACATTTGATCTGATCGAATATCTTCAATACAAGAACACAAGCCTATAGTCAAATTTTCGGAGCTCACGGTCACAATGTAATGAAATTATAATTAAAACATGAATGCACATACTGACATTTTGTTTTGCCTCCTTGTTGTACTGAATGTATAGACTCAATTTGCTTCGCATAGCATTCTAGTCCATATCGAAAATCTATTTATTGACTGACCTTTTTTGATCTTCCGGACTCAATATATCAGTAGCGGACAATTAATCATGTCTGTGTTGGACAAGAGGTTTCACAGAATGCTTTTTAAGCTGTGAATGATAATAATGTCTTTGCAACCGCACGTACACATTCCAACTCGTAAGTTGTACAGAAATATTTGAGAATTTGTAATTGTTTTTTTCTTATATTTCGAACAATACTCGCATGTCGAATAAAAAAGGCTTGAGGCTAATTGAAAAATTTAGCGTAAGGTTTTTGAAATTCAACCGTCATTATCTAAAATTTTGGTATAGTAGAATTAACTTGCATAGAACGTACTCGGACAATATACAATTTTTTAATACAAAATAATTTTTGGCATGTAATGGTCATTTGTGAATAGTTGCCCACTCAATTGCGCTTATTGTTCTCTCTGTATGTAGTCGAAATGCTTATGATGAATAAAGCAGGAGTGTAGTTCTTTTTTTCTTTAATTCAATTTGTCCACCTATGACTCATGGAGATTTCGTTTTTAACACGTGAAAACCTCCAAGAAAGATGGTGACTCTGTTTTTCTAAATATAGAATATGAATTTTGCAGAAATTACGTGAAATGAAGCAGAAAAGAAATGTTTGTGCGAAATAAGGGGATTCAAACAGATCTAGGACATTTTGTGTTAAGCCATGAGACAATATTTGAGCATTGTTTTCTGTTGAAATTTGTTTCCTGGTGAGCTGCTTTGCTACTGCATGATGCAGTGATGTCAAACTGGATGTTATGCCAAACATTATGACTCAGCATGTTAGCTTCTTCACACACGCTGATACTTTACTTTCCGCGTCTAAAGGCTCGGTTAAGCGGCAGTAGAGCCTATAGAGTCGTAGGACGATACGACTTGAGTGGAAAGGACATCACTACGCTACAACATTTTATCAGTGAATAGAATTACAGGCATGTATTTCAAAATTACAAAAAAAAAAAATGATTATTCACCGTGCCTGAATTGCATTATGTATAAAAAGTCTTGCAAATCGATGGGTGGTCTCAAGTTGATACTATCAAATTATGAATTACACAAAAACCTCTTGTGAAAGTATTCACACAAGCGGAGTATAAACATGGTTATCTTTTTAGCTCTTTTGTTTAGAAAATGTGCCTTGATTTTGCATAATAATTTTAAAGATAAGAAGAAGCTCTTTGACGCTCTTTGGCGAAGCGGCAGCTACTTAATTTAAGCCAAACTCAACAGTATAATTTCAGTACCTTGCAATCAATATGACTTGGCAATCATTATGTAACAAAGTCATTATTTATTCGCAAATGTCTCATTATTGTTACATTATTGCACAGAGTGCAATTTCGTTTTATTTTTTCCTGGAGGTATTTTAGATATGTATACCTAAAATAATAGTAAAATATTGAAACCTAATATGAAAATTGCGCATGTCATTTGAATGGTGAGGTTTATCTGAAAAATGTTTAATACTTGAGGAAATCTTCCTGGTTCGGCCGTATTCTAAATGACAATTGTATATATGTAGTACCTTATTTGAATTTATGTAAATTAGAAGCGTGCAAACACACGTAAAAGAAAGTGTGTATTTTTCCGGTTGTATACTATTCTCATCGTTAAAGATGCCAAATGAAAATGTTTTTTATAACACCTTATGATATCAATCAGTTGATTTACCACAGCTTAAAAATCGTATATCTATGTAGCGGAAGAATATAAATATGTATGTACATATTCATATGGCTGTGGAATAATGGCAGATTTTTTTTTATTGTAAGAAAAAGAAAAAAAAAAGCACTTTGCCATTTGCATGATTATGACAATCGAATCACTAGCTAAAATTATGTATTTTCTTATATGCGAATAAACTTAAATGCATTCGATTAATAATTGTATTTTTATGTTTAAACGAATCTTTTGTGAATATATTACCTTCGTCATCTAACGAGATCTTATTGTGCATTTTTTTTGTTGTTGGTATATGTATATAAAAAATCTTTCACATTCGCCTCTTTATCATTTTCATGGTAGATATTTTTGATTTGATGCATACTAATCTATGATTTGATTAGTAAAGCTTAGAGTTTGAAAAAATAAAATGCACTCATGACCGAACATTTTTTTGCTATGCGAATACAATTTTTCAGATAATTAGTAATGGTAATGAATTCAAATCTATATTAATTGATTTTAAAAAGAATCAGCTTAATAAAAGAAAGTGATATGTATGTGATGCTAAGCGAATGGGAATAGGTTATTATTAGCCGATTTAAAAAGAGGCGCATGGCGCAGAGTGGCTAATTGAATGGATTCCGCTTCAATTTATTTGAAATTAATTGGTATTCGTACAGATGGAAGTTCACTCTAGTCGTACATGCTGAGTATTTATATACAAATGAATGAAATGAATAAAAGAATTTATGCACATTTGATTTCGTGTATGCAATGCACGATTGAAATCGAATTTATAACATGCACGGAGCACGGTGCCGTCGCGACTCTATGGGGTACGACTGATTATTCAAGTCTCTTAGTTATTATTAGTGTCAGTATCCTAGTGCCAGTTTGGACATTGGATACTATGATTTTCTGAGCGGATCTCTTCTTACCTAGGCGAAAGCTTGTCCTGGAGATTTAGAATACTAAAACGGATGCACTGTATGGGTTTAAATTCTTTCCTTGCTGATTTCATTTATGACCTCAATGAGGCTTTTGCCATAAATAACCACCTCGTAGTTCTCTTTCCTCACTCTTGGTGATCGGCGAATTACGGAACAGTCAAATAATGTGTAATTGGCAAACAAGTGTATTTTTACAAATGAAATAATTGAGTTTGCAAATTTAATAGATGTTTGAACTTATAAGGAATATAAAAATTACCCATATCTTTGTAGCTGTTTCAACTACAAATATATAACATCATAAGATGAAAATCAAAGACGAACTTTAGCCGATTTCAACTACTTTTTAGATGATCGGTCTATAATTTTGTCTCAGGGTAGATATTAATTATGTATACAGGGTGTCCGGAAACTGCCGCATAAACGCACCGGATTATGATTCTTCAGTTGATTTCCAGCAAAAAAATTGTACGGAACATACCCCCTCAGCTTAACCCATTAGCTGCCACAGGCATTTAAAGATTTTTGAAAAAATCATTTTCTTGCACGACTTAAAGCTTAATATTTATCTCCAAAGCTAGACCAGCTAGAATAGTGAAATAAAATGATTATTACAGCCAACAAATTTACCTGTAAAATAAAACTAACCACACTAAAATCGGATAAGAGGTTTGGTTTTTACAGAGCTTCAAAGTCAAATTTGCGTGATTTGACCCAAAAACAATCTTTTTTCCCATCTCAATTTTCTCCAACTTCTGCCAAGGTGAGGTGCTTGTACGATTCTTTTCAAAATTGGCGCATAGTCTTACGATCATATCTTTCTTACATCATTTTGATCTAGCTCCATTACTTCTAACAGTTTTTATACGTTTAGTGTAGAAAACTAGGGTTAATTTTAGGTCGAATTCAATACAATTCAATTCACACTGCCCCTAAAGATCTCCAATTGGTAAAATCTATTCAAAGTATGTCGAAATCGAGCCAAAATTTACCCAATTTTTCTGCACTTAAGGTACTAAAACTGTTAGAAATAATGGAGCTAGAATAAAATGATGTAAGAAAGATATGATCGTTAGACTATGCGCCAATTTTTAAAAGAATCGTACAAGTACCTCACCTTGGCAGAAGTTGTAGAAAATTTAGATGGAAAAAAAGATTGTTTTTGGGTCAAATCACGCATATTTGACTTTGAAGCTTTGTAAAAAACCAAACCTCTTATCCGATTTTAGTGTGGTTATAATCATTTTATTTCACTATTCTAGCTGGTCTAGCTTTGGACATATTAGGCTTTAAGTCGTGCAAGAAAATGATTTTTCCAAAAATCTTTAAATGCCTGTGGCAGCTAAAGGGTTAAGCTGATGGGGTATGTTCCATACAACTTTTTTGCTGGAAATCAACTGGGGAATCATAATCCGGTGCGTTTATGTGCCAGTTTCCGGACACCCTGTATAAATTGGCGAATGTCGAATAGTTGAATTGTTTTGCAGAAAAGTTTTACTACTTCACAGAAATATCAACGATTGTATTTAAATTTCAATTCCCTTGTCCTCGGGTTTTCGAAGCCCAGCAGCTGGTTCTCACCTACTGAGTACTTACAGCGAGCTCTCGGTCGTCCACGCAATCCCGCCCCATCAGCTCGGTGTGCGTTCATCACCTTCTCCGGCATGCGATTATCGTCCATTCGTTGTACATGCCCCGCCCAACACAATCTTTGAAGCTTCACGTTATTCGATAGTTCCAGCGATGAGTTGTACAATATTGATACAACTCGTGGTTGTTCCGGATGCGCGATTGATCTATGTCGCGAACAGCCCCGAAAATTTGCCGAAAGACTTTTTGTTCCAATGTGCCCAGAAAGGGTTCGGAGGCTTAGTTAAGGTAAATTTTTCGAAAAATTTTCATAAGCGGAAGATCAAGGAGCTGATGTAGAGCATGTTGCGGCGTACGTTTACTGTTTGCTTAAAGTTCTGAGTCCCTGCTTAACCACCTCTCGGTATTACTTCGCAGGGACGGCTGTGGCTAATTAGCCACCTCCGCGCCGGTTTGCTGATTAACGCCTGGCTTCCTCCTTACAGGGCTCCTTGTGAATTACACAGACCGCTCTGCTGAATGCCTCCCAATTTTCGCTGGATTGCAACATTAAACCTACCAAGTTGCCGGGACTTTACTTACTTTATGATGTTGCCCAGATCCAACTCAAGTCAGTTCCGTCGCTGCAAACCGTGGGCAGTTGAAAAGGACATGCCTCACGTCTTCCACCATCCCCTTGCATCTGGGGTACTCGTCTAGTTTGAAACGGCAGTACTTGCCGGTATCCTTCGTAACCCGTAAGATATTGGGTAAGGTATAGTGATTGACTTCCCCGTGTTTTCTGTTCGCCCACATGTCGGGTATTAGAGTGTACGTCGAAGCATCATCCCATCTGAGTTGCCACTTTTTCAGGGATTATTATTGTTGAAATTATATTCACAGAGCAAGATAATAAAGTTGTATTACTTTGCAGAAATTTGAAAAATTGTACGTAACAAACAATATTATATTATTTGTAATTAATCATACTTGAATTCAATATTCAGAATCCTGAAGATGCCGGTAATTATACGGCGAAACGTTGATTGTATTTTCAAAGAATAAAGGACATCACATAAAGCTGATAATAGTGAATATAATTTCAACAATATTAATAACGGAATCAGTGAAAAATAGTGCATACAAAGAACTTTTTCAGGGACTCCAGTCTCTCGAAACCTATCCTAACTACCGAATAGTAAATAGTACCCTCGTTGCGGCCGCGGTTCAGCCTTTTAGTCTCGTCCACGAGAACTCAATTGGCATCATTCCAGCTTCGAAGTACTAAGATACGCACAGCATACTCTTAGTGCGCACCTTCTATAAACCGAGTTAATCGGTTTATCATAACAGACTTAATGTAGGGGACCGGCCCAAACTGGGGACGCATACAATAATATGAATGTTACAACCCTAGACAATAAAAGTCTTTTACTGGTACTAGGTCCCCCTATATTTGGCATAATTCTCTATAGAGACGCTGTTGCGATCGCTACCTTCTCGCATATACGTACTTTGCTCCCCGAAATTCAGTCTGGAGTGAATCATAACACCCAACTACCTAACGGCAGACTTAGATATTATAACCATTCTTCTCTTCTTCTCTTGTGTTTTATCCCCCCCCCCCCCCCCCCCCCAGTTCTAGTCCTACTGATTCCAGCCATAGTTTCATGGTTGTTATGGCCTCACTAGCGAACAGTTCGACGTACTCCGACCACGGCAATGTCATCCGCGAATCTAATCACCGTCACTCCCTTAGGCATGGAGAGTTCCTGGATGGAGTTGTATATTATATTACATAGGAGGGGATCAAGCACGGATCCCTGTGGGACGCCTGCGGTTACCTTTGTTCCTTCACGAGTATTATATATGTTGCAACACGAGACGTAGCTCTTAACTACCGGCCAGGTAGTCGGGCACACTCATATTCTGCATCGCGGCGTGAATGCACCCCCAGCTACCGGAGTTATGAATGCGTTTCTCACATCTACCGTTATCATAACCCAACATGCGCCTTTGCGGAGTTACTTGTGTGATAGCGTCTACTGTTGAGTTCATCGTGCTCGTCGAAAGCCGTACGGTCGATAGGAGAGTTTCTCTCCTTCTTCGACTACCTCTACCGCTGACAGTCGGTTGAAAATAATCAGCAGAGTTTACTCTCCTCCCCATCTAAGTTCTTCCTTAGACAGAGAAATCCAAGTCACCTAGCCATTAGGTGTGAAGACTAGGATATTCTCGTATGAGGTAGAACTATGAAACTGGAAATCAGTCATTTTTTATCCGTCCAATCTGAGACTTTTGCTTCAGGTTTCTTAACTTGGAAGTTTTTTTTTCGTAAGGATGAGTAAGCGGAAGATCGTTAACCATCATTATCAAGAGACGCGAGAGCGTCTCGCCCGCCAAAGGAAAAAGAAAAACGAAAGCGAACAAGTCTATGATTACCGGAGACAACTTGCTTTTTTGTTTGATCAGGCTACAGCCTTCCAGGCAACAGCCCCCAAAAATAATTTTTCACCAAAATATTCCACATATCCTGTTCTAGTGCCTTTTCAAATAAAATCTTCGATCGGCACAGTAACGGGTAAGATATATGCAATAAACGGTGAAATTTTCACCCTCACAGACTTAAGCGAGTAACCCAATTTCAGAATGAAGTCTACAGTTGCAGAAAGACTTGCTTCTACTATCTCTCTTCGTGATGGGATTTTTATGAAATTTGGAACGAATGATCCTCTGGTGGTCCTTCTAAAGAATCAATGTCTTCCATTTAGATAAGTGGATGGAATAACGGTAAATTAATAGGTAAAGTTAACAAAAGATTACCAACAATTGCGGCTATCGGCTCATCGCATTGACAATTTTTCAAAACACACTGCGGCATTGGGACATTTAGATATTGGGACACCGGGAGACTGGGAGACTAGGATCTTGGGGTAGTGGGATATTAGGAAATTGGGACATTAGGGTCTTGGGACATTAGGACATTGGGGCATTAGGCACAATGGGGAAACAGGGACGTGGGGACATCGGCATATTGGGGCATTGGGACATCGGGATATTGGGGCATTGGGACATCAGGATATTGGGACAATGGGACATTGGGACATTGGGACATTAGGACACTGGGAGACTGGGACATTAGGACACTGGGATATTAGGACATTATGACCTTGGGATATTAGGACATTATGACCTTGGGACAATCGGACATTGGGACACTGGTACATAGGGGCATTGGACCACTGAGACATCGGAATGTTGTGACATTGGGACATCGGGATATTCGCACATAGGGGCACTGGGATATAAGAACATGTGAACATTAGGGTCTTGGGTCATTAGGACATTGGGATATTAGGACATCAACACATTAGGACATTGGGACATTAGGTACACTGGGGAAACTGGGACGTGGGACATTGGGGCACTGGGACATCGGGATATTAGAACATTGGGATATTGGCACATTGGGATATTGGAACATTGGGATACTGGGACATTAGGGCACTGAGATACAGGGACATTGGGGCACTGGGATATTAGGAGATTAGGCTATTGGGACCTTGGGACACTTGGTATACTGCGACATTGGGACACTGACCACTGGTACATTAGGACATTGGGCCATTGGGATATTATCACATTAGGATACTGGGACATTTGGGACATTGGGTTACTGGGATATTAGGAAATTGGGGCATTAGGACCTTGGGACATTAGGAGAGTTAGACATTGGGATATTAGGACATTAGGTGGGAGACTGGGACATTGGGATATTCCGATACTGGGACATTGGGACACTAGGGTAGTGGGACATTCGGACATTAAACCATTGGGGCACTGTGATATTTGCACATTGGGACAATAGGACCTAAATTGGGACACTGGGACATCAGGATATTGGGACATTGGCACATTAGGATATTATGACATTGGGACACTGGGATATTAGAACATTGGGACATGAGGACACTGTGACAATGGACCTTAGGGCATTAGGACATTGGGACACTGTGACATTGGGACAATGTGACATTGGGACACTGGGTCAGGGGGGCATTAAGACAGATCAGTAACAGAACGTTACCAAAGCGTTGGCAAGGCAACAACAGACCGTTAGCAGATCGTTAACAGATTGTTAACAGAAAATTAACAGAGCCTTAACAGAACGTTAACAGAACGTAAATCGAGTAATAAAAGAAAGGTAACAGACCGTTTACAGAGCGTTAGCCGAATGATTAAAGAGAATTAAGGGAACATTAACAGAACGTTAACAGAGCATTAACGAAAAGATAATAGAGTGTTAAGAGAACGTTAATAGAGCATTAACAGAGTTAACAAAAAATTAACAGATTACTAAGAGAATGTTAGCAGAGCAACACAAATCTATTTTGCACAAAATACATATTAATAAACTGTACCCATTTCATCCCAGAATTATTTTTAAAAAAGCTCAGCAACATCCATTTGTGGCGTATTTGCAATTGCGTTTGCAGTATCTATTTATTTTAAAGAAGACCCTGTGAATATAACTTATGATATTACATTTATGAAATAAGCTGAGCAAAAACCTATTGAAACTTTTCCCAAAACAAAAATATTAGTTGGCTATTTAATTATGCAAAAATATATGATATCTGACCAAAAACAACAAAGTTGTAAAAGTTACCCCGCCAAAGAAAAATTCATCTGCCGCAAAAAGAATACATATCACTCCAATCCGCTGCTCATATCTAATTTTGTTTGCTGGATGTACTTTTGTTTTAGGTGTAAATGCTGGAGAAGTTTAAATGTACAGGACTACTTCTTAAAGTAATTTGAAGGGAGCCGTCAAAGTGGCACTGAATAAAATGTTAAAGCTCCCACCAAATTACTTTAAGAAGTAGTCCTGTACATTTAAACTTCTCCAGCATTTACACCTAAAACAAAAGTACATCCAGCAAACAAAATTAGATATGAGCAGCGGATTGGAGTGATATGAATTTTTCTTTGGCGGGGTAACTTTTACAACTTTGTTGTTTTTGGTCAGATAGGGTTAACCGTTGAAGGCTATCGTTGGTATGCCCCGAAAATGCTGCTTCGGTCGTTGATTAAATGTTTCCTCTAATCTGAGATGCTGAATAATGTTAAGCACTCAGGCGCACACTCAAAAAATTATTCTGTTACAGTAACAAAAAACACTAATTATTTTAACAAATTATTCTTTTGATTTCGAGCCTATAGAATATTCTGTTAGTTTAACTAAACCAATTATGTTACCAATACAGAAAAGTGATTTGTATTTGTAACGGAATTGTCTGTATTTTTAACATATCACTTTGTTTACTTAACAGAATGTGACTCCCTAATTTTTGGAATATCAACATTATTTCCCATTTGAATAAAAAAAAAATTTTCATAGGGAAAGAACATTTAAGTCATAAATGAGTTTTGTATAACTAGCATTGGCCTTTCTTTCTATTGGTGTTGGCGACATTTAATTTACCTCTTAACGCTCTAAAATGCATAATAAATTACCTGCCTACAGCAGGATTCGATCCCGTGGCCCTATGATTTGTAGAAGAACGCCCTGCCTACTAGACTAACCAGACTATATAAGTGTGTTACTCAAATAGAGTATTTGTTAATACTGCCCTAGTTCAGTGATTTCAACAGAATCGTATGTTAAAGAAATTTGGAAAATACAAAACGATTCTGTTTGGCTAACAGAACAATATAATTTTTCACGGTAATTTCAATGTTAATAGAAATTTATGTTAAAGCAACAGAATTTACGTTAAAACTCTTAAGAAGACGTTTAATCAAATTTCCACCCATCAATTAACAGAAATTCTGTTGATTGGAAAATTAAGTTACACTTGAATAATCTAATTTGACTGTTGAACTAATAAATATTTTGTTACTACAACAGATTTCCCGGTTATTTGTTTAACAGAAAGATTATGTTAGTTCAACCACAAAAAATTCTCTCAAGCGTGCTTCTTCCTATAAGGTCGCATCACAAGCGATTGGCTTAGCCGTTAGAGGTTTTACTCTCTATCGTTCTCGCGAAGAGGAAGATGTATTTTGCCCTTTACAACCTTGCCGTATAAAAAATTGATAAAAGCATAAATAAACTTCGAGAAAAATGGACATGTGGTCTTTAAAAAACGCATGCACCAATACAGCTTGATAAGCATAAGCCAAAAAATCAAGAGCACTTGGGCTAAAAGTATTATGCTAGAAAAAAACACATCCAGGTGATTTCCTCCACCAGGTCTTCTTTCCAAATACATAAACCTCAATTAAAGATGATCTCGTTCCTCCACATAATTCAACGGAAAGATTTCGAAAATAATATTCGCTAATTTTTCTTAGTACGTACATAATGCATTATCTCCTCCTGCAGCTTTTAATGATATCCGTAACCTTTACATCTATTACTTTCGCAAAACTGTTCCATAGGAGATCTTTGATTAATTGCCGAAATCAGTACAACAATGTAGAAAAGTCGAAATTTCATTACATAAATATTTGAAATGAAAAATCGAAATTGAATTTACTTTTTCGCGTGCCTGCACAAACATTTTTCAGTGTTGATTTGCAATATCTATTTTCGCAAGATATTATCTTGCAAATTTTCAATCGAACACTCCTAAGAAAGTATCTAATCATTTTAATTATTACTATACAAGTATAATATTTTGTTTCCAATGCATATAAAAAATGTTCCGATTATAAATCTGGAACACATTAGTTTATTGTCTTTCATAGAAATAAAGTGATAATCATTTATTTTAATTTATCTATTCAATCAAATACATATAGTAACGCTTATGTCTTCTTTTTTCTTCTTTTACAGAGTCAACTGATTTATGCGTGTGCAAATTTTTCAATCAAACTGTAAGTATCTATAATTGAATTAAATTGAGTTATTTCTTTTATTTATGGTGACGCTGAAATGGTTGCGTTTGGCGTTTCAGTTTCTCCTGTCTACTCTTATAAGTTCATGTGAAAAGATTCGGCCCGTATGTACGAGTAGTTATGAATTTCATTTTGATTTATGCTTTAGATTTTCTATACCGACAAGTATGGGAAAGATATTCACTCACGACGTGTGCATAAGTATACTCTTTAGGGTCATTGAAACATTTTAAATTTAAATTCAGAAAAAAAAGATGCTGTTCTGTTACGCAACTTTCAATTACTTTCAACAACAATTTGTCTTACCAATGTTTGCGAGAACGAACAGTTTGTATAGGCACCACGATGAAGATCTTAGATCAATTTAAAATCTTTGATGCTGATGAATTTCAATATAACATTAAGATTGCGTTAACTTGACCTCTAAATCATGAACTTGGATGATAGTTAATTTTTTAATTTACCTATATGGTACTAGCATTAGAAGCTGCGTGCTGCTAATCGAAAAGTAAATTCAAGATGTGATTGAAAATGCTTTGTAATCACTTGTAACTTTTTTAAATTAGTAAAAGATGAATATATTATGATGACATCATGTGCAAGAATAAATTTATGATGATTTCATCAAGATAAAGATTTTTTTTCAATATGTTACCCTTTTTTGTTCAAATAACTTTTAATATGTACGAGTGCCGTTTTTACAAATTGTTGCGGTTAAACTCGGATGAGTATGAAGATATTTTGATGGATTTATTGATAATAATAGTTAGTAACTGTCGATGCCTTGAAGAGGTATAAGTCTAAAAAGTCGATTCCATGGAAAAGGTCATCCTCGCGCATACTGAGGGAACACAAGAAAAAACTATAGTCATCAAATCCAAAGTCGAGTTGTTTGTTTGGTTGTGTTTTTTTGCAGTATCTTCAATTGCGCCTGGGGGGTAAATAGTCATGCTCATGCTATAATTCATCAAAATTTGCTGATGGGCTCTTCAGCTATGTATTGCGTCAGAAAATCCTAGGACAAGTATAAAAATAAAAGACGTAAGGAAAATGTTTAGAAAATACGTGCACATGATCATATCCTAACAGTTCGGTTTAAGCATAATATTTCTACTTTAAATTCTAAACAAAAATGCTAACAGCCTATTCTGAATATGAGATACAACATTTTAGGTAATACCTCCTGTTATTCTAAATTATGAATATGTATCGTGAATTTCAAGCAATCTCCTTATTTAATGTAAACGACTAAATCTGTCGTTGTTCAAGCAATTTAAAAAGACACCACATGTAGGTGGTTCTTGAGAGTATTCTTGAATTATTATTAACAATCCTCGCATAAATTTTTATACAAATGCCTTGTAGCATACAAAACATTTCAAGTTCATTAGTCTCGAGTACAATTCATGAAAAACTATAGCATAATCGGGTAAGGAGAAACTGACGTGTCACGTACTCGAACATTGTAGCCATTATTATGTATAACAATCGGAATAATTTATAAAAATGTACTCGCATGTATGTTAAATTTAGTCCGAAATTAAAGTTCTTCGTCTATACCCTATGTGTACAGTGAAAAGGACAAACACTCTGCAAATATAGGCATAGTCCAAACGTTTTTGCGGTGAAAGAAATATTGATTTGTGACTTAATGTTCGGTATTAGACATTTTGGAATTACATAATCTAATGGTATCGATTAATATCAATAAGTGTGACAGACTACGATTCAATCTAGTTGCTTTGTGACTAGGTTTTGTATTTGGTTTAGTAGTCTGAATTTACTATAAACAAAGTTGAACTAAATGCATTATAGCTCGTATCGTAAACCAACCTTTCATTTTTTTTATTATCGCCAATATAATTGTTTCAGACGTGTTTAGTATTTCCTATTTTTTAATTCTACACATTAATCTGCCAACTGCCACTCGGTGCAACATTTCGGTTTTGTATTATGTATCTAAACAACAAACAACTTTCATTTTTTTATGTATGTCTATAATTTTATGCACCAGAATTATTATATGCATGTATGTACATACTTTCTCTCGTCCAATAAATCACACATAGAACTAAAAGCTGACAAAAAACCAAGAAAGCCTTAAATGTTTTAAATTAATGCCTTCATAAAAATAACAGCTTGAGTTGAATGTGAATAGATGATTTGTATAGAAAATCGTGAAATTGTTTTCAATATTTGAATTGGTAAGTTAAAGCTGGTCGTTGCTTTTTATGGACTATAATGTTACTATGTTATCTTATGCATTATTATCATCGGTTATCTCGTATATTAATAAATTTATTGATTGCATAAATGCATTTGATTGAAATTAATATTTTTTTTTGTATTATATTGGTCGCACGATGTTGTTTACCTAAGAGTTAAATTGGAAGATAAAAGTTTTAAATTTGTAGATAAGTTGAGAACGGATATGGTCGCCTGCATGCCAGACAAACCTTCGCATATCTCGAAATCGCTTTATTTGCAGATTTGAACCAATTTAGCCATTTAAAATTTTTAAAGTTAATATTGTATACGCAATGAAGAAGCTTTGATTGTTGCTAACTTAAACTAAAAAATGAAAACGGAATAAAGAAAACAACAAAACACCGCATTTTAGAATGTACAAAAAAGTACCTGCTAAAGTCACGAATCTACAAACAACGTCAAATATCCATATAGCCAAAATTCATGCTAGAACCACGAATATACATTTTCGAAAAATAAAAATCCATTTCATGACAAACATTTGGAACACACTTGACAAATTTCACGGGGGAACAGCATTTTGTTTATTTAGATTTGATATTCATTTCTAGCTAATTTTTGGTCGTAGATTCCGGAAATGCTAACCGTTTTTCTCATATACGTCCAGTTTTTGAGATACACGAGGCTCAAATTTTGGCCCCCATACAAATTTTCCCTTCATTAAAATCAAAACAAACGAAACTCGTTACTATTTTTTTATTTATAAATATTGATTTTACATCTTAACAATATTACCTAAGAGTTAAAAAAAAATATGGCAAACATTTTCGTTTGTAGCTTTCGTTTTATGCCCCAGCAATAGTCCTCCATCATATTCGCATCCCATCTGCCTTGATATCGAGTTTCCATGATTTTTAAATCTTGATGAAATTGCTCTCCCTACTCATCACTCACAGCTCCAAGATTTTCCGAAAATTCTTCTAGATGACTGTGCAAAAAGTGGACTTTGATGCTCATGTTGCAGCCAAGCCTATGAAAACTGTCCAATAGTTGCTCGACTACTGTCTAATAATTTGATGCACGTATATTGCCTAGAAAGTTGTTGACTATACTCTCAAACGCCAGCCATGCTGTCTTTTCAATTTCTTCTATTGATTCAATAAAATTGGTATCTCTAAGAAGCTGCCAAATCTGTGGACCGTCAAATACACAAGCCTTTATTTTCTCGTATGATGTCGCAGGAAGTGCCGACAGAATATATTTACAATAATTTCCTTCTGTTGGTAAAGCTTTTACAAATTGTTTCATCAGGCCTAGTTTTATATGCAACGGCGGGAAAATGACTTTTTGTCGATCCACAAGCGGTTCATGAACAATATTCGGATCACCAGCCTTCAGATCAGATCTCGGGGGTCAATTCCTTTGTGTACAATGTTTATCCCGAGCTCTGCTATCCCACACACATAAAAAGCACGGATATTTTGTATATCCACGTTACACACTTTATAAGGGACCCACCATTTATCCTGATTGCAAATTGGTGCTTTGAAGTAGGCAAGATATGCCTGGTGGACAAAGGGGCCTATTTTTGCCCTTTGACTAAGAAATGTATAACTGCCACATATATAGCAAAATGAGTCCGGGGTGACGAGGGATAGTAGAGGCTTCCATTACACAAATTAAGTGCACAATAATAGGGTAATCTACTGGAACAGAGGCTTTTAAATGCATTTTTTTTGCATAAAAGAGCCTTAAAAATGACCGAATTTTACAACTTTTAACAAAAAATCCAGTTAGCGAAAAATTACTTTCTTTTATTGTTTTTAATTTCATTGTATACAGGTACTAGAAGGTCCTGCACAAGAATGCATCCCCGTAGCTTTTTAAAAAAGTTGTTTTTAAGGTGGCCTTTTGTAATTTTCCGTAAAATTAAAAAAACCTCGATATTTCAGAAACTGCCGTATAGGGAGAAAATGGATAGCATTTTTGGAATCAGCGAGGCCGTTTTACTTTAAATTAGTTGCAAAATTAAAGAAAACAGAAAAAAGTGTCAAAATTGTTCTCCTGTGTTTTCAATGTAGTAGTGTTGAGAAGTTAAAAACCATCAAGGTTAGCAAAAAACGGAAAGTAATACCGAGCTCGAAACCCTTTGGGAGCTAGTCTACTCGGGTTTTGGCTGTTTAAGCGCTATAAAAATTTATAAATTTCGTCACCTGCCTGGCGACGAGCAAAGCAAGTTTCCTAAATACGCAGTCTGACATTGTGAAACGCCTCTTACACCAGGAAATTTGTCTAAAAATTTGGACAAACTTTGGAAAACTTAGGGGAAAGCTGAATTTTTGCATGAGCCTACAAGTCCTACACAATGGATACCGTTCAAAATTATTTAGGTAAATAAGAAAACACTCTCACTAAAAGGGTGCTCGATTTGACTGAGTCACTGTGTATGTTCGAACATAGTATCATTTCTACTAAATTTTCAAAAAAAAAAGTGTTATGCTAATCAGAAAACCTTGTAGAAAAATACAAACATGATTTTTTTTTTCAAATATGCGGGCAATGATATTGTAATTGTTTTAAGGAAAACATTCAACGTCAATTCATCCGTTCTTCTTTACTGAGAACTTCTTAGGATGAAGTTCGTTTATTATTGATCCATAAAAAAAAATCTCAGAGAACCTGATTTTGAAGACGAGCGCCGTTTCTATGGCAGCTGTATGAGGTTGTGTTACGAACAAATATTTAAATAAATTTCCATCATATGTAATAAATAACTCCAAAAGTGTCCCTGGGATCGGCCCTTCAAGCCCGTCCGTAGAACCACTTAACAAATAAAAACAACATTTCAAGTTCACCCGGCTCCCAGTAAAGTATACTTCCCTAATTTTTAGAGAGGGTATTAAACAAGGGCTACAGAGATGGTATCTAATAATCACAATTATCTTGATTTTCTCTAGGATTTTCCAATCTCTTGATGCTTCCAAAGGACGAAAATAATTCAAAAATTTATTAAAAGTGCTCTACTGAGCACACTCTTTCAAATGAAATCCATCTTACATATACAGTAGAGCGTCGATTATCCGAACTAATGTCGACAAGGGTGGTTCGGATAAACGAAAGTTCGGTTAATCGAACTTCGAACTTCCATAGAAAAATTAGAAAATAGCCCAAATGTAGAACTAAGCGAAAAACTGAAAACGAGCAAAACGACTAGAACTGAACCAAAATAAAAAATCCGAGGTAATTGAGCGATACAGACGAGAGATTGCTTCCTCCAGACGCTTGATTTTTCAATTTTTTCGATGTCTTTCACATGAAAAGAAGCTGAGTGCTCGGTTCGGTTAATCGAATGTTCGGATAATCGACGTTCGGATAATCGACGCTCTACTACATATATGATCAGCATGACTTGGGGAGTCGATTGGAGCATGTCCGTCTGTCTGTCTGTTGCGACGCGTTTTACTCGGCGGGTATTGAAGCTAGCAAGCTGAAATTTTGCACACATGCTTCTTATTGATGCAGGCTGTTTGTATGTCTGATTCACCCAAATTGGATCACTGGGTCATGGGGCTGCCATACAAACCTAGCTCCCAAATTAGGTTCAAATTTCACACAAATGTGTTTCTATAAATAACACAAAATATATGCAAGAATGGATCAAATCGGACCATGGGGTCATGGGGCTGCCATACAAACTTAACCCCCAAATTAGGTTCTTCTAAGAAAAATTTTTTTTATTTCTACACCAATTTCAACCAAATTTCACACAAATGTATTTCTATTGTTAACACAAAACATATGTAAGAATGGATCAAATCGGACCATGGGGTCATGGGGCTGCCATACAAACCAAACCCCCCATATTGGTTCTTCTAAGAAACATTTTTTTACACCAATTTCACAAAACCTTGAATTAATTTTTTTTTTTATCAAAGCAACAAAAAAAGTTAAAAACGAATGGAATCGTACTGTACAATAAAATTTTCCGAGTAAAAATTTTTATTTGCCCACTTATTTCAACCAAGCCCAAAACTTTTGTCAAGACGGAAGAAAAAGAATGAGGAGGGGGATTAAATACAAGTCATAGGTACGCCCGAAAAAAACTTTTAGCCCAAGCGAAGGGTATCCAAATTTCGGCCGCGCCCGAAATTAGCCTCGGCCCCGGGGGTGGCGAGCGAAGCGAGCAGGGGGGAATCCCCCTAGTTTTAACTCATATTGACTATGTACCACTTTCAGGGTAAAAAATGACATTTAGTTGAAATAACCAAAAGAATTCGGTTATATCTTGCTTGGCTTGTCGTAACCTCACAAAACTATTACTCTACATTTGGTCACAATTTGGTTTCAGGCAAAGGTTGCCGATGATGCTAAAAGTAAAAAGTTTCATAATAGGATTAAAAGTTATGCTGCGGCTACCGAAGGACGAAAATTTTCCTGAATATATAAAATGCGCTATTCTCAGCATCGCCTTCTCTTCGACACAATTCTGGACTATTTATATTTATGCAGAAAATATCCTTTTTGGATCTAAGGATTGCCCGATAAGGATTCAATATACTTCCATTAATATTTTGGAGAACTCCCTTGAAAAAATCATAAATTTAATACATACCCATGTTTGCCTACATGTATCTTCCAGGACGAAAAAAGGATATTTCGGCCTGATTGACGGAAGCAACAGTATTAAAGTGTACCATTATACATATTTGTTACGACGAAAGTTTAATATTATTTTAACTTTCCCATGAAATAGTTAGATATGACATAATAGGCCAGTCAATTACCGATTTTAGGTCGCAAAAAAATGCTCGGGTCTGGTTTTTTGGGATATTGTTAGGATAGATACCAGAAGTGTACCACTAAGTTTGCAACTTCGAAAAACCTGTGCTAACCCCGTGACCCTCAAAAAACCTAAAAATTTTCGGACTTTTTTCATATTTTTGTTTGTAATTTCTAAAAGGTGCTTCCTACAAGTAAGTCGTCCACTGCACTTTTAAAGCTAAGAAAATCTTCTTTAATTTGAGTGTAACTCCAGCTTTGTAGGTGCAAAGGATCCCAAGATACAGCACTTTAAAAAATGTGATTTTTTTGTAAAAAAGTCCGAATTTGTATTTTAGGAGGTTTCTATGACAGCCCTATGACGTAATGTTCCGATTCCATCCATTCCTAGATATGTTTTGAGGCTTTACTAGGAACACATTTGGGTGAGGTTTGGTTAAGATTGGTTCATAAAGAAAAAAGTTTTTCTTAGAAGAACCTGATTATCAGGGGTTGGTTTGTATGACAGCCCTACGCCCTAGTGTTCCGATTTCATCCATTTCTAGATATGTTTTGAAGCTTTATTAAAAAACACATTTGGGGGAAGTGTGGTTAAGATTGGTCCATAAAGAAAAAAGTTTTTCTTAGAAGAACCTAACTTCCAGAGGTTGGTTTGTATGACAGCCCTATAACGTAGTGTTCCGATTTCATCCGTTCCTAGATATTTTTTTAGGCTTAACCAGCAACATACTTGGGTGAAGTTTGGTTAATAATGGTACATAAAGAAAAAAGTTTTTCTTAGAAGAACCTAATTTTCAGGGGCAGCCCTATGACCCCATGGTCTGATTCCATTCGTTCCGACATATATACAGCTAAGGAACTGGTTTATAACATCATGTCACATGACTTTCTCTGTAAAATGCGCATTTAAGCCTATATTCAGCTCGGAACATGACTGAAATTACAATTTCGAACTTTTTTTCAAAAAACAATGTTTAAAGTGCTGTATCTTGGGATCCTTTGCGCCTACAAAGCTGGGGTTACTTGTAGGAAGCACCTTTTAGAAATTACAAACAAAAATATGAGAAAAGTCAGAAAATTTTGAGGTTTTTTGAGGGTCATGGGGTTAGCACAGGTTTTTCGAAGTTGCAAACTTGGTGGTACACTTCTGGTATCTATCCTAACAATATCCCAAAAAAACAGAGCCGAGCAATTTTTTGCGACCTAACGCCTTATTTTTCGGTTTATTGACTGGCCTAATAAAGACTGTTGCAGTTAAATGTTGATATTTACTTTCATTTTAACGAGGATCCACCGTTATCTTTTTACTCCAGAAGGGCGAAAATCATTCAAAACTGCCCCAAACACCCCCTTTCGAACGACACCAATAATGCCCATACTCTGCTTCTTGTAGAAAAATGTCCTTTTTGGGTGGTAATATCCTTTTTTTTAAATTCAAAATCAGTTTATTTGCATTCTGGAGGACTCGTCTCAAAGAATCCAGTTAGTTGATGTCCATATCGTCTACAGTGAACTCCTCACAGAAAAAGGACTTTTTTTGCTTAAGGACATCTTCCATCTTTCTTTCCATCCATGTTTCATCGAAATCGGTCCACGGAGAGAGCCAGGGGAATTAATTGAAGGAAGCCTTTTCGTTTACTTCAAGGGTGAGTTTACCGCTATTCCAGCCATTAATCAAAATTGTGACCAAGGAGTCGTTGTCAGGGAAATCAAAGGACAATGTATACCTAATTTGGTGAAGATCGCACGCCGGGAAGATAGATGACACCACCCAAGAGCAAAAAGTGTAAGCCCGTATATGGAACGGGCTAAAAAGGCTTGGTGTAATTTTTGATGCACTGTAACTGAAAATCTTAATATTTCGCATTTTGTCTAGAATTAATAACGGTATCACGATTTATTTAAGTGAGCATATTTTCTAAACATAGATGTCAGGTTATTTTTAGATAAATAATTATAAAATTTTAGCTACACAATTTGTGATTGCATTGGTAGTCTGGTTGGTGTAGTATGGTTAGTGCGCTTATCTTCGAAGCACAGGGTTATGGGTCTAGTTAGTCCTCCATAAAACTTTGGAAAGTTAACAATTAGTTCTAGATTTTGCAGCCGAAAACGACGGAATATTTCCCACAATCTAATACTAACTGTTTTAAACCGCACTTTAATTGTTACATGTGTCAATGATACCTATATACACGCCGTGACAAAAAATTTGCGCTTTCTCGCGGGTTCATCCTCGTTCAGCCGCTACAGCCCACTGAATTGATGTACCCGGAAAACAAAGCAACAGGAAAACAGATTCGTTTATTCGGGGTCGTGACTTTTGGTAATAATAAAGGTGCCACAGAAAATGATGGTAAACCAAAGAGCCAAAAAAAGTTTGCTTCTTTCTTTTTGTTGGCGAGTGTATGTTTCCACAAATAATTATTATTTTTCGCATCAGTATCACTAATCAACACACATTTTTTTCAAACAAACCTCCGTCCCTTTGTGAAATTCCTGTATTTATATTTATTCCTCCATTAAAATATTATACCGGATTCATAGATATAATTTAATTTTCGAAAATGCACAATATTTTCTTGCGTGACATCACTCAGCTTTGACTAGCATAACACTGACCAAAACATAATCAAAGAGTAACGTGAAGTATAGTATGTACCTCCTTGTGAAACAAGGACCACAATTCAATCCTTTCATTTATATTAACTTTTAAAAGATGCATGATGCATGAAATATCGAATAAATTCGATCAAAACACGGAGAGGGTTAGGCAATCAGCGAGTTTTCACTATAGAAACTTCCCAGTCAGCGCATTACAATATGTAGGAACATTGTGTGATAATTTTACAAGATGAGTTCTTCTGTATTAAAATTTTTATAGAACTTAAACCAATGATACTTTTGTTTTGAGTTTGTCGTATTTATCCAACAGACGCTGAAGCTACTTATTTGTAGTTTTAGTCATCAACTACATTTATTTTTATTGCCGACTTGTTTTTACCCCTAATAAAACAAAAAGCTATATACATTACAAAAAAAATAATGATTTAAATGTAAATTTTCCTATCATACACTTTGATTGACACATTAATCAAAATTTGATAATAAATTACATAAAAACTTCTCAAGTTCATTACGCCTCCAAGGTGATTGCAATCCCGTGAAAAATTCACTTTTGCATTGATTTTCAGCTCAATTTATTTTATCTCTCATGCACTCCGGAAAACCTCGACGTTGTAGTCTTGTAGACGACGGTGGACGATGTATGTAATTATATGTACAAGAAGCGTAGACATAGTTTCATATACAGTCGAACTTCCCTAAACGGACACTTCTAATAAACGGACACTTTTATTTTCCCCAACGTTTTTCCTTATACTTTACTAGAAAAATAGCTTCCAATAGCCGGACACTCTCATAACCGGACACGGACAGTGCTTTTATACCCTTTCTGAACGAGCAAGTCTCTAATAAACGGACAGTTCCACAAATAAAATTCGAAATTCTTGCATTACTGAATTGTATTTCGAGCAAAGAAGTTTTGACATTACCGGAAAATAGGTCTTTTGCGTAAAGCGAAATTCACTTTCCGGAAATCGCTGTACAAATCTTGTTTATCTCTCCGTGTAGGTGGAATTTCTTGATATTCAGGAGTTCAAATTATGTCGCGGCATTTAATCGTGCAGTTTTCTATTCTTTTAAATATGAAAGAAATTAAAAAAAAATGTCTTTTGAAGAAAAAGTGGAAGAACAAGTCATTTTAGAATTCACCAAAAAATAGTGTTTGCGATCTCGAAAAAAATTGAATTATAAAAACACGGTTGAAATGAGTCATCGAGGTTTTGAATGGATTCGCGGCGCAGTTCAAATTAGTTTTATAAAATGTTATACCTTTGTGAAATATTCTCATAAGCGGACACTTCCAATAAGCGGACAAAATCTCAATCCCCAATGGTGTCCGCTTATGGGAAGTTCGACTGTACACTACCTACCGGCACAATTACTTTTGTTTTCATGTTTTCATGCGAATTTTTACGATGAGATATCATTTTAATCGGACACGGAAGAATTGATGATTGATGAATTTTAAATTGCATTAGAAAATATATGATACGAATAGTGAATGACTTTGTTATGAAATATCATGCAACTTGTAAATTACAATAAGCACCTTTTTATACAATTTTTGGGGGAAATATTTTTGTTAAAGTTTAACACATGGAAACAATATGTATTTCAGTTCATCTATTATTTTGTATTTAGTGTTTTAAGGAGGATATTTCTTATACTTTATAATACCCATATTTAATGTAGTGAAGAGCTCACCTAAAATTCCCTACTCGATACACGGAGAGAAAAAATTTAGTGAAAAGGTATTAAAACTGTAATAAAAACTATTGCAATTGTTATGATTTTTGACCCTACTGCAACTGATGTGAAAATTATTACATCTGTAATGAAAAATGTCATTGCACTGTAATAAAATTAACAATTGGTTTGTGAAATTTTGATAACTAAATTTGGAAATAATAGAAAAAAATACAAAAAGTATTTTTTTTATTTTTTTCCTTTTTTTTGTTTTTTATTTTTTACATCTATTTTATCCTTAATTTGTTTTCCCCTATTTTAACTTTACCTTTTTACAATTTGCTACTACTGGGAATTGAACCGGGGACTTATCGTTTCGTACTCCTACGTCCTACACCTAAGCTATCTAAGATTACAAGTTATGCGAATAAATTAGGCGTTTTATTTTTTGACAGTTTCAAATTTATGTACGAAAGGATGAACACTATGTAATAATATTATAATTATGCAATCATAATTATAAGAGATCCTTATAAATTTCAGTAATTGTTGAGACTGTGGTGAAAATTACCTTAAACACAATAAATGTAACTATGCATACAAATATCATGCAATGATTTTTTTTCATTACACTGCAATCATTTTTACAATAGGCCAACAACAGTAAAAACAACTACATTGTAATCAATTTCATTACATTTTAATAACTTTCACTACAAATTTAGTGAAATTGTATGTTGTGAATTTCATTGAACGTTTTTGTTGAATTCATTGCACATTTTTCTCTCCGTGTAGATTCTCTGAATAAAGTCAATATATAATTATTTTCTTAAACCCTACATGGTTTTAGTCACTTACAAAATATTCGTAGTCCTATTTGGAAAACAATTATTATTACATCGTCATAATTCCGTATTGATATTATTCATCTATGATTTGTGTTCTCCTAAAGAACCCGGAACATATTCGAACTTTTATACTAAAGTCCATTAATCATTGACTGCATTCAGCGAACACAATTCACTGGAAATACACTGGAAATGCTACAAGAATTACCCGCCACCGACCACTTTCTCGGCAAAAAAGCCCTCATGCTAAATGAGAATCTAATTGGAAGAGAGCTTTTCTGCTACATTTTTCGTTCGCTGAATGCAGCCATTGATAACCTAGGGCCTAAAACTTTAATCAACGTCGTAATTATGATATGATAGACAAAAGACTTTTCATTCAATCCGTGGGTGTGGTCATACATATAAGTACGTATTTGTTTGACCCAAAACAATTTGAAAATCAAAACAGCGTCTGAGTCTGAGATAATAATATACGGGTACACATTTGACAAGAAATCTGAGGCGTTGTATTTGATTTTTGTAGGTTGTCAACTTTCAAGATTGAAGTGTGATAAATAAAAATGACCCGTTAAAAAAATTTGTACTAAATAAGTATGTATATATGTATTCGACTCTTAAACAAAATGCAAACGATTTAACATCAGAAGAGTCCCATTTGATTATAAATTGCGAAGAAATGAATTTGTAATTTGCCAACTGACTTTGATCGAATATAGGCAAAGATAAGTCCATATAGTTTTTAGCGGTCTTAAATCCGATCATGTAGGTGTAACGACTATATCGACTTACTTTGTAAATGGCTATCTATGACGGGTATATAATAAATTAATTAATTAGATCTAAGTGACATTGTTGGCTCTCTATCTCTCGGCACTACATCGTCGGTGATTATCTAATATGTAGTAAACAATAATTTAAAATAAAGACGATATTCCTGCTTTTAGCGCAAAGATAATAATGAACACGCATATTCATACCCGATTCAGTTTCAGTTTCAATACGTGGGTAATCAATTTTGATATCATTTAAAGTGATTTAAAATAGAAAATGTGTCAATGATCGTTTCAAAGGAAACTACATATCTTATTGATTTTATTGAAAGTATGTCTAATATTTGTACATAATGAATATGTTTTCCGTTTTTTCTTGTTTAATGGTAAATTAAATAAATTTATACACAGAGGATTCAATATATTTTCTTTGCAAAGGGATGCAGATATCGCGTACATCTGAGGTAGTTGCATTTAAATTCCTCGGCGTGACTCGCGCGATGATCGCTTAGCGATAGTAGTTAAACAACCCATTCCGAGCTCTATATCCACATATTTTCTGTAAATTGGGTTTCTTTAAGTGACAGTCGATACTATTAGAGAATATTAACTTCGGACTTCAACTCAACGATGTGCCCGCCTTTCCGGTCAATACTATTATGCCTTCTTTCTTTTAATGGTCAACCATATGCGTTGCAAAATATTGCTTACTATAGCCAATCTGTTATTTTATTAAAAATTTTAATTTAACACAAATCACAACGCACTGATATTCATATAGCATACGACAATAACAACTTTTTATGTAAACATTGGATCATGCTATCTACGCACGCCGGATCACATCATCGCCGAGAAGACTTACGTCTTAAGGTACGTGTTCGTAGAAACGACTCCGTGAGGATCGCTCAGCGATCGTAGTTTTGCATCCCATTCCGAGCCGTATTTGAATATTTTTTGAATGGTAGTACTTTCCTTGTATCGACTATGACCCAAAGGAACATGTCTGTATAGAAAATATCAGCATATAGTGCTCAGAACCGGTGGTTTAACAGCGATCGCTGAGCGATCATCACATGAGTCGTCTCTGTGAACACAAACCTTTAGAATTGTATTACAATGTAATACTTAGCAACAATGTTATATTTTTCGATCCGGGCTTTCGGTCATATAACTATACTAGGAATGCATCTTTTAGGAACGGCAACCTGAACTACAATAGCTGAGCGGGGCATTCGGTGGCTCAGAGTTGCCGGTGCGTGGGTTCGAATCCCACTGTGACCCATGGATGTTTGTGTTGTCCATAAAATGCTCCTACGGCAGCCGGTTCTTCGATGTAAATCGTCCCGGAGCTACCCGTTTTTAAAACGGCCAAGAGCTGCCAAGACCCCCTTCGATTCAAGAGAAAAAAAAATCCCTTAAATCGCTACAACAACAACAACAAGTTTGGTTAATTTAGTAGTATGAGGTAGCTCAGTAGGGACTAAAAATATCTCTCCTCCGCTAGGAAAGCCATCTCAAGATTTTCCTTTGGTTTACTTTTGGTAATCATTCTTTTTTTTGAAACCATGATTTTTAACACATCCTTCGAACTTATTCAATGTTGTACAGAAAGGCCGAACTACTTAATTTCAGGCCTGGATTCAGAATAATCTTCAAAAAATCTTAGCGTTACTAAAACCATTTGAACTTAATGTGGTTCCCGTCCAAAAATAATGGGGGTAATTTATTGTTTACTTAATAGTAAAAATAAGAAATCGTTGTTTAAATATAACTTAAATTTTTTTAAATAACTATTCCATTTTTGTATGATTTGTTAACAGATAAATTGTTAATGAATTGATTTGTGTTTTTTATCCTGAGCTCTTGCCCGAATTTAAGTTCGTTCCGTCTATACAACAAAGAGTGAAAGGAACCTAAAGCGAAATTAATATGACAGGTCTTATATAATTTTACAGTCATACTAAGTGAGAGTACCATTACTCCATATCTCGGAAACTGTATTGGGGATCATTAGAAATGGTGCCAGAACCAGACTTTCTTTGCCGAATAGTTTAATTCATACTCTGCAACGGCGACATTAAATTTTCTAGCAACGGGTAGCTCTCGGGACAATTTATTGTCTACAACACAGCTATTCATGGTGGCACTAGTCAGTCATCTACGGAACTATACCGTCAGGGGAGTGTCTAAGCTTTCGCTCTTTCCATCCGGTCCCTCGAACATTTTGGACCTTCGGCGTTTATTGACAATGTCTTTTTGTCAAATGGGGATTTCTTCATCCGGCGAATTCACTCACTTTCAGAAACCTAACCACCTCGAGTCCAACTCCTCGATGGACAGAGACTATTATCCCCTGGGCAAACCCATCCCCGAGGTACACAATTCGCCAAAAGACTTCTCAATAGCAGGTGTGATCCTCCTTCGGCCACCTAATTGGTTAAGCCTCACGCAAAAATTCAGACGTGCAAACATATCAACCATACAAGGTGCCTCCCTGCGCTGCTCGAGTACGTGGTGTCGCAACTATGTACGCTGTGTCACAAGGACCCAGACCCCACTGCGGAGACCCGGTTCAGGCTGCTAGTCTTTTGGAATTTATGTATACGACAGTATTCAAAGCTATGGTTTTATCCTTTTTTTAAGTTTTCCAAAATAGCCGCCAGACAATAGCTGCGCTTCTAATTAACGTAACTGTACAATCCTTTTAGAAAGTTCGTAATTTTTAGGGGTTTTTTTCTTTTTAGAAATTTCCGTTCGTCTGTTCAATAAATAACTCGCAAACTGGTCTACCGATCGACATGAAATATGGTAGGAATGTGTAGAATCGCTACAGTTTTGGCACGTATAACTTAGAAGTTGGTAGGATAAAGATAACAGGGCGTCCCCGAAAGGGTGAACCAATTCGACTTTTTTGTTTTTTTTTTTTTATCGGAGATGAGCGGTACTCAAATCAAAGGGCACAATATCAGTTACAGTTTTTCCGGTTTCGAGTAACCGTAACGGAATTATGGTTTGTTAAAGTTGGGTTTCCGTTACCCCCCTCTGTTTTTCTAAACCGCTTTAGGTACGGAACGGATATAAAACTTTGCACGGATATTGGTCCGTATGATATATACGCATATACATATACACTGAACCAAAAAATTCGTAAATTCGACGAATTTACATTTAATATGAAGAATATTTCATCAAAATACGGTCAATGAAGCTGTTATTTGGATTGAAGAATACCATAGTCATATTGAATAATTACGAAATTATTGTAAATTGATGAATAATTTGTCAATATGAAGAAATTTTCATTTTTTTTTTAAATATAAAAATTAACATTGCGTCTTGTCTTATTCGTATTGAAACTAATTTCATTTATTATTATATGTCTTCAAGACTCTCACAATATTTATTAAACACTTTTTTATATACAAATAACCATATTACCCATTGTGTTAGAATCAGGATTCGAACTCGGTCCGCTTGCGTGCCAGTCCACTCACACTGCCATTGCGCCAGAAAGGAAATATACATCCAATGTTCTCAAGACAAGCACTACTTGATACACACTGCATGGCGGACGCCTTATTGAGACTCGGCCAGGACACTTTATTTTTTTTCTTTCTGACAAATTGTATGAAAAAATTTCTTTTTGGAATTGAGATTTCTATTAAAATTTAAAGGCAAAAATTACTCAGAAAATCGAAAATAAACAGAAAATGCGTTACTATAAATTCATCAGTGTGAAGAATTTTCGTAAAAGAGAAGAATTGAAGAATTGATTTTATCAATATGACTAAATTATTCACTGTGATAAAATATAATATATATAAAATATAAGAATGATGCTATTCTTCCATTTGATTAAGTTTTCTCCTTTTGACGAATCTGACAAATTGTGAATTTGTTATTTTGACGAACTTTTGTCAATCTTACAATTGCTTTCAATAATTTAGCGCAAACAAATCGTCAGTTTGAATACTTTCTTCTATACGAAGAAAAACTTTTACAAAGTGCGATTTCTTCAAATTGATTAAAAATTGTAAGCGAATAGTCATAAAACTGATGAAAATTTAGTTAATTTGATAAAACGAAAAACCAAATTTTCATATTGAATAATATGCAAATTTTTTCCAAAAATCTACCCGGACTTTTTCAATGGAACAAATTATTATTCAAATCAAATAAAAATTTTATTCAAAAGTTTACGAAGAAAAAATTCGTTCATATGAAGAAATATTTGGTTCAGTGACGCTAAATACTAAGTATGTTGATTTTTGCTAAAAAAAAACGTAAATAGCAGTAAATTTTTGAAATTTTAGTTTATGCCTGTGTATGCCTTGATAAGGATTCTTTGGAAATGATATAGAAAATATTTCTGCAAATTTTCATTCGATTAGCTTTGTCCAAAGACAATGGCAAGCTAGCGTCTATTCACCTGTTCGTGAACTGCTTAACCGATCAATAGCCAATTTGGTTGGAAGGGATTGGTAATTGTATTTGGCAAGAATACGTTTAAAGTTTGTAGGGATAAGTTAACAAGTTGTCCCTGAATGGGTGCAAAATGTGTCTTTTTTATTATCATTCATTAGAAAGGCGTGTTCATATCAAAGCGGGCATCGAAGACCGTTTATATTAGGTAGATTTTGTTAATACGGTATAACGGTAATGGAGTTAGAGCTAATAAATTCTGTTTTATATCTGTAGCCATGTCCTTGCGTATGTAAGTTTTTTTTTGTTGGGAGGTCTGTAGAAATGTTAAATCAAAATTGTCTGTAAATTTGCCGTTGAGTATTATTCAAACCGAAAATATTGTAAATCAATTTTTGGATCCAAGTCCAAAATAGAGTTATTGAGAGAATTTAATTTATTTTAAGTTTATTTCTAATGTATTACCCAAAAAGGATAATGTACAGCAAGTATTACGTACGCATTAAAACACGCTCGACTTGTTCTTGTCTATAATATAAAATTCATTTTCTTTAATTTAAAGTGGAAGGACGTGAAGTTCAGAACCTGAACTTTTAAGCTATCCACGCATCAGGCTTAGCATCTGATCTCTATTGTCATTGCATTTCCATCCAGATCTCCTCCCAAGCCGAAAACAGACAGAACCTCAGCGCTGTGCACTATTTTATGGAGGTTCTTCGTCGTTAACATTTTAAGAGGCATAGCTCAGTGGATGGGCCATAATGCGCCGCCATCGACTATGCGACTATTGGCCTCAACTGACGATCTGTTTTTACGTTGAACGAACCATTTCAGCCTTTAACCGCAAGACAATTGTGTAGGTATGTATTGGATAGATGCCTTCATGAACATCAACTAGCGAAAGTGATTATTTCTTCTTCTTCTCAGTACCGTATGTGGGCCATGGTGCGTAAACTCAGCCGTTTATAGGCAATTTCGAGTCAACGTTACATTGCATATCATTTCGGAGTGTATATAATGTTGCAAGCACTATGTATTTCCTATCCGCACATGTACGGAAATTTTGGACCACACCGAGATTCGATCTCCGGACCTCTAGATTACTAGCATCGTAGAGTGCGACTGAACCAAGTGAGCCACAGATTATTTATTCATCAAAATTTAAATTTATCCTTTGAAAATTATTTTGGCTTGCTTAACCAAATTATCCAGTGGGACACAGATTGAAAAAGCAGAAAATTTCCCCAAAATGGGGACCTCTGGGCATCCGAGCAATACTAGTTCACACAAGGTATAGTGATAAATGATAATATTGCACTTATGTGTCCTATAAACTTTCGTTGCAAATATGTATTATTATATTATTATTGTTATGTATATGTACATACGATTATACATTATTCCATGGTTTACGTCAAGTAGTTTCTAACCTATTCCCAAAATAAGCACCAAGCCCCTTAAGTAACACCAAACCATAAATAAATTTACGAAATAAATCAGCACGTTTCTGACATCCAATCTGCATATGGATTTTATCAGAAATAAATTTACATAAACCGCGTGTGAACTAGACACAGTTTACATTAAGTCGTTTTTCAAACCAAGAGCCTTATATGAACAGAGTGGAAAATATTTTACTATTGCAACACATCACACATATGTATATATATACGGTTATGGGCAAGAAGAACTTTTAATTGTCTATCTAACAACATGTATGACCTTGGTGCATACGTAATCGGGGCAAAACGCATTTCATATACACCCCGCTATGGGCACCACAAAGCCAGACTTGTATGTTATAGGAGCAAAATCGGTCGAGTGTCGCGATTGATTCAGATGGTAATTGAGATGATGTTGATGACGCCTCTTTATTCTATAACAAACACATCAAGCGAAGGTGGCGGTGCTTATGGTGACTTACATGATTCGTTTTTACCGACTATACGACCTCAAAATATAGTAAAAACGATTTGTAGTAGCACAACACAGTCAATAGTCTCGTACTCATCTAAGTTGTAGTCGGTCAGTCCGCGTGTCATCCAGTAATGGTTATTGTCACTCGGCCACAGCCCCACACTAATCCGTGGGAGGCATATTCTTATAAATTGTACTAGCTCACTAGTTCGAGTATCATAAATCCATTTCAGACAATATAAGAAGTAACTTGATATCGTACACGTATCAAACAAGTTTTTGTTCGATTGTGCATATGCTTAGCGACTGTGGCGAGCTGTCGAATGTGGTTTTAATTGTTGCCCAGATATGCATTGCAACCATAAAACCGAAAGATCAATTAATGCATTATGGAATAAATCAAATGTAAACCGCCGCGCCACAATGCATTCTAGATATCTCTATCTTTGAACTTGTTTTGATGTTATCTAAACATGCATCGTATATTAAAATCTTTTGTTTATGATCAATAAATCCAACTGGCTTATATTGCTACATTTCAACATTAATCCTTTCTATTTAACATAGATCGGTGCATCTTGTTATATTAACCATCCATAAGCATACCTAAAGCGCGGTTTACATGAGTCGTGTAAATTGTCCAGTAGTGCTTTTCACCCTACCACCGTGCTAGTCACTATCAACTTGTTGTTCCTTGAAAAAAAATGGGGTTCCATTCTGGGATGAACAACCACGTATTTTTAATATTTTTCTTGGTTTTGTCCTCAAATTTCAAATCAGCGACCCTAAATTTAAAAAAAAAACCAGATCGAGGCTAATTTGAATAGTTTTTCTTACATGAACCCAATATTTGGGGTTGGTTTGTATGACAGCCCTATGACGTAATGTTCTGATTCCATCCATTCCTAGATATGTTTTGAGGCTTTACTAGGAACACATTTGGGTGAAGATTGGTTCATAAAGAAAAAATTTGTTCTTAGAAGAACCTAATTTGCAGGGGTTGGTTTATATGACAGCCCCATGACGTAGTGTTCAGATTTCATCCATTCCTATATATCTTTTGAGACCTTACTAGGAACACATTTAGATGAAGTTTGGTTAAGATTGGTTCATAAAGACAAAAGTTTTTCTTAGAAGAACCTAATTTCTACGGGTTGGTTTGTATAAGAGCCCTGACGTAGTGTTCTGATTTCTTCCGTTCCTGTATATTTTTTGAGGCTTTACTAGGAACACGTTTGGATAAAGTTTTGGTTAAGGTCGGATTAAAATAAAAAAAAGTGTTTCTTAGAAGAACTTGATTTTCACGGATTGTTTTGTATGGCAGCCATATTACGTAATGTTCCAATTCCATCCGTTCCAAGATATGTTTTGAGGCTTTACTAGGAACACACTTGGGTGAAGTTTGGTTAAGATTGGTACATAAAGAAAAAAGTTGTTGATAAGAACCTAATTTTCAGGGGCAGCCCCACGACCTCATGGTCCGATTCCATCCGTTCCGACATATATACAGCGTACACTAAAACGAAACATGTATACACAATTTCAACCCGATAGCTTCAAAACTGAGGGACTAGTTTGCGTTGCAACAGAAGGACAGACAGACAGACAGACATTTCTCAATCGATTTCTCTCGTTACACTGATCAATAATATATATGTATACTTTATATAGTCGGAGGTGCTTCCTTCTGTTCGTAGCATGACAAAGTTAATATGTAGGTATACGCTTTCTCATAATGATGGTATAAAAACAGGAGCTAAAAAACCTGAAAACCAGTCCTGGACAGGTGGTTAAAAACCAACAGGGCTGAAAAACCTGAAAAATAGGTGTTCTAAAAAACGGGAACCGATACATGGTTGAAAAAACGGGACGAAAAAATGTTGAAATTGTATTTTGATGGACAATTGAAAGATAGCAGTCCACTACACTCCCAGCCAACCATAATATACTATCAGTGTGAGTTATGTCATCACAATTTTCAAATTCTCTTCAACCTTGTCATTCTTCGATAAAATGTGTTAGAGCAACATGCCAGATGTTAGATCAGCTGAAGAAATAGAGAATTTTCTTTATTGAATCAACTTCAAGCTAAACAGCATTATATGCTAATTAATTATTGATAATTTGCATTTTTCTTATATGGTGTTCTGGGTAGGCGGATAATCGATTAACAAGATATCAATATAGATCTAATTTCCGGATTGTTTTCTGTTTGATAGAGTAAATTTTTAGTGAATTTTTATTTATTAATCGAAAAATATAATCAGATGATGAAAATATGCCGATTGTTATCCAACTATTGAGATTGTAGATTTTTTATATGTTTGTCTGTTTGCAAATATGTATTGCAAGCGCACATTTCTTATGGACCATTCATTTTTTCTTCATGTTTGGTCAATTTTAATTAATTAAATAAAAAGTAAATACGAGAAATATACTCGTGCACATCAATGTGTATGTCCAAATGATTATTCATTAAGAATAATTTTAGCTTCCACTGTCATTAGTTGAACGGTTTTAGTATGTATATTATTATAAAGTGCCAATTACATTAATATTCCGGCTATCTAACAAACATTTTTAGAAATGTAGAATATTGTAATTGATTTGACATGTTAATTGCCTTTGTCGGAGTCTTTCGATGAATAACATTAATATGTTTAACACTCTGTTGAAAAATGCTTGCGTAAATACTTGCTAATTATAAAAACAAATAGCATCAATATACATTCAACACACGCGGATTCCACTAATCAGCACGACTCTGTTTTCAATAATTTGCTATATTCAATGCCAAATGCAAGTGATTTATTCTACAAGGAATTCACTTACATGTCTGAGCTATTCGTTTATTATTATAATTATTAATTGTTTGTAAACAAAGAATGACAAAACCTATTTATTACTATGCACATGTTAGTTGAAACGAGTGTTACTTATTCAATTTATTAAATTGTGTGATATGAACTGTTGACGTTGACAAAGTTACGAAATTGATATTCCAAAGATACGAACTTAGTATTCCACAAATACGAATTTGATGTACATATCAAATTGAATGCTTTACTTCTTGTATTCTCCGATCGGCAGTTATCCTTAGGGCCCTTACATGGACTTAACCGCATTTAACTCTTAAGTATTTTTGTTTGTTTTTAATTTAACGCTTGTTGCATAAAACAATGAATAAAAAAAACAATCCTTACGGAAAATAGCAAGTTTTGTCAAAAAAATTAAAAAAACCGATGGTGTACTTATTATTTGGCCGAGCTGAAAACCCACTTCAAAGCTAATATCGGGAGGGACTAAAATAATAGGGGGATGTCATTTAGTTTTCGGCTCCGTTGGCATTGTTGTATCCTAATTGTTGTAATGGCTATCTATTTGGAGTTTCAATTTAAAAAAGGGTACGAAAATTTGGCATATGTGTATGTCGTCATGGGAGATTCCCGTAAAAAAGACGTTCACTGGTATGTTTCTTTGATTGCTCAGCATGGAAATGTTACTCGTCAACGTGACCAAACCTAAAATAGTGACCGATGCTCCTCTTATTCCTGGCCACATCCAACTACCAACCAACCAACCCAACCGTTCGCAAACTTTAGCTCAATGCCCAAGGATTTAATTTACTGGAATCGGCTAGCCCTATATAGTGGCAGGATGCCGCGGCAAAGTGATGAGAATCATTGTGTCGACTCTGTAAAGAACTACAAATAATTACCTTTGTATACCATATACGCCGCAGGGGGGTTTGTGTCCATGTGACACTCAGCCAAGGAAGGCTGTTTGTAGTTGGACAAAGATCTTTGGTGAGCTACGACACCACGGACCTAGTAGCGCAAGGGGGCCCCTGGTACAGTTGATACGCCATGGCGAGGATCTGTACAAAGACCATTCGGGCGGTAACGGTCCCGTGCTCCTGAGTTATGTACGGGTGGCTCTCGGCGTGTCTACCTCCTCCCATAGTTTGCGGGAGGGAAGCACTAAATGCCAAGCACGATTGTGATGTCCTCTGGTGGGGGAGTGCATCTTATGGAAATCGTGTGAGCTTCGGGGTTGACGGCTTCGCATAACCCGAGTCCAGAAGGGGCTAGTTAGGGAGAACGGCCTTGGTGGTAAATGCCTACGCGCCTATATCTAACTAGTTTGTGGATTGATGACCACACTGCCCGAGTCGCATTGCTGACTAGTAAACTGAAGGGGCCACCTGGATGTGAAAAGCAGCGCTACGTGTCTGCACAGGCACGTAGTCACAGGTCCAACGAGCCTGGGATGTGCATGTCCGAATTCGACGTAAGGCTTAACCAATAGGGGGCCGAAGGAGGATCACACCTGCTATAGAGAAGTCTATAGCGAATAGTGTACTACGGGGATGGGTGTGCCCAGGGGACCATGGTCCTTGCCCATCAAGGTGTTGGACTCGTAGTGGCAGGAGGTTGTTACCCAAGTCATCCAGCTAGTGATGCAATCCCGGGGTTGGATTCCTGATGGTGTGTGCATGCGCCGGATGGAGAAATCCCCGTCTGACAACAACACCTTGTCAGTAAAAAGCCGAAAGTCCAAACATTGAGCGGGACCGGGAGATAAAGGGCGAAAGGCTAGGTGCTCCCCTGACGGTATACCTGTAGATGGTTAGCTTGTATGGATATACATATAATACTCTAGACTTTATTTTGAACACTTACACTTACTTTTGCTTTTAACTTTTAAATTTTGGAATTTTGTACAAATAATCTTATCAAATCGCAGATTACTTTTCCCGAAAATCCTATCATTTTTTCGGAAAAAAACAACTCCCCCCTAAGTGACAGTAGGGGGATAAATATCGATATCTGCTCAATAGAGACCTCCCTAATACTCCTCACTTAAAGTATCTCCCATACAAAGTGATCTACCACGAGTTTGTTCTACGCACCGTTCTTACGTTAAATTGAGAATACTGTGGAACTAATTGATGTGTCACTTTGTATGCGAGATATCCTTAGTTTTGATTTTTGGAGGTCTATCTCAACCGAAATTTTCCGCTCTACTGATACTCCAGAGTTAAGGACATGTGTTTTTTTTTCTAAACGGAAATGGGGGATTATGGGGATCCTTAATTGGATCAATTCGATTTTATTATCCGTCTTGTGTATAGAGTATAATTTTTCAAGAAAAGGACTAGAGTATCGTAAATAAGTATTCAACTGAGCGCATATCTTAAAGACATCATAGTAACCCATTGCATGCGGTAGTCCAGAGTGGCTATGTTTGGCGTTAATTTGTTTCATTCGAATTGTTTCAAATGTCATCCCGCAGGGGAAGTGTGTTCATGTGACACACATATTTGGTGAGTTGCGACACCACGGACCCGAGCAGCGCAGGGAGGCCCCTGGTATGGTTGATACGCCATGGCGTGGATCTGTACAAAAGACCTTCGGGAGTTGACGGTCCCGAGCTCCCGAGCTCGTCATGTATGGGTGACACAGCATAGCTTGACTTTTTCCCTATTCCTTCAAAAAGTCAGCTATACAAGCTCACACGACGCAGTGCTTCCTCGTAGGGGAGAAACCACATATAAGCGTACGTGTCTAGTCTCGGAGTTGGCGGCTTCGCAGAACCCAAGCCTCGAAGGGGCCAGTTAGGGAGAATGGCCTTTGCGCCTATACCTAGCTGGCTTGTGGATTGATGACCACACGGCCCGAATCAAATTGCTACTTAGTAAACGGACGGAGGCCAAACCTATGTGAACGGTAGCGCTATGAGTCTGCTTTAAGCAGACGAGTAGTAAACAGGCATAACGATCCTGCGGAGGCGTCCGAATTCGTTAGGTCTTCCGAAAGGGGGCCAAAGGAGGATCACACCTGCTATAGAGAAATCTTTAGCGAATAGTGTACCTCGGGGATGGGCGTGCCCAGGGGACCATGGTCCCTACCCATCTAGGCGTTGGACTCGAGGGGATTCGTGGTGATGGACAAGTCGACCAGCTAGAGTCGCATCCCAAGGTGGGGATCCAAAGGGAGGCATCCCGGCGGAGAACACCATTCCGGCTTTAAGCCGGATAAATCTCGTCGTCCCGCAAGGGAGGGAGGTTATGGCTGCATAGCTCAGGTACTCCTAATGGCGAAGCGTAGTAGACGCAGGATGGATGTTTCAAATGTCAAACAATTTATAAAGCTCCCCATAAATTGATACACTTTCCGCCATAAAATCATGCAGCGTTCCTTCTCCTTTGGGCCGTGACCCTAAATATCCTGGCGTCGTGCTTAGGCCTCTCGCGCAATGACGGTCCTTCGGTCGCAGTCTGAGCTTCTGATTTTTGGTACAATTTCTCAGCTGCCTTCGCCTTTGCTTGAGCTATACCAAGCGCTTTACTTTCTTCCGGCATTGCATGTAATTTTTGCTAAGTTGAACCCGTTTGGCTTCACTGCTTGACTCACATGTCGTCTATGCCTTAAATGTGTTTGATTTGGCTTGCACTGTTTCTTTAGTTTCGGCGTTCCACCACCATGTTTCTTTCTTCGTGAGGAGTGGACCTTTTGAAACTACCAAGTGCCTTTTCCGCCTCACTTACCGATCTTTTAGCGAAATTATCCCATATTTGTGTTGGACTGTGCTCGGTGGAGTTGAATGGAGTTACTACAGGTTCAAAGTTTTCGTTTGTGTGATTGTCCCACTTGATTTTTTTTCGACTGGCTTGGGAGTTCTTCTATTTCTTGCTCCTCCTACTTTCCAAATAAATTCTGACAGGAGCAATTGATGTTGGGGAGCGTAGGCACTTATTACGTTCCACACCCTTCCGCAAATAACCAATTTGATGCAGATCAAGCGATCACTCCTCTTCGCGAGCCAACAAAGAGGAGGCCAGAATAATGCCAAATCCGTTTCTTTGATTCGTGGTTCCGTTTTAGTACAATTTGTACTTCTTGGAATTCGTAAGAAACCGCCCTCTGTTGGTATGGGTATTTCGCCACTTTGTCTCTTACACGCACATAATGTCTATCCCTCTCCGACTCATGATATCCTCAATCTGCTCGCTATTTGACGTCATGGCACCGACATTCCAGCTTGCTTGCAACACGCAGCTTCTCCACAATGAAGTTGGACTGCCTGATATTGCTCGCCTCCGTCGAGTTCTGGCGCGATCTAGGTTCGTTCCGGGATCACACAACTGCATAGCAGAAGTAGTGCCCAGCAGGGTAGTGCTTATAGCTGCGTGAATTTCCATAAGGCCTTCCATCTCTTACACCTTTTGGATAAAGTAACAACAACAACGCATTCGTCTCGGCGATGACACCATCCAAGATAGGGCTGCCTGTAGAAATATGCTGAGATATTACCGCCAAAACGGGCGATGTGCCTACACCGCAGGTCGAGCAACGCGAAACCACGGAGCGGTATAAATAACGAGGCAAGGAAGAAGAAAGGAGAAAGGTTGTGTATTTTGGCAATAGTGTGTGGAAAGAAGTTTATATTAGACTCAATGAAAAGGTTCTCACAAACTGGAAACAATTTTCATGTCAAAACGTATTTTTATTTGCAGCCTCATGGATACCGAAGAACATGTTGTCCTCAACATCTAGGCAATGAGTCCTGTAGCTTTACTCTAAGTCGAAGCCTTTTTATTCCGACTCTTCTTGCATACCTTTCCTTCCCTTCTTCCGCATTATTTTATAACGTCCTATTACTCACTACTGAAAATCCAGGTGGGCTTAGCCAACAAATATTGTGACTTGAGAAACTTTCTCAAACAGCTTCTAATTTTGTCCTTAAACAATGCGAAATGAAACTTATTCTGACTTAGGGGAAGTAAAATTTTAAGAAATAGCATTGAAGAAGTATAAAATATTGTTTGAGTTAGAGAGGTTTTTGACTTAGAGAAATTCGATTTAGAGGTTATATATGCGAAACTGACAGGAACGCCAGTGAAACACTACGCCAGTGAAACACTAAGGCCCGTATTTATGAACATTCCTTAACTAAAGGAGACTTTTTTTTTTTCTATGAAAAAGTATGGGAAATGACATTTAATTTATTGAATTTCGGCATCCTTGACCCAAGGTCTCCTTGACCTGTGGACTTTCGCATAGCGGCGGTGACATCAGGAACAAAGCACAACCCTGGTCAAAGGAGACAAAAAAGTCTCCTTGAGTTAAGGAATGTTCATAAATACGGGCCTAAATGTGTTCGAAATAAGTAATAATTCTGCTTAAGTAGGTTTGCTTGTAATTTGAAGCTTGTAGTATAGTACAAAAGGTTCAAAATAGCCCCAAACCCAAAGCTAAAAAAAAATGTGATCCCAAATTGTTGAATACACCCAATATACGCAGTAAAAAGTTACACCAATTTGTGCTATAGACTTGTGAAATAGACTAGGATGACAAGATCTTGTTCATTATATTACCAACAAAATTTATTTGATTTGTCCTCAGGACATTTTAGGTTTGACATAGTTTTCCAGTGCAAAAAACTGAATTTTCACCACTTTGCCCTTTTCATAGAAAAATTCTTTTTTTTTATGTTTGGGTTTTTAGCTATCTGCACTATACTATTGCCAGAGTTGATAAATTAATATGTAATGCAGAGAATTCCAGAACTTTTTCGTAAACTTGAATGTAACGTCAATATGAATCATCAAACTTCGAGCTCCAAAAGAATCTGATTTTACTTTACAAAACAGACTTTTCATTCTTCTGGTTAATACATATATATACGTATGTAATTTAAATATGAAACACGACACTTCAATACCTAATGCTATTTTATTTTTCTTCATTACAGGTGCAACAATTGTTCAACTTCAATGGCACAGCCGACTATCGACGTCTATATTCCGCACAAAGAAGGAGACCATAACCGCCTGGCCTAAGTGCTTAGTCACACCTTCTTCATTAACTCAATCTTCCATTTATGGACGCAATCGCATTATCTTGTACAATCGTTGATCATGCATATGCAAATGAAAAAGCCATAATCGATCGTAATTGATGATCATTCGCGATCGAAGTCAATAAAAGGAGGAAAAGTATATTAAGTTGATTTATAAGATGTACAGCTAAAAATAATAAACCAAGACTGAATATCATACAAAGCGGCTTTAAAATGGAAATGCAAAAACCCGACCGACTGCCTCCCGAGCACCAACAATCCGATCGTGCGGATCAGTTGGCTAGTGACAGTGGCATTGAGAATCTATCGATTGTATCCAACTTGTCGGGAGGAACGAATAGCAGTGCCAGTCCTAGACCGTTTAGCAATCATGAAAGTTGCAGTGGTGCCCACGAACACGACGCCGGCGGCGAAATTCTTCGATTTTCAAAACGTATTTCCACAGACTCTAGCTCGACATTTGAAATTGTCGATTTAAGTAATTCGCCCGATAGTGGAGCGAGCGGAGATAATGATACCGACGATGTACCCCAATACGTGGCCAGGGGTAGAAGCCAAAGTAGTCCGCAACCACCTAACGAATTGAATTTACTATTAAGACTAGACGAAGCTTCGCAGCTAGGTCAACAAACAATATTTAAGCCATGCGAAATTGATACGCATGAAGAGCGTGATACATTTTCACCTGTGAATAGTGCTGGATATTTGAGTGATCAGCAACAAGAAGATGCAATGGATGAGACAACGGCTGGTGCAGCAGCAGCGGCGGTACCAACATTTCGTAGTCAAAGTATCGATTTCACGTCTACATTAGACAATGACAACCATTCTGGCGCTTCTTTAGATCTCGACGACAACAAAACGCACGAGAAGAAACGTCTAAAGTCCGCGACTTCTTCGACGAAAGAAGAGAAGCAACGACAAAACGAAGAGATCGTGATCATGGAAACGTCTTCCATATCATCCGAGACGGGTTCATGGGAATCTGTGTTTCCCCAACAGAAGGCAGCCGGTGGTGTGGAAGTAAAAGAATGTTGTCAGAATTTTTTACAGAACGAACGAAATTCGTGTGCACAAATTGTTGGTCGGCCCATTCCAACGCTGGCCGATGGCTTCGGTAGTATGATGACAAATCCGTCTGCTCCGCCATCGATGACGGCTTGCTTTATTGATGCTTCATCGCTGCTTGACGAAACGGATGTAGCTTATCCCAGCCTGGGATCGATGATGCCCGATATAGCGTGCCAGTCGTCATCGAATAGCCAAGATGTCGTTGAAAAGGCGAGAGAAACATCAAGGTCAGTTCAGAGTAACAGCAACTCCAGCAGTTCGGTTGATTCACCCATCAAATCCAGTTCGACCGAAGAGAACACAAGCAATTTATCGGACGAGGAAAAGCTGTGGAAACGAAAGAATTCAAAGAAGGGAACGGCTCGAGCTGATGTTAAGGATCAGTTCGTTCGAGGAGTCGAAACTGAATTTCCCTTATTCACATCGAAGGAAAAATCGACGGACAGCTCTGCGCCCAACCACAGCAACAATGATTTGGACGATCACGAAACACGCCAACGAAGGGAGCAAGAACGTATTCAGGGCACACTTTTATTCCAGAACTCCATTCAGCAATTCTCAGGTCATCTGATCAGTCCTAAAATGCCCTTTCCGGATGACAGTTTGGCGGACTTTGGTCCAGTTTCAAATATAGCCTATTCAGAAGGACATCAGTATGATTCGACCAGTAGCAATTTTGGCGATGCCAGCGATTGTGGTGAATCTTTAAGTCATTATAATTCTCACATGCCATCAGAGTCGGAAGCATCGATGTGCATTTTGCCCGACACTCCACACAATTCAATCATGCAAGTTGATCCAATCAATCGGTTGAGAGAGTCGTTTGGACACTATGCAGGAGCGGATGATCCAACTAATCCAATAAAAATCCCGAAAAGAGTAACGCGTTGTGACGATTCTGCGCCCATTGTTTCAGGTGGTGCATCAATAAAGGACTTCACTCCGAAGCAGTGTGAAAGTCCGCCCGTGCGTAGGAAAACGGATAGCTGTCCCATCGTATCGGGCGGCTTCATATCAATCGGCAGTAACATTGACAGCGAAGACGCCGAGTCACAATCGAAAGGGAAAGAAAAACCAAGGAATAATACGCAATCCGTGAAAACGTGGGTAGTTGACATGAGCGATTGTCAAAGTCGAAGACGACGAAGCACAAGCTCATCATCTAGTACCGAAAATACGACCAGAACTACAGAAAATTCGGGATCGGATACGAAGAATGGTGGAACCGGATTCTATGTATCTCTCAACGATATGCAGGAGCCGAAACCAATTGATTCACAAGTGGAATTTGGACACCTGTCTCGAGATCGACTGAGTCGGTCCTGTCACGATAATGTGCGTAAGCCCACAGGATTCTACCTTGATATGTCAGAAAGCGAAAATTCTCGAACGGCTACGCCACCACCGACTGCCAACTCCGAAACACCGCCAACGAATGGCAGTGCCAGTGATAACAAAAAGAACATATTTTCCATGTTCATTGATTTTGGCGAAAAGAAGAATGTTCGACGAAGAGAACCTCTCTCGTTGGCATCCCGACTGTCGACTTCGTTAACTCAAAAGCGGAATGACAGTGATTCGATGAAGAGCAGTTGCAGCTCTCTCGAGACAGTTATGACCCAAAGTACAAGCAGTCATTGTGGCCCGGAACGGTTTGATTCAACTGGTGAAACAGCCAAGACTTCGTCTGACGAGAGTAAGAAACCGTCTTATATATTCACGGAGAATGATTCGCCGGTTCTGCGACGAACACCGGTACGTTCAGTGATGAAGGATGAATCGAAACGGCACTCGTGGAACAATTCCGAAACAAAAAGCGCCCAAAACGGCAATCGCGAACACAAGCGATCTGTTAGTCTTGTAGCCGATAAGGGAATGATGAGTATCATCGACAAACTGCCGATAATTTCGAAAACTTCCTCAATGTCCATAGACTCCTCATTGTCACCATTCGACGATTTTACATGTTCGAAATCAGAACTAAGCACATACTCAAACAATTCAAATTCGGGTACATCGGCATCCATACACTCGAGCGGTGGCGACGAGGAGAATGTTGCTAAGAAGACGAAGAAAAGGCGAAGAGACGTTCACCTGAACGAAACATTTGATAAGAGTAGCCAGGGATCGTTAACTGATGGCGTATTCTCCAAGGATTCTTCGCCCATCTCAACAACTGATACCGAAGACTTGACTTTCCAACAGGAGGAAAGTATGTGCCTCGCCGTAGAAGCTACGGGCGGGACCAATAAAGATTCTTTTCCACGTGCCGTCATAATGGAAACTATTATTGAAACTAAGGAAACAGCGTCGCCGAAAAAGATTCCACCGAAAAGTCTATCAAATGGTGACAATAAGTCACACACTATGGAAACACTTCACGCTACGATTGAAAAGCAAAAACAATTGCTGGAAACCGTGTCTGAGCACGTGGAGGCAAATTCGACGTTTGTCAAATTGTCCGACATGGACAAACCTATAAATAAATTTGAGTTGCATTCTCCTGAAAATGTGATGTCCAAATCGGTTGGTTCGCATCGACACATAAGCCGTTTATTCCAGGACACGAATCGATCACGTCCTCATTCATGGAATATGTCTCGCTCGATTGGCAACAACATTGCCAACATCACTTCGTCTGTGGAGAATTTAAGGAGCTTGAGTCGACTTTTCCCACACCTATCGCGCGAACTGAGCAACAGCCTGCCAGGCGATGTAACGTTTGATACGTCGTTCATTCGCAGCCCGCACGACAACGAATACGGTCAATCGGACTATTCAGGCGAGTCTAGTCTGGCGTCAAGTATTAGCCGATCGGGAATGGATGAATCGTCCATATCCTGTCGTCAACCCCGTCGCTTGGGTGAAGATCTTCTGAAAATGTTCCTGCAGGAAATCGGAACTGACGTAGTGGTTGAAGTCAATGGACGTCGAATAAAATCGCACAAGTGTATTCTCCGTTCGAGATGTCAGTATTTTGCTGCAATGTTAGCCGGAGGATGGGTTCAAAGTGCCGGGAATGTTATATCACTTCCTGGCTACTCGTATAGTTCGGTACATTTTGCACTATGTCACATCTACTCGGGCGCTTCACATCCACCCGATGGTATCAGTTTAATGGAGCTGGCAGCGCTAGCTGATCTTCTGGGACTGGAGGGACTCAAGGAAGTGACGGCACACAGCTTGAAACTTAACTACTGTCACAATTTCCATAAACCATGTTCGGGATGTATTGATGGCATTTTGCAAGTGTTGCCGGTGGCTTTGAATCACGCGCTGGATGATTTGTATCGGAAGTGTTTGAAGTGGACGTGTCGTCATTATATGAAGGTGTGGCCAACACGATCGTTTGCCCAATTGCCGACGGATATTTTTGCACGATGTCGACAAATGCTTGTGGCTCATTTGGTGAGTATTTTTACGATTCATGTTATATTTTGAAAAGAAGGAAGCAAAACAGTGTTTCTCTTGCATCAACAAATCTTTGAGGAACCTATTCAAGAAGCATTTTCCAAAACACTTCTATTGGCTCTATGCAAAATTTTATATTTAAAATTAAAAAAAATTGCAATCCCGTAAGAAAAGCGTTAGTGAAAGTTGTTGGGTCTGATACTAGCTTCATTGGTTAAATAAAAATTAGAACCTTTGGTTGAGAAAGACAAGGTTAACTTTAGCATTTAATTTGCCATATCTTCTACCCTGAATAATCAGGTCAATGAACTTGGATTAGTTTGCGGTACCATTCCTTCTCAAGTTCGTTCTTTTTGAGCTAAGTGTTAAGTGAATTGCTATCCATAAGTATTTTTCATATTCAATCAAACAATAATTTCCTTTAAATTTTATAGACAACGGAATCCGTTCTCGAAACAATTCTAGACTGCGATCACTTAATAACCCAATTGGCTCCGTGTCGATGGGCAACGGCCATCGAAAATCTTGTTCGCGACATTCTCGATGCTGCCTATGGCTACCTGAGTGATCATTTCTCAAGTCTGATTGCAAGCGATAGTTTTCTATCATTGGGTCACGACAAATGTCACAATATCTCACGACTGGAAACAATTCTGCTACAAACGGCATCATCATTGCTTCCGGATCAAGCGTGTCGAAGTTACCAGCGAATAACAAGGTTAAATACAGTCTTGGCAGCGAAAGTGATAAAAGTGCCAGGCATGAGTGATCATGGTAATGAGTTGGCTAACGGCCGCGGCACAGCAGAAAGTCTGCATGAGCACGAAGAGGCAATGGAATGGAACGAAGAGTTTATTCGGCTTGTTAGCGCAATACGATCCGCTGTGGAACAATGCTTGACAAAGCAATGTGCTCGAGCGATGCGTGTCGTTTCGTGGCAACGTATGGACTTGGAGTTACGCAAGAAAATTCAAAAGCTTGCATGTCTTACGGAACCGCTGGATTTGCGAAGAAGCAAGAATATACCGAAACAGATTAGTTTCAGTGCAAGTGGAAATCGTAGTCAGGATTTGTATCAGGTGAAGTTGGCGATACAGGCCCATTCGAAGCGAGCATTGGCGCAGGATACGCAACTCTATCGAGCCACAGCACATACACAAACAAACAATAACGAAAATCATAGTAAAAATATACAAACGAACGAGAAGGCGGTGCAAGCAAATCATGAGAATAAGGAAGCGATTGGTAATTTGAATTTGTTCAAAATCAGATCTGTATTGACTGTATATTCCTTTCTTTCAGGCAAAGTTTCCAAATCGACTTCGAAATCCAATGTTTTGCATCAAGCCCAAATCACCAACAAACCCAAGCCGGATAGAGTCAACGTGTTGGGACATCGTCGCACACATTCCGAAGATTCATCAACATCGGCAAAACGCTCCTCCTCCTCCGACTTTGTACCAACGCAAAAGTCTGCCTCGACGATCAATGCACCTCGTTTGGCCGACGTACGGCCTCGCTATTTAGAACCTAGAAAAGCGCGTAGTGGCCCACTGAAAAGTCAGACAAGCTCAAATATACCATCGCTAAAGGGCAAGCATATTTCCTCGTCAGACAGCTCGCGTACATCTAGTCCGGCTGCCGGACGTAATAACAAGACTGCCGCTCGTAAAATTGGTACAAAATCAACAAATATGTCGCTGGATAGTCTAGCATCGCCGTCGAAAAAAGGTTGCGTTGGTGGTAAATTAAAAAGTCGCGCTGATTTGGACATATCCATTGATTCCCTCGGCGACTCTATGAAGAGTTCAATGCGAACGGATAAGACAATTTCACAAGAATCGTTAATTCGTTGCGACGCAAACAAAACGAAAGATAATAAAATATCTCGTTCGCACCCGATTATCAATAAGGAAAACATACAAAATTCCAAGACCGCACCGAACAAATTTGCCCGCAACAAACCGCTATCGTGTCAAACAACATCGGGTTCGAGCCCTTCGTCTGTTACGAACAAATCCGGGCGTATTTCCAGCACGACCAGTTCTATGAACTCGCCACGCGATGCATTTAAGAATCGATCAATATCAGTGCCGGCCGGATCGACAAACAATAACGGCGCCCGGAAGAGTTTCCTGACGGCAAAATCACGTGAGATTCTGGCACGTAAATCGGCAGCTGCCAAGCTGAACGATTCCAACAGTTCGGTGGAGAAAATCCCTCAAACGAATAATGTAGTTTACAAGTCAAGTTCTAGTTCAAATATACCCACGCGACGTGTTGTACAGTCAACGAATTTGAATCAACGACGTAGTTTAGGTGCAACTAGACCTATATCGAGTACGCTAATTACGCCGACGCAAAGTAGTCAGCTTAAGTGCGTGCAACGTAATAATTCAACGTCGAAAGCGGATCGACGATTGGTGAATGAGAAAAATGAGAAGATGGCAATGAAGAAGATGATTCATGACAATAAGAAGGAGAAGTCGTGCGACCGGGGAGTAGAGGAGAAAATTGAATTGTTTATTGAAAGTCCTCCGGCAGCGAAGGAGATGCGTATTGAATCGAAATTGGAACGATCGAGTACATTCTGTAAAGAAGTGTCGGATCTTCCTATGAGCGAGCTGAAGATTATTGAATAGGTCAATTAGGTAAGTAGATATCGAAACAATATTGTATTTATCATAGGTACCTAACATGTTCATGGGCAGGTTTTCGCAGAAATGTGCAGTTTCGGAGTTATAAGCCCTAAAACGGAAAAACTCCGAAAATTTTGGGTTGTTTTGCGGTTCGGCCCTGTTTCGCAACGAAATTTTAGTGGGAAATTCCAAATTCGTGCTTAGCATCTAAAAAGAAGAAATGAAAAACAGAAAAAAAAATTCCACAGGGTGGGGTACTCTCTCTCACCTTATTTAACATCTACATGCTCAAAACTCCGCAGCCTCCTGATGAAATCCAACTAAATACCTATGATAGCGATTGCACCGTACTCGCAACGGGAAAAGGCAATTTTTCAATCTGAAAAATATGGTCAGCTCTGCATCTAAATCCATCGTGACTTTTCTTACTACTTAGTTATAAGCTGACCAGACGTACAGCATTTTGCTGCACAGTACAGCATTTGGCTACACAGTACTGCATTTTCACCTGTAGTACATCATTAATAAATGTACAGCAAAATATACAGCGTTCTCAATGCCACACACAGAAATTAAAATCCCTACATAAGCTCCAATGAATTGTCCTTTCTTAAAATCAGGTTTTAAAATTTGTAACATCTTTTCTGACAAAATGGGACCGCCAATTTAAAGTGATTTAAAATAATTTTTATCATAGATTTGAATTACACCTACCCCTATACCTTCTAAAAAAATTCCGGGCTAATGGTGTTGAACAAATTTTGGGCTTGCCCCTTATAAAAGATATCCTGGCTACGTCCTTGCTTGTTATAGCGTTGCGTGTTAAAACATACATTTGTTCTTCACATGTTGATAATGTTTTATCAACTAGTACATGGACATTTAGGGTTCCTTTAAGGGTCCTGCATAGTATTAACAAGAGCTTATGCTTTCCTAAGGATAACCGAATTCCGCAATGTGTACAGCATTGGGCTTTGGGGAGGTCTGGTCGTCTTAACTTAGTAGAGAGATTACAGGTGGAAGTTTGACATTTTTATTGACAAAAACAAAAGTTTATATTGTGCATTGATACATTTGGAATTCAATTTGTTTTTATTTTAATTCCGTCCGTCTGGTTATTACGTTTGCCCATACATGAACTGAATTCCTCCCCCACGTAAAATGAGGCGTAGGCTTCGAGATCTTGAGAGAGATTCAGGGATACAAGGCGCTTCGATGATGAGTCGTACAGAGCTGCCATTGCGATTAAGACTGAAGAAATGGATCAATATATCTCGCTGCTACAACCTATTTCTCCTGAGGAGATTAGGCTCCCGTGAGTCACTAGGCTTCCTTTTAAGTCTTTAAAAAAGACCATAAAATCCCCATTTGTATGTGTTCCACACACATAAAAGGTTCTAAATAAATGCTAAAGTCTCCATAGATGTGTGTTTATTTATTTATTTATTCAAGAATACCAAAACAGGAAAATATAATCCAAAAACGGTATAATTAACAATATGACGTTAAAGAGTATTAATTCAAATGTTCATTTATAAGGACTAAGTAAATGCTAAATGCACTTAAGTAAAATACTAAAACAATAAAATAAGCACGTTTTTAATTAATGTAAAAAAAAGTAGAAAAGAACAAATTAAACAAGTAATAGAAAATAGATACACAAAACAAAAATCAAAAATCACCAAAAATGTCTGTTACTAACAGTTTACTATGTAGTCGATTTTTAAACGAAATGAGCGAAGTAGCCAAAGGACCGAGTTGCAGTCTATCATAATTGCGCATGGAACGAATAAGAGGCGAGTTCATGAAGACCGAAAGTTCCGCTGTGGGTGGGTCAAAAACTAGAGTTGAGCGCGTGTTGTACGACTGAACACGGAAAATTATATAATCAGTCAGCGATGAATTTAATAGACCACGGCATAATTTGAAAAGTATGCACTCATCTAGGAATACTCTCCGCTTTTGAAGGGATAACAAGTTAAAGCAGCCAAGCCGCTCAGCATACGGTAGATAAGGCTGATTGAACTTGTAAAGTAGAGCCCTTGTAAATTTTCGTTGTACGGATTCTATGGCGGTAGTATATGTGGAAGATGTGGGAGACCATATGAAGGAGGCATACTCTAGCCTACTGCGAACTAGCGAAACAAACAATTTGATGGAAGAACAAACAGTTAAAATCGCTAGAGCAGCGTAAAACAAAACCTGCAAGCTTAGATGCTTTCTTTATTGTGGCGAAATAATGTTCGTTGAATTTAAGACGCCTCTCAAAAGTAACCTCAAGATCATTGAAAGTAGAGACGTATCGAGAACGTCAGTGCTCGGTACACGTATCACGAAGTTTTCGAACGCCAGTTCTGCTCTTTAATATAATAATTGTTTTCAACAACCAATTTTATTCATCGTTTGTCGAGTTATATTCACAACGATAAGTGCAAGTTTATTCGAAATACTAGTTTTGTACCGCGATTATTTCTAATAAACGGGCAAGGCCCATTTCGCCGTCCGGCGGCGATGCGGAATACACACACGGCATAGCAATGGCGAAAGTCAAAAAAGCGCATATCATACCCGGAGCTAGCAGTAGCAACCGATTTGCTCCTTTGAGCCAACTGTCATCTGGAGATGACTCGGCAGGGACTCCACCAACAGTGCGGCGTAATATGCCACCAGTTACCATCATCGACATCCCTAGGGAAAAAATCGAGGCTGAACTTACATCACTTAAGATCGAAAACTATCTTATCCGATTCACGAGCATTGGTACGAAAATACAGTCACTCACCGAAGCAGAACACAAAAAATTCACGGATCGTTTAATTTCATGCGGCACCAAATTTTTCACTCACGACCCGGCGGCAGGTAAACTGTTCAAAGTTATTCTTACAGGCTTAGATTCTGTGTCGACTGTTGAATTAGACGAGGAGCTGAAGTCATGCAATGTTAATTGTTTATCTATTAAACAAATGCTCGTAAAAAATCAGCGCTACGCGAAACAGGCTTCTTATATTCTGTCATTTCCCCGTGGTCAAACTAAACTGAGCGATCTTCAGAATCGAGTGAAAAGTTTGTTTCACACTATCGTGAGATTTGATCACTATAGGAAAAAGCAGAGCGACGGACCGATGCGCTGCTATAATTGTCAAACTCTAGGACACGCGATTAGCGGATGCCATTTGAAAACGGTTTGCAATTTATGTGCTGGACCGCATAAAACGACTGAATGCACTTTGAAAGATGTACCCAACGCGAAGAGAAAGTGTGCGAACTGTATGGGCGATCATGCTGCTAGCTATACGAGTTGCCCAGCGAGACAGCAGTACATTGAGTTGACTAGGCGGTTGAGGGAAAAACGTTCAAACAACAACATTGCGCATCGTATGCCAAAGATGCCAAATTCAAAGAGCTTCCCTACGCTTACTAATATTACGAACGTATCGCCCCCAAATAACGTATCTAACTTTAATTTAAATCGAAGTTTTGCATCTGTAGCGAGAGACTCACCGTCAACTTCTTCTGAGTTATTCAATCCGACTGAATTAATGAATTTAATTAACGATATGCTTTATAACTTGAAATCATGTAAATGTAAAGAGGATCAATTTAAAGTAATAGCAGATTTAGCAACAAAATATTTGCACAATAATGTCAAATAATAATATTGTAAATATTGTACTTTGGAATGCTCAAAGTTTAGGGCCTATTGCCAAAAAAATTGAATTTTTCTCTTTTTTAAAAAATAATCGAATAGATATAGCTATCGTAACTGAAACGTGGTTGAAAGAGGATAGCATACTTTATGATTCTGAATATACAATTTATAGAACTGATAGAAATAATAGCAGAGGTGGTGGAGTGGCAATCGCTATATTAAAAAGTATATTTCATCAAGTCAAACCAACATTGAATACAAATATTTTTGAATCAATTTGTGTAGATGTTCATCTTTGTAATAACACTTTTACTGTTGTTGGAACGTACTTCCCTGGAGGAAACTCAAACTCTTATAAAGAACGATTGTACCTTCAAGATCTAAATATTTTTAACAGACTCCCGGGTAACGTCATAATCGCTGGTGATTTCAACTCAAGGCATACGGACTGGAATTGCGCAAAAACAAACCATTGGGGTAAGCTCTTACAGCAAAAATTGGCAATAAGTCATCTTGATATAAATTTTACACCTACTCCAACCTATTTCCCAAAGTCAGGCAGAGGTCACCCATCAACTTTAGACATTATTATTTCTAATTGTGGCCAATATTTATCCGCTCCTCTCACGCGCACCGATCTGTCCTCGGATCATTTGCCGGTCCTTTTTTCAATAAAAGATGAGTTTATTGTTAACGAAGCTCCTAAGAGATATTTACTGCATAAGGCAAATTGGAAGCTGTTTTCAAGGAAAACTTGTATTTTGACAAACCTCAATGCAGATTTAGATATCACATCCGTGGATGAAATTGATCAACATCTAATAAAAATAAATGACATTCTTTGGCAAGCAGCTGAGGCATCTATTCCGAAAAAAACTCCATCGAAGTCGAACAATCAATTGAAACTTACGCCACAAATTGAAATGTTGATAGCCGAAAGAAACCTTTATCGTAGACGCTGGCAACGCACGAGATTTGTAGTTTACAAGCAAATAGTAAATCGTCTCAAAACAAAAATTGATGCTGAAATTTCATTATTAAGAAACTTCCACTGGGACAAAAAACTAAAAGCGTTGGATAAGGGCAGCAAAGCCTTTTGGAATATAACAAAAGCTCTTAAAAAACAGCGTTCAAATATCCCACCTATTAAGGATTCAGGGAAAATTTTGGTAACTGATGTCGAAAAATGTCAAGTGTTCTTAGAACATTTTCAGAAGCAACACCTTCTGACCCTTAATTATTCTGATCTTATTACAGAAAACTTAGTAGGTGAAACGATCAATGAAATTGATAATGCCAATATTACCGAGTTCCACTATTTTTCACTAACTGCTGTTAAAAAAGCGATAAAAGCTGCTAAGTCCAACAAATCGCCAGGACCGGATGGTATCCATATGGCATTCATCAAAAACATGCATAAGAAAACTACTATTTTGCTTTGCAAAGTTTTTAACGCCTGTGTCAAGCTTTCTTATTTCCCTAAAGTTTGGAAAAATGCATTTCTTATATGTGTTCCTAAGCCAGAAAAACAAAAATCATTGACCGATAGCTACCGACCCATAAGTTTAATAAATAATATAGGAAAAATTTTTGAATGTCTTCTTAAAACGCAAATCCAGCAAACCCTTAATGACAAAAACATTTTATTAAACGAACAATTTGGCTTTCGTAGCAAACACAGCACGTCTCATCAAATTGCACGCATAAAAAAGATAGTTCAATCAAATTTTGAAGCAAAGAGGTCAACGGGAATGCTGACATTGGACATTGAGAAGGCTTTTGATAGCGTCTGGCATAATGGTCTTATTGCTAAAATGCATATGCAAGGTTTTCCATTATACCTAACAAAGATCGTTAAAAATTTTCTGACAGATCGTTCCTTTCGTGTCAACTTGAATGGTACTAAGTCTTCGCCTTGTATTCTGCCAGCTGGAGTTCCTCAAGGATCAGTTCTTAGTCCGCTGTTGTACAATATTTTTACTAGCGATATACCAGTTCCAGCCAATTGCGAGTTGTGTCTTTTTGCTGATGACACCGCCTTACTCTGCAGTGCGGATTCACCTGCTGCAATTGTTTCATTCATGACTAATGGTTTTTCTGTTCTTGATCGCTACTTTCATAAATGGAAAATTAAAATTAATACGAGTAAAACAAATGCAATCTTTTTCACAAGGAAACGAAAGCCCAGCGAAATACCTAACCAGCCCTTGACATTGGGTACAAACACTATTAGATGGAACCCGGAGTTTATTAAATATTTAGGTGTCCTTCTAGATAAAAAATTAACATTTAAAGCTAACACCGATTTTATATTGAAGAAATCTGACACGAGGATCAAATCGCTTTATCCACTAATAAACAGAAAATCCTCTTTATCTAGAGCAAATAAACTTTTGATTTTTAAATGTATATTCCAACCAACATTATTATATGCAGCAGCTGCATGGGGTTCATGTGCCCCTTCCCACATTAAAAATATCCAAACTAAACAAAATAAGATTTTGAAACTTTTGTTGAATTTACCGCGTTACTATAGGACCACTTTATTCCATTCAGTGTCTAAAATTCATTTTATCCATAATAAAATAATCAATATGTGTATCAATTTTAATATTTGCTGTCGTAACTCCACCAATCCTCTATTGAGAAGTATTTCAAATTCTTGAATTTTGTTTGTGTAGCTTAAATATATTTGTACTATATACAATCTAGTCTAAGCAGCATAGTTAGTAAGAAGTTTTTAAAGTTAGTTTGTAAGTCATAGATTAAGGTTCTGATAAGAGGTTTTTTTGCCCATTTTCCTCTTCCATCATTTTTATTGTACCTCCAAAAATTTCAAATTCCGTTTTCTCTTATTAATATTTACTTAAAGTTGCAAGGGCTCTGCCCAATCTCTTAATAACACAACTGACTTGTAATGTACACTAAATTGTTATTATGGTTGAATAAACATTGAATTGTAGAGACGTAAGTTAAGTCAGTAGTGTCAATTTTGTAAGGGAATGACAAAGGCATGGGTTTTAGGGAATATATCATGGCATTGCATTTAGAAGCGTTAAGCTGAAGATGATTGGAGCTACACCACGTTGATAATGTATTTATATCGGATTGCAATGATAAACAATCATCGAGCCAACAATTGAAGCGAAAAGCTTGCAATCATCTGCATATAATAAACAGCGGTTATTCATCAGAGCAGGTAACTCATTTATGAAGAAGCTGAAGAGGAGTGGCCCCAAAATAGAGCCTTGTGGAACTCCAGATGAAGGGGAGAATGCCGGAGAAAGTGTGTTATTAAATACTACACGAGAAGAGCGCCCGAGCAGATAAGAAGAGAGCCATGATACAAGGTAATACGGGAAATTAAGTGATAACAATTTATCAAGTAGAATTCCATGATCAACCGTGTCGAAGGCTTTAGAGAAGTCCGTATAAATTACATGGACATCTAAATGTTTCTCAAACGATCTTGCGATAAAGTCTGTAATTTCAGCCAAGTTAGTGACTGTAGATTTTTGTTTGCAGAATCCATGTTGGTTGGGGCAAATCAGGTGCCCAAAAGATTCGTAAATGAATTCATATACGAGCCGTTCAAGGAGCTTGGAACAACTTGACAGAAGTGAAATGGGCCTATAATTAGAGACCTCATTACTATCACCTTTTTTAGGTAAAGGTACGATGTACGACTACCTCCAATCAGATGGGAATATTCCTTCTTGCAGACTTTTATTGAATATTATAGCAAGGGGAATTGAAATGGCCGCATTAGTTTTCTTAAGAAAATCATTAGAGATTCCGTCTGGACCAGATGATGAGCTATATTTAAGAGAGGAGATGAGGGACTGGACGCAAGTTGGATCTATCGGCGAGAGATTAGACATACTATTCGGTAGAACAGGATTTACAAACCTCGAAGTGCTAGATTGATGAAAATTGCTGGAAAAGAAAGAAGCAAAAAGTTTTGCAATTTCATCAGGAGAGCTGGCAGTCAAATCACCATAGGAAATGGAAGCAGGGTTAGAGCTGGACGAACGCATATTATTCACATACGACCAAAATAATTGGTTTTCATTATTTTTAACACTGTTTTCGATGGATTTAAGGTAAGCAGCCCTAGCAGTACGGATGAGCCGTTTAGTTTCAGTACGTAACTGACGGAGAATTATGAGATCAGATTGACGCCTAAAACGTTTATACAGTCGGACCCCGATAACTCGAATCTCAAGGGAGCGACAAATTCCTTCGAGTTATGTATACTTCGAGTTATCAAAATTCGAGATATCGAAGTTTGGAAAACGTTAACTTCGACTTATCGAGTTTATCCCTGAACTATCAATAAATGCTTAAATAAAAAGTCAAAACGAGGTGATATATGTTTGAACATTTGCTCGAGCTTACTTAGAGGTCGGTACTTAAACTACTTCCGGTAATTCCTCGTCTTCTTCTTTAACGTTATCCTCCGATCTCGCCGTGGCTGCTGTTACATCTCCAATTATGTCTTCCCCGGTTTGAAAATCGTCTGTGGCTAAGCATTCGTCTACTGCATCGAATTCTTCGAAAGAGGTCGTTCCAATATCTATGGCTCGAGATAGCCCGACGTCGGGCTTTGGCCACCTGAATCATTGACCTCCAATTGTCGCGGTTACGTGACTTTGTCCTCCAGTTTCGGAAGCCCAGCAGCTAGTGGGGGTCTTCATCTACAGAGTTCTCCCAGCAAGCTCTCGGTCGTTCACGCTCTTCATTGCTAGAGAAAAATCCACAAGCCCTGAAGCAATTCTTTGATGTAGCTTCTGTTACGCTGTCCCATGCTTTATCGATTAAACGTATTGCTTCCAACATTGATAGGTTTCAATTTTTGATGACTCCCTGGTCTAGGGATTGTAATATTGATGTTGTATTCCGAGCAGAACTTGAATCTTCAAATGTTGCAATCCGAATGCTCGCGGGGCAGTTGTCAATAAACAATAATGCTCGCTTATTTTTGTTTTGAAACTCCTTATCCCAGTTTTTCAGCCATTTTGAAAAAAATTAAGACGACATCCAAGCCTTCTGATTAGCTTCATAAAAGACTGGTAGGGACTTAACGTATTTCATGCATTGCGGGTTCTTATATATGCCGACTACCAAGGGTTTCCTTTTTTTCTTTTCCAGTTGAATTGACAGGAAGTGTAAGCCTCTCCTTGCTCTGTTTCCCACCAAAGCAGGGTTCGTCTCGAAAAGTCAGGGTTGTTTGGTGTACAACGAAAAAACAGTCCTATTTCATCGGCATTATAAATTTCCTCTGGTGAATAATATTGGATTAAACGAAAAGTGTTACTTCCAGTCGTTGCATACAGTCATATCAACTGTTGTACTTTCGCCAGAAACCGTCATGAACTATCGAATTCCTCTTTTTGGAGTTGTTCAACCTTAGCCATTACTGAATTCTGGATGATTTAATTTCTGGGCTAACGTTCATTCTTTTACATTGTTCAAACGACTGGACTAATCATTTATTAATGTCCGGAAATTCTGCTTTTTTAAACCGTTCGATTGGCCTGGGCTTTTGACGAATTTTGTCCTTGTTTTTTTTTAATCATTGACAATGTATTCGGTGGAATTTTGAACTCGGCGGCGATTTCAGCTTTCGAACGCGATCTTAGTTTTTTTAAAGCTGCAATTAAGCGTCTTTTTCGAACGAGAAAGGACGATTTTTAAACAACAAGAAAAATCCTTTAGTTGAGACACAAGCAATGGACGCCAAACCCAAAATGAAAGATGACAATTTCCTTCCGTAAACCGCTTGCATTTCGCACGGAATTTCTAACGGTGAATTTCCTCGAGTAGCGGAGACTCTGAAAACATTAAAATTCGAGTTGTAAAGGGTTCCTTTATTGTGTTGTTTTGACGTTTGTAAATTGGCTTTCTCTTTCGTGTTCTTAAATGCATTCACGGTCAATCTGTAAAATTCTTCGAGTAGTAAGGGCTCTAAAACAATTAAAATTCGAGTTGTGGAGTTTTTCTGTTTTTCCTTGTTCTTATGTTGAAATGGATCTGTACTTCGAGTTATAGAGGCTTCCAAACCATTTTCTTCGAGTAACAGAGGTTTATGTATATTGCTTTGCCCGAATTTGTATTCGAGTTATGTATACATTCAATCGAATTATCGAGTTTGGAATGCCAAGATTTATATAGAAAAATCGTGGGACCGGAAGAATTCTTCGGGATATTGAGGTATTCGAGTTGTTGAGGTTCGACTTATCGAGTCTCGACTGTACTTGGAATGAACCCGTTTTTTTCTACCGATTATCTTATATATTTTGGGCGTAAACCAGATCGGACCGTTGCGATGTTTCGGGGTGTATAGAGGAACAAACTCACTGATAATGCTCTGCAAAATGGTGTAAAAAGTAGTCACAGAAAGATTGCAGTCTAGCCCCTGCAAAACATTCGGCCAGTCAGTTTGACTTATATAATTGATAATGGCACTGTAATTTGCTTTGCGAAAGTTGTAATGGGGGTTCTTAGTGCGAGCATGAGTTTTTCGGAGAGAAATGGTAACATCAAATTCAAAGGGTGGATGGTAAGGATCAATGGGAACGTATTCGGAAGCAGGACGGCAGAGTGATATACAATCAGCCGAAAGATTGCTTAAAACTAGGTCGAGTGTTCGATGCATGAAGTTCTGATTTGTGTTAAATTGTGACAGACCGGAGAACTCCATGAAAGAGGTGATCGATAGAAACAAAGACGGAGTCGAAGAAGAGATGGGAAGTCCGGATTCATTTGGCCAATTTATACTGGGAAGATTGAAGTCACCGCATATAATTATGGGTGAATTAGGATAGAGGATATTTATTGTATCCGATATGTAGGTAAACAGTTTCTCAAAGACAACTGAAGATGAATTGCAAGGTATGTAAATACAGCAAATGAGCAGGAGAGTACTACTAGAAGAGCGCAATTCTACTGTTACGCAATCAAAGGCGTCATTGGAAGAGGTTGAGACTATTGCTCGTTCGTAATTGAGATCGCGCCGTATAGCAATAAGGACGCCACCTCCAACAGACATTCCAGACATTTCGTTATTACGGTCACAACGAAAAATGTCATAGCCTTCAATAAGTTCGCCATTATAGAATGAAGAGTTTAACCATGTTTCGGTCAGACAAATAACATCGTGCTGGTTAGACAGAACAGAAAGATTTAAGACTTGCAACTTGGTTCTTAGACCACGAACATTTTGATAGTAAAATGAAAAATTAGTGCAAATGACAGAAGTATTTATTTCGGTATTCGGGCGATACGACGACGTTGAAAATTTCGCTTCGCTTCAAAGTCCTTAAGTAGTACCCCAGGCGGCCAGAAAGATTGTACGCAAGGAGCTTGTAGGTCGCTGGGTAGGGTAACTTTGAATGACGAGACGACCTTGTTGGGAATATTCTCCTTAGTTAACTTCGAGCAAATGAGAAGGGATGGTCTGTAGCCGAGCTTTCCGATTATATAGTTGGTTATCTCAGTCTCTGTTGTGTCGTAAGTCAACCTAGAGAGAAAGATTTGCTTAGGTGGAGAGCAAACTCTTAAAGTGCCGACTTGAACTGGTGGCGGCTGAAGGTTGTTTTGGTCGTCAGATATGGCGGGCGGGCACAAGGAAGATGAAGTAAGAGGAGTCGAATCCACAGAAACTCCCGGATTATTTCGATGTGCTGAGCTAGAATCACCTTGTCTTCGCTTAGACTGTTGTTGCTGCAGAGGTGGAGCCAAAGAAAGAGGTGAGAGTTGCATAGAATGTTGCGTCGATGTTAAAGGCGACAATTGATTACTCGTTTTGAGTTGTAACCGTGTCGTCACACCAATAGAATCGATGAGGTTGTGTTCCTCAAAGGCGTGGTTAAACTTAAAAATGAATTGGAATTTAAGTTTTCTTATATGAGTTGAGTTGTGTGGCCCAATTAGTACGCCATTTAACTCATACCCTCCTGTACGAGGATTCAAATCTAATCGAGTAGATTTTTATGAATATTGATTTGACAGTAATTCATACTAAAAGCTCGTGGATCACGAATTTGTTGCCTCTTTTACTCGACATTTAATGTCAAATAAGGGAGGATAGCGAAATAGAGTAGGCACGGAGTATTAGAATCTCATCGGTACTTCAAATTGTGATTCCAATAAGCGGCATTTCTTTTAAACGAATATGAGAAATTTGCACTTTGGGAGGGTAATGATAAGTAAAAATAAAAAAAAAACACTGTACACCACTCCCACTGTACAATAAGAGTGTGTCTGTCTCCCTTTTTTCTATGCAACTATAATATCAGCTAATTTAAGATTTAGTTTCAGTCCCGTTTTTACGACCTTAAAAAAGCATTTCCACCTTAAAAATAGCGAACTAAAATTAGTTGAAATCGCGACAATTAAGTTGAAATGAGAAAAGCACAGTCATTACAACCCGCCTGCTGATTCTAATAAACGGAAATCAGATGCCAATAAACGAAGAATTTCTCATACATTTCAATCGGGCCTTCCGAATTTGATTCTAATAAAAGGCTGATTCCATTAAGCAGTGATTCTAATAACCGGCGGCTACTGTACTCATGAACCCATCATTTTACCGTTTGGACTTTTGTGTCGCTCTCAGGTCCCACGTATTGACGGAGACTTTTGGCGTTTCGTTAAGATACAAATTCGATAAAGGCACCCATCTCGTAAAGTTTACCGCTATATAAAAAATAAAAAAAGAAATTTCCGTTAACCTATTTTTTGATCACACGTTTGTAGCTCCCGTATCAATGGGAACTTTTGACATTCGTAGCTCCCCTAGGACTGCAAGCATGGATGGGAATTTGTCTGTTGTTTTTGGAGCCTATGTAGCTGAAAATGTCTCACGTACTACTTTCCCCGTAAAGTGTACCGTTATAGGTGTATTCTCGAAAACTTGTTCGTTTACACGTTTGATCAAGCGCAAGTCTTTTTGGGGAGACTTGCATTGACGGGGATTTTCGGCATTTGGTTTAAGTCATAAATTAGTCAGATGTACCGTTATAGAGGTAATTCCAATTCCCGAAAATCAGATAATTTAAAACTTTGACCGACCGATAACTCCTTTTTAGAAACACGCATCGATGGGGACTTTTGGTATTCTTCCGGGAGCCATAGAAGATGCAAATTTGTGAAGATCCATTTGAGAGTGCGTTACCGTTATAAAGATGTTTACGCAAATTCCGGAAAAACAATAATATACGCTTTGTCTGCAAATTTCTCGTAGACGAACCTTTCCGTATACGGTACCCCGATAGTGGTATTCACGGAAATCCAAAAAAATACCGTTATTTGACAGTGTCCACCCAAGCGGCGTCCTCAGGATTCCACTCTTCTATGATAAATTTGGACAAATTCATTCGAACTACACGAAATATAAATTTATACATATACATACATATTTAGTAAACTTCGCCGCTATTGAGATTTTCAAAAAACGCCATTTGACGTCTTGGCACCGTTAGGAGAGAACCGCCGATGAAAGATCAGCCTCCATGTTTAAGAATTCTATTGGGCAGGCGGGAGAGGTTTGGCCTGGTGCTAAGCTGAAAGTCGTGACCAAGGACAAAATTCCATCGCGACCCAGGGCTCCTGTATTGCTGCCACCATTTATGTCCGACAAGGACCAAATTCTGCAGATGATCCGTACATGCAATGTAGATATTCCAACCGACAACTGGCGAATCATCAAGTTGGAGGAGCAGCTGTGCGGTTCTACTTATCAACAAGAAGTCTTTGGCCCCGTTAAGCAAGTCAGGCGGAGCTGTTAGGTTCGGCTTCATCAAATTAAAACTTCGCGTGTATAAAAACGACATCAAAAGGGCCCTCGAGCCTGCATCTGTCATCACTCAATCAAGGGATGAAGGGACGCAGAGTTAAGGTCGACAGATCACATCGCGGATGATGACCGCTTATTGCTCTGCTCGGACTTGGCCGCTCTGGATACTACCTCTGAGCCGTCTCCAATGCTAGAATCCCTCGGTTCCGACACGGGTGAGGAGACGGACGTCACCGTGGATGAGAGAGAAGCCTCATGCTAAGATTTCTCCAAATTAATCTTCACCACTCAAAAGCAGCTTCGGCTGCTCTTATTCTTCGTTTATCACAGACAAAAGAAGATATTGTTTTGGTTCAGGAACCCTGGGTGAGAGATGGCCTCGTTAAGGGTCTGAGGTGTCCGGACTATATAATTTTCTGCGTTACAGGACGGGATAGACTACGATCCTGCATTCTTCTACACTGCTGTCCGTTCTATTCTATTATACGGTGTATGTGTATGGTGGACGGCACTCAGCAAGACAGCCTATAATAACTTGCTGGCGAAGGTACAAAGAATGGCTTCTGTTGTCATAACTGGAGCCTTTCGTACCACCCCCTCAGTCGGATTGGATACGCTACTTGACCTGCTACCACTGGATTTGTTCGGTCAAAAGCTGGCGGCTAGCACCGCTTTACGTCTGCGTGAAACTAATCAGTGGCGAACGCTTGATTATGGGCATTCGCTTATACTAAGTAATTTTAACCTACCTTTGGAGACTGACTATACTACTCCTAAATACGCTTTTGGTAAGAGCCATTACAGTTTGATTCTGTCGATGGATTACTGGGATAACAACATGCCTCGGGACGGTGAGTCATTTGCTATCTACACTGATGGCTCCAAGTCACACGAAGGAGTGGGTACTGGCATCCACTCGGATGTTCTTGATGTTAACCTGTCATTTCGTCTGCCTAATTACTGTAGCGTCCTGCAAGCGGAGATTTCGGCGATTATGGAATCCTTAACATGGTTAGGTAATCATCATGTCATCACTGCGAGGGTTTTCACTATTTATACTGACAGCCAGGCTGCAATTCGATCTCTCGAATCGGTCCTGACAATGTCTAAAGCTGTCGAAACCTGCCGCTCGGCTCTTACAGATGTGGGTAGTTTTTTCAATATTACCCTCTGTTGGATACCTAGTCATAGTGGATTCGCGGGGAACTGTAATGCGGATCGCCTCGCCCTTAATGCGACAAATATGAATTTAGAGGACCATCATAGTAACCTAAAAACGCCGATTTCCTCCTGCAGAGTGGCAGTAGAAGCGGCTGTTTTGCTCAGGGCTAGTGCCAGATGGATTCACGGCAGCACTTGTGCGACAACTAGGTTGATTTGGCCACGGCTTGACTCGGCCCGATCAACCATAATATTGTCACTGGACAGGAAACACATTGGTGGGGTGCTCAGTGCTATAACGGGGCACTGTCCTATTGGAGAGCACGCAAGGAGACTCCGTATTCCCCATAATGACTACTGCAGAAGTTGTGGTGACGAAGTAGAGGAAGAAAGCGTGCATCACTTTCTCTTTCAGTGTCCGGCCCTGGCCGAAGTACGAAGACGTTTTCTTGGTTCTAGGTTTTTCTATGATATGGACGATCTTCGGGATGTGAGCCCAATATTGCTCAATAAGTGTATTGACAGAACGGGCTGGTTTTACAGCAGGACCAATCTTTCGGTCTAAGTGCGCTAGTTGTCAATCTAGTGGTCCCTGCACTTAACCTAACCTAGGAGAGCACGCAATGATGGAAGTTACAAGTTGCCAGATACCAGTTTTTAGTATGATATTTTCCCAAAAAAGGTTAGATCTCGTTTAGCAGCTCGCAAAGAAGGCTCAAACAAGAATCTAGCTTTCCCGAAGTGAAATGCTAATTTTACGTGTAACGGTTTAATCACATTGCCTCCTAATAGGTTGTCTTTATTGTGTTCTTGTACGAGCTTTTTGCATAGCCTGAACTGCACTGAACTTTTTATCAAATTTTGGCTTTCTATATATATAATTTCTTAGCCCTGTTTTTGATAATCCTTTTTTTCATTGCAGGAATTGACAGAACGCTGAAATAAAAAAAAAATCTAGTCATAGGCAAGTATTCTTTCGATGATATTGGCCGTGTAAAAAACAAACAAAATGGAATCAATTACTATTAAGTTTATACTTAATTTTTGCAATAGCTATTTGCACTCTTACATTTAAGCGCCTTATGTTAAAAATGAATTTGTACTTGAACATTAGTAGTTCTGCGCGTTTAAAACTCTACAAAACATTTAGTATATGCATAAGAATTTACGCGATAGACCAACAAATTTATTCTTCTTTAGAAAATAAGTGAATGATTCATTCCTGACGGATGATTGATACGAGTACGTATGTATGTACATTGATGATGGAAAGGATATTGAAAAACTAAAAATGAATGCATTATATGGAATTTGAGGACCTCGAATTAGACTGTTCATCATTTTTTACAAACATTGGAATTGTAATGAAATCACATGGTTTTGAATTTAATTTAATACAGCCTATTCGCATGCCTTCAACTATGCACCGGTGTTTCTCTATTTGATTTTAATTTTTGAATTTGTATACAGTTGATAAAGCAGGAAATACAGACAACTTGATATGTTTCATGATTCTCGAATTGTTTTTGTCCATTCTGTAAGACATCTTTTCCTTCTGCATAGGAAATGATAAAATAAAGAATTTAATGTTTCCCCGAAATGTGCATTGTAGTTTTGATACGTAAATAAAATGTATGAATTGTTTACGCATATGCGTTTAAGTTAAGCATTTTATGCAAACAAGAAAAATTCCTTGAGTAAGAAAATCGAAATGAAGCTTAATGTTTGTTTAACGTATAGCCATGTAAAATATAGTAATCAGTGATTCTGTTAGTTTCTTGTGTTATTTTTTGTGATAATTTGTGTAGAATAATTTGATATGATAGCGGTAATTTTTCTTTGTAAAATAATTGAATATTTTTCTGTGTCTTGCTCAGTTCTGTTTTGTCTTGTAATTTGATAGGATTTGACACAAATAAATTGCAAGAAAATACTATTGACTTCATATTTAAAGTAAATATTTAACTTCGTTTTCATTCCTTTGTATAATTATTACTGTATTCGCATGTAGTATATGAGAAATATATTTAATGTGTTTTTGATGATCAAAACAAGAAAATGAGATTGAGATATTGCATTATCATGACAAGAAGATGTTTATGTTCAGATCAATTTCCTGTAGTAACTTCTATGTTCAATTGTTCTTTCTGAATTGTTTTTCCCAATTTTTTTGGCAGCTACACAGACATTCCTCGAATCGAGCTGTTCTTCCTAACATTTATTATGTGATAAAATTATTGATATTAGTTTTTCTTTATTTCGTTTGTGTTTTTGTTGCAATTTGATTTATAGCAGTTTCTTTCTAATGAAAAAAAAATGACTAAAAGGGAGTAATTTAAGGATTCCATGAGTGAATCATATACTAGTCATTTGTACAAAAGAAAATATAGATTACAGATGGAATGAAATTAACAGAAATGGAATCGCATGAGCTCATAGAAAAATTAACAAAAGCTAAGTAAAATGATGTACGAGTACTACAATATCAATAACAATATTGTAAAATTAAGGTAAAGTAATAAAAAAAAAAAACAAAACAATCCAAATATAGAGCACAATTTTGATTAACTTTGATATATATTCAAAACCCATAGAGAAGTTTATAGAACAACAACAACAAAAACTAACCAATTCTGCTAATATACCAAAAATTATCAATGTCTTCTTTAATTTCTTAAACAATTTACATAATATATGCTTTAGTGTGTCAGTCCAGGCAAATGCTTAAACCCAACCCCCCGGCTATGTGAAACCTGTAAATTTTGCGCCTTACATGTATCTTGTGTCTCGTTGACAAAATTTCAACACAAATGAAGAAAACAAAAACTGTATTTATTCATCGTAGTGCCATGTTATGCTTTAAGATGCAGTTTTCTATAAATTTTCTTATCTTATGTCTCTTGTATGTGTATAATTCGATTAATTCAGTATATTGTATTCTAATAAATCAAATCTGTGTCTCTTGTATTTTTTCTATTGCTTATTCATATAAAACTAAACAGATAAATTCTAATGACAATTTATTATTAATAAAAATATAAACTACAATATACAACATGTTCCAATACAGAAGCGTAACGCATGATTAAAATGGAAAATTGAAATGAAATTGAAAATTTAGAAATTATAAGTTATGCTGGTGTATTTTAATATAATGCATTTAATCTAAAATATATAATATTATGTAAACGTATATATATATATACAAATATGAATATTTATTAGTAACGTGTATGAAGCATTAATTAATTAATTTGAAAACGGAAGATGTTATGGCGCGAAAATGAGATGACAAGTTTTTTTCAGCTATTAACTGTCTATTGTAAAACAATAATGCAAAATATGATTTTTCTCAAAGATAGAAATAAAATAAAAAAGGTTGATATTGAATTTGTATGTTTCTATTTTTATATTTCAGCTATGAACGTTACTTTTTTACTGGAACTTTGAAAGCTTCTGGAAAAAGTTTTTTACGTTCAACTATTCCTGTAGTCTTTTTTTTCTTCTTCTCCGGACCAATCCAGGGCATCGCATTTCTTTTTGTTGACAATAATTTCTACAGTTGTAGTGTGTGATGTGTAATGTGCGATCTGATTAACGAATACGTGCAGGTTCTCAACACTTTCTTCGTGAATAAAAACCTGAGGCTATCTGCGCCCAAGTCCTCCGCCATATTATCGACAAGCTTCAATCAAGAGTATAACACACAACTGCCCATCTACGTTGCCACATCATCGTTGCCACATCATCCCAACAACCAGGACTCCCAAAATCCTTGGTGTCACGCTCGATAACTCCGGCAAATTTCCACGCCGAAAATAGATGTTCCATTTTGTGTGAGAGTAAGTGATTAAACCTACTCGATTCATACGCTCTAAATTTTTATACGTGTACTAAATGAAATCGAACCGGCTTAAGGATATGATCTTCTAATATATAAAATTATCCTCAAAAAGTTTGTTTCCAAACTCCTTCGAAACGGCTGGACCGATTTTTATGATATTTTGTATGTACATATATCCTTGCTATAGGTATGGGAATCGGTTGTAAACTATATTTCATGCCCCGAAGTGCCCTCCTCTTCTTTTCATACCCTTCGCTTATTAAGCGTAAAGGGTATATTAACTTTGTCATGAAGTTTGTAACGCATTGAAGGAAGCATCTCCGACCATATAAAATATGTATATATATGATCAGCGTGACGAGCTGAGTCGATTGGACGATGTCCGTCTGTCCGTCTGTCTGTCTGTTGCGACGCGTTTTGCTCGGCCAGTTTAAAAGCTATGGAGCTGAAATTTTGCACACATGCTTCTTTTTGTTGCAGGCAGTTTGTATGTTTGAATCGGTAAAATCCGATAAGGGGGTCGTGGGGCTGCCATACAAACCTACCCCCAAAATTAGGTTCTTCTTAGAAAAACTTTTTCATTTATGCACAAATTTCAATCAAATTTCACACAAATGTGTTTTCATTGCAGACACATAACATGTGTAAAAATCGACCAAATCGGACAATGGGGTCGTGGGGCTGCCATACAAACCTAGTCCCCCAAATTAGGTTCTTCTAAGAAAAACTTTTTTATTTTCTCATCGATTGCAATCAAATTTCGTGCAAATGTGTTTCTAATGATACCACAAAACATATGTAAAAATGGACCAAATCGGACTATGGGGTCATGGGGCTGTCATACAAACCTAGCTCCCCAAATTAAGTTCTTCTAAGAAGTTTTTTTTTATTTATACACCAATTTCAACCAAACTTCACACAAATGTGTTCCTATTGATGACATCAAATATATGTATGAATAGATGGAGTCGGACCATGTGGTCATGGGGCTACCATACAAACCTATCCCCCCAAATAAAATTTTTCTAAGAAAAATGTTTTTATTTGCACACAAATTTCAACCAAACCTCATGGAAATGTATTTTTATTGATGTTACAAAACATACGCAAAAATGAATTAAATCGGACCATTGGGGCATGGAGCTGGCATATAAACCCAACCCCCAAATTAGGTTTTAAGGTCTTTGAAGAAAACCTTTTTTATTTGTCCACCAATTTCAACCAAATCTCATAGAAATATGTTTTAATTGATGCCACAAACATACATACATGCCCCCTCCCTTTTGTTTCTTCTAAGAAACCCACGACCCCCGCTTTCCCCAATAAATCTTTACCGCGGCACTAATGTGAAAATTCAAAGAAATGCATGGAAGCGGGGAGAATTGAACACAAGTCATAGGAACGCCCGAAAAAACTTTTAGCCCCGAGGGGAGCGAAGGGTATCCAAATTTCGGCCGCGCCCGAAATTAGCCTCGGTCTCGTTATCGTTATTTTACTATTTTGTACAGTATGTGATTAAACCTACTCGATTCATACGCTTTGAATTTTTATACGTGTACTAAATGAAATCGAGCCGGCTTAAGGATATGATAGAAATATGATGATATGACGTAGTGTAATGGAGCCATAATAAATCCGTCGATATTTCGGCAATGCTTTGGCGGAGTGACACGATTGAAAAGTCGCCGGACTCGCCACAAAATTGCCTAAAGGATCATTGGAACCTCTTCCCCAATTAGAGCTCAGGGTGGTCGGAAATCCGTCGATATCTCTGATAAATTGCATTCAAGGTGAACATGTTTTTATGTACATACATACATCCTGGATGTTGTCACAGCAATTTCACCATCAACCTTGTACTACTTCGGAATTCCGTCGATATCTCCGCAATCCTTTGGCGGAGTGACACGATTGAGGTGTCGCCGGACTCACCACAAAATTGCCTATAGGGTCTTTGGAGCCTCTTCACCGATCAGTGCACAGTGTGGTCAGAGATAGCCGTCAACCTGGATGTTGGCCATCTCCGCAATCCTTTGGCGGAGTGACACTATTGAGGTGTCGCCGGACTCGCCACAAAATTGCCTAAAGGGTTGTTGTTGTCGTAGCGGTGCAGAAAGGCGTGAACCGCTGTGCATGTCTGTGGAAGTACTCTATGTTTCGTCGTCGTTCTCGCCTATTGTCTCAAGCGACAAGAACGTAGCAGCTGCAATAGGGTTGTCCCATAGCGACCTCGGAGTGAGGTTAGTGGGTGCAGCGGGGCATCGGAACAGGTGGTCCGCATCATGGGACGCACCACCGCAGCTCGGACAAATGTTCTGAATATCCGGGTCTATTCGAGATAAGTATGAATTGAGGCGCGAGCAAAAACCCGACCTAAGCTGGGCTAGTGTCGCTCTTGTGGCTCTCGGGAGTCTAGCCTCCTCAGGTGATATAGGTGGTGGGGGCGCTGAAAGGACTCTATTCATACTTAATCTCCCTATTGACCAATTCACAACAGTTGTGTGAATATCTGCGATGGCCGCATGGTATGCTGTGTCATCAAATACATCGGGAGGTACCCGTTTGTATCCCTGGACGTCTCTCTCGAGGTCTCTGATTCCACTCCTGACATGTCGTGGAGGGGGAGTATTGTCCATGAGATGATGGTTTGGGTGATTCTCTCGATAGCGACCGACCAGATATTGTAAAGACAGGAGAAGATTATGATCACGTACTGGCAACATGCTGGTTTCTTGATGAAGATGATCCTGGGACGACATTAGGTGACAACCTGTAGCGATACGTAGAGCAGCGTTTTGGCATGTCTGAATTTTGTTCCAGTTTGTTTCACAAACGGTTTGTGACCACACCGGTGCTGCGTAGCTGGGAATTGCTCTACCTATCGCTTTGTAGGTGACCAACATATTTTCCTTGTCCTTGCCCCAGGAACTCCCGGCTAGTGCCTTTATGACGTTATTTCTACTGTGCATTTTGTCGACTACGGCTTCGACATGATTTTTCGACTTCATCATGGTGTCTAGATAGACACCAAGGATTTTGGGGTTAATAACAGTAGGAACAACGTCGTCAGCATGCTTGCCAGAACGGATCCTAAGCTCCTCCGAAAATTCCTGTGTCCAGGTGGTAAGAATTTTGACGGTGAAATGACGAGGTTGCGGATACTGAAAAACTCCACCAGTTTCTCAATATAGTCATTTAATCGAGCACACATGCCATTTAAGTCATTCCCCGTGGTGAGTACGGTGCAAACGTCCGCATAGGAAATTAGTTCGATACCTTCCGGGGGTGTTGCTCGACAGGTAGATGTTGAATAATGTAGGAGAGAGTACGCTACCTTGTGGAACTCCCTGCTTAATTTTCCTATGCTTTCAACAACTGCCACGAAACTCAGTATAGGATTGCCTCCCAGCTAGATAGTTGGCAATCCATCTAACCACTTGAGCAGGAACATGCATATTAAGGAGGTCTGCCAACAGCGCAGAATGGATAACCGTGTCGAAGGCTTTCGACAGGTCAAGTGCCACTAGGACAGTTCTGTCACAGGGCGGTTTCTGGTTGAGGCCATTATGGATGTGATGGGTGATCAGATCCAGAGCTGTTGTAGTACTATGCATCTTCCTAAAGCCATGCTGGTGAGAAGCTAGCTCAGCATGTGATGCAAGGGTGGGGTGGATGAGTGCTTCGAGCATCTTTACAACGGGTGATAACATCGTGATTGGACGGTAGGAATCGGCGAGTTTTGCGCTTTTACCGGGTTTTAGAAGGGGGGTAATTCGACCCTTTTTCCAAAATTCAGGGATGACAAGCGTGGATATCGACAAGTTGAAAGCCATCGTTAGGTATTCGATGGCCGGAAGATCTAGATGTTTCAGCATGGCCATTGAAATGCCATCCGGTCCAATGGCCTTAGAGTTTTTAGCGTTCTTGATCGCTGCTGAAACTTAGTCCGCAGTATAGGTGGGAATAATGTCAACTGTTCGGTTGCGTATCCTTCTTTTTATTTTGCAGTTGAGCGACTTGGTCTTGGGATGCTCAATAAATTGCTTATTGAACAAGCTCGCACAAAGTTTAGGATCTGCGGTGGTTTTCTTGCCGAATCTGATGGCTACACTACCTTTGTCTTTGGTTGGATGTGACAGGGCACGGACTGTAGCCCAAAGTTTGCTGACACCTTCGAGAGATCGCAGCTTTCGAGATGCTCGTTCCATTTTTCATTCTTGTAGGTGTTGACTTGTCGATTTATTTCGGAGTTTAGCTCCTGAATTCTGAGGTCTGCCGGATTTGTGCGTCTTAAGTTGTCCCGTTCGCCGGCTAACCTTGCGGCAGTAGTTGGGAAATATGGCCGAACTTTGGGGATACGTCCTGCCGGAATGAAGCGAGCTGCCGCTTTGACAATGACGTTCCTTATATTCTTTTCGACTTCCCTGGTGTTTGTTGGAATAGGTAGCGCGGCGAACTTCGTCGTAGTGAACGTAGTGAAACCCTCCCAATTTGCCTTATTGTGGTTGATAAACGTACGCTGTTCTGATGTTGTCAGTTCAGCTGGTCTATCAATTTTGATAAGTATGGGGAGGTGATCGGATTGGAGGGAAATAGTTGTCTCCCAGTGGGTTTCACTTATCAAACTGGCGCTTACAATAGTTATGTCAGGAGAACTATGGCAGGCACCAGCGACGCGTGTAGACGAAATTCCATTGAGTGCGCAGAAGTCTGATGGGTCTAATTTGGTCGCGATATCTATACCTCTGGCATCATTTGCGAGAAGAGAGTGCCAGAGTTCGTAATGGGCGTTAAAGTCGACAAGTAGGATCCTATGCTGTCCTGTGAGGAGTGGACCAATATCGAACTTATAACCAGAACCACAGCTGGATGCTGGCGGAACATAGATGTTTATAAGTTCGATATTGAAGATCTAATACACTGTATTGCACGGTTCTGTGTATTAGGAATGCAAGCCCTCCTCCTGGATTAGGACCCTGCCTGCCGACTCTATCGCGCCTCAAAAGTATGTAATCGCCGCGGATATTGAATTCGGGAGTTGAAGGTTGGAGCTTTGTCTCCTGAAATGCCGCTATCAGAACTCTTCGTGTACTCATGAAACGGACGATCTCGCTGATCTTCTTGCAAATGCCATTGTAGTTAAACTGCAATATGGTGAGTGGGGTGTACACTGCTGTGGGGGGTGCAGGTGTTAAACTTGAGCGAGTATGCCTTGTTGTATTGTTGACTACGGGTGGTGGTGGTAGAGAATTGGCTCTGGAGCTAGGGCCAGGAATGGCAGGAGATGGTGGTAAACCATTAGCTTCTGAGCTAGGGCCTGGGGAGGCTGGGGCCGACCCGTATTCAGACACCCAGGAACAACAAAAGACAACTTGTTATTACTGACTCATTTTTTTTAAGCCGGAGCAATAAAAATGACACCATTCTCCACAGCAGGTACATCTCAAAGACCTGGCATTGCCGAAGATACGTCGGTTGCATACACAACAGATGTAAATTTCAGGACCTGGATTAGTTTCGATGCCGGCGCGGATTATTAGAATTGAGAGCAAACGCGCTGAGATGAAATGCTCCCAATTTGACGAAAAAACACATAGAACACTTCCACACACATACACAGACATACACAACCCTCCTGCATCGAGCCTTCACAGCTCTTGCCATGGAGGGGTTTTGTGGCAACTCTTGGCCGTTTCTCGTTGAAAAACGGGTGTGGTCCGCCCCGAAGAGGCTTGAAACTCCCGTATGGCAGCGAGGCTGCCATCGGAAATGGTCGCCAGTAGGACCAACTAAATGGTAATTGGACCCTCTTCCCCAATTAGAGCACAGGGTGGTCGGAAGTCCGTCGATATCTCCGATAAATTGCATTCAAGGTAACTACGTTTTTACGTACATACATCCTGGATGTTGTCACAGCAATTTCACAGTCAACTTCGTACTACTTCGGATTGCGTCGATATCTCCGCAATCCTTTGGCGGAATGACACGATTGAGGTGTAGCCGGACTCGCCACAAAATTGCCTAAAGGGTTATCGTACCGAACAGTGCACAGGATGGTCAGCGATAACCGTCAACTTGGATGTATGACGGTTTCTGGGTTAGTTTGAACAGTTTTCAATATTTGGCGCGCTTACATGAAACTCAAATATATAATTGAAATTTAGTTTTTGATTATGCCTCCCAAACGAGAATCTATCGGTCGATCAGCATGGAGTATTTCTTTCATTTACCATCTTGGAATCAGTAATATTAATTAATGATTTTCCAAATAACTCACGCTAATAATAACACTCCCAATATTTTTGAAGAGCAAGTACAGCCTCATCAATCAGTCAGGGGGATGAGTATGTTGTTGTTGCCTTAACACCTTATGAGGTAGTGGCGCGACGCAAATTTATCGCTTTGTTTCCATATCCACTTTAGTTTCACCATCGATACGTCGATCCCAATAAATTATAATTAGCAGGTGTATTGGCATTCAAAATTGCTCATAAGGTTAAATTAGCGTAGCGAGCACTAGATAAGAGAGCGAGCGAAGTGAGCTCTCTCAGCTAGTTACTTGATAAATTGTTATCACTTAATTTCTCGTTTTATCTTGTATCGCTTCTCTCTTCTTATCTCCTCGGACGATCTTCTTGTAGTATTTAATAACTCACTTTCTACGTCATTCTGTCCCTCGTCTGGAGTTCCTTAAAACTCTATTTTGGGGCCCCTTCTCTTCAGTCTTTTTTTCATAAATCACTCATTTATGTTCTTCTAAATAACCAGTGTTTGTTATATGCAGATGATTGCAAGCTTTTCACTTCAATTTCTGGCCTCGATGATTGTTTATCATTTCAATCAGATATTAATACATTATCAGCGTGATGCGGCTCCAATCATCTTCAGCTTAACGTTTCTAAATCCAATGCTATGATATATTCGCTGAAACCCATGCCTTTGTCATTCCCCCTCTACTGACCTAGCATACGTCTCTCTTTTTTGAGAGTCGACTTAAATTCAATGAACATTTTTTTGCCAGATTAAAGAAAGCATTTAAGCTCGCAAACTTTGTTTTACGTTACTCTAGCGACTTTAATTCTATTAGTTCTTCCATCAAACTGTTTATTTCTTAAGTACGTCTAGCGGCCTAGAGTATGCTTACTTTATATGGTCGCCCACGCGCTACTATACAAGTTCAATTACCCTTATGCTGAACGTCTTGGCCGTTTTAACTTGTTATCCCATCAAAAACGGAGAGTATTCCTAAATGAGTGCATTCTTTTTCAACTATGCAGTGGTCTATTAAAATCATCGCTGACTGAGTATATAATTTACCGTGTCCTGTTTTTGACCCACCACCACCTCTCTATGCGCAATTATGATAGATTGCAACTCGGTCCTGTGGCTTTGCTTTTTTCTTTTAAAAATCGACTACACAGTAAACTGTTAGTAACAGTCCTTTTTTGTGATTTTTAATTTTTTTTGTTTGCATCCGTTTTTATTAATTGTTTAATTTTTACTTTTTACTTCAATTCATAACGTTCTTATACTATTGCTAGGTATTTTACTTAGATGCATTTACTTAATGTTTTTTATCAATAGAATTCGCACTCTTGATTGCCAAATTGTACCGGTTTGTGGATTATATTTTCCTGTTTCGGTATCTTGAATAAAAACTAATTGGATGCCTCTGTAATTCTCACATCTCAGCTTGTCACCCTATTTGTTGATGGGGCAGATGATGCCTCGTTATTTCTAGATATAATAAAGAATTAATTATGCTCCATCCACTGTGTTTTCGCCAGCTCTTTATTATGGCGATACGATTGTATGGAAAGATGTACGTTCCCCGAATGTTGGCGATTGAACTGAAGAGAAGAGCCTGTTTCAGTCATATATTCCAAAGATTATTATTTGGAGGAGTTTGATGGTATGTCCTCAAAACCCAAGACTGTTTGTTAATCCGTCTTTACATAGGCGTGTCTTGGGTTAATATCTACTCTTAATTGTTAAATAGCTCGTATGCTTCTCTAGTGCTCCTACTACTACTGGCTAATTTAGTAATAAATCAACGTTATACAAAGAATCAAGAAAAACAAATATCAGTACTTATTTAGAAATGAAAGTATATTTTTTAATAACTGAAAATATTTTCCATATGTTTCTTATTTTTATACGGTTAAATAAAACAAATGTCTACAAGTCAATTAATGTTCCTCTGGGCCGCTTCGCTTGACTTCCCTCGTCGGTTTTCTGTCGGGCGCCAATATCTGCTAATTTTCCACCCTTTCGCTGAAGCTGCTTCTCAATGATGCGAGCATTATTTGCATAACTATCTGCAATTTCACGCTGAAAATGAAAAGATAACATAAGGTTAATATTCTTTTCTAAAATCTGAAAAGAAATTTGGTATTACCGCTTCAATTTCATCCTCTTCTTCGTCAATCGTCGATACAGTAACCGAACTGAATTTTCCCATATTTTTCGTGTGTCTTGTAACCATCACCTTCTGGGGTTGATTAGCCAAAACTTGACCCAAAGCATCATCCGCCGCTTGCATACTTGTACCAGTCAGTAGTTTCTCGTTCTTTCGTTTCACCAAAGCTCGCTTCAAGATGAAGGTGACATTCGACTCCGGCGAGTGACGATAGTAGACGGGAAGACTGCAGGACTTGCACTAAAAGCGGAAAAAGTTAGTACAACTAAGTATGTATACTAGTACGAGTATGTATGTACATATTGTATGTATAAATTGGAAAACGTAAACTCACATTCAGTCTGTGCTGCTTTTCGATTCCTTTCTCTCGTTTTAGGTACACCGTCTCGCCAGGATCAAATGTCAATTTGTGAGCTCTGCTTGCACCATCGATAACTCTGGCCCCGTCCACCTTTCGAAGTGGAAGTTTGTCAATAGCACAGTCTGAAAAGGCATTGCACAGGTGAGCAAGTAATTGATATTTTGGTGAATTAAACATATTACTCACCTAAAATAAGGGATAATCTTCCACACAAACAGTAGTAAATATTCAAAGGTTTCTCTTCATTGTATTCTTCTTGATCTTTGGAATCAGAGCAGACAATACTACGCGACACAACTTTGGGCATGATTTTCTTTTGGAATTCTCACTATTTTAGCGAGGAAACAATAAATAGGCTCCAATATTCATAAACAACGAAATGACACTTTCTGTCACGATTTCAATCGTACTGTCAATTTAGCTTAGGCATTTCTTCTGTAGATGTCGGGTAAATCACTGTGAAGTCTTTTAGTACTGCCATATCTACGAATGAGGAAACTTCCGGTTTCCGGTTAGACTGTTTGGCCGTTTGAATTTTCACAAAAATTGTTGCTCGACGGCTTTGATCATAAGTACTTTGTGTACTTTTTTAACCAATCTCTCCCGGTGAAGATATTAATTATTCATTCATTATACAATCAAGTAAAGATGAAAATGTCTTTCGCGGGAGACCTCCTTCGGATTTTCTTCGACTTAAGATTTTTTTTCAAATTAAGTGGTTTCGAGTTTCCACTGTACTGTCAAATCTGTCTAATTGCGGAGATCGATCATAAGTGGTCCGATTAGCAGGTGGCCCGATTACAAAGCGTAGCGATAAAGTAAATTGTAAGAAAGTTATACGCAATATGTTATAAACATTTCTTTTTGTTTGATTTTCGAATGTGTAGGACTTCCTCATTACAAAACACTCCACATGTAACTTTATTGAAACGCAACTATAGTTTCCGTTATCTTCATCGAAATTGAAATGCAACCGATGCGAAATGATAAATATAGAGGTCGTAAATAATGTGCTTCGCACTTCCATAATTATTGAGAATTTGCCTAGAATCCACAGTCTCCTGCGACTTTGTGCTGTGCTAGTCACTACTTTGGATCCTAGTTCTTGAAACATTTATTGGCTGATCCCTTTTTTGATAGGGTATCGGCCCTTTCGTTCTCCAATGTACCTATGTCCTTTAACCTAAATTAGCGTAACTTGGTTAGTTAAAGCTTCTGGACACATTAAAGTACATAATTTTTACATAATAAAGTTGAGTTTTTTTCTTCACCAGCACTCTTCCTTCCAGAAGTTGATCGAGCGCGTGAAGCAATCCAAGCATCTCCGTCTGATTTGCGGACACATAGTCTGAGTCTCCTATAGATAGATGCATCAGTGAAGAGAGTGAATTCGCATATAAGCACTTTCTTTATCTTACCATCTTCAACAAGAGTGTTGTCTGTTATATGCGTGATGTCTTTATTCATCTACCCTACATCTACTCAAACCATTTCAAGGCCATTGGGGTAAGTGTCATTATTATGAACAATATCCAAGATGTGATCCTCGTTTCAACTCCGTTACCTCCAAAGTGATGTCATGTGCCATCCTTTTCCATTCAAATCGCTGTAACCCCCTATATAGTGGTTTTCTGGAGGCCCTTGGCCAACTAGATTACTGCTGCATAGGAGAGAAGGAACTAACCGTCATTGTATAGATCCAATGTGCCACACTCAGTGAGAATCCCCACACCGAGGCTACTTCCAGTCAACGTTAAATTGCATATAGAGGAGTGTATATAATGTTGCAAGCACTATATATTTCCTGGACCACGCCGAGATTCGATCTCCAGACCTCTAGATCACTAGCATCGTAGAGTGCGACTCAACCAAGTGAGCCATAGAGCGTAATAGAACTAGAAGGTGCTTAAAGCATTTATGAGTGGAATCGGAGGGAAATGGAAGGGCTCAGGGTAAAAAAAAAACAGTCTGGAGTAATGGTTTTCTTCCTTATCTTGTTTACTGCAATTAGTTTAGAAATTTAGTAGGCATTTTAAACTGTGTATAACCATTTTAACGATTTAAATTTCTTAGAGATGGGTAAGACAAGCGATGATCAATGTGTTTGGTTGGGACGCAGCCTTCGCATCCCACGATACAGCCGTGGAGCCCTGGAGCGTAGGATGCGGAGGCTGCGTCCCAACCAAACACATTGATCTTTGTGTATACCATTGGTGTTTTAACCAAAAAAAGTGGGATGTTGCACGGATCACAGAAATAGCAAGTGGCTATTTGCTAAAAATGTGATCCGTAGCATGGTACGATTTTCTTTGGTTTAAATACGGTGTGCAACAACTAGCCCGGTGCATTCTCGGTCGTGCTGTCCCCGAATGTATATGGCACGGCACTAGCGGCAGCACCTGATGAGAGTGCCGTGTCATATACATTCGGTCGAAACCGACGAATGTCGTTACATTTTTGCACTCTCCGAGTGGATATGCCCGTAAATCGGGAAATCACTCGGAGAGCAACATTCCACAACAACAGATATACTCTTTGAAGACAAGCGATGTTTTATATGTGGTGAAATCTCCCAAGTAACAATTTCATCCCTATAATATTTCGTAAAATACTCTCTTCTAACAATAATAGGGGCAGGGTATAACCACTGAATAATAGTCCAATCATGGCATTTGGCGCCATTTTTTAATCCAATAGAACCCTATTGTAGAACCAAATTATGCTTCAAAAGAGGCGTACGTCATTTGCTTTATATCATTTTCATATCATTTCATCATTTTCTGTCATTGAACGAATTTGCAGAAAAAATAGAAAACAAAATTTCCGCAGCTAGCATCGAACCCGTGTCTGATGATTGCCCGTCCTACACGCTACAACTCAGCCAACCTCACATTTAGTCAACATTGCTCGTAAACACTACAAATGGTTAGTTGCTTCTATAGAAATGATTGACAATTCTTAATCGAATCTTCTGCAATGTACCCTAAATGTATACATTTATCAATAAATTAAAGTCAATTTCTGCGCAGACATCACCTTAATTGGTTTCGAAGATAACAATGAGTGAGTAAGTGTGGGTTTCATGCAAAATTTCAAGGATTGAAGAAATTATGTCTTTCAGAGCACTTCATAAGTGTCAATTCATAAAAAATCACATCCATCCTTCTATAAAACTACGGTGAACATTTTATTGGATGACCATACGAATGTCACACTATAAAAATGAAACCGACTGTGCTATAGAAGAATATATGCATGTGTGTGGGTTAACTTAGAGAATCTATTGCATGTGTGTGCTATATCCTCCAATAAACACAAGAGTGGAGTATTTAAAGGAGTATCTTTTTTAGGTTAACGTTTAGAGACAGTTTTATCGAAGTCTGATTCCACCACCTTTAAATTTATTCCATAATGATGATAGAAGCTTTCTGGAAAATGCTTGAAAGATGTTTTATCGGATCAAAATATTTCTTTAATATGTCACACGATAAATTGATTTCGTGGTACTATATGATTGCTACAGTGTGAAGTGCTTCTTTAAAGCAAACGAATTGTTGCTTGGGCTGCCAGTAAGCTAGATTTTGCTATAAAATTAAGATCTTAATTCTTATAATGAGCTTGAAAGGAGGCTTTTTAGAATCAAAAATACATGCAAATACTGTCAAAATTTTGTTGATCGTGAAATCGAAATCAGATTCGTTTTATGGAACTTGCACTTCACACGGAAGTCTCCACACCGATTTTTGACATTTCGCTAGCGAAAACAATGCAGTTGCACTTTATTTCACAGACATCGACAATCAACCCAACTAACAATGTGTATGGCTTAAAGAAGCACTTCACTCTGTAGCAATCCTATAGTAACACTAAACTCAGTTTATCGTGTGACATCGCTTAAAGTGATGCCAACACCAACGCGTCACGAATTTTCCGTCGCGAATTCGCGGCATATTTTTTGGTGCCCACACCGGTGCGGCGCGAATAATTCGCAGGATACTGTCAGCTCACAGCTGATATAATGTTGTTGCCTTAGAAAAGGTATTAGATTTATGTAAGGAAAGGACTTAGGCATGATACAGAATAACTGCAACAACTGGCCAAATACAATTATTTTGACATTTATAATCTTGCTGCAATTTTCGTGCACTATATCAAAATGTCGCGGCATCTTTACTTATTATGTAAAAACGTAAACGGAAGAATACAACGTGAAATTTCACATTTTCCCACTCCATGCCTATATTTATTCTGTAATGCGTAAATTGATGGAAATATGCAGTGTAGTACAACCTTGTTGTATCGTATCCTAAAAAAGTTGCGGCAGTTTTCGATTTGATCGTTTGAATCATAGATACAGAAGAAATTCTAGATAGGCCCTGAAGGGGAAATTATGTCTAGGTTTTTATAACACAATCACAAAAAACACACATACTATCAACCGCACCATAGGCGCCGTTAGTTTTTCATATGATGGGGGCATACATTTGGCGGAAAAATTTGAATTACCAATTTAATTTTTTTCACTGATTGCATGCTTTAATGCAAACAATTTTGGAACCAAGCAATAAAAAAAATAATCTTGTTTTCTGCAAATTACATTTAAGTTTTCCTATGATTTTCATTTTGGTGTAATGGGAATATGTGTAGGTATGTTTTATTTGGGTCGAGTACAGGACAGAAAAGCACAACTTCCAAACGATGGGGTATATAGAACAACTCCTGTCAAACTTGAATGTAAGTTGTTCTGTTCTGACCCAATAAAACGGACCTACTAATTTGCTCCAAGGGAAATATTATCATTATGCATGTATTTTATTATTTATGACAGTTTGATTGAAGAAAAATTATACTTCGTTACTCACCTCTCTCTTCCTTTTTTAACTAGCCTTGGGGCTGGCTTCGGCATAGTTCATGCTATGTTTTTAGTTTTTATATTTTATACATATTCCATATTCATTTTTATTGTTCTTTATACATTTTGGGGTGCTGAACACGAATCCGAATTTCTTTGTGAAACAAGAGGTGTGTTTTTTTGGTTATCCCGTGCAGGTTTGGGTAACGAAACTTCATATAAAAAAAATGACAGGTGCGTCAGCTGTCATTTTTTTTATATGGAGTTTCGTTACCCAATCCTGCACGGGATAACCAAAAAAACACACCTAAGATCAAAATAGCAAAAAAAAACAGAAAATTTTATCAACTATAGCGATCTGCTTAACGCATTTTGAAGAATTATGTCGCGTTGGGCCCTTATGATAGCTTATCGCATAAATGCACAGTTTCAGGGTTATAAGCCAAAAAATGGAAAAAAACTTCTAAAATGTTTGTTTTTGGCGATTTGGGCCATGTTCCACAACAAAATGTTAGTGGGAAGCTCCGGACTCGGGGGATATTTAAGCGATGCGAGGATCGATGGCTGCTGTCTAATCTAAGCTTCTGTTTATGCTAATGAACCGACTCGACGACCACACTCGCCGAGTGTAAAGACTAGAGTATCAATAGGTACGGTTCCTAAACGCACCGGTCGCATATGTTCCGACAACATGTTGTCCATTCTGATCCTCTAACTGCGATTTTACGAATAAGAAATAATCTCCGGAACTTTTCGTTTACATATTCCACATAGGCAGAAAACACCGACAGTTATTGCTGATCCGCAAAACCGCAGTTATAGGATCAGAATGGACAACATGTTGTGGAAACATATGCGACCGGTGCGTTTCAGAACCGCATCCATTGTTATTGTCCCATCTTCAAATCATACTTTTATTTAATAATAGGTATGTATATTATATTTGGTACAAATACGCAAGAGTATATTTATTTGTGTTCGTTTTTCTGATACGAATAGTGTACAATCTCCCCTTCTGTATATCGCACGAATGCACTTTGATTCGTAAAGCATTTCTTAAACACCGGACGAACGATGAAATCAGTTATCATAATGCTCTTCGTTTCGTGGTGCATTCGTTACTTTTAAATTTGTAAGTCCTCGGCAATCCCTTAAGAATTTGTTTCTGTCGCGTCCGGTCCAGCTGATTGCAAAATGCCGATTCCATGAAGGGTTTTAAGCGGTGTAATGGAATGTCATCGGGCAGGTGCTGCAAACGCATAAATTTATTATTACACATATAATAGTTTAAGCATATTACGGGCATTCTATACATACAGGTGAAATTTTCGATGGATACATCTTGGATACATAGCTCTTCAGATTTTCGAAAATCGTTTCCATATCAACACTCAAACATTTTGGATGCAACCCGACACCCGTATATGGAGGCAAGATGGCGGCTTTAACAATGTTATAAGGAAATTTGCAAAGATATCAGGAACTTTTGCATAGACCGTTTCACAAAAGTCCGTTGCTTCATTTCCTACAAGATTTGCACGTAAATGGTCAGAACTTGTTCGTGTTTGTGCTCTTCGAAGAGACTGTCGCTTGGAAATTCTTTAGGCACTGATTCGGGAGTGTAATGGTCGGATGTGCGCAGCAATTCGAGAAGTTTGGCTTGTGTTGATTCCAAATAGTTTGACCTCTTGAATGTCTTCAATGAAAATTCGCAGACCATCGTCCGGATGTTGTTTGAGCACCAAGTCCAAAAATTCGAATATCAAATGTTTGTGCTCAGTGTTCATAAGTGTTGAAGATGTGGTATGTGGTATGTTTGCGTTCGTTGAGACTGGAGCTGGGAACCTGTATTATGGGAGGAAAACATATGCTGAAGCTTCAAATAGATTAGACGCGTCAGCATCGGCATCAGCCGAAAAATTTCAATTCAGAACACACGCATTTGCCTTCGATGACCCACATTGACAGCAGGAGCAGAAGCATTTTTTCTGCTTCTGTTGCTGCTGTCAATGTGGGTCATCAAAGGCAAATGCGTGTGTTCATAATTGAAATTTTTCTGCTGATGCCGATGCCAATGCTGACGCGTCAAATGTATTTCAAACATGAGTCTGTACAGTAAATTTGATTATCATAAATACGTTGACCTGCGAACGGAGCAACTCCAAGGCCGGCTTGTGCTGTCCTTTTGTTTGAGATTGAATTGTCAATTCACCAAACTTGAAATATTTTTTGAGCGTTTACTCCGGTTCTTCCAAATGCCATTGGTTGAGCTGAAGCAAAGGCGAAACTAGAGAATAATTTCTCTGATTATTAATTACAAATGATATTGAAGCTTTAATTCATTTTATGTACAGTTAGAAATTGCAAGTCACTTACCCGCAATCAACATTTCAAGACGATACCGATAATGTACGAGTCGTCCCAGCCTGTAGATAAAAGTGTAAACAGATTATTTGATACCCATAAATTGAACAAGATTTGTGTATGTACTTACCCAAAACACTGACCGCCTGACTTCATGCCATTGGCTTGGGTAGTTTCGAACATTTTTTTCCACTAGCAATGTCATCGGCTGCCGATCTACGGAAAAAACCATATGAAACACAAATTCTCGACCACATCGCGTAATGGCTGTGCTAGCAACAACAAAATATGTGTAGCCCCCGAAACAAAGAGAAATTTGAAACGCCTGTGTGCACATTAACGAGACGAATTTCCGTCGTAAGCGTTCGTGCTTGCTTCGTACAAAACGTGTACGAACGCTTACGAACGAGGTACGAACGCTTACGAACGAATCGCTTAGCTGTCAACCACAAAATCGCGCACATGTTTCATATAAAATCTCAATTAAAAACGCGTTAAACTATCATTTTCAGACCGACATTTACATAGCACTACTAAAATCTAGGTACACACGCGATTACCTTTGAGAAGATACACCGATTATGTATTTGCGTTGTTCACTGGATCACCCGACAACAAAGGACGGAAAAACAACATGTGTCGCATTTTTTCAAATTAAAACACTTTCGCGAGACTACGGCCTACACTGTTTTGATGAATTTATCACAAATCACATCGAAAAACTCGATATTTCACTCGCGCAAACTATTTCGTGCACTCACGTTCACTTGCCGCCATTTGCCTCCAATTGGATTCCAACTGGATGGTTGTCAAAGGTTGACAGCGACGCGACCGAGCCGGCCATCTTGTGGGTTGCTCGAGAGGTGTAGGGGAGGTGGCGCTGAAGATGAGGGGAGAACTTTTCTGGTCACACACGTACGCTCATCTACGTGAAGTGGGCCAATCCATACTACATATCAAAGCTTGCCGCCATTTGCCTCCAATTGGATTCCAACTGGATGGTTGTCAAAGGTTGACAGCGACGCGACCGAGCCGGCCATCTTGTTGGTTGCTCGAGAGGTGTAGGGGAGGTGGCGCTGAAGATGAGGGGAGAACTTTTCTGGTCACACACGTACGCTCATCTACGTGAAGTGGGCCAATCCATACTACATATCAAAGGTTTGAATTGATTATCGCGTACTCGAAAACCCTAAAGGTCGATCTAGATTGATCGCCAACTGACATCCCAAATAGCCATTTGGCTGCTACTTAGCATTTATACTAGCAACCAACCCTGCAAACAATCGGTCAGCAGTCCCCTGCCGCGAGGAAAGGGAGGAAGAAAAATTATCCGAGTATGCGTGTGCACACACACATATGTTCACTATTTTCGCGAAATGTCATTTCATCGGCGCCGCGGTCTTTTGTTATGTGTGATATTTTCGGTCGGCAAATGCATCTCACCCTCACCAAGTTATAGTTTTTCGATGGTCGTGTGAATTTATGATTTTTATTTTGCGAGTGTTAAATTAAACGTTTCCTTTTTGTTTACAGGGACTGGAATTATGAGCAGACCAAAAAAAGTTTCAAGAAACGAGACAGCAGCGAAATAGGAATTAGGAAGAATGTTGGTGTGATGTGGATTTATTTTGTAAGTGTCCAATTGGGTTTTTGTGGAAATTTACATATGTACATACGAATAAACTAACGCAAATTCTGTTTGTTATTTTTCAGGAGCCGGCTTGCGCGACAATGTGTACAGAGGTTGAAATGCTGTTCATCCGCCATAGCACGGTCTATGCATTTTTGTGTTGTTTATAGTGTATAAGAGTTTTTATAGTGTCCTTATTAATAAATGTGTTGTAAAAAATATATTTGCACTTCGTATTTTCATTTTCCTATATAGCTCCATTTGCGAGCAAAATAGACGAGAGCGCACCCTGCACCTCATTCATGGCGGCAGAACCCCGCACTCCGCACCACACCCCGCGATTTTAAAGTATTGACAATGGTCGCATATTTCATTTACTACAATTCGAATATCTTTGTACTGACAGTCGTCGTGTACTTTATCTACAACCACTCGATGATGTAACCATGTACGGTAGCCTACCACGTACGTGTGCCGTCATAGACGCTGTCAGGATTTTTCTTCGACATAAGCCGCTTACTTTAGTCCCGAACGCCGAACAACGGTCAGTGGTACAGTCAGCCCGCGAGTCAGGGGTACGTAGTCGACTATGTCAGCATGACATGGTTTGCAGGGAAATAGAGACAGAAAATGACATAACCAAAATTTCATTTTGGTGATTTTTAAAAATTTAATTATCAAAATCAGACTCTGCGCGTTTGAATTATTACACGGCCATTCAAGAATTATTCAATTTCACACAAAAGAACGAACTTTGAATTTGACAAGCGGTTGGTTGAGTTGCCATATTGAATATCAAAACTGGACGCACAACCAAATGGCGATCAGTTTGGATGCAATGACAACAGCCATTTGGTTGCGCGTGACGCCATTTGGCGACTAATCTAGATGGACCTTTAGGTACATCTTATCTTGTGCCCGTCAAATGGTAAGTCTTATCGTATAGAGAAGACACAAAGCTTGAACATTGTTTTGTGGCTGTTTTTATGTATATGTTTGCTTAGCATGGTTACGCAAAATTTTGCTTGGTTACACCATCGTATGAAATTGCATAATAATTTTTAGTAGAATCCTTACGTGATTCCTTACGATGGCGTAACCAAGCAAAATATGGCGTAACTATGCAAAGTAAACATTCAATTCAATAGAATATTCAAACTTGTATGTAACTACTGAGGGACAAATGCAAACACCGAAACACCAGGATCGTCATTTCCTATCGTATACTATTCATGAATGAAACGATTGACCTTGCATTCTTTCGGAAATCCGTCGATATCTCTGCAATCCTTTGGTGTGGCGGAACGATCGAGGTGGAGTCTAGCACCATACTATATTGCCAGAAAGGTAATCGGATCCTCTTTATTTTTCCGGTCAGTGCACAGGGTAGTCAGAGATAACCGCCAACCTGGATGTTGGCCACAGCAATTTCACAATCAGCTTCGTACTACTTCGGAAATCCGCCGATGTCTTTGGAATCCTTGAGTCGCGAAACGATCAAGGTGTCGCTGGATCGCAACAAAATTCTCTAAGGTGGCGTCGGAGCATCTTTCCTGTGCAGGTCACAGGGGCGTCAGAGATAACCGAGATAAGTACAATAATTTACAAAACGTATGCTTTTGTTAGCTGTCAACCTAGAAGGTGGTCACAAAACTGGCGAATATTCGCATCTCCATACAATGCAGTGTGTTACAATTTGCCGCGAATATTCGCTGACACACCGGTTTTGTTTAGTTAATAAAGATCTGTGGCTCACTTGGTTGAGTCGCACTCTACGATGCTAGTAATCTAGAGGTCCGGACCGGAGATCGAATCTCGGCGTCTTCCAAAAATTCCGTACATGTGCGGACAGGAAATATATAGTGCTTCCAACATACACTCGCGAAATGATATGCAATGTAACGTTGACTCGAAATTGCCTATAAACGGCTGAGTTAACGCATCCATGACCCCACATGGCGCTATGCGGTACTGAGAAGAAGAAGTTAATTAAGCCAGTTCTTTTTGTAACGTCGATCTGAAAAGAGGATTAATCACCAACAATAAATTTTTTTTCCAAAATCTTGATATACAATTATTTACTTGTGTATGCATCGTTATCCATACAAAATATCGATTTCCCTTCTAAGATACATTGACGGTCTTCCGTATGTCTACTCCAAAGTGCCAACAACAACAACATACCCACACGAAAAGCATATTTTTCATTTCCAAGTGAATCACTGCAAGTGCAGATTATGATTTTCTCAAATGTGCTACTCTACTCAGATCGGAAGGTGTAATCCCTTGCTTTTATGCATATATCTACATAGTGAGTATGCCTGCTTCCTACTTATGAATGTTATAGTGCTGGAGCTCTAAACTACTGTGTGCGTTGGTTAAAGTATATTTTAATGTGGAAGGGGTTCTCTACGCAAATATACACCTGATGTGATGTTTATTAATGAACCTGGTCAGATGTTGTCCCTTGTCCGTTAGAGACAGGACTTATTAAAACTATGTATGTACACTCTTTGTATAATATCCATAACAGCTTTATACAAATTCTAGCTTGAATTACAATCAGGACGTGCGTTTTTTGTTCAAAATAAGTGCATGTAGGGGAACATTTTGGGAATATGTACATATTTATACCCTTCACTTTGTGAGTGTCATGAAGTTTGTAACGCGTTGAAGGAGCCAAGCACTGAAGTATATATATATGTATAATATTACTGATCAGTATGACGAGGGGAGTCGATTGGGCGATGTCCGTCTGTCTGTTCGTCTGTTGCGACGCGTTTTACTCATTAGATATTTTCCACGGTGAAATGACCGGGGAATCGAAAAATAATACATAAAATGGCCGAGAAAATTATGGAACCTTTTTGGATTGTAGCTTATGGAATTCCCCAGCATTTTCCACGTATTTCACGACAGTAAGTATGAATTTTCATTGAGAAAATCTTAGCGGACAAAAATTTCATTCATAGTCCCATAGTGTAACCGTGTCATAAAAAGGGTTGACCAGCGTCAACAACAACAACTTTTTAATCGCCTCCTGCAAACTTTCCAGTCATGAGTACTTGATTTCTGATTATTTAATGTAAAGCCATATTGAACATAAATTCTATAAAGTAATTGCTTGGGGAACCGAGCAGTCAAGACTAATTTGTAATGGAATTCCGTCAATATGTCTAAAAATTCGTCAACATGATTTGAAAATTAGTTCATTTGCCCTGGATGATAATAGAAATCAATCATCACGCGGAAATTTGTCAATTTGACATCGAATTTCTTAAATTCGACATTTCGTAATAGGAATTTGTCAACATGATTTGGAAATTCAGCAGTTTGAGATGGGAATTCGTCAATTTCATCTAAAAATTCGTCAAGATTCATCAACACGATTTTGAAATTTCAAAATAGAAATACACGATTTGGAAATTTGTGTAAATGATTTTGAAATTCACCAATTTGCAACGGAAATTCATCAACATGATTTGAAAATTCGTCAAAGGGATATGGAAATTTATCAATTTAACATGAAAATTCACCAATTTTTAATCAAAATTCGTCAATTTGATTTAGAAATTTGTGAAAATGATTTTGAATTTCGTCGATTTGTAATGGAAATTCGTCACCATGATTGGAAAATTCGTCAATTAGAAACGTGGTTGCATCAATATTTTAAAAGTACATATAACTTATATTGTAGTAAGTACTTAAGCCATAAATCGGTGGTATAAGTTTAATTCGATGCTTCTGATCCAGCGACTTGACTACGTTTTGCGCTCTTGAATTATGGGCAAATAAGGTTCTCTCGGCCTTTAGGGGCCCTTTTGACTTCTTTCAAACGACGAGCCGTACGGCTCGTAAGCTTGAAATGCATTGGCTTATGGGATAAGCACACGACGGTTGAGAGCCGATATGCTTTCAAAACACGGCGGAGCACGAAATGCGAAAACACGCCTCGCGAGCCGTATTCTGACAGCATCATGGATCTCGACCGTCATGGGCTTCCTATATAGGCCAATACATTTCGATGTGTCGAGTTTGCGAGCCTAAAGAGAGAAGCCTAAGGCTTGGGGCCTGTGTTCCAATGAACACATGAAACACCGTGCGTTACGCCGCACAGTGGGGCGGTAGAGGCAAAAATTAAAAAAATTGATACTATCTGAGAGCTTTTGTGAATGACTTATCGCATAGTAAACATTTTGAAGTTTCGATCTACAAAAAATTTCGGACCGATATCTGTCACAAGCTAACCATCTACAGGTATACCGTCAGGGGAGCACCTAGCCTTTCGGCCTTTATCTCCCGGTCCCGCTAAAAAGTTTGGACCTTCGGCTTTTTACTGACAAGGTGTTGTTGTCAGACGGAGATTTCTCCATCAGGCGCATGCACACACCATCAGGAATCCAACCCCGGGATTGCATCACTAGCTGGATGACTTGGGTAACAACCTCCAGCCACTACGAGTCCAACACCTTGATGGGCAAGGACCATGGTCCCCTGGGCACACCCATCCCCGTAGTACACTATTCGCTAAAGACTTCTCTATAGCAGTGCCCAAGTAACAATTTCATCCCTATAATACTTCGTAAAATATTATCTTCTAACGACAATAGGGGCACTTTACAGGGTATAAACTCTGAATAATAGTCCAATAATGGCGTTTGGCGCCGTTTTTTGATCCAATTGCACCTTATTGTAGCACTGAACTAAGCTTTGAAAAAGACATACATCAATGTGTTATGTCATCATTTTCTGTCATTTTCTCGTGAAAAAAAAGAAAAAAAAATTCCCCCAGCCAGCGTCGAACCAGCAACTGTCGGACGCCAGTCCGACGCCCTAACCACTCGGCCAACCTCACATATAGTTAACATTGCTCGTAAACACTACAAGTGCTCAACACTTCTTTATCGACTCTTCTCCATTGCACCTTCTTCTTTATATGTCAGTCAATTGAAGTTGAATAAATCCACACATTCATCAACAAAATGCAGACATTTTCTGCGCTGAGATTATCTTAATTGATTCATAAGTTAACAAGGAGTGAGGAAATGTTAGTTTCATGCAATATTTAAATGGATTCAATTCAAGAAACGTGGTATTCCGGAGCAGTTCATAAGTGTCAATTCAATAAATCACAAAGTCCTTCCTTCAATAAAACTAGGCTGAACAATTTATTGGATGACCATACGAATGTCACACGATAAAAATGACACCGACTGTGCTATAGAAGAATATAGGCATGTGTGTGAGTTAACTAGAGAGACTATTGCATGTGTGTGCTGTATCATCCCTTCAGTTTACTAGTCAGCAATGCGACTCGGGCAGTGTGGTCATCAATCCACAAACTAGCTAGATATAGGCGCGTAGGCATTTTCCACCAAGGCCGTTCTCCCGTTCTCTCCTTCTGGACTCGGGTTATGCGAAGCCGTCAACCCCGAAGCTCACACGATTTCCATAAGATGCACTCCCGCACCAGAGGACATCACAATTAAATCGTGCTTGGCATTTTGTGCTTCCCTCCCGCAAACTATGGGAGGAGGTAGGCACGCCGAGAGCCACCCGTACATAACTCAGGAGCACGGGACCGTTACCGCCCGAATGGTCTTTGTACAGATCCTCGCCATGGCGTATCAACTGTACCAGGGGCCCCCTTGCGCTACTAGGTCCGTGGTGTCGTAACTCACCAAAGATCTCTGTCCAACTACAATACAAACGCCTTCCAAGCCTATGATATGTACTGGATTGGAAATCATCATGTAGATGAGCGTACGTGTGTGTCTAGAAATTTTTTCTACTCTTCCTCAGCCCCCCCTCTCGCACACCCCTCGGGCAACCCACAAGATGGTCGGCCGATGAACAGACTGTCAACAGTGTGGTTGTCATCCAATTCGCGCCAAGTGAACGCAGTGAGTGTGAGTGGACAAAATCGAGTTTTTCCAAGTGAATTGTAAGAAATTGACTTAAACAGTGTAGGCCGTAAGGCTGCGAATTCGTTCTAATTTAAAAAAAAGTTTATTTCAGAACATGAAGTGCATTGTTGTCGGGTTTTCCAGCGACCAACAGAGAAACACTATGAGTGTATCTTTTCACAGGTAATCGCGTGAGAGCCTACATTTTAGTGGTCATATGTGAATTTTTGTGTCAAAATTATAGTTTATCGCATTGTTCATACATGTTTTCTTGAAAACAAGTGCGCGATTGTGTGGTTGACAGCCAATACAATAGACGAGTTTCCGTTCGTTTGAGTTCGTCCCAGGTTCGTACCTTGTTCGTGCATGTTTTGTACGAAGCGGGCACGAAAGGTTACGATGGAAATTCGTCTCGTCGATGTGTTCATGAACGTATCAATTTCATTCTGTTTCGGGGGCTCATCACATTGTTATAGCTTTGCAAATTTTTTTTTGCAATTTTCGTGCAAAGTTTCGAGTCAATTTGATAATTAAACTGCTTTGGTAAAATAATATGTTAATTCTTTCATAATGTAAACCGTTTCTTGCAGATTTCTAATGGATGAGGCGAACGCGCTGTATGGATAGACAAACTACAGTTAAGAGGTGTGTAGATTCCTAAAAGAGCTGTGGTTTGCACGAAACATTTGCGTAATGACGGCATATTTTGACTTGAGAAACGAACTGTGCTCAAAGAAAATGCATTTCCGGAACTGAATCCGTCTGGTATTACGGTAAGTAAACAAATAAATTTAACCGACAGTAGTTGAATTGTTAAAATATAAATTGGTATGCATAATGATTTATCGATTGTTTTCAGATGTCTAATGAGTCTATCGGCGAGCCAAATGCAGTTCAAGCAGGTTTAGGATCGTCACATGCAGGACGCGAGCCGTGAATCTGCGGGACAGTGTACTAGGGAAGCAGTTATGCTCCGCCACCACGAGAGGCTTCTGATATTGTCTATCAAGCACCCGAGCCCCATTCAAACATATCACCACGTGCGGCATTTTCAAATCTCATCAATCGACTGGACGAACAGTATGGTGTGAAGCAAACGTTGACTCCTTGCGTGCTGCTTAGTGCATTGATCATTTTCCTCGGCGTGGCGACCTTCATGTATGTAACGATCAGTCTCGATTTGGCCAACACCATCAACGATCGAAATACTTTCCATCAGATATGCGACGATTCGATGCATCGATGAGGAGGGTTTGAAAGGAGCTCTGGAGTTATTGAGGACCACAAATGTAAAGATATTACAGCACAGTTTAGTTTGGGTACCAAGGAAATTGTTCGATTGGTTCAGCCCACTCATCTGCATCTGAACGTTCGTCGAATGGTTCGCGATCTGCACAATGTCGAATATTTGATTCACCAAAATCCGCAGTGGAAAATAAGTGCAGTCGATGAAGACGGCACTGCATTGTCTTTTGATCAAGTATTGGCGTTGCGCGATGCTCAAGCCTACAGTTTTGCAATTTTGAATCCCCGCCTTCCGTTCACGTGTTCCGTGTACAATAAGCTACAGAAGTTGTTGTGAACCATCTAAGGGACAAGTTGACTCCGCTGCATAAACGCCTAAGCATGGAGTGGGTGTGGAATGAATGCAGTCTTAATCGCCTTAATTCCGCCAAAGCCGGTCCCAAGCCTGGTTATAAAAGGAAGAGGGAGGCGATTAACGAAATATAATTTATTTTCTACCCAATCAAAATGTGACATTTGTAAGTATTATTCCCCTGGAGGAAATTAGTATAATGGTGAAAAACTTCCATACAAATTTGACAAAAGTTGTACTCGACCCAATAAAACACACCTGAAGCCTTATTGATTCGTTACTCATATTCCCATTACACCGATATGAAAATCATAAGAAAACATACACGTAATTTGCGGAAAACAAGAATTTCGATTTATGTATTTAGTCTTTATCTTTTTTGCTTAGGGCTCCATTACACAGTCATATTTATATTATAATATGTATGTCATATGTCTAAGCCTACTCGATTCATTCAGTATAAATTTTTAGACGTGCAATAAGCGAAATCAAGTAGGCTTAAGCATATTATAATATAAATATTACCAAATATGATTGTGTACTAGAGCCCTGAGTACCGAAATTGTTTGCATGCAGTTCATACAAATCTATTTGGCAATTCAAATTTTTGCGCCAAATGTATGCCCCCATCGTATGAAAAATTTACGGCGCCTATGGTGTAGTTGATAGTATGTGTGTTTTTTGTGATTGTGTTATAAAAACCTAGACAAAAAAATTCCTTAAGGGCGTATCCATAGTCTACCTAATCCCAGTTCCAAGCTGAGTGTCACATGGACACAAACCCCCCTGCGGGGCGATATCTGTCACAGTAAGAAATCAGCAGCTCTCAAAGTGTACACAATTGATTTTGCAGTTTAAGCACATTTTTTCATAATCAAGTTTCAATGAAAACGCTGACGATAAATTCCCATAAAACTTTGCTTTATGATTTTATTTTCAATTTTTAGGTTATAATAAATATGGTAGCATAAAAAAAAAGTAAAAAAAAAATGGAAAAAAATAAAATTTAATTTTAATTATTGAAGGTCAAATTGACCCAAACTGGATTTGTCACATTGAGTTTTAACAACTACCTCCACGCGCCTCCAAGGGTCTGTTTATGCTACATTATTCAAGATTACTAATAGGTAAGAATCATAACCCCATAGAACTCCAGGCTACTTTTATAGCCGATTTTGTTATGTCATGTTGGATGTTTTAGGCAGGATTTTTGAATTCTACTGTAAAATATGTTGGGTCCCTTTGAACCGGAGATAGCCGTTGTTTTCATCCTATTGAACTAGTTTTTAGTATAGAGTATAAAGGGACTCTTTCTTGGCGTTCAGCGAAAATTAACCCCCTCCCCAACTAACAATTTCGCTCTGATAACACTCTACAAGAGTCTTACAAGAACAAGCATCAAGACATCAACTCTTGAAATTTAACTCTTCAAGAGTACTATAAGATCCTTATAAAAATCTTATAAGTATTAAATGACGCACTTTCCAAGAGTTATTTTGATCTTGTAGCAAGAGTTAAAATCTCATTATAGGAGATACACATGTCTTATTAGAAAGCTTTAAGGCTTCGTATTAGAGTGGAAGTTTATTCTTGTAAGAATCTCAGCAAAAATACAATACACTTGTTATGAGACGCAAGCTCTTCTAACAGGTCTAGCGAAAAAGAGTGCGCATGATATTGCCACATTCGCTGTCCTTTTTTGTCAAACATCATTATATATTACGACTATTAATGTCATGTGTTATTATTTCGACTTCAACTAAAATGAAATTTTTTCACGCTGATAATTGCTTCACAAAACTTGGTTTTTTCCAGAAATATGGGTCGACATTTTAATGCGATTAAAATTTTATCGTTGAATATGGCTATTTTGCTTCGAAAAATAGCGAAGCCCCCTAAAAATAATCTCATTTTTTTAATTTTGGAGGAAACATAATATTTATCTACTGTTAATATCTAAATAGTATAAAACTTCATTTAATTTTTTTTTCAACTTCAAGATTGACTACAATTTCAATTTTGTCATAGATATACATAATAACTTTTCAATTCAAATTGTTATTTTCCTTAAAACCACAGCCTAGTAGGAAAAATATGGCAGCCATTGATGAAATCTTCATTCAAAGCTAAACTTCTAATAACAAGAGGGCGGCTCTTTTTACTATACTTAGATTCTTATTGCTGGAGGGCGGCTCTTTTTACTAGAACGAAATTCTTATTGCAAGAGGGCGGCTCTTTTTATAAGACCGAAATTCTCATTCTTTTTATAATAACTAAAGTCCCTCTATCAGAGTTGAATTCTTTTTACTAAAGGGAAACTCTTCTGATGGGAGTCAAAGACATACAACAAGCGCCTAAGTCTCAGTAAAAGCTATCCCTATAATTTGACGTTTGATTATTTCTGTCGTGGTATGATAAAAAGTGTATCGCATTTTTATAAACCCAGCGGAGAAAGGGTTCGGTTGGTGATTTCTTATAGATGTGGACCATTTATCTCGATGGTGTTATCTCATTTTCACCAAGGTCAGGGTGAAAACAATTCGAGGTGTCCTGATTTGATTTTTGGTGGTTTATTGAATCAACTTGGTAATCTTTTCGTGAAGACATCAAGGAATGAGCACCCAGGGGGATCATCACTCTTTAAATTCTAGTATAATTTGGTTGAACCTTTCGTCGAAATGCGGACGGTCGCTTACACTTTTTTCAGTCGAACGACATGTTCTCTTCAAAAGACAGACATCCCCTCCCCCCGGGGAGGAGCTATGCACGTGTCGGTTTGAAAAGTTCTAATAGGCGAATCAGGCGTGTCCTTGGTCAGAGCAACTCAATTTTTGGCAATAGTCAACTTCATTTTATTAAGAATCTTTTCCTAAATTATCCTGGCTCAACTAGCATTTCTTTTAGAGTTAAAGTAACAAATGTAAATGTCAAAAAATGATAATATCCCATTTTATTTTGTGGTCTAGGGTATAATTTATCAAATTAAGTCAATTGTATTATATGTCGTTGCAAAGGTAATTTTGTGTAGTTTCATGTGTCCTCGAACCATTTTGCTGTAACTTTTATAGTTTTTCAAATCATTAGGAAAAACTGAAAAATGATCCCCTTTCCCCCCTTAAAATCGAAATAACTTCAAAACGGCTGATCCTATCTGCGTGAAACATATTCCATTCGATTTAGAATGGCCAAATACATTAAAATTGACATGTTTTTATAATTGTTTCCAAAATTCGGGGTTTTCGCCCCACTGTGCGCCGCTCCGTAGGACCCTACAGATTCCAAAACAACAAAATTACGACTTGGGATATTTTTTTCTATTTAGAGCTCTATATTGATACATATTATGACTGGACTATAGATACACAGATAAATACGAGTATATCGACTACACCTTACTAACAAGAACAAGAATTTTGATTGTTTTATAAAAAGGAAACATACATACATGCACATTCAGAACACAATATAACGGCTACAATGTTCCTACAATCCGCCTGGACAATTTGAGAATCGCTATAATCACCCCTTGGTTTCGAACAAATCAACCCCTCATTGATTGAGTTTTTCGCCGGGTGAATTTTGCTTTACCGTAGTCGTGCACCCCCATACGAATAGTATTCTTGTGCCGTGCGTGCCGTCCCCCTCGTATAGTTTGTCATATTCGTATCCGAATCCGTACGTGCAGAAGGAGTAAAAGTTTATCCCGGTGTATGCTTGGCTGTCTCATACATCGCATACAACATCGCAACAGAATGCGAAGGAAATTGCTTCGGCGCGTGTTGGCGACAAGTCCTTTTTCTTCTCGCCTAGTTTCCTTATTCAGTTGCGGCGAAAACTAGTGTACAACTTCAATAAAACTCCCGGACGCCGCCATTATGTTTTTTCAAGGCATTTTTTCATTTCTACTTATTACAAGATAGCCCAGTGTGTGCACTTTATCTGTAAAAATTAAAATAAACGTGGACAGTTGCAAATAGCGAATGTATTCCGGTTGAATTATCGATTTTTTTAATGGGAGGTTTGTTCGGAAGTCGAGTGTATACGTTCACGTTTTCTTTCGACGGTCGTCCTTTCACACGTCGCATACGAAATCCTCTTTTTCACTCGATGTGATTTATAAATTTTCCGTAAATTCGCCAGATTATTGTGTTCGCGTATCGCGCTAGGCGGTATAATAGTAAAATTTAGTGGTGATGATATTTTAAGATGATCGAGAAAGCGAAAATATTGAAAGTGTTAAAAAGTTCAAAGGATGAATATACCAGTGCCGCATAAGTGAAATATGAGTCGTGCGTGTCCCAAAAGGATGATTTCCTATTTTATTGTGCATATGATGGTTTATTGCCATCTGAATGCATAAGTTAACTGCAATTCACCGACATTTTAAATTTTCGTCGAGATTCCAATTTGTCCCAGGATTAATTGATATCCTTTAGTGAGCCTTCGCGGGGGACACGTGAACCGGGCCCCCTCCATTCTAATCGATGAATTGGCGCGACAATTGATATACGAGTACATAATTCCAAATTTAGTAACAGGCCTGAAGCGAGATATTTTTTTCCTGTAAAGGATGAGAAGAGGAAGTGCAGTGGCATGACCAAATATCGAATCTCATTGTTATCGATGAAAGGGGAATAACCGCTTCGAAGGATATATGAAAAGTGTAACAGTATGAGGAGTTATTAATATGCCACCGTACTATCGTAATAATTTTATCGAAGAATAATAATTTTCGTCGAGTCCTGACTGTGATGAATGGGTTATAGAATCGACAAATATCCATAACGTACGCGTGTAAAGCTATAAAATACAATCGTTACTCCCATCGTCGCCTTCAAAATTTCTCTAGGAATTTAGTAATAGGAGGAACACTTTTAAATTTCGATACACTTTCCTGAGATATGTAAGTATGAGTACAATATCTAAAATATGTATAGAAACGTTTTGGCATGCTTGAATCTTTCTTACTATAGAAGTTTTTTAAGGTTCGGTCTACTGTAGACGGCCGATGCCCGCACGAAGGATTTCTAATTTTTCCCCCTTTTAGATTTTGTGCATAGTATATCCTATGTTTATTCTCATAATGAAATTAGATTCGATGTTTTTTCGGGTTACAATTTTTTGGATGGTGTGGGTAAACGTCAAGCATTTCCCGGCAACGCCGACGCCGAAAAGCACATGTAGGAACGTTAACAGCCGTGTGTTGTTAAATTGTGAAATTGTATGGCAGGATTCATGCGAGCATACAGTTGTGACTTTCAATTTCGTACACCGTAATTTTATGAAATTGCCAGTGTGATGAAAATTAGAAAAGAATATTCGTACAGTGAATATTGGAAATTACGGTTTATTGGAATTGCGGTTATGATTTTTTTTAAATTTTCCCCCATCCTTATCGGGAGGGATAGGGATATAGCAATTATGTTGGGCTTTTGTTTTCAGTACCAGTTTTAAATTTCAAGTTAATACAAGAAAGTATTTAGTTATAGAATTGATTGCGAACACCGCGCGTGTCGCAAAAACATGCAATCCCAGTTAGACGAGGCTTTTCTAGTTGGGTAGTTCACCCTTGCGGAAACCAGGTGCTATTGAGAATAAATGAATAATTATGAATAATACCCCTTAATTATCGTGGCTCAACATTTTATTTGACGTCATATCGCGGCTGAATGATCACATACCAATATTTGTAACTTATTTTTCCAGCAGGAATCAGGTAATAAGGCGATATTTGCTTAGCTTATGGTATGTGCGGTACTGGTGTATTATAGGAGGAATTTGTAGTCGTCTGTGAATGAATAAACCTTGTACATATTAGAATTTTATTTCATTAAGGAGTATACACTTAATAGCAGTGAAATTATTATTTATTCGATTTTTATAGCTGTAAAGATACTTTTAACTAATTGCCGTAAAATGGCCAAATCGTCTATTCTCCTTGACGATTTTGAGCATTAATCGAGCATCTTTTTTAAACCACAATTCGGCTAGATCGATATTTTTCTTACCGCGAAAATTCGCAAAATCGTTCTTTACTTAGGGCGAGAACTGTTGAGGACATCGGCGTATTTATAAGTTTTGCCGGCTTGCCGATCTCCACAAGTATATTGCCGAAGGCTTGCACACCAGAGCTAAGTCATTTAGCTTCGTAGCTTACCTTCAAATCAAGTTGTTCAGAAAATGTCCGAAAATGTGTCGAAAATGAATACTAAGGCCGATATTTATAAACATGAGTATCTTCAGCAGTGTTGCCAATTTAGCCGTTTTCCGGCCAAATTTAGCCGGAAACCGTGCTGTTGAGCCGGAAGAAATTTCTAATTCCGACCGGCCGGATTTTTAGCCGGAATTGATTTTCTTCGTCCGTTTTTCCGGCTAAAATTATTTTATGAATTTTTTAAATTTAACCCGGGAACACTAACCTTAATTTCAGGCGCTTGTTACTAACCATGAGTCATTTTGACTCACTTAGAAATTGCTGTATTTAAAGTGGAAGAGTATGAAAACTTGTGCCAGAATTCTTCGGAATACTTATTTTATACAAGCTATATTAAGAGTTTGTGCATTAGATCCGAATAAACTGTAGAAACATCCAAGAAACCAAATATGCCAACTACAGAATGTAGTCGGTTGTTACTAACGTGAGTCATTTTGACTCACAAGAAACGTTCGTTTAGTACGTCACAGAAAAACACAAATAGCTGCTTACCATAAAATCGGAAACGTTTTCTTACTCGGACATTCATTAGAAAACATATTTCTTAAAGAATACATGGGTAGCGGAACCCAATGGGCCAACCGCCCTTTCTACGAAAAATGGATATAAGTGGAATATGCGTCAAAATGACTCACATTAGTGTTCCCGGGTTAAAACTAGAATCAATTTTTCAATATTCACAAACAAAATTATTAATCGCCGTCAAATTATTCTTACATACACTTATTGTCGTGTATTAGGGTAAGGACCTACTATGCCCACCTATGTCTCCTGGGAAAAATTTGCCGCGGTGACGATGTTAGTACCTAGTCTTAGCATGTAATTTACTAACCACCAATATGCTGAATAGTCTGGCTGGTCTAGCGGTTAGTGCGCGCACCTTCGGTGCACAGGCTCATGAGTTCGAATCTCACCGTGTTCCATGGTGTTTTTCGAACTCACGAGCTTGTGACGGACTATGATCTCACTCAGATGTTAAACGAGTACCCATTTATGGGGATAAATAACACTGCTGAGCGTGATGCTGATCTCATTACCTCAACAAAAAGCAGATAAGATCTTGGAAATAGGATGTCACTAACACATCCTGCGTCCTTAGTCCAATGCTGGATTGTCGCGCCTGTTATTTATAATATGCTGAATAATTTGCAAAATGAAAGACAGTATCTTAGATAAAATTTTTTGCTGAGCAATTCTTGGAGCATGGGGGTACCTGAACATTTTTCCATTTTTCAAAGTATCAATTCTTTACTACAGATAACGTAATCATGCCAGATTACAAGGGTGAAAACCTTTTAGCGCGATTCATATATATTGATAATATCGCCGGAACTTTGTAGTGTGTATATATTTCGGGGCAACTTACCCCCTTCTTCAGCACAAAAGCTAAATGCTGAAGAAGGGGGTAAGTTGTCCCCGAAATATACACTCACTTAAATCTAGCTTTTGTAGTTTACTGGGCAAGCTACTTGCACAACGTCTGACGATTCATAGAACCTACACATTTTCGTAGATGCATTACATTTTGTTGTTGGGTTTGTAGCAACAAATTTATCAAAAATCTATACCATTTCCTGGCCAAGCTCATAATTTTGGAAAATCAATTTCGTATCTTTGGAGCATCAAATTCGTAATTGCGGAACATCAACAATGGAACAATGGAACATAATAGCTATGACACATATCCAAATCATTATGAAGATAATCCGTCATGATGATGAAAGTTCGAAAGTGAGGTGACAAATATGTTTTCGTCATTAGAATTCGTCATTTACTTTTGACGGTTTGGTAAATAACAAGCTTGACACATATCCAAATCATTATGACGATAATCCGTCATAATGATGAAAGTTCGAAATTGACACATATGTTTGTCATTAGAATTCGTCATTTACTTTTGACGTTTGTGTAAATGATGAAAATTTCCCTAACATCAGCGATATTTTGATGAATATTCTGTTCAATAATTTAATGGCACACTTTTCTTAAAGAATTTGAATAGAAACGTGTAAAGATTGATAACAAATTTAATATTTTTGCAAAAATGGTTGTTTTTCATTTTTGCAGCAGATGGCGTCCCCTGTCATTATTGAGCAAATGATGGTCCAAATGTGTAATTTCGAATTCGTGCTAATGATGGTAAATTTTCGTCATTATGTATTTGCGTCATTCGAAGATATGTGTGCCACTGTTATAAATTTCGTACCTATGGAAAATAAAATAAAATTTGGAGGGCTCAAATTCGAAAATGAATAACAAGCTTGACACACATATTTTCGAATGACGCAAATTTATCATCATTACCACGAGTTCGAAATTACGCATTTAAACCATAATTTGCTCAATAATGACTGGGGACGCCATCTGTTGTAAAATTGAAGAACTAGAATGTTTACAAAAATATTAAATTTGTTATCAATCTTTGCACATTTCTATTCATATTCTTTAAGGAAAGTGTGTCCTCAAATTATTGAACTGAATATTCAACAAAATATGGCAATTGTGAGGAACATTTGCATCATTTACACAAACGTCAAAAATAAATTATGAATTCTAATGACGAAAGCATATGTGTCACCCCAATTTCGAACTTTCATCATCATGATGGATTATCGTCATGATGATTTGGATATGTGTCTTAGGCCTAAAATGGATAAATTTTAATCAAAATTTAAATGACTGTAATGCCAGCGATTGTAGCATATACGTACTAAAATTAAGAAATCTGCCTAAAGCATAGTTTACGGGTAGTACTCCAGAAAAGTAAAAAAATTATTAAAATCAGTATTTTACCATATTTTTTCGTAATGTGTCTGTTTTGTATGATTTAGCCGGTTTTTTGGCCGTTTTTCTGCTTGAAATTTATTTAGCCGGATTTTTAGCCGTTTTGTGAAAAATATATAGCCGGTTTTCCGGCTAAATTTAGCCGTTTTCTAAATTTCCAGTTGGCAACACTGATCTTCAGTAAGCCTTAGGTCAAGTCGACCTTGAAATGCTTCTTTGCCTTCAAGGCAATTTATATTTTTGACTTAAAGTAAGGAAGGGATTATCATCATCATCAATGTGGCACGATAGCCCGACGTCGGGCCTTGGCCGCCTGAATCGTTGTCCTCCAATTGTCGCGGTTACGTGACCTCGTCCTCCAGTTTCGGAAGCCCAGCAGCTGGTGGGCGTCTTCACCTACGGAGTTCTCCCAGCGAGCTCTCGGTCGTCCACGCAACCTCGCTCCGTCAATTCGTTGTGCGTTCATCACTTTCTTTGGCACGCGATTATCGTCCATCCGTTGTACATGCCCCGCCCATTGCAAACGTTGAAGCTTCACGATTTTCGATACTTCCAGCTCATCGTACAATTGATACAACTCATGGTTGTACCGGATACGCCATTGGTCTCGCTCGCGAACGGCCCCGAAAATTCGCCGAAGGACCTTTCGTTCGAATCGGTCTAGCAAAATTTCGGAGGCTTGGGTGAGGGTCCATGTTTCGCAGCCATAACATAGCACGGGTCGGATGATCGTTTTGTACACGCGGAGCTTCGTGTTCCTGTGCGCAAGTTTCGAATTAATTATAGGGAGGACCGAGAAATATGTCTTATTGGCTAGTTGTATCCGTCGCTTAATTTCGTCGGTTTCGTTGGCGTCCTTTGATAAGTTACAACCCAGATAGTTGAAGTTGTCTACATACTCGATATTAAGGTCCCCCACTGTGATGCTTGAATTTGCTGGCGTCCTTGTTTTCGATTGCATCATGGCCTTTGTTTTGCTTTCGTTGATATGTAGTCCAACTTCCTTTGCGGCGTTATTGAGGTTATGCAGAAGGCTTTCTGCATCACCCACCCTTCGAGACATGATGTTGATATCGTCGGCGTACGCTACTAATTGAGTCGACTTGATGAGAAGCGTTCCGCTGCTGTCCATATTCATGGCTCGAATTACATACTCCAAAGCAAGGTTGAAGAGCGTCGGCGCCAGCCCGTCGCCCTGCTTGAGTCCAGTACGAGTTTCAAATAGGTCAGTGAGTCGATTCTGCACTCTGACCTGCGAGACGGTATTAGTCATCGTCATCCTTGTGAGTCGCACTAACTTTGCCGGTATACCAAAATTCAGCATAATGTTGTACAGTACACTTCGATCGATACTGTCGTATGCCTGCTTGAAGTCGACAAAGATTTGGTATACGTCGATGTTATATTCCCAGCACTTTTGGAGTAGTAGCTTCACTGTGAAAAGCTGATCGGTCGTTGATCGACCAGGTCTGAAGCCGCCTTGATACTCGCGAATGATTCGTTCTGCGTACGGATTAATTCTCTTTTCAAGAATTTTAGATAATATCTTATAGGCCGTACAAACTAATGATATGCCCCTGTAATTCTCACACTTCAGCAGGAAGGGATTAATAGGACCTTAATTCATGGAAGCTTGTAGTGACATTACGCCAAGAGAGGTTTCAAGGGACGTTTACAAATATAGGCCTCAGTAAAAATTTTAGGTTGCTACAGATTTATTTATAAAAAAAAACGTCAGCAAAAATGTTCGACTTGCTCAAAGTCAGCTTCGTAAAATTCCTACGATATAAAAATAAAATTCAAATCAGATAATAAGTGCTCAGTCGGCAAGCGCAGACCATCCGGCCTCGCAAAGAGGGCACTGAAAAGGAAACTGAAAAGGGTAAGGAAGCACTGCTATAAACATTTATACCAGACATTTTTAAAATATTCCGGAGAAAGACATCTTCGGTTTTATGTATCACTGCATGCAAAAACACGCTTCTCTTCCCTCCTAAATCGTATTTTATGACGAGGATAAAGTAGTTCACATTTGGTCTATTCGATATTGACAAATATTTATTCTAAATTTGGTCTTCTACGACATTAGAAGTGTTTAAAATTTTGCGCCCCTAAAATCTGCCGAACAGAAAAAAAAACATACAAAAAGCGGTTTATGCGCCCATGCTGCAAATACACCACCGCTTTAGTTGGCTAGGGTAATCGGACGTCCCCCTTTATCACTATGTGTCCCCAGTTCTCCATTTAGAACACACAGTCCCTATTTAACAGCGGATCTTTGTATACACCTTCGTTTTAAAGATCCCCACCTGCATTTGAGGGTCGCGAAATAATTCCTCTTAAAGCTTTAAGCAAAATATCGAACTTTTATATTGACCACATTTTACTGTACAGTGTACAGTACAGCAGTTTGACAGCATCAACAGCAAAATGTCCAGCATTCTCGATTTCACAAAGGGAAAACTCATGAGCAACCCAAAGGGCTCCTACTTCCAGTTTTTAGTGTTTTTTATACCTAAATATTTTTCAAAAAACCCTTATGAAATCGATTTTGTCCCTTCGTCTGTCCGTCTGTCTGTTCACTAAATAACTCGCGAACGGCTTAACTGATCGTCATGAAATTTGGTAGGAATGTGTAGAATGGTAACTGCCATGAATACCTTAGAAGTTGATAGGGCAAAGATAACAGGGTGTCCCGAAGAGGTGAAAAACTTTTTTTAGTTTTTATCGGAGATGGACGTATGGGTAGTCAAATCAAAGAACTCAACGAGTACATTTTGTATATTTTTCCAGTTTCTAGTAACGGTAACGGAGTTCTGGGCATTTGAAGTTGAGCTTACGTTATCACCTCGGTTTTTCTAAACCGTTATAGGTACCGATATGAAACTTTGCACAAAGATTGGTTAGTGCGACCTTATATACGTTAAATACTAAGACTGTTGACATTTGCTAAGAAAAAGTAAATATGTAACAGTAAATTTGTGAATTTTCAATTTGTGAATGTGTAGCCCCTCTTAGGTCTGCAAATATGAAAATTTTGATGAGAGTTTTTAGGAAATATTATCAGGAATATGTCTGCAAATTTTCATTCGAAAACCTTTATCTAAACCGAAGATATAGCGAATCTCATATTTGTTTAAGCATTTCTCTTTGAAATTTGATGGGGATGCATAGAAGTGTACCTAATAGTGTTTCGCACGAATACTTTTGAAGTTTGTAGGACCAAGTTAACAGGGTGTCCCTGCCTTTTCAATTTTCATAAGAAAGGTTTGTGTGGGTACTCGTATCAAAGGGCTCAACGAAGACATTTCATATAAGTTCCTTTTTTTCTGATTGGGAGAAACGGTAAGGGACTTACAGCTAATAAATTCAGTTTATATGTGTAGCCATCCTTACGTTTGCCTGAGTTTGTTTTTGTTGAGAGCTCATCAGAAATTATAAATCGAAAAATGTCTTTAGATTTGCCGTTGATTAATTTTATCCAAACTGGATACATAGTCAATCTATTTTTAAATTGGTTTATTTAAAAGTGTCCTGGGGAAGCAATAAACTTAATAAATCCTCTCTGAATGGTGGGGGATTCACACTAACCGTCTTATTATGGCTGAAGTTAAAAAGCTGAGGAAATTGTTGCCTGCCGAAGTACTCCTAAAAGTCACTCAATTTGCCTACATCTAATGCATCATCAGGTGCTATGATTTTCGATGTTTATACTCTTCGCTTATTAAGCGTAAAGGGTATATTAACTTTGTCATGAAGTTTGTAACACATTGAAGGAAGCGTCTCCGACCATATAAAATACATATGTATATATATGATCAGCGTGACGAGCTGAGTCGATTGGACGATGTCCGTCTGTCCGTCTGTCTGTCTGTTGCGACGCGTTTAAAAGCTATGGAGCTGAAATTTTGCACACATGCTTCTTTTTGTTGCAGGCAGTTTGTATGTTTGAATAGCTAAAATCCGACAAGGGGGTCGTGGGGCTGCCACACAAACCTACCCCCCAAATTTAGGTTCTTCTTAGAAAAACTTTTTTATTTATGCACTAATTTCAATAAAATTTCACACAATTGTGTTTTAATTGATAACACACAATGTATGTAAAAATCGACCAAATCGGACAATGGGGTCGTGGGGCTGCCATACACACCTAGTCCACCAAATTATGTTCTTCTAAGAAAAACTTTTTTATTTTCTCATCGATTTCAATCAAATTTCGTACAAATGTGTTTCTAGTAATACCACAAAACATATGTAAAAATGGACCAAATCGGACCATGGGGTCATGCGGCTGTCATAGAAACCTAGCTCCCCAAATTAAGTTCTTCTAAGAATTTTTTTTTTATTTAGACACCAATTTCAACCAAACTTCACACAAATGTGTTTCTATTGATGACACAAAACATATGTATAAATAGATGGAGTCGGACCATGTGGTCATGGGGCTACCATACAAACCTAGCCCCCCAAATCAAATTTTTCTAAGAAAAACCTTTTTATTTGCACACCAATTTCAATCAAACCCCAGAAAATTATATTTCTATTGATGCCACATAACAAACGTGAAATCGGACTGTGGGGTCGTGGGGCTGCCATACAAACTTAACCCCCAAATTAGGTTCTTCTAAAAAATACTTTTTTATTTGGACACAAATTTCAACTAAACCTCATGGAAATGTATTTTTAGTGATGGTACAAAACATATGCAAAAATGAATTATATCGGACCATGGGGTCATGGGGCTGGCATATAAACCCAACCCCCAAGTTAGGTTCTTCGAAGAAAACCTTTTTGATTTGTCCACCAATCTGAACCAAATGTGTTTTAATTGATGCCACAAACATACGTAAAAATTGATGGGAAGGCCATAGGGCTGCCCTACAACCCCCTTCCCCCTCTCTTTGGTTCTTATAAGAAACGTCCCGCATCGCCCAATAAATCTTCGCCACGGCTCTTATGAGAAAATTCAAAAGCATGGAAGCGGGGAGGACTGAACACTAGTCATAGGTACGCCCGAAAAAACTTTTAGACCGAGGGGAGCGAAGGGTATCCAAATTTCGGCCGCGCTCGAAATTAGCCTCGGTCTCGGTTTTTGTTAGTTTTGAGGAATAGGGCCCCTAGACTTATCTTATTTACAAGTTTAAAAATTCACCGCGATATTTCTTACGCTTCGTTAATGAGCCAACTCTTCCTGATGTAAAGCAAATTCGAGGCTACAAAGAAATATGCTGTCCTATGACGAGATAGTGTTGCGGCTCTAAGTTAGGCTTACATTCGTCATGATGTTAGCCAGAAAGTATTTTTTTTTCGAAATTGGTTGTCATACTGAGCACTCTACACACACTACACCAAAACGACTAAATGATCTCCCCGGTACGGACAAAAGGTGCGGGTCCATACTCTTCAGTGAACCTTGTGAACGACCAGGTTGCAAAGCAACTATATGATGGCACTTCTATTGTATAATCTCCCATACGATGCCCAAAGTTCGATATCGGTTGACAAATCCGATTCTCGCAATTTGTCCACTTGTTCGTTTTTCGCTAATTGAGCGACGTAAAAGTAATAACGCGGAAGGCAGATGATTGTGTCTTCTCTAGTTTGGAAAATCTAGCTAAAAATAGATGTAATTATACAATTAGCTCCAATCTGATAATAAAAAAACTAGGCCGGCCGGTGGTACTCTTTGCTGGAAAACTAAAAAGCGCCTCCTCGTGCTAACGACAAAACTCATGACGGTTCTTCATCTTTTTCCAGCGAAAATTGGCAAATCTGTTCCGTTCTCCAATACACTGTCTTCTTTCCTTCCTTCCTCATCGTCAACAGTGTGAAAATTCTCTAAAAACACCGCCACCTGCCATTCACAATTATGTCCCATAATGGGCATTCGGTAGCTCAGCGAGTAGACACTCTTCCTCTTATTGCCGAAGTGTGGGTTCGAATTCGTCTGTGACTATGAATATGTGTGGTGTCTGGCTTCTAGAGCAGCCTGTCAATTTTTGAATTTGGGCGACAGACAGATTTAGAGACGCAAGGTAAGGTGACCAGATACCTTACCTCTCATAAATACTCATACAATGTAAAATTGGGCGTCTAGTTTGCTTGGTGTCGTGGATTCGAGCCCCACCGTGAACCAATTTAGTTTATAATGTTTTTCGAACTGATAATACATGTCCGTTAATATGATCTCACTCACATGTTAAATTATTTATTTACTGAACAGAAATAATCCAATTACATCAGTAACATTAGATATTAATACAGGAGTTCAAAAAGAAAAAAAAATCAATTTGAAAGGAGAAGAAAAGAATATTACAAAAAGCAAAAATCATTATGCAAAAGATTAAAAAAAATTAAACAAACGAGCAAAACAAAAGTATTATGAATGAGTTATTAGTTAGAAATTTTTGACGAAATAATACTTTTAAATGATGCAAGAGAAGAGGGTAGAGGTCCAATTTCCATAGAATCATATCCATATGTTCTCATCATTCCAATCAAAGGAGAATTGGTATATAGAGCTAGATCAGTTATAGGAGGGTTAAAGATGGCATTTGATCGAGTGTTGTATAATGGAACTCTATAATCAATTTTATCCGCTAAACTTGAGTGTATAAATCCTCGGTAAATTTTGTATAAAAAGCATTGTTCAAGGAAAGTTCTTCGCTTCTCTACGGAAAGGAGTTTAAGGAAATCAAGTCTTTCTGGGTAAGGAAGATACGGAAGTTTAAATTTGAAAAATAATTATTTGGTAAATCTTCGCTGAACCCGCTCTATGGCATCGGTAGACACGTCAGTAGTCGGGGACCAAACCGCTGAAGCATACTCCGAAATGCTACGTACAAGGGAGTTGAACAATCTCACAGCACTGATTTCAGAACGAAAATCACTAGTGGAGCGGAGAACGAAGCCCGCTAGCCTTGAGCCCCTTTTAAATATACTTTCATAGTGATCAGTAAATCGAATTTTTGAATCAAAGAATATTCCCAGGTCCGTGACTGTGTCTACATGTTTTAAAGGAAGCATTTTGACCGAATACGAGAAGAATGTAGGGAAAAGCTTCAGTGAGTAGATCATTGCCGAACACTTCGATACGTTAAGAAGTAGATCATTGGTGAGGCACCAGGACGACAATAAGTCCAGATCAGCTTGCAACGAAAGACAGTCTTTTAGGCATGAAGCAGAGGTAAACATCTTGCAATCATCAACGTACAAAATACATCGGTTGCTTAGAATAGAAGGAAGGTCATTCACAAAAAATTAAAAAAAAGGAGAGGCCCTAAAATAGATCCTTGTGGTACCCCTGATGTTGGTGTAAATTCCGATGAAATGTTGGTATTGAAAATTACTAAGATGACATAGTACCCATTTATGGGAATAAAAAACACAGCTGAGCATGCTGTTGATCTCAACAGCTCAACAAAAAAGCAGTTCTGGGAAGATCTGGGAAATTGGAGGTCACTAGCACATCTGCGGCCTTAGTCCAATGTTGGACTGTTGCGGCAGATATTTTTGTTTTCAAATTGGGCTTTAATAGAATTTTCATAATAATGTTAATGATAACGGCTATTGGTATATAGTTTATCAAAATAGTATGAAATGTTATTATTCGTCCAGTTTACGGTTTAAAAATCCGCTGAAAGCCAAACTAATTATGGAATTCGAAGTCACAATAAAAGTGAGCCACCAATTTTTTTTCGGTTTAACGGCAAAATTCTTAAGTAACTGTAGTAGCACTATTTCTATTTTGAAATAAATTAACAAAAATAGACGAAATGAGGTGGTAGGTCTGAAAATTCAGCAGTTGGCAGCAAAATATCTCCAGGAGGGAATATCGCTAAAGAGAGTGGTCTTTTGGCTTATGGGGCAGACGTAGAACTATATGCAGCTATCATTTACCGTTTTTTCATAGAAGAAATAAATGCCAACATGCTTTTGAAGCCTAGAATGTGGCCCTTTTAATTCCTTATCATTGAAGAGAAACCTCATTTAATTGTTCCTAAATTGGCCCAAATAGCTAAGCCTCAATTGAATACCGTTGTATACACTGGAGCTGCAAAAAACAGCGCCATTAAGCACGGATTCACTGGGTAAGTAGGGAAGAATAAAACAAAAAAATACCGGCGTACAGAGGGCTGCGCCCGCAATACGAGGGTTTTTTAGTATACTTTTCTGGCTATTTCCGGTTTGGATACAGTTATTCGAGTGAAAATTCGTAGACATATTCCCTATGTAATTTTCTAAAAGCCCTTAGCAGAATTTTCATATTTGGAAACCTAAGAGGGGCTACACACGAACAAATTGAAATTTTACAAATTTACTGTTATTTACTTTTGCTTAGCAAAAGTCAACAGTCTTAATATTTAACGTATATAAGACCATACTGACCAATCTTTGTGCAAAGTTTCAAATCGATCCCTATAACGGTTTGGAAAAACGGAGGTCGAAAAGGAAGTTTAACTTTAAACGCCAATAACTTTTTTACCGTTACTCGAAACGATTTTAGCTGATATGAGATGTACTCGTTTAGATCTTTGATTTAAATACCCATATGTCAATCTCCGATAAAAACTAAAAAAGTCGACTTTTTCCAAACGTTCGGGACATTCTTCTTAGGTATATGTGCCAAAGACTGTAACCATTCTACACTTTCCTACCAAATTTCATGACAATCGGTTGAGCCATTCGCGAGTTATTTAGTGAACAGACGGACGGACAGACGGACGGACGGACGGGCGGACGGACGGACGGACGGACAAAATCGATTCCATAAGGGTTTTTTGAAAAAAAAAAAAATTATAAAAAACCCTAAAAAACGCAGTTTACTGGCTAATAAGATGAGAAAAGGTATACAAACTACGTAAAATTTAATAATCTTTGAGCTAAGGATTCGATAAGTTTGATATATTCTAAATGAAAATCTCCCGAAATTATTGGTAATAAGTAAAAGTAAGACCCTTTCTAAGAGGAACACTTTGACTCTGACTCACTGTATATCCAATTAAATTTGGCAATTTTTAAACCTATTCCGGTCCGTTGCTCCAATGTTCCTTAGTATATTATGAAAAAGCTTCTACCAAACAAATTTCAAGACAGTATGAAAAATACAAAACTCGTATGAGTGAAATCCGACTAATGCAAACCCAATGGGATTAAGGATTAATGCAACTCTTTGAGAAATGGAAAACTGCAGGTGTACTTTATGAATTCGAGAAATTACTATATTTTGTAATCTATTTTTAAAGCACATATCTCACGAAATGCTTCGCTTTACAGTTCTAAAAAAAAAATGGGCGGCGAACCTTCTGCAATGTACACCTTAAACCTGCATAGAGAGTAAGGTACACACGGTGTATAGTAAAGGCTCACTCTCGAGTGTACTTTACACTATACAACTTCACTAAAGGAATGAGAACGTGAACAAATAGACTCAATGAGAAAAAAATGTAGAAAAAATAATATTCACGCGCGGTATATCCTTATTGCTTTCCGCTATATGGCGGATGCTACTTGTACGGCTTTTCTGTCTCGTCGTCTGTTATATGTCTTTACCTCGAATTCTCTATGTGTGGATTTTGCCGCTGCCTTGAAATTGGAAGAGGAATTTCCAAAAGTTTGCATTTGGTACTATACCGCACCACTTCATGCTACTGGGACCTGGGAGGCTTCCACGTTATAGTACATAGTTAGTTCCCTTCCGTGTTGTTTCGTCCGCTGTTTTTCCACGTGGAAAAAATATTGGCGTCTGTGCATCTTTTATGCTCCACTACAGAATAGTTTACGAGTATGTAACTTTTGTCTGCTGCTAAGCGGAAAGTTATTGCTATGAGTTTCATGATTTTTAGATATAGCACACGGCGGAAGGGAAATATGAGCTGTACCCTCAAAGCCTTTTCGCTAAAGGATATGGCAAAAGGGAAGGTAATTATTTGAGTAAGATTAACGAGAAATATTTGGAAAAGTCCTCTGCGATATTAAGCAATTTTGGTTTATCATAGGATGCAGGAGGTACAGAGCTATTGTTTTGATTGTGTTCAAAATATCGTCTTTTTTGTTGCCTAGCAATAATTAAATACTGTGGTGCAATCTAGAACAGGCGCCCCGTCAATATTGTTATGTGTCGCCAATGCGCTGGACTGACGTTAATTATAACCCTAAATTAGGTTTGGGTGAATAAGGTAACTAAGCGAAACCAATGAAATCAATATTGCCTAAACTTTTCTACTCCACAACCTCCGCACCGTAACATTTTGATATACATATAGCATAGGCAGTGGCGCAAGCAGGATCTTCTCCTGGAGGGGGCTTAGTTTATCCACATTACTGGACATTAGAACATGCTTCCGCAAGCTGGGTGATGATGCTCCTAAATCAGTAATGATACTATACAACAGTGGTGTTTCAATCTTACTTTCGATGTACATTTTTCGTAACTTATATCGTCTTGAAAACGCAGGTCAACTGTCATACTCGTAATCGGCACGTTCTTTCTGTTGTTTTCATGAAAAGCCAATTTTGAATCACTCTTTCAGCATTGCAATTTTAAGGTACGTGTTCGTAGAGACGACTCACGCGAGGATCGCTTAGCGATCGTAGTTTTGCATCCAATTCCGAGCCGTATTTGAATATTTTTATAACCTTCGCTTATTAAGCGTAAAGGGTATATTAACTTTGTCATGAAGTTTGTAACGCATTGAAGGAAGCATCTCCGACCATATAAAATATGTATATATATGATCAGCGTGACGAGCTGAGTCGATTGGACGATGTCCGTCTGTCCGTCTGTCTGACTGTTGCGACGCGTTTTGCTCGGCCACTTTAAAAGCTATGGAGCTGAAATTTTGCACACATGCTTATTTTTGTTGCAGGCAGTTTGTATGTTTGAATAGCTGAAATCCGACAAGGGGGTCGTGGAGCTGCCACACCCCCCCCCCCCCAATTTAGGTTCTTCTTAGAAAAACTTTTTTATTTATGCACTAATTTCAATCAAATTTCACACAAATGTGTTTTAATTGGTAACACACAATATATCGATACCTTAAAGCACAATAGTGCTAAGTCCATTTCACAACATTTGGAGAAAACGCGAAAACAAAGTTTCAAACCTTGTTCCCATCTCAGAAAACTAGTTTTTTTGCAAATATTTTTAGCTTTTCAAGCAGGTTACACTGTTAAAAGGATAATTATATTAAAAACTGGCAAGCAATCGTTATAATTTTGAAGAAAAATCGAGAAAAAGAGAGGACTGTACGGACTTAGCACTATTGAGCACTTCGTTTAATGCCAACGATGGACTTGACGGAAGAATGTTTGTTCGTATTGTGGTTACAATTGGATATAGTGAAAATATTTTTAATGCGTTAATTCGCCATGAGACGCAAGCATTTCACTGTGTTTCCACCAGTTGATATTCATGAAGTAAATATGTCTCATGAGTTTATGGAAAGTCGCAATGACTGCGAGATGACCAGAAGATGGTATGGTCAAGACTAAACGTTGGTCTTTCTATCATACTCGTTATTGAATAGGGGACACATTTGTAGTGTGATGGGGGTTATAACAGGGCATGACCCTTCTCTGGAGCTCGCCAGGAGACTCAGACTTAATTTCATCACAATTACTACCGCAAAAGCTGTGAGGATAAAGAGGAGCTACTGTACCTACTTTGTCATTGTTCGGTACTAGTCGTACCTTAACGAGATGGATGATCTTAAGTCTTCATTTCATTGGTTGATGCCAATGCCACAAGCCACGCCAAGCTAAACGATGCTTCTTTGTCATCGGCGAGAACATTTTTAAATCACGTTCTTCAATATAAGACATCATTTTTCTTTTTGTTGAATGCAAGTTGCCCAGATCTATTGCCCGTTGGATAAGGGCGACATGTTGAATCGTTGAATGTTCTTTTTATGTCGAATCGGTTAGTAGGAAGAGGTATAGGACGACCTACTATAGTCGAATCACGTTGCTCCAATGCGGTTGCTATGGGAAAACTCCTAAATGACTTCCCCTTTCTTTTAAGTGCAGTTTTGGATGTAGCTTCTACTCGAATATTATCTAATCTCTACATGCATAAGCTGGTGAAACACAAACTCAAGACACTCATTAGGATTAAGCATGCTAATCAATAGTTATGAAGTTTTTTTAATTTGGCAGATATTTAGAGTTTATTCTGGAAATATCCGTACATATGTCGATTCCTTCAAATAAATAACTGCCATTCGCATCCAATCTCCAAGATCTAAAAAAGTTAGATCCACAGCACGCTCTGCAGAGGTTTTTCTCCCCAAAAATGGAGCATTTGTTTAACATTTGAATGAGACAATTTTCGCCACATGGATCGGAAATTGGATCAAAAACCATGACCCTGCGCTTCGAAGGCAAGTTGAATAGAGTGCTGCATCTACCATTGCTAAACTTTGTTAAAATCCAATTTGTTATTATATTTAGTGTATAAGACACTATAACTTTACTTTGATATATAATTATAATTTTTTTTTTTAATGAACATGGCGTACTGGACATTTGTATGCATAAAATACGATACTCACCTGATCTATACCGCCTGATACCATCTGTAATGAGAAAAAGACAACCAATGAGCCTGCAGTTACATGCACTGAAGATACCAAGTTACAGTAGAGCGTCGATTATCCGAACGTCGATTATCCGAACGTTCGATTAACCGAACCGGGCACCCAGCTTCTTTTCTTGTGAAAAACATCCAAAATAACGAAAAAGCAAGTGTCTGAAGGAAGCGACCTCTCATCTGCATTGCTCAATTACCTCGATTTTTTTATTTTTGTTCAGTTCCAGTCGTTTTACACGTTTTCGGTTTTTTGTTTGATTTCACATTTGGGCTATTTTCCAATTTTTGTATGGATTTCGATTAACCGAACTTTCGTTTATCGGAACCGCACTCTTGTCGACATTAGTTCGGATAATCGACGCTCTACTGTATTTGAAACGTAAACGAATTATAATTCAAATATCTATGTTGGCCCGGCCAACAAATAGGAAGAAGAAGAGAGCGAAGGAGAACCACTTGTCGGCGTCGTCGTCTCAGCATCGGTCATCGGCTTCTCGTTATATCGGTTGATTCTGGCTCAGGTACTCACACGGCAATGCGAGGTAGACGCAGGATGGATGTATCGGTTGATTCGGCTGCTTCTCCTTGGTTCAATCCCACTTCACTACCATCCTCATTCTTCTATATCCAGAAGTAAAGCTTCTACCTAAGGCACACAACTTCTGGCGAAAACATTCTCATTAGGTATTCTATGGTAGAATGCGGAGGGGGAAACCACAACCTCCTAGCTAATACAGAGGGGGATCAACTCCGGAACGGAGCACCGCGCCTCTACTCACATTTCAGAGAGGGGAACACCACAACCTCTCAATCACACAACACGAAGAGGGGAGACACCACAACCTCTTCAAACATCAACTCAACATGGAGAGGGGAGACACCACAACCTCTCCAACACGTAAACTCTGTGCAAAGAGGGGAAACACCGCAACCTCTCGAGTTTACCACCAATAGAAAGGGGAGACACCACAACCTTTCTACGAACGTCAACACAACATGAAGAGGGGAAACACCACAACCTCTCCAAAACGTAAACTCTGTGCAAAGAGGGGGAACACCACACCCTCTCGAGTTTATCAGAAGTAGAAAGGGGAGACACCACAACCTTTCTACAAACACAACGCTGAGAGCGGGACGACCACAACCTCTCAACGACTCAATCGGAGGGGACCAACTCCGAGGTGAAGCCCACACGGCTCTAAACATCTCACTGAGAGGGGAGACACCACAACCTCTCAAACTATCATAACTTTCCGGAAAGGGGGAAACCGCAACCTTTCCATACAACACTCACTCAATACTGAATCTTAGAATACCTCTTGGTAATTTTCCGTGCTGTACACACAGCAAACATAGTCCGCCATAAATCAGATCTAACACCATTAGTATAACAACAATACAAGCAACTACAAGCTCAGTGTACTCACCTATGCACAACGTCTTTTCCTACCGACACCTTAGCAACAGCCAACAACCATCGAATGTGTCGTGATATCTTGAAATGGATTTTCTCGCGTCACACCTCACAAACACCCCGAAAAAAACACTTGACGCGAACCACGGTCGTGTGGAATAAACCTAATTCTAAATGTCGATGATTAGTCGCGTAATTTGACCACGGGAATATAACAAAACCAAACCAAACCGCCCTGTGGCGCGGGTCAAGAATAGTGCCTCCGTCTTTCCCGACGTGTCGTAAGAGGCGACTAAAGGGACAGGAGAGAATAAAACTCTCCTGAGTTTCGAACATATCTCCACAATTGTGCGCGCAGCGACTCTGCTTTGTGTGCTCAACGGTTCAGATATGTACGAAACTTAACAAAAAATTGACCCCTGTGGTTCTTGGGGTTAGAATTATGCCACAGCGTTCCCGGCTTGTCGTAAAAGGCGACTTGAGGGATAGGGTACGTAGGCTTGTAACCCGCGTACTTGAAATTTTCTTTACACTCGAAACATTTAACGAGCCTCGGATACCTCGGACTGATTCATCGGCAACGACTTTTGGCTATAAACAACGGACCACGATTGGGTTTTGGAACGTTCGAACGATGTGGGGCGAGTGCAACAACATGAGACTCACTGAAGTCGAACGGGAAATGACCGCGTATAACATCGCTATATTAGGACTGAGCGAAACAAGATGGCTCGGATCAGGAGCGACTTTATCACCAAGCTCTCATACTGTTTTATTGTACTCTGGAAATGATGACCAAAATGCTCCTCGGCAGGCAGGCGTCGGAATCCTCTTGACAAGGGATGCACGTCGATCCCTTATCGATTGGAAACCAGTTTCCGCCCGATTCAAATCCAGAGTACGAAATATCACGATAATTCAGTGTTACGCACCAACCGAACCAGCTGATCAAGCTGATAAAGACGTCTTCTACCAACGACTTGGCGACACCTTTGATAGGGCTCCCAGAGGTGACATTAAAATCATAATGGGGGATCTCAACGCTAAAGTCGGGTCAGATAACCAAGGATTGGAACATCTTATGGGAAATCATGGGTTAGGCGACAGAAACCAGAATGGCGAGATGTTTATAGAGTTTTGTAACTCTCGTCAGCTCGTCATTGGTGGGACTCTGTTTAAACACAAAGATTGCCACTTATCAACCTGGACTTCTCCAAATGGCAGAACTGAGAACCAGATAGACCATATTGCTGTTTCCAAAACGTGGAGAAACTGTGTCCTGGACGTTAGGGCGAAACGTGGTGCTGATATTGGCAGTGACCACCATCTTGTCATCGCAAAAATGCGCTTACGAACGGCAGCAATCCAGCGTCCTAACCGTGCAAATATTTGCCCTAGGTATAATGTGCAGAAGCTCAAAATTCCATCAACCAAGCGTGCGTTCTCCACCGCTTTGCACGAAAAAGCTAATGCACCACCACCAAATGAGAATCCGACAATTGAAGATAGATGGAAAGTCGCTAAGGATTCATTTATTGCATGTGGCGAAGAAATTTTAGGACGATTGGATCGCGGTAGGAGACCATTTATTAGCGACTCTACTTGGTCTCTTATTTCAGCACGCAAGAGAATTAAGGAGCAGATTAACTCAGCTGCTGACGACTCAGCTAAAGAACGATACAGAGCTGAATACCGTTCGCTCCAAAAAGGCGTTCAGAGGAGTGTAAGACGTGATAAGCGTAACAATATCAACGCACTTGCGAAGGAGGCAGAGGATGCGGCTCTCCGCGGTGACAGTGGAACACTCTTCAAACTTATTAAGCCATTAACTGGCAGATCTTTATTAACGGAACATCCTGTGAAAGATAAGGAAGGTGTTCTGCTCGTTACCGAAGAACAACAGCTAGAAAGATGGAGAGAACACTTTTTAGAGGTCCTGAATAATACTTTCGGGCCTTCAAGTGTATCTTCGTTGCCAGCAGAAGACGTCCCTCAAATAGACGGCATTAGTTCCGGTCCACCATCCAAAAAGGAACTAACAGACGCTATCAAATCAATGGACGCCGGTAAAGCCCCGGGGATTGATGGAATTCCGACAGAATTTTTAAAAGCGGATATTAACGCTACAGCGGATATTCTTCTTCCCTTAATCCGAGAGTGTTGGGAAACTGAAACTCTTCCCAGTGAGTGGAAAAAGGGCCTAATTATTAAAATTCCGAAGAAAGGTGACCTGAAGAATTGTAATAATTGGCGTGGGATCTGCCTACTTCCTGCAATTTCCAAGTTGATGGCTAAGATTGTTTTAGGACGAATCAAGGAAAAAGTCGATAGCACATTGAACGATGAACAGGCTGGCTTTCGCGAAGGGTTCTCCTGTAGCGACCACATTAACACCCTCCGTATTATCATCGAGCAATCCGCGGAGTGGAGATCCCCATTACATCTCATGTTCATCGACTTTGAAAAAGCCTTCGATAGTGTTGATCGTCAGTACATCTGGGATGCCTTACGAAGACGAAATATTCCAGATAAGATAATCTCCATCATTAAGGAATCCTACAATGGAGCCCAATGTCACGTCTTACATAAGGGCAAGCTTTCAGATCCTTTTGAGGTGCACAGTGGAGTGAGACAAGGCTGCATTTTGTCACCTATTCTCTTCCTTATTGTCATTAGTGATGTACTCGGCTCCGCACTTCAATTACATCGTAACAAAGGTATCAGATGGAAATTGTTTGATCACCTTCAACATCTTGACTACGCTGACGACATTTGTCTTCTATCAACTAATACGGATGATGTCGCTCAAATGACAGAAGCTCTAAATTGCGCAAGTCGTAATGCGGGGCTGAAAATCAATGCTGCCAAGACTAAGTTCTTGAGCACATACCCAGGGGGGCAAAGCGGAATTTGTATTTCGGGACAGGCAGTCGAAAAAGTTGATGAATTTTGCTATCTCGGGAGCGTAGTTACAGCAGATGGTGGAGCGGATGCTGATGTAAAATCACGGATAAACAAGGCTAGGGCGGCTTTCTTCAATTTGACTCCTTTCTGGCTAAACAACAATATTTCCAGACGCACCAAACTTCGAGTCTTCAATTCCAATGTGAAATCCGTGCTGCTATATGGCTGTTCAACCTGGAAGGTGACTAAAGAGATTACTGATAAGTTGCAAACTTTTGTAAATCAGTGTCTACGGCGCATCCTACATATTCGTTGGCCGGAGATCATTTCGAACGAGGATCTCCTCACTATAACTGGCCAAGAAAGGATAGGCACTTCGATCAAAAGACTTAAGTGGCAATGGATAGGTCACACCTTCCGAAGAGGGCCCAATAACATCGCAAAAAAGGCCCTGAACTGGAATCCACAGGATTCCGGAGCAAGACGCCGTGTTGGACGGCCAAGGAACACATGGAGAAGATCGGTAACAAGCGAGGCGAAAACGCTAAATCTTACATGGTCACAGCTAGCGCCGTTGGCGCAAAACAGAACGAGGTGGAGAGTAGGCGTAGTTAATGCCCTATGCCCCACAAGGGGTTGACAGGAACTAGAGAGAGAGAAACCAGGAACATAAAAGCGCTTGACGTACCACTAGGAAAAATGACCGATTTTATTTTATTTTTCAATTGTCATTTAATTTCATGGCCTACTATGAAAATACAATCCTTCAAAAACACCAAGCATCCTACAAGTGCGATCGTGGCTTTCTGGTTGCTATAAATACAAGTTTATTATTTGATTTTGCTAATACCCAAATGACCCGTGTTTCAACCAGCACGACAAAGAGTTTCCACACATTTTATGTGGACAAAGTAAGAAACTTGGCCCTAAAACAATTTCTACTTTTTCGGTGTATATAGTTTTATTCAAACTGCAGGCATCATGATCGTTACAACGTTGCGAATTTCAAGTTGAACTGTAGATTATAGAAAGGGATGGCCTTATACAAAATTCAATGTAAGCTGGCACTTGGTACAAACCCCAAAGAATGTTAAGGAGGTTTCCTTTTGTAAAGAAAATAGGCAATCAAAATTAAACAATTTGATTTAATGGCTTTGGCAGCCGGTCGTTATTTGATCCTTTTTATCGAAAGTAGACGATCCTTCAGTCGGCTTTTACCCATTTCAAAACAATTCAATGAAAAAATATGCCAAAGCAAGCACTTTACAAAAAATTATCCCGTCTAAAGTTATCGTGCGATGCAGCGGACAAACCCATCTTATTCGAATCAGGAAACCACCCTGGCCATTCCTTTTTATGTCTCCTAATGGTATTAATTCGTTTTAAGGCAGTTATTACCACAAATTTAACTGCCTAATTGTTCCTAGTATGGACTTAGCACAAAATAGCACTATAACTGGACTTAGCACTTTTGTGCATTTTTCTTCGGATCAACCTAGGACATAGCACTTCTTGTAAATTTTAATTATCTTGAAGTTAAATGTGCAAATCTTGTTTCAAGATTAACTAGTCGATGGAGAACTTAACAAGGAATAGAACAAAGCGAAAATCGAAAAATCGAAAAAAATGGACTAAGCACTTTTGTGCTTTAATGTATCGATTGTTGTGGAATGCTGCTCTCCGAGTGATTTCCCGATTTACGGGCATATCCACTCGGAGAGTGCAAAAATGTAACGCCATTCGTCGGTTTACATTTACATTTTTGCACTCTCCGAGTGGATATGCCCGTAAATCGGGAAATCACTCGGAGAGCAACATTCCACAACAACAGATATACTCTTTGTAAATCGTGTACCCGCACTAAAGGGAAGCGGGACGGCAGCGGAGGGCTCCACGGCTGTATCGTGGGATGCGGAGGCTGCGTCCCAACCAAACACATTGATCTTTAGACAATATATGTAAAAATCGACCAAATCGGACAATGGGGTCGTGGGGCTGCCATACTCACCTAGTCCACCAAATTATGTTCTTCTAAGAAAAACTTTTTTATTTTCTTATCGATTTCAATCAAATTTCACACAAATGTGTTTCTAGTAGTACAACAAAACATATGTAAAAATGGACCAAATCAGACCATGGGGTCATTGGGCTGTCATAGAAACCTAGCTCCCCAAATTAAGTTCTTCTAAGAAATTTTTTTTATTTATACATCAATTTCAACCAAACTTCACACAAATGTGTTTCTATTGATGACACAAAACATATGTATAAATAGATGGAGTCGGACCATGTGGTCATGGGGCTACCATACAAACCTAGCCCCCCAAATCAAATTTTTCTAAGAAAAACGTTTTTATCTGCACACCAATTTCAATCAAACCTCAGAAAATTATATTTCTATTGATGCCACATAACAAACGTGAAATCGGACTATGGGGTCGTGGGGCTGCCATACAAACTTAACCCCCAAAATTAGGTTCTTCTAAAAAATACTTTTTTATTTGGACACAAATTTCAACTAAACCGCATGGAAATGTATTTTTAGTGATGGTACAAAACATTTGCAAAAATGAATTATGTCGGACCACCCCCAAATTAGGTTCTTCGAAGAAAACCTTTTTGATTTGTCCACCAATCTGAACCAAATGTGTTTTAATTGATGCCACAAACATACGTAAAAATTGATGGGAAGGCCATAGGGCTGCCCTACAACCCCTTCCCCCTCTTTTTGGTTCTTATAAGAAACCCACGTCCCGCTTCGCCCAATAAATCTTCGCCACGGCTCTTATGAGAAAATTCAAAAGCATGGAAGCGGGAAGGACTGAACACTAGTCATAGGTACGCCCGAAAAAACTTTTAGACCGAGGGGAGCGAAGGGTATCCAAATTTCGGCCGCGCCCGAAATTAGCCTTGGTCTCGTTTGAATGGTGATACTTTCCTTGTGTCAACTATGACCCAAAGGAACATGTCTGTATAGAAAATATCAGTATATAGAGCTCAAAACCGGTGGTTTAACATGGATCGCTGAGTGATCATCACATGAGTCGTCTCTACGAACACAAACCTTTAGATTCAAATTTTAAGAAAATACCATTGAGAATAACCTTGTTCGCCCTTTAACGATAAGTGGCACCTGCACGTGTTTTGACTTTTACTTCTGGTTACATCCAACTCGCCTACGATTTTTTTAGCCCAAGAAAACGTGGTTCATAGTCATAATGAAGAAGTTTTCATTCAATTTTATTTGACTAATTAATACTCTTGCAGTGGGTTTAAAACATTCGAAAGACGAAAAGAAACGAGAGATAGCAGGATCTGATTATGTTATTATATGAATAACGACAATTCCACGTGAGTTCTCCGTCCCAGATAAGTCCTGAAAATTACGAATATTGTAGTCTTCAAGACTGCATTCTGAGAGCACGAATTTTATATTTATGCCAGGGTCAAACCCGCAGGATCAACCATCTGGATTTCCTTCCTTTTCACTTTGCGGACCGCCTATCGCCTATCTGGGACCGTGCCAAATAAACTTATAAAAATTCAGAGATACATGATTTTGGCCGATCAAATGTTGTATTTTTTTTCGAGGGGTAAGGATGCTGCTACTTGCATAGACCATCGAAACAGGTAATATAATCTATGTTCTGAGAAAAGGAATTCTTTTTTTATAAACTCTGCAATTAAATGCATTTCTTCATATTTAATTTCGCAATTTTTCATTTCCCAATTTCTGGGCCTGGTAGGGGCTTTAGCACCCTTGGCCCCTCCCGTGGTTGCGCCACTGAGTATAGGTATATAGCATTTTCAGGTCTAGTAAATAACTTTCCGAGTCAAATAGATAAATGTCCGAAACAAATAGGTAAATTTTTCGAATCAACAAAACACGTTTGCAGATCAAATAGATAAATGTCCGAAACAAAAAAATTAATTCCTAAATGAAAAAATTAATAAACAAATCATAAAAATAAATTTCCAAATCAAAAAAATAAATGTCCAAATCAGAAAAATAAATGTACAATTCAAATGAAAAATTGTCCAAAACATAAAAATAAATTCACAAATCAAAAAAATGATTTTTTCCATCAAAAAACATATTTCACAACTCAAATAAACAATGTTTCGTATGAAGGAAACGATTTAAAAAGATAGTACTTTAATATAGTAAATAATGCGCTTTTATATGAATTTCGTTGAGCATTGAAAAAATAGTTAATTAATTATTTCAATCTGAATGAGATTTTGTTTATTCAAAATGACGTATATAATTGTCAATTGTACTACACACGCTTGGAATAGGACGACATAAATTGTTTTTTTAGACGTTATTTGCCATCTCTAAACTACCATAACTTCCTCATAACTCAAGTCACACCAGCTGAGCTTTTAAAATTTTTATTTTACATTAGAATCGAATATAGAGGTGCCCTCAGAATGATGGAGGTTCGGGAACATAACGGAATCTATACATTGACAGTATCTTCGAGTCTGTAAGACCCAGTGTCGGTACTTAAAAGTTAAAATTATTAGGTCTCGATTGAATTTGAATAAAAGCTCCAAATTAGAAGTGTTTTTATTTTTTTTTACAAGAAAACGTTTAGCTTTCTATTGTCATGATCAATTAGATTCCGTTTCTTAAAAAATATTTCTATCACAATAGGTGAAGAATACCAAGGGAGGGTGGTATTTCAGGGGAATAAAACCGAGCAAATAATCAGGGGAAAATGCGGGAGAGTCTGCACCCTAAGCAGACACATTGACCCAGATTTTCGTAACGGTGATCCGATTCAGACAGGAATCTGTTGAATTATACGAATTATAGTGTTCAGCTGATGTCGTGTACCTTTACTAATAGAGAGTTTTAGCATGTCGTACTATCGTACACATTTCAACTTTAATCGACAGTCTACGCTGTTTAATGTACAAAAAAAAAAAAAACTTACGCCTACTTGGGACAAGCAAAATTGTGGTATACCTACTGTTTTTTTTTGCGCGCTACACAAGCGAATTTTTACTTTAAAATCTCACAGACTTCCACTTCCAACCGCCCGCTAGGGTCTCATAAATTTAATATAATTTAATTTTTCATATTAGAAGAAATTTATTAACCTTTGAAAAAATATTTATTTGATTTGGAAATGTATTTATTTGATTTACTTTTTTGGTATGTAAATATATTTATTCGATTTGGAAATTTATTTATTTGATTTGTAAATTTATTTTCTTGATTGGGACATTTATTTTTTTGATTTGGAAATTTATTTTTTTGTTTTGGTTATTTATTTTTTTCATTTAGAAGTTCATTTATTTCGTCTGGAAATTTATTTATTTGATCTGGAATCGTGTTTTGTTGATTCGGAAATTTATTTTTTTGACCCGGAAATGTATTTTGTTGATTCGGAAATTTATCTATTTGTCTAAATGCTATATTCAAAACAAAGCAAATCAATTGTATGTATTTCTCTCAATCTCTTTCGGTGAGCAAAACAAAGCCATAAAAAAAGCTTGATTTACTTAAAAGGTTTATTGATAGTTTCTGGCAAAAAAGAAATAATAAAATCCCAGAGGATGTCGTCAGTGAACATATCTGTGAATAAAAATGGATACGTTTACGTTAATTTGTTTTCTACGCTCGCTTCGGAGAAACTAATATATGGAGCATTCAGTTGCCAAAACCTCTAAAATGCCATGCAAGGAATCTATTGTTAACCATTTAGTTGGCCATTGTCGTTTACTTTACGTAGAGCGCAAGTATAATAAATAAATACACACAGATTGAAGAAGTAGGGCACCATTCTGGCGACAGTCGCACCCCATGATGCTGCATTTATTTTTGGCCTATATACGTAGTGCCGAAATCTTTGTAAATTACTAATTGATGGTGATGATTCGTTCTTGTACAAGGACATAGAGGGACTGTGTGTGTGACTTATGACTTCAGTTATTTATGAATGAAAATTTTTTTTAGAATTATTTATTTTTTAAGAAATTAAATGCTTAGTTTAAAAGGCTTTGCAGCAGAAGTGCGAATTCTCTAATATTTGTAAAAATCACAACGGTTAATGTATCATACATTCATATGCTAGGTTGAATTCCAACGAATTATACAAAAAATTTCGGGTATCCATAGAATTTTCAAATGTTTACTGTTGCACACAGAATTTTCTGCAGAAAATTGCAACAATAGAAATGTTCTCTGTACCTATGCCATTTTCTTCATGAACCTGAAATACATAGCTAGACATTTTTGTGTATGTTGAGCAGAAATCTCGTTTTTCTTTCAACAAAAAAAAAATCCTCCCGCACACAAGATTCATTGAACAACGAATAAGGATAACAGAATTTAATCGGTAGTTTTAAAGCACGTTCGCGCACATATCAGAACAAAGTTAATTTCTGTTCTCGTTTCAATTTCGTGGACAAGGACGAGAACTAGAACGACGAATACGGGGGATTGTCGTGATATCACAGTGTTTTTTTTTTGTGTTCGAACATTAGTCAGCATGATCCAGGATGCAATTGGAAAAATGCCAGTATGATATCCCAAAGCGCTGTATAGTTGGTAGGGTCTTTCATGCCGAAAAAATATAAAAGTATAAGAAACGAAAAGGAGAAAGAAAGAAAAAAAATCAAAATGCCCGCGTAGTATAATATATATGTAGAAGCTAAGCGCATGATATAACGATAGTATGAACGAAATGAAAAACTAAATCTATCTCCTGTCTCTTCATACCGATATCCTTGAAGTCTTTTACAGAATGAACAATTTTTTTGTTTCGATGGAAATCTCCGTCGGTATAAGAGAAGCGAAATCGTGAAGCTGCTGGCAGCAGTCACAGTTTGTTCGGCTAGGACTAGGTATTCTAAAATTGATTTCGAGAAAATTGGTTCACGCAAACAATGAATGAAATATATTGTGAATTAGCCAGAGTTTGTTGGGCTTTGCAAATTTGCTTTCATGGCAGAGATAGGAATCGAACTATTGATTAATTAATGTTTGGGTAGTAAAGAAGATTTGAATTGGAAGATTTTAAACTGAAAACAATGAAGCAACATATGTCCGTGTATATTTGCTATTTTATGTTGCTGTAGTCTTCAAATATTTTTACTATACCAAAATCTGATGCAGGGTTAAGTCGTGTTAGTCCGTAGGTATATTTCAGTTGAGCGTTAGCGTAGGTGTAGGAAAAGGAGCTCAACATTTTAAAGGATACTTCCACAACGACTCTTGTGTGTTTTATCAAAAAGAGGCTGTGCATAACGAGAAGCCGTGGCCGAAGTAGATATGTTGAAGAAATTTTATTTGAGTTTGATGCGTCCGATTCCTTTATGGATAGCAGAAAATGTTCAACAAACTTGTTGAAATTACCGTGGACCTAAGGGACTTCATGGAACTAAAGCCCAATATATACGGTGATGTGAAACAGAATAAAATATATACATACGCATTATGTGTAAGGTTAACAGGTAGAATCTAAGGGAAACATAAAAATGCGTAAGGACAAGTAAGAGTAAATCTCTCGCGTATTCTGACTGAAGGTAATCAACGTTAAAACGCTACACCAAGAAAACAAAATTGAGCACCTCGATTTTGATTAGTGACAATACATGATCTGCTATCGTCAACCATGAAAAAAACACCCATCGATGTCGTAATCATTTCCGACAAATGCAAAAATCTGCGAGACATGATTTGGGTTGCCGACAGGAAATTTAGCAATGATCTGGACCCGCCGAAACTACGCACTCCAAGTGGGAATACCCGGGGAACTAAGCGAAGTGGTAACACCTTAGATCAATACCATTTATATCTGTAATGCTCCACCACGAAGGAATGACATGATAGTGAATCCGACGTGATCCGACGTGATAATTTCCCGAGACTTAAACGCCTTCGGACGGCGACAGAGCATATGTCGAGGACAGTTCTGCAGACTAATTCCATTGAGGAACTGTTCGAACAAAGAAGGAGAGCAATGAAAAAAGCTTGTCATGACTGAACGACTCAGTTTAGGGGCGGTGGCATAATTACTGGTGAACCGAAGAAATTGCGTGTCTATGCGGCAAAGCGAAATACAGTATTGTGTATGTATGGATGTGTAAACTGCTAACACTGCTATTAACAATAGCGAATGAGCTTCGTTTTGGCAGCTCTATGATGATGCTGATACCAATCCGTGGTGGATGAAGTTAAGGGCAGTAGTAGACGACACCGCTTAAATGTGCCTTATCAGATCCTTCTCTATGTAACTGTGTGCCTATTTTAGCCAGACATTCTCATCATCATCAAATTAACAAATTTGCGAAACAAACGAACATTTTTTCGTGTCAAATAAATAATTTTGTCGATGAAAAAAATGCTTTATTGGATGATTTTAACAATTTTGCGAATCAATTTAACAAATTTACGGATCAAATGAAAATATTTTCGGAACAATTAAGCACATATGCGAATCAAGGAAACATATTGTTTTGGATGTAGTTAGCAACTTTACAGAAAAAATTTACAAATTCGCGAATCAAATTCAAAATCAAATCAAAAGGAAAAGGTATATATCGAACCTAGTAAGTATAATCACTAATCATATTTTTAATTCATCAATCAAGTAAACTTCGATTAATGCAACTCCCTTCCGGCTGCAGCAACCGGCAGTTGCATCATTATATCTAGTACAAAGTTTGTAGAATCCGTAGAAGTTACTGTTTGCACTCCTTGAGCAATCAAGTCAGTTAAAACATGATCTCGTGTAAGATCACCAAGTTTTTGACGTGCAAATCCTTTTACTTTAGCGAACACTTTTTCAATAGGGTTGAGCATCGGCGAATACGGCGGGAGATTTATTTATTTATTTATTCAAGATACCCAAACAGGAAAATATAATCCATAAACGGTACAATCTAACAAATACACGAGCTCGATTCGTACTGCCTATTATTCGCGGAAGAAATGTAAGCCTTGTTGCTGCAATGTCTAATGAAGAAGTTCTCCATATTCTTGCACACTCAACATGCAATGCACAAAAATTCTGCACATTTCTAAGAGAGTTGGTGGATAATCTGGACTCATCATGGGTGCGCTTGTTATAATGGACAATGGCCAAATACATAAAGGTGATGAGGTCAAGGAAATTCTACAGCGCGCTGGACTTACGCTACAATATCTCCTGCCATATTCGCCGATGCTCAACCCTATTGAAAAAGTGTTCGCAAAAGTAAAAGGATTTGTACGTCAAGAACTTGGTGATCATACACGAGATCATGTTTTAACTGACTTGATTGCTCAAGGAGTGCAAACAGTAACTTCTACGGATTGTACAAACTTTGTACTAGATATAATGATGCAACTGCCAGTTGCCGCAGCCGGAAGGGAGTTGCATTAATCGAAGTTTACTTGATTGATAAATTAAAAATTTGATTAACGATTATACATACTACCCAAGCAGCATTTTAAGTAGCGAATACCACGAATACCGCCACTTTATTAAGTTTCGGTTACGTTTTAGATACCAAAATGTTAACTTCATTGTAACAAATCCTGCAAATTAGTTTTTGAGACGGTCCAGGATGGTGGTAGTTAGAACTTTATAGTGAACGAAATGTTGCTACTACATATTCGACAAGTGCGGGGGAATGGTAAGGCTTCGGTACCACACTTTGCTACTAAATAGTGAGCAACTCTAAAGTAATATTTTTAAGTGACAAAACCGTAGCCGTGTAATTTCTTTGTACTTTTGAAGGATTTGCTACTTTATAGTGAAATTTAGAACAATGCAGTGGCTACTGTTACTTCAAAGTCCTATTGGGAACTTTAAAGTACAATTTGGAGCTGTCAAATGCTTGTCGCCATATTTTCCAGGGTTTTACAAAATCACTTTTTACATAGGTTCGAGAAACATTGTTAATTTGATTCGCGAATTTGTCAATTTAGTCTGTAAAGTTGCTAACTACATTCAAAACAATGTTTACTTCATTCGCATATGTGCTTAATTGTTCCGAAAATATTTGCATTTGATCCGTAAATTTGTTAAATTGATTCGCAAAATTGTTAAAATCATCCAATAAAGCATTTTTTTCATCGACAAAATTAGTTATTTGACTCGAAAAAAAGTTCGTTTGTTTCGCAAATTTGTTAACTTGATTCGTAAAATCGTCAATTTCGCTCGCAAATTTGTCTATTGGGTCCGTAAATGTGTTAACATGAAGGAAAAAAGGTATATATTAACATAAGAAGACTATTCTACAGGTGGCCAAAAAACATTTCCTCACAAATAAACGATTACTTTTTTATGGTGTGTCCTAAGTTCAAAAACTCTTTAGATGGCTTAGTCTTTCTTGTTTTGCCCTAACTCCTTGGAGAGCATGATGCGTTGACGACTATCGTGAGTAATCCCGCTCTGACATGGAACAACTTCGTTAACCATCGTTGGCGTCATTATACAGCAAGCCCAGTTTTCCCGCGAAAATCGCAACTTCCCACCATCACGCAAAAATCGCCCCGCAATGAAAGCTACATATATGAGCACCGACATTTTCACTACAGGGCTCGATGGGCGCATGGAGAAGGGTGTACTCCAGTATGCGATAAGCGAGGTGCACAACCGAATGCCTGTCATGCTAAACCAGTGTTTCCCAACCTTTTTCAGTCCGTGCCCCATGAAGTCTGAAGAGTATGTGAATTAGTTTCTACGGCGCGCGGCGCATTTTACGAATACCCTGGCTGGAAATAATATCCCTCGACTCGACTTTTTAGACTGTGGCAAAAATAGGATATAGTCACCAACATCTAAAGACAGAAGAAACATTGAGGCTATACATTTCATTGCTAGGGCGGTAAATAATGCCGATTCGAATTCCGCACCTTGGTCCGTTGTGATGGTAAGTGGTGCACCAAAAAGTGCAATCCACCCAGAAGAAAATGCCCCTGCTACCGTGTCTGCCTGCTTTTTTCAGTGGAATCGCCTGTGGCCACCTGGAAAATCTATCGATTATTGTCAGACAATATCGGAAATCATTTACCAATGGCATGACAATTAAGTCAAGGTGAACGTGGTTAAACCGAGCTGCAGGTACTTCAATGTTATGCGGTTGATTTCGGTTGTGCCTATGTATCTTCGCTCTTTGACAAGGGATGCATTCACGAGCCCAGCTTAGTGCCTGCTTCCGGATCCCTGGCCAAACGAACTTTGCTTTCAATTGTCGACAAGTTTCTCTGCCGCTGGGGTGAGACGGGCCGTATATTACGTCGAATGCGATTTTCCGAAAAGACGGCGGTAGAAATGGACGGACTACTCCAGATGAGACGTCGGAAAATATGCTGAACCCTTCGATTTGTAGCGGTTGTAGTTTGAGTGATGTTGTGTCTACTTCTGTTAAGTCTGCGTTGTCTTCAGCTTCGCTAATTGTGTTTACGTCAAGTCTCGTTGGCATCGAAATTTCACATACATATAGGAAAGAATGCGTCTACTACTGCATTTGCCTCGCCCGGAATGTGTACGATATTCGTGCTGAATTGACCAATATAGTCGAGTTGTTGCATTTGGCGGGGTGAGGCTTTTTTAAGTCGCTGCTGGAACGCTTTTCTCAATGGCTTGTGATCTGTGCATATGAAAAAATCTCGGCCTTCAAGTATATGTATGTTAAAAGTGCTTCAGTGTTGCGAAGATTCCCAGGAGTTCTCGCTCGTACGGACTGTATTTTCTTTCTGTTGGTGACAGCTTTCTCGAGAAAAAACCAAGCGGATGGCGTTCGCCGTCAATTTATTTGCTCTAACGAACCGCCAATGGCTGTTGATGATGCATCCGCAGTGAGAATGATCTTGGCTTCGGGATGCAGAAAACTGGAGGATGTCGCAGTAGCTGGATCGTTTTTGGATAACTCAAAGGCTTCTATGAGCTGTGGAGTCCAATCAATAATGGTTTTATCTTTCTTTTTTGCACCAGCCAGCTGATCATTTAGTAGCGCTTGCGCTTTCGCTGCATATGCGCTCTGAAATAATTTACTGCTTCAAGATATCTTTTCAGGCCGTGTTTCGTTTCTGGTCTCCGCCAGGATAGAATGGCTTGCACTTTTTCTTGTGTGCAAGAAAAACCAGCATAGTTTACTGTGAATCCCAAGAAAACGCCCTCATTTTTGTCGAATTCGCATTTCTCCCAGTTGATGCGAAGTTTGTTCCCTAGCAAAATCTCGAACACAGCACGTAGCTGATCTGTGTATTGCGCGCATGACGATGAAATTAAAAGATCATCCAGATAAATAGTCAGGAATTTTAAATGACCTAGGATACTATGCATCTCTGGAACGTTTGGGTTGCGTTCTTGAGACCCAGTAGCATGCCAACAAATTCGGAAAGACCGGATGGTGTCGATACTGCGGTTTTTTGGACGTCTTCTTTTGCCACTGGTATTTGGAAATATGCCCTTTTTAGATCAATTTTCGAGAAGACAGTTTTTGAATGAAGCTGCAAAAGTTGATCGTTGATTAGAGGTATGGGGTATCTGTCTGGCACCGTTTGCGCGTTAAGACTTCGGTAGTCGCCGGTTGCACGGAATTTCCCAGATTTTGTCGGCGCCATATGGAGAGGGCTTGCATATTGACTGCTGGAGGGTCTGACAACATTCATTTTTTGTAGTGTGTCGTACTCCGCCTTCGCTGACTCGAGCTTAGTGCCAAGAAATTTTCGCGGTCTGCAGAAAACTGGTGGGCCAGTCGTCACTATGTCATGGCTTATCTTGGGTGATGGTCCAGCTATCATTCCTTCGTTGGCGAGGATTTTTTTTGTTTTATTTATAACCACTCGAATGTTCATTATTTAGGAGTCACCACTTTGTGGAGTATCTTTTCTTGGAGTGGTTTCGATCTCCACAAAAAAAATAATAACAAACGCGAACAATTGATTCGAAATTACATTTCTTTATTACAAGCACCTTTTGCTTCCAAAATATTAGACAGGAATGAACATGAAAATTCTAGACTACTTGTATTGAACGAATCGTTAAAACAGCGCTTCCTGTCGACGGACATTTGCGTTCGGACCGAACGTAGCTCAAAATTCACTTCTCGGTCTCAGCAGTTGTTTTCGCTGCCGTTGATTATTAGCAGCTGTTTGATCCGTATGTTGTAACGACGGCGCCATAAATTCCCTCAACCCGCCCTCTCCCGCAAAACGTAATATCGGTCGAGTCTCCATACCTAGTACTGAAAACGGTCAATTTAGAGAGCTGCAGCGGGAGAAAGCAGAAGAGAAATAGCAATTTTTTGCTGAGATTGTTGTTTCACCAAGAACATGAGAAACAAAGAAAGGGTTTTGTATTTTGTGGAAAAACAGAAACTAGCCTGTGTACAGGATATACTTGAATTGTTAATCAGGAGCAAGTGCCATTCTGATTGTTGTTTAGATAAATAATAAACAAAGTCGATCCTTTTAAACGCTTTGTAAACGCTGTGTGCTGTCAAATGTCTGTGGAGATCATGATCTGTGAAAGGAAAAAGCCACATTGCTACTTCACGGACAAAAGACAGTAGTCTGTTTCAGTAGTAGTTTCTGTTAACAAGCGGTTGATGTTGATCGATTGGAGCCCCTACAGAGCCGGCCTTAGCACTATGGTGGCCCTGGGCCAAATGGATGATGGTGGCCCCTACTTCATTACTAATACACAAAAAAAGAAATATCCGATCTTGATTGGCTGAATGTTTTCCCTTTTAATTCTTTGACTGATGCTTTATAAAAACTCTTTAGCGTTTTATTAAAATATTGGGAGGTGCTGTCACTGGCTGTTTTTCAATCACCTCCTTTTCTGTGGAATTCCAATCTTCTTTCTTGATCATGTTTCTAGCATTAAAAAAATCGCAAATTTTTACAAATGTATTTTGGGTTACCTACGCATATCTTTAATGGTTTCCAACCATTTCTTCCAATTGGAAACAAAACTGACATTTTGCAAATTTTTGTCAACTGTATAACTGCTTTTCACACGCCAAACATTCAAAATATCATCCATCTGACTGTTCTTGTGAGTTTCATGAGTTTGCGTAAGTTACGTTAATTATTGGCAGTCACCGGAGTGCTCAGTTGGCAGCCTAAATATTTTGTGGAATTTTTCTATGCATTCCTTGTATTTTCAATTAATTGTAATTTCTACATTACACATTTCCGATATTTGAGAAGTCGTCGCGGAACCCTAGTGTTCTACGAAGCCCCGTTTGGGAAGCACTGAATTAGACGATAATTTTGTACAGGCGGTGCATTGTGTTTCTAAATAATGCTTCCGACGGTTTTCTATGCAGGAAACTCCAATCCTCATTTATGGGTCTAACGTCGGTAACGTCTGTGCAGTTACGTTATTCATGATAAACACCAATTCAAACTTCTTGTGACCTAAAGGTGTCACGTCTTGTAAAGAAGAAGTATGAGATTTCCAGTCATTAATCTCGATTTTAAAATTTTTGTATGGCAGCAATGCTTAGCTTTCACGTGGTCTGTTAAGAGAGCACAAATTCAAGGATCCGAATACCGTAATTCGAAAATGTTGTGGCAGGTTTTTTTTATGAGTAAAGTCACATCATAATTATTTCTCTTTATATTAACTTTAATTTATTTCAAGTATATATCTCAAACGGGTGTCGCATGGAGGCCCCTTTTAAGTGATGCTCTTTCCGAGTGGTGGCCCCTTGAAAGTGAAGGTTCCTTGAGAGTGGTGGCCCCTCAAATGTGGTGGCCCTGGGCGACCGCCCAGTTCGCCTACCCCTAGGGCCGGCCCTGAGCCCCTATGATAAGCTTATTTGGCCAATTTTATTTTGCAATCACCGAACACACTTTTTAGTAAAATTTATTATTTATTTATCGCGTCGCCCTAAAAAAGTCACCACTTTTATTGATGTGGTTGCGAAAGCCGACGAATTTTTGGTCGTTTGCATTCCTTTCAGTGTGTTTCTTCTTTTTGCACCTAACAACAAGAAATCTTATGTCTGACAATTGTTTCCAACTACTAGGCAATTAAGGATACTCCATGACACTTTCTATGACTTTGCCTTATGTATATGTAAACTTATCTAGTTCTGTGGTCCTATGAATGTCTTATAGATATCTATGTATATACATTTCAACTTATCCTTATTGTAGACATTTTGCTATCACGTGAAGCATGTACACTAGCATTATTCTAGGCTGGAATACATCCTTTGTCTCTGACGTGTTTTCTTCTTTATATTGTATTCCCAAGATGACACTGTGTATAATGGTTGGAAATGAGTGGAAAGTTCACACAGTGCATTTTGGTTATGGGATGCATTGCATAGAGGACAATGACAATGAAGCGACCCAGCCCAACTGCGGTTTATCATATCTTGTCGTAGACATCGAAATGTCCTCCAGGAGTTTGATGAAATTTTATCTTGGGCTACAAGAGTTCACACAACATATAGAAAGAACATGATGTTGAGGTGATGTTTGAAGAGGAGTCACTATAGTTCTTTAATTTTTTTATCCCAGACATCGCGACGAAGAATTTTCACACGACACGAGCCTATGGAGTGTGGGGTATTTGAAAAGAAATTCATGGTGTCCGTGATGAAGGATAAGATGTAGCATTTGTTAGAAAAAGGGAAGTGTCTTTTATTCAAGAAGTCGAGATGAAAATAATGAAATATTCGTAGGATTTTTGTAGGAAGATTTTTTAGTGGCAAATGTTATAAATATACATATTTGCAAATCTGTAAAGCAATATGTTAGGTTGTTACATACTACACTGAAAAAAATGGTTTAGACTTTTTATCTAAAGTGAAGTAGTTGACTTTAATTTAGATAGTTTTACCAAAGAAATAGCTGATTTCTCTATTCTCGTAGCTGAAAATAGTATTAAATTCGTTCATTTAACCACGCAAGATTAGAAGAAAAAGTTTAGTCAATTTTTCCAAAAAATTGTTGATTGTACTATTCAAATATAAAATTTAACTACAAACAATCGTTATTTTTTCTTCAACACAATTTAGCTATCCAACATTTAACAATTTATAGATAATAATTAGCTGTCTTTACAAATGAATTAATTGAATTTGCAAATATAGTAGATGTTTCAACTAATGACGAATAGAAAAATTATCCATATCTTCGTAACTGTTTCAACTACATAGAATCATAAGCTGAAAATCAACGCGAACTTTAGATGAATTCGACTATTTCTTTAGATAACCATTCAAATTTTTTTTCTCTGTGTAGTTTTGACGCATAGCAGTTTTTCACTGAGCTGCCAATTAACTGAACTGAGCGATAAAATAATTGAAATATAAAAATTGAAAACAGCATATCCATATATATGTAGATTTTTACATAAATGAGCAATTTTTGTTCTCTTCGCATTAATGTTAGTAGATAAATGCTTTGTGTCCTAGAGACTAGGGCAACGACTTCCCTATGGGAAAAAACATGGATCATTACTCGTCTACTCTTGTGCATCAAATCCAATTAGTGGTCAAGACTATAGGCAGGAAATTCTAATAGTCGTCTTGAGCACCTATACAATTCTCGGAAGTTTTCATTATGGCACATGCGGGAGTTGAATTTAATCATTAAGTACACTGGCGAATATCACGATGTGCGTAATGAGCGTTAGTGACGTAATTCATAGCAAATCCAACATAGCACATTCATAGTGCAAATTGAAAATACATTTTTATGAGTCAGAAAATAAAAGCTTCGGTAAATGCAAATATGTAGATCTTAATGAAATTTTGTAATGTGTATGTGTTGTCGAACAGTTTCATATTGACATAGTACACTAATGCTGAATCTAAATTTAAAATTCAGAGCAAGCTTTAGAAACGCTAGCAAGCACTACTGTTTAGAATCATCGGACCATTGGAATAAAATGCTGATTTGGAGCTTCTAAAAGTGTTGTTTTCCGTTTCTGAATAAAAACAAAGAATATTGTTCATAAGCGCTAGGAGAGGAATGTGGTTTTCGAAACATCAACAAAACAAGAGGAATTCCGAATTGGATATTTGCTTGTGTGTTTCAAATTATTAATTATCTTTTGAAGTGTTTGTAATTATCCCATAAAATGCATTGAGTAAGCATTCTGATTCGTATTTAGGTGAATTTCTTAATGAGTTAGTAAATTTAAAATGTTTATTCTTATTGCATGAAAACGAAATATGTATGTGATCTCCTATAAACCCCCAATAAACAAACGTTTTCTTTTACTAATCAAAAATAATCTCCATTTATTTTTCTTGCAGGTTTAGAAATTTAAATATTTGACGGTATGGTGAAAATGGAGTCATCGGAAGAACAGGATAGGAAAATAGTTTTAGAATTTTGCCATTTGTTGGAAAAGTCCAAGCAACTATTCAATGGATTAAGGTAATTCGCGAGAATTTGACAATGTTATAATTTTCGCTAATCTACTTTTAATTCAAGTGGTATATTTTATAATTCCAGAGATTTACCACAGTACGGCCATCGACAATGGCAAGCATATTTTGGACGAACTTTCGATGTTTATACGAAACTGTGGAAATTCCAACAACAACATCGACTAGTACTCGACTCAAAATATGGACTGAAGAGATGGCAAATTGGAGAAATAGCTAGTAAAATTGGTCAACTGTATTATCATTATTAGTGAGTCAAATGATCACTTCTTCTATTTAATAGTGAATTATGTAAATCTAGTGGTAGTGCCTCGTTCTTTATACCGCTCCATGGTTTCGCGTTGCTCGATCTGCGGTGTAGGCACATCGCCCGTTTTGGCGGTAATATCTCAACATATTTCTATAGACAGCTCTATCTTGGATGGTGTCATCGCCGAGACCAATGCGTTGTTTTGCTTTTTCATTTGACACATCCAGGTGTTCTTCGGTCTGCCTCTGGCCTTGGGTCCATCAAGTGGAACTTCTATTGAAACCGCTTTCTTTGCGGGGTTCTCAGGTAGTGATTCATTATGTCGTAGCTATACTAACAGTAATCGTTGCGGACACAATTTCATGTTAAATGCGTTTTCCAACATATTAGAGGGTATTTAAAACAATGTGGACATTGATTAAAAAAAAACAGCTTTCTACTACATGTTTATTCGGTGTTAAAAATTTAGGGAAACATTTTCAGAGTTTCTTTCCTATAATAATTGGCAATATTAATTTAGTTAGATCCTTATAGACCACAACACTCGCAATGAAATAAGCGAAAAAGTTCGAATTAAAAACACTAATTTTTCACTTATTTCAAAATTTATTTGAATGCATTTCGGCTCCAACTATGGGGTAGCCATCATCAGCACATACTTGATGACCTATAATAATTGGATTCAAACAAATCATTTTTAAACAAAGCAACAAAAACATTGTTGTTGGACGGTGGATGTTGCATGCTCAAAAAATGATTTGAGTTATCCACCGTCCAGTTTGCCCATAGTGGGACAGCACAATAGTATGCATACTCCAGCGAGTTGCGGCACACAGAGTGCATTTCGAGCCGGTTTCGAACTAGTATTACATGGCGCGCTGCAATTCTCATCAGATGCCTCTACGTATGCAGCGCGTCATGTAATACCAGGAGAGGCATTACCGGACTCAACCAGGCAAAGGTGTACGATCCTCTTATATAGGACACGAAATACACCCTGGTATCGAATCATTTTTAAATGGGGCTAGGCAATGGCTAGCCACCGATTCGATACGGCCGCGTTTGTTTAAACCCGTTCTCTGACACATAGTTTAGAGATGTAACGGATGTCCGCATCCGCATCCGCAATCGCGGATTATCCGCATGAAAATTAAACTCCGCATCCGCATTCTCATCCTCATCTTATAAATATTTACATCCGCATCCTCATCCGCAATCCTCATTTTTGTATGCAGACAATTAGCGGATATATGCGACCCACGTGCTACTTTGTAACTATAAAGAAATGCATTGAGACAAATTGTATTCTGTATCGTATACACAACTGAGCTTCAGTTTGTCGGTCAGCACAGCAGGAGCGCGTTCCATTTATATAATCTGAGTAGTCAGAGATGACTACAGCTACGACTACGAGTGAATTAAGGAACGCACTCCGGTTCGCATTTTTGTGACTAGTGTTTGAGTGGTTTTGTTTTAAATGAATTGAACTGAGGCGGGTGAGGTGCATTTTTTTTAAGGTGAAGCGAAGTAAGGAAGTATGCAACTTTTTAATTTTTAACCACACTAATCAGAGGAATTTCAACTTTTTTTCATCTTCATGAAAAGTGTGAAACCTAAATATTTTTGTCTACATATTCGATCATATCCTCATCCGCACCCTCATCCGCATCCTCATAAATTTCTCCATTAATATCCGCATCCGTAACCGCATCCTCAATGTTATACTATTTTGCATCCGCATCCTCATCCGCTAAACAAGATCCGTTACATCTCTAACATAGTTCAGAAACGCGGCCGTATCGAATCGGTGGCTAGCCATTGCCTAGTCCCATTTAAAAATGATTCGATACCAGGGTGTATTTCGTGTCCTATATAAGAGGATCGTACACCTTTGCCTGGTTGAGTCCGGTAATGCCTCTCCTGGTATTACATGACGCGCTGCATACGTAGAGGCATCTGATGAGAATTGCAGCGCGCCATGTAATACTAGTTCGAAACCGGCTCGAAATGCACTCTGTGTGCCGCAACTCGCTGGAGTATGCAAATCATTTTTACTTTCCAACTATACAATTCCATCACTTTTGGAATATCCTTTTTAAAAATGGCTACACTGAAAAAATAATTTGCCAAAAACAAGAAAAAAATACAACAAAATCCAGTAAAGGAATATATTTCTCGATTTGAGATGTATTTTCTTGTTTCAAGAAAAGTCTTTGCTTAAAATAAATAAATAAGCATTATTTTAAGCAAAGAGACTTCTTGGAACAAGAAAATACATCTTAAATCAGGAAAAATTATTCCTTGTCTGTTTTTTGTTGAATTTTTTCTTGTTTTTAGCAAATGATTTTTTCAGTGTAGACTGCTCGAAAGAACGTAGCAGGAAAACGAAACCCTTCACTTCGAAAGCAAGCCAAAATTGTTATATTTGGATGTTACAGGATTATTATTATGGAAAAAAAATTGAAATTGGCTGACGATTTTCATACTGTTCCGTTGGTGCCAATTTGATACAATACATAGTTGTCATTGTTAAACGATTTGGTTCTCTCAGGGACCGTTGTCATACGGAATTTCAAAATTCTAAATTTAACATAATGTGCATATATATATATAAAGACTGAAAATATTAGAAATTCCCAAGAAAATCCCGACTGTTTAAATAATTTTGAAAAAGTCGATTCAAATCAAGATATTCTTCAGTTTTAAGCAATTTTTATATTTGCCCTTTTCTGGAGAGTATTTGACTTCAAAGCAAACAGCAGCAAACGGATTTGATTGTATTTATCGTTTTTTTTTAAATGATACAAGATAGCCACAAGTTAACTTCACCATACAAAGTAGGTGATTTCAGAGTGAAAAATGTGTTGGAGATTTTTATACCCTTCACTCGTAGAGTAAAGGGTATATTAACTTTGTCATGAAGTTTGTAACGCATTGAAGGAAGCATCTCCGACCATATAAAATATGTATATATATGATCAGCATGACGAGCTGAGTCGATTGGGCGATGTCCGTCTGTCCGTCTGTTGCTACGCGTTTTACTCGGCCTGTTTAAAAGCTATCGAGCTGAAATTTTGCACACATGTTTCTTTTTATTGCACGCAGTTTGTATGTTTGAATCGCTAAAATCGGACCGTGGGGTCATGGGGCTGCCATACAAACCTAACCCCCCCAATTTGGTTTTTCTAAGAAAAACTTTTTCATTTGTGCACCAATTTGAACCAAATTTCACACAAATGTGTTTCTATTGATGCCACAAAATATATGTAGGAATAAATGGAATCAGACTGTGGGGTCATGGGGCTGTCATACAAACCCAGCCCCCAAATTGAGTTTTTCTAAGAAAAACTTTTTTATTTGTCCACCAATTTCAATCAAACCTCATAAAAGTGCATTTCATTTGATGCCACAAAACATGTGTAAAAATGAATGGAATCGGACGATGGGGTCATGGGGCTATCATACAAAGCCAACCCCCTAAATTGAGTTCTTCTACGAACAATTTTTTTATTTGTGCACCACTTTCAACCAAAACTCGTAAAAGTGCACTTCAATTGATGCCATAAATAATCGGACTATGGAGTCATGGGGCTACCATACAAGCCCAACCTCCCCATTTTGGATCTTCTAAGAAACATTTTTTCTACACCAATTTAAAAAAAAACCTCAATGCGTCTTTATCAAAACAAAAAAAAAGTAAAACAAATGGAATCGTATTATGGGGCCATGCTCCCGCATCCCCCAATAAAGTTTTCTGAGATATAAGATATATTTTACCACTTATTCCAACCAAACCGCACACAAATATTGTTTTATCGACGCCACAGAATTTGTCAATATCAAATACTATGCGAAAACAGAAGGAAAAGGATGGGGAAGGATTAAATACAAGTCATAGGTTTGCCCCAAAAAACTTTTAGCCCGAGGAGAGTGAAGGGTATTCAAATTTCGGCCGCGCCCGAAATTAGCCTCGGTCTCGTTTTTTTGTATTTATGTTTTTGGGACGCTGAGCTTGAATCAGGAGCTTCCCACCAAAATTTCGTTGCGGAACAGGGTTAAAACCGCAAAAAAAAAAACCAAAATGTTCGGAGTTTTCACGTTTTTTGGCTAATAACTCCGAATCTGTACATTTTTACGAAAAAAGAGAAAACATGATTGCGGGTCCAACGTGTCATTAACCTTGAAAATGCGTTAAGAGGTATCGCTACCTATACAATTGATAGTAATTTTTTTGCTTTTTTGATCCTGTTTCGCAAGAAATTTTTATGGGAAGCTGCAGGTTCGGGCTCAGCACCTTAAAATACATACAGAATAAAATAATAGAATAAATGCGCCCAATAATGAAAAACTGTTCAATCTCAACATTTAGTTCATAATATGGAACTATGCTAAAAATGGCAAATTTAAATTATCGCAATATTGTAGTAATGCCGCTACGGATTTATAATATTTATATCTCTTTGGACGCGTAATCATGTGCTCTCTAATATATTCATGAGGAGCTTTTTGCAGAAATGAATAGTTAGCAGCCAAAAAAAGGAAAAACAGCTAAAATGTTGGGGTTTTTCGCGATTTTGACCCTGTTCCGCATCCGAAATTATGGTGGGAAGCTCCGGATTCGTGCTCAGGACCCCAAACATTTAAAGTTATAACATTTTTTTAAACAGTTTGTCTTACAAACTCGAATTAAAAAAAAACTGAAAAAATCACAATCCTATGGGCACTTCCGATTGAACATAGGTAATATTCTACAGGTGTTCTCAGAAGTTACTCGTAGTCATAGAATCATATCAGAATCAATTCCGTAGGCTGCTCTCCTTCGCAGTACCACGTACATCCATTTCAATATTCTTTCGTTCGTTTGGAGCAGTGGTTCGCAACCTTTGACAGCCCGTCCATTTTTGGGAAGTCTGAAGACTTTGACGACCCCCCGGAAAATTTTAGAACTTAAGAACACCTAACTCATTTTGTAAGGAATTTTCGGAAACTGACAAGCAATGAGCAAGTCAAAAATTTTTGCTATTTTGGAAGAGTACTCACATTTAAAAATTTCTCTTGGACAAATAAATTTAGGGTAACATTTTTTACTCAGATCAATTTTGATACATCTCTAGAAAACCCGTACTCGCAGCTTCTTCGTAAAATTCGAATACTCTTGCGTAAAGTGGAAGGTAAGCAGTAACAGAATCTAAAAAAAAAATCCGTGGATCAATTTCTACGGCGAGGTGCATTTGATGAATACCCTGGCCGGAAATTCTCTCAAATGGCTACTCGACCAGCCCTTCTTTTTTCGACATCAAAACTTCACCGAATCTCATATGTAGCCGTTGTTAATGCCAAAATAATGAACATTGGGAAAAATTTTAATCTTTCTTGCATCGATTCCCTGCTTAATACATTGATTTAACTCAACTATGTCATGGTGACTCCTATTTCCATGATCATTTGGCTCAATTATAGTCCTATAGTCTTATTACTACAGTATAGAGCCACGATATTCCGGATAGATTGGGACCGGACCTAATCCGGATTATGGAATTGTCCGAATTTTCGAAATGCACTAATTTACACCATGACTGACAATATTTATATTAAAATCAAGAAAAAAACGAGACCGAGGCTAATTTCGGGCGCAGCCGAAATTTGAATACCCGTCACATTTGAATGAAACTTAAGCTTGTTTTGTGTTAATAATTTCTACCGCAGCCCTATTACGTGTTCCGATTCCATATGTTACTGAACGCGTTGAGGCTAAGCCAGGAGCACTCTTAGGTGAATTTAGGTTAAGATTCAAAAAGGAAATAGTTTTTCTTACAAGAACCTAATATTTGGGAGTTGGTTTATTTGACAGCCCTATGATGTAATATTCCAATTCCATCCGTTCCTAGGTATGTTTTGAAGCTTTACTTTTAACACACTTGGAGGAAGTTTCGTTGAGATTGTTTAATAAAAAAAGCCTAATTTTTAGAGGTTGGTTTGTATGGCAGTCCTATGACGTAGTGTTCCGATTTCATCCATTCCTAGAAATGTTTTGAGGCCTTACTAGGAACACATTTGGGTAAAGTTTGTTTGAGGTCGGATTAAAAACAAAAAAGTTTTTGTTAGGTTAGGTTAGTTTTCTTAGAAGAACTTATTTTTCACCTGTTAGTTTATATGGCAGCCCTTTGACGTAATGTTCCAATTATATCCGTTCCTAGATATGTTTTGAGACTGTACCAGAAACACATTTGGGAGCAGTTTGGTTAATATTGGTACATAAGGAACAAAATTTTTCTTAGAAGAACCTAATTGTCAGGGGTTGGTTTATGTGGCAGCCCCATGACCCCATGGTGCGATTCCATTCGTTCCGACATATATACAGCGTACACTTAAAAGAATATTGTGTACAAAACGGGTATAAATATACCCTTTCGGGTATAAATAAATATACCCTTTCACATAGTGACGGGTATAATAAACATTTTAACGATAATTAATAACTTCGTATTCGAAATATGCCTTCTCTTAAGATTATGAAGCAGTATGCTTCAAAAAACTTTACAAAATTACCAAATTTTATGAAGATTAAACAAAATTTGACATAATTCCGAATCCGAATTATGGAATTTCCGGATTTTTGAGGTCCGGATTATCGGGGTCCTACAGTATTCTATTCTTCCGGGCAGTTTTCAAATTCCCTCTACATACTTCCCAACTGCCCCCCCTCCCCAACTACACTTGTCGTAGACTACCAACGCCATCTACACTGTAAAAAATTTTACTCCAATAATAGGAGGAAACTTTTTTTCCTTCTATTATAGTAGTAAATTTACACCACTATATGAACGAGAGTAATTTTACGCTTTATGTTGTAAATATTTACTACAAAATTGGTGTAAATTTGCACACATAAATAAGTAAAATTACTCTTAGACTTAAGTAAATTTAAATCAGAAATAAGCAAATTTGCACGAAAAAAATGTAAATTTACACCGGCAAATATGTAAATTTACATCCAGGTTTATAATAATATTTACGGCAGCCCGTTCTTCGGTGTAAATCGTCCTGGAGCTACCCGTTATTGCAACGGCCAAGAGCTGCCACACCCCCTTCGGTTCAAGAGCAAAAAAGCGCTACAACACAACAATAATATGATGCTCACACGAACGCAATTCGGACGGAACAGACTAACTGCACACAGAACAAGTCACTTGTGAGATACAGGAAAATGCAATAATGCACAAAAGTCAGTTTTACACAAATGTAGGTGTATTTTTTACACTAAAATTGGTAGACATACACTGAAAATGTGAAGTTACACAAGAATAAAGTAATGACACCAAATGTGGTGTAAAATTACACTGAGATAGAGTAATATTGAAAAATCTGTGTAATATTACACTATTTTGTGGGTATACTAGAAATTTTGTTGAAAAATAAACGTTTACTGTAATTTTGCGAGAAAAAAGGTGTAAAATTCAACGAGTTTTCGATGTAAAATTCAACCTTGTTTTTACAGTGTACATAGATATATCATAGCCGCAACTCAGCTGTACAATTACGCCGTGGTTACTACTAAATTTTAAGTCATTTTTATTTAGAACAAGGCAGTGGAATTAAACCAACAATGTTCGATAGAACACACCAAAAAGCTTTATGGCAGCGCAACAACCAGTTTTGCTGTACAAAGTTATAAGCCAAAGAACGGGGAAACTCATAAAATTTTGTTTTTTTTGCGGTTTTGGCCCTGTTCCGCAACCAAATTTTGGTGACAAACTCCGGACTCGAGCTCATCACCCCAAAAACATATTTGTATGGCCGTGGTAGCCACTTCTTGGAAAGTTTTTTACAAGTTTTATTGTTACAGCAGCGATTCAAGATAATTTTTTCTCTTGAATCGAGGGGTTTTGCAGCTCTTGGTTGTTTTTATAACGGGGTTGATTCGGTACGATTCTTACATCCCGGAACCAGCTGCCGCTTCAATTACTGGTGTAATCTAGCTGTCCTAACATGGTAGCTACTTTTCCATATCACGTGAAAAGAGCTCGTTCTCATGTTCAATGAGACGATATTATAGTGTTGCACAACCTTGCTGGAACCAAGAATTCACAATGCGATTCGCGTAGAGTTCATCTTTGAAAATAATTAGTAAAAAAAAACTATCCGTCATATGGGTCATGCAGTTGATAACTGTATCCGATTGCAATTCTAGCCCATGACCCCATGCTTAGAAGGCGAGCACAATAGTCACTACACCAATCAGACTATGTATGTATATTGTACATATTGCAAAATATTAGATAAGGTCTCGTTTTTGACAATAGAACGAAAACAAACGGTAAAGGGATATGTATGTCTTTTTCGAATATTTTAATCTTTGCACCGTTTCTTTGAAATATGTTCTTGTGCGTTTTTTTCACTAAAATTTCAAATGAATCCATGATCTATTGATGACAATCGCATTCTTTTTGTGAATCAATCTATAAATGTATTCAAATTATATGCATATTGATTTTTGGCTATTACATTTAAAATTAAAACAATTATAATATAGTATAGTGACTTTAGTTGAAAAAATGATGAAACCCAAACATCCAAAAAAAGGGCTGACTTTTGATGCCAAATTGTTCTATGGCCTGACCGCATTACGCAGTAAAAAGTTACACTTTTTTGCGGGTCACATTTGGGGGCAGGGGTGGCAAAGAACCGTCAAACCAGATTCTTCGATACTTTAAGGGCACAACTTGGTACGAGCTTTTACATTCAGAAGACTATAATTAATTGTTATAGTGACGGTCGAACAGATAAATATTGTTTTTCTATTTTAGATGGGTTCTAAAGAGAAGAAAATGAGCAATTTGACAAATTTCGGGTTCACTTTGTATGGAAGGTACTCTTTGTTTTGATCCGATCAATGTAATTTTTGGTGAAAAGTATAAAGGGGCTCCCTCTAGGCTCTTGACCAAATTTAATTTGCCTGACGTAGTTTAGAGAGAAGTTACAGGCATGCCTTTTTTAGAAATGTTAACTGGGGCGTGGGAGGTGTCCTTGGCCGGAGGAAGCTCATTTTTGGTATAAGTTAAGTACATTTAATTGGCAACATCAGTACCAATTCTTATCACTCTACCTTAACTCTATTAAAAGTTCCAGTGCAAAATGTAAATTCCACATAATACTTTTGGGTCTAGGGTATAATTTTTCAAAAAATGGTCTAGAGCAGTCATTCTCAAACTTGTTTTGACCGCGGACCCCTTCAGACATGAGAAGCCTGTTCAGGGACCCCCAACTGAATTTCAAACCTTGAACGTTTAAATAACCTCATAACGTTTAAATAGCCTCATAACGACGCTAAAATCGCCTTCAACTAAATACGATGAGGGAAAAGCGATTAAAAGGGTTTCAACTCTTCATTCGTTGCCAACTCAATAAGGTGCTCCTGCTTGAGAATGTCTCCTTCTTGACTACATGGAAACGGATTCAACACCCAATCAGGAATATTGAGTCAAGAATATCTTCAAACCTTTTTTTAAAATCCGAATGAAGTTCCTACTCGCAGTAAACCAAAAGGTCATCATTTTGTTTGCACAAATTTGCAAGATTTGGAAACTGAGAGCATTCGCCTCTCTCTATGTTCTGCTTGAACAATACAAGCTTCGTCCCAAACGCGGATATACTGCTTTTAGTTTGAATTAAATTGAACATATCAGCCTGCAGTTGTAAATTGATTTCAACAAATTTACCGAATATGTCGGTCATGTAAGCTATATCTAGTTTAATACTTCTTCATTTGAGTTAGCCATCATTTAACACACTTCTTTTGATTTTGTTACCTGCTTTGATTACGTATGCGAAAGAGTCGTGTAGCCGTTGACTCAGGCTCTTGGCTACTAAGTGCTGTCGATGTACGATACCGTTAAAACATTGGGTACGTCTTTTTTCATGAAGGCCAGAGATCCCCGATATGGTCCCACTATTGGTTGAGCAGTATCAGTAGCGACAGACAGAATATTACAAAGAGGTATGTTTTTTGAATAAAAAAAAATATTAAAGCAAGTTTGATGAACATAACCAAGGAGCAAAGAAGCGTTCACAGAAATTTTGTCGATGCACCCGACCGATTCTGATATCGCGTCAACGTCCTGTCGCGTCTTTCTTCTTTTCAAAATGCGAACATGTAGTGGAGCTTAAAATCCGGCCGGGCAACATAGTAAAGAAAGCTTGGACAGTTCAATGAGGCAATGTTTTGTGAAATTCTATAATTTCAACGAATTTGAATCTGCCGTTGGCGTATTCTGAACGAAATTTCGTGTTTCTTCCTCCCGGCTATCGATTTCTGATGTTACCGTTGATAGTACATATATAATCACATCTTAAATTGTTGTGCAAATTTTTGTGGAATTCAATCATCAATGAAATAGATAATGTCTCTCGTAAAAATTAATTTTAAATGGAATATAAATGGTTGATAAATATTTAATTTTATCTAAATCTCTCGCGGACCCCCTAATCGGCTTCACGGACCCCCAAATTGCTTCACACCTCCCGCAGACCCCCAGCACGGCTTCTCGGACCCCAAGGGGTACGGACCACTTTGAAAATGCATATATATATATATATCATTGCAAAGGACAAAGTCCTTAGGACATTTAGCGATAGGACTAACCGTTTTTCAGATATTTTAGAAAAACGTAAATTTCCCCTCTTCGTCACCCCACCCCCCTTAATGTGACGCTCAAATTAGTGTTACTTTTTAGTGCGTATTTAAGGGAGGATGTGCAACAATTTGGCATCAGAACCAGTGTTGCCAACTGGAAATTTAGAAAACGGCTAAATTTAGCCGGAAAACCGGCTATATTTTTTTCAAAAATGGCTAAAAATCCGGCTATATAAATTTCAGCGGGAAAAACGGCCAAAAAAACGGCTAAATTTTACAAAACAGTCACATTACGAAAAAATATGGTAAAAAGCTGATTTTAAAAATTTTATTTTTTTTTTCTGGAGTACTACCCGTAAACTAGGCTTTAGGTAGATTTCTTAGATTTATTACATATATGCTCCACTCGCTGGCATTACAGTCAAAATTTACTTTGTTCGGAGTTAGATAGCTCAACTAGTCAAAATTGTTGTAAACAGGTACAATTTCTCGGTCAAGTTCATAACCACATTAGGTTCGACATTCGTAAAAGGAACGTCCAATGCGTAACTATGGGCAAGGGCAACCGCATTTATGTATGGATATCTTACCATCATCGCACCTGAACAATCTTATATTTTGATTAAAATTTAACCATTTTAGACCCAAGACACATATCCAAATCATTATGATGATGAAAGTTCGAAATTGGAGTGACACATATGCTTTCGTCATTAGAATTGGTCATTTACTTTTGACGTTTGTGTAAATGGTGAAAATGTACCTCACAATTGCGATATTTTGATGAATATTCAATTCAATAATTTGAAGACACACTTTTTTCTTAAAGAATTTGAATAGAAATATGGAAAGATTGATATCAAATTTAATATTGTTCTTAAATTTTACAACAGTCATTATTGAGCAAATGATGGTCCAAATGCGTAATTTGGAACTCGTGCTAATGATGATAAAATTGCGTCATTCGAAAATATGTGTGTCAAGCTTGTTATTCATTTTCGTATTTGAGCCCTCCAAATTTTATTTTCTTTTCCATAGTTACGAAATTGATGTTCCATTGTTCCATTGTTGATGTTCCCCAATTACGAATTTGATGCTCCAAAGATACGAAATGTTCCAAAATTATGAGCTTGGCCGGGAAATGGTATATATTTTTTATAAATTTGTTGCAACAAACCCAGCAACTAATTGTAATGCATCTACGAAAATTTGTAGTTTCTATGAATTGTCAGACGTTGTGCAAGTAGCTTGCCAAGTAAACTACAAAAATTAGATTTAAGTGAGTATATATTTCGGGGGCAACTTACCCCCTTCTTCAGCACTTAGCTTTTGTGCTGAAGAAGGGGCTTAGTTTCCCCCGAAATATATACACACTTAAATTTAATTTTTGTAGTTTACTGGGCGAGCTACTTACACAAAGTTAGTGTTAAACACTACAAAGTTCCGGCGATATTATCAATATCTATGAATCGCGCTTAAAGGTTTTCACCCTTGTACTTAATCTGGCATGATTACGTTATCTGTGGTAAAGAATTGACACTTTGAAAAATGGAAAAATGTTCAGGTACCCCCATGCTCCAAGAATTGCTCAGCAAAGAATTTTATCTAAGAAACTGTCTTCCATTTTGCAAATTATTCAGCATATTGGTGGTTAGTAAATTACATGCTAAGACTAGGTACTAATATCGCCAGTTTACTTGAGACCAATTACCCTAAATTTATTGAAAAAAAAAGGCAAGTCTCTGCGGCAAATTTTTCCCAGGAGACATAAATGCCAGTTTTCCTCTAGGTGGACATATTAGGTGCTTACCCTAATGCCTTGATTACACAGTGCGAGCTATCGTGCGAGTTGGCCTAGACAGCTACTGCAGAGTAGCTACTTGCACCATGTGACCGCATCACGTATGATGCACCATGTGACCGCATCATACATGTGATGCGGTCACATGGTGCAAGTAGCTACTCTGCAGTAGCTGTCTAGGCCAACTCGCACGATAGCTCGCACTGTGTAATCAAGGCATTATACACGATAATAACTGTATGTAGAAATAATTTCACGGCGATTAATTATTTTGTTTTTGAATATTGAAAAATTGATTCTTGTTTCAAAGTAAAAAAAAAATCATAAAATAATGTTAGCCGGAAAAACGGCCGAAGAAAATCAATTCCGGCTAAAAGTCCGGCCGGCCGGAATTTTCTTCCGGCTAAACAGCACGATTTTCGGCTAAATTTGGCCGGGAAACGGCTAAATTGGCAACACTGATCAGAACTTTCCTCTTTTTTTTGAATGTTTGGGTCTAAAGCTAAAATCACTATACTAATAGAGGTACTTATATTTTTCTCTTTTTTACTAATTAATTTTTATTTTGTGTTTATTTTTAGTCTTAGAACAAGCGAAACCAATTATTTGAATGAAGCGTATCAATTTTATGCCGCAATCCGTGGACGAGCCTATTATTCGCGAGCGATTAAAGAGGATCGGCCGGACTTGATGGTGAAAAAATTGCGATATTATGCCCGATTTATAGTAGTGTGTCTGCTTTTAAAGAAAATGAAATTAGTTCGAGAATTGGTGACGGAGTTAGAAAAACAAATACAGGAATATACAACAACGTAAGCTTCAACAAATCTTAAATGTTTCTCTAAAGTTGACTTTAAATACGTTTCTTCTTTTTCTGTCTTGCAGATATGAACCTGAAGATCATTTAGAATGGTCACTAGTATTAGAAGAAATTAAAGGATTTATTAAGGCTGAAGCAGCTGTTGCGGTATTACATGCGGACTCGAATCCTATTGTTTTGTCGCACAGGTGAGCACAATTCCGATTTTTGTGTAGAGTAGCTTCAAGCCCGTGCTTTCTTATGGTATTTTCGTTCTTTTTCGTTTGAACAAAACGACAGTTTTGCAGTGAGCAATTGTATTGAATGTTGTATTTGAAAATTATCAGTACAGTTGAACACTTGAAACTGTCCAACAACGTATACAGAAAGATTTTTCAATTTATTATACTCGTAGTTAGGTACACAAGTTTCGACTGACAGTAAAATCAATCAATTGGGAATTTAAGTATTTTTTGTTTAAAAAATAGCAAAATTGTTGTCCTATTTAATTAATAAAAATATAAAGAAAACAAACATGTTTTTTTTTCTTTTCAAAAGAAAATGTGTCCCGATTGATTGATTTATGAACTGGTTTGTACATTCACAAAAGGTATGGGTCGCAGGAGTAGTTTAGCTAAATACTATTACAAACAGTTTAAAACGTCTTTTGAAAAGAATCATAATATAATGGTCACGACTAGATTTCAACTTTTGACTAGTGAACATTCAATAGGAGATTTATTTGCTCATTATCCAAAAAATCGGTGTGGATCATTGATCAACAAATGAGGGAAGGATAGACGCTAGAGTTTCAATAGGAATTTAAATTTATACGTTGATTTCATATTTGTACACTACGAAAGTACTTTGCAAAAGGGTAACATTTTTTGGGCAGTTTAGGAAATACAACGATCGGGTAATTGACAAGCAAAGCAAACTATTCGAAATCAATAAATAGGTCATCATTGTGATTTTCACACCGACACTGTACGTTGTATGTTGTATGTTTAAAAAATAGAGCTGTTATTAACAATCGTAATGATATTTCAAACAGTGAGCATTTTGCATAGGAACTAGGAACAAATATGTATAAACTAAAAAATAGTCAGACATTTTGGGGTCAATTGATGGTAATTTAAAATTTTGCTCTCAGTCATACGTTAGTATTTGAAGAGGTTAGGGTTTATAGGAGTTGCAATTAGTACATGGAACTGCCATTATAATAGGTTAACTGTTTTCTTTAATTGTATATTGTATGTATATTTTGTAATATATTAAACAAATTCAAAAATATTTTATTCTGTAATATTTATCCTTTTTGCTGTGTATATCTTTACTTTTTTACTATTTTATCCAATTTAAAAAAAATACATTCCTCCTTTTTCTGCTAATCGCTTAAGCAAAATGTATTTAATTTTAAGTCTAAATGTAGTGTATATTTTGCTTTACATGTATTTCATATACGTTTTTTCTTCAATGTACGTGAAATATTTTTTAATAAATTCGAGTGTCTTTTTTATCTAATATAATATTAATATATATATAATAATATTATAAGAAAAAAAAAATAAGAATTGGCCCGTAATTCATTGCTTCATTTAATATCATTCGAAAACCATTAGACGCTTCTTTTTTGCCATATATACTTTTCAACCGCCCATTTCAATGACGAATCCTCCTATTAGAGTTAATGTATATCAGACCACAGAAGAAAGTTGCTACTTATTTTATTATTATTTAGTACATAAATGATTTGTGATTGTTTTATGATTTAATTTTCATTTTGTTACTTTTCAGTTTTTTCGTAATTTCAACCTATTGAAATTTATTAGCTCACTTTGCCCTATCTGTAAATGTAATGGAGTTCATTACCATTGCCAGTCGCATTTTAACATTACACCAAACATGTAAGCTTTTACCTATTTAGTAATTAAACATCCAAACATGACATGTTTTTGTAGATTTCTATAAGTTTCATCCGTGGTCCTCAAGCTTTGTTTGTCACCATCCTCAATAAATAGTCCCCAGAGAATAGTCCTTTCTGATGAAGGTTTGCGTTAATGTTAGTACACTATAAAGTTTTTATGTAAATCGCCTGAAAGCTTGAGTTTAAGTTTAGAATTCCACATAATGATCCAAATATTGTGATCCTCTTTATTGCTCACACGTGAAATTATAAAATGATTTCACACTGTAATATTAATATTGATTCATATGGTCATCATTCATTATGCCAGTTAATCCTACAGGATCGAAGTGCTCTTATCGAATACCAAGTACATCCTTATAATAATTGTAAATATTTTCATATGTAATGTAATTCCGATGAACAATTGCTTATATGAGAGTGGTAGTTAAATTTACTCGTATCAGGCGTTGTCATTCTGATTACTACTACATACCTATTTTATTTATTAGTAAATATGTAGTTTTATTCAATTAAAAAAAAAATCAGAAATACAGTTAGAAACCTTCATCATTCAACCTATGTCCTTAATCCCTTTGTTTACCGTAACGATCCATTTATCACCACAAACACATTTCACATCATAACACGATTCGCCCCCATTTGAAAGCACGGGCCATGGGTGCACTAATTTGAATAGGGTAACTCCACAAATTGACCATCAGTGGTTCCGGTTCCAGGCTATCGCCGCTGACAACACCGCCATGCGAGCGGTCACCACATATGACATTGAGCCTGCAGGAGATTTTAATCGTTGGATCAGCATGCGAACAAGCGAAATTTTCAGAGTTAACAATGGATATGTTTAGGTAAGTAAGATTTTTACTAATCATGAAAAATATACTTTTAATTAGTTCCGATTAGAGAATGGGCGATATGGGACTGCCCTAGAAACCCCATCCCCTAAATAAAGTTCTTACAAGATGTGTTTTCTTTTCATTTAAGAAGAAATCGTACCAGGGAGTTTTAGCTAGGGCTTCCTAAAATATTTTCTACAGATTTTCTTTTCAAAACTACCTCCCACTGATTTCTTGCCTTCAAAATTGTTGAAGTTGAAGAGCTTTACAGATAATGGCTCCGTCAGTAGGATATTCACTACTGAACTGTTATAAGTAGAGGTACGGCAAGTTCGCAAATAAAAAACCGGAGTTCGGCATAAACCAATTTCAATTATTAAAAATTTCGTTAAAATTCGCTTAAAAATATAGTTCTGTACATTTTATTGTTGTTTTACTCTCTTTTAGTGTGGAAAATCTGCGGATTCACAGTAAAATGAGTGTTCAAAACTGATAGCACTGCAAAAAAGCATCAATTATAAAAAGCAAAGAATCGACTAGGAAGAAGTGTGGCTGACAACTATATACATCATACTCCCAAGTCAGTTGTGAGAAAAACGTTTTCGATATTAGAGAGTTTTAGCCATGGGCGTAGCCAGGTCAGGGGGGAGGGGGCAAGCCCGAAATTTTTTGAACATCATGATTACCTTAGGAGTTGAGCTTGTCGGTCGGGAAAATATTGTTAAGCAAATTTTGGAGCCAAATTTTAAGAAAGAACAATCAAGAATGATTTTCTACAGCATTTAACGAAAAATGGCCCTTGCACGTGTTTAGACTTTTACTGGTGATTCTGATTACATTTCAACTGGCCTGCAATTTCAGCTTTTTAGACCCTGGCTGGTTTATATACAATGCTATTTTTGTCTCTAGGATTGCATATTCCACTTGCGATTTAAAACAAATAAACCAAGAGATCAGTTTGGGTCGTCTGTCACTGTTTTTCTTCTGAGAAAATGGATAAATCTTTCTTGATAGAAATACGGTTTACGGTTTTGATAAGATTTCCTCCAAATTTAACAAAATGTTAACAGTGGCTAAATTTCATTGCTGGTATGATTCAGCTACAAAATGAATCTTGATAAAGTAACTTGAAGGGCACGGAAATATGAGACTTGTTATATACAAGGTCCTTAGGCAAAGCTGTATACCATTTGTCAAAAAAATCCCTTTCAGATGGAATGAAGTGACTGTTAAAATTGTGTTTTGCAGCTCAGAAGCCATGAAATGAAACGCATGAAAATATGGGATTCTCGCCAAAGGAAAAAGAGTCCCGAAGAGAAAGATTTCTCATTTCTGATCTAATTATGTTATGGATTCATGATGTTCACACGTAGGTATCCCAGTTCCGGATATCAGGGCCAGAAAACTACAAATATTTTAGTTTAGCAGAAAATTTGTAAATTGTAAATTGCAGCGATGTTTTTTACTACATCGGTAAGAATTTTTTTACCATAATCATCGACCCGGGGCACCTCTCAACTTAAGGATTCTAAAGGAAAAATTCCCTTGTGTAGCGCACAGAACAGTATACCACCATTTTTGCTTGTTGTTCTGACGTATACGTTAAACAGTTGAGACTGTCAGTTTGTATCGCGATTTTCGTTGACATTTTTTGATTCCTTATTTTTGTTACCGTTCCCGCGCTAATTTATATAGGGAATCCCTTCCCGTTAAACGTTAACGTAATGCTAAAACTCTATTAATTTATACTAGTCGTAGACGATAACACTTCAAGGATTTATACTAAAAAGAGAAACTCATAAGGCACACGCCAATATTTTTGCCTTTTTTGATGTATCATATAAGCCGGATTGATTGGGACCGGACTCCATCGAATTCGATTATCGATTATGAAGACTCCGGTAGACAGTAGTTGTGCTAATATTGTTTAGTCGGAAATACCAGTTTCTATGAATATATGGCGCACTACGGTAGAAAACATGGTATATTACGCATTCATACGATTTTCATATTTATCAAAATTAATTAAAATTTGGGTCTTTAGCCGAATGATCAAACTTCCGGTTTTATGGGTTTTACTTTAAATCATTTCAACTTCGGGCTCACGGAACAACGAGGTTAACTCTTCCTATAAAAATCGCATTGCAGAGAACAAAGTTCATTCGTATAACCTCCAACTAATCACAGTCAAAATGCTCGGTGTTTATCAAGCAATCGTGGTTCTGCGAACTCCCTGTATTTACAAATGTCTCTATTCTTAATAACGGGAAACTTCTGAAAAAAAAAGAATCAATAAGATATGAAAAATTATCTTTTATAATTGATTTTCTTGGAGAAAAAATAACTTTTTCGTGATAAAGTTCAAGTTCAAATTCGAACATTTCCCATATATTCGCAAAAATGAGCAATTTTTCCCGAAAGTCGCATCTATTTCATAATAACCAATTTTCCGAACCTCTATAGTTATAAGTATGCATTATTACCACAGTCAGTGTAAACATCCTTACGCCTCCTGAAAACTGTCGTCCTAGACTCCAGTGTACTTATCCTACTGGTAAATACGCACTGGGCTCCACCGGTGCTCTCAGCGATTAAAAGGGCACAACTGTTGAGAGGCCGTATAAAAAAATAATTTTTATGACACTAGTTCGCGTTTGTGCACTGCAGCGCTTCTGTACCGGCAGGGTCTGTTCTGACTCGGTTTACAGGGTAAATCGTCCTTTATGTATGTTCTTTGAGGTAAATCAGCGGAGGAGACTTCTCTTGACTACAACACCCCAGCCGCGAAGATAAAGAAGATAAGATACCACTAACCCATAACCATCTCGAGGCTTATCGGTTTTAATGTGCTTTGCTGGGCCTGTTATAATACAGCCCGGATTTTCGTGCAGTAAAAAAATTAAAAACGTGCAGTAAAAATCCGAAACGTGCATAATAAATGCTCGAATGAACATTTTGCGTGCAATAAGAAAAAGTATTTTTTTTAAGCTTTTAGAAGGTTAGGCTTCGGAGCAGTGGACGCTGGAAAAGCTTTGAACAAAAATGGAGAAGATTTGCTCTAAAAAGTAAAATAATTTTTATTTAAAATGCGGGACACTTTCAATATTTTAACCGTCTGGATTAGCTCATTTAAATATAGTACCCGAAATCCATGACCGGTTTTTGTTTAGGATCCATCGCGAAACTTTTGAACTTATCTATCGTGAATACGTCTTCAAAGGGACAGATTATCCTACAGTAGAGTCCCGATAATCCGGATTGATTGGGACCGTTCGGATTATCGATTTATTTGGATTTTCGAAATGCACCTATTAATAGACCGATGAACAGTAGTAATGCTGAAATTGCTCCAAATTCAATTTCTTTTAACCAAAGTAATACTTTTTATGGTCAAAATAGTCGTTTCTTTAAATCTAGGGCGCACTACGATAGAAAATCCTTAAAAATTCTCAGATCACAGAAAAATTGGTTCTTGATTCGAATCAGAATTGTCCAATATCCGGATTTTCGGGTTCCGGATTATCAAGGTTCCACTGTGTAAATATATAAATTTAGTTAATAACAACTGCGAACTTGTATGAAAATCAACTGGCTTTGATGAAATTTCCATAAAGTGCATGACTTTGTTTAGTTTTATTGTTTTTGCACATGTGTTTTCTTTCTCAGTACTTGTATTCTCTTCTCTGTCTATCGGAAAATGATGCACATTGCAGAATTTGTGGGAAAAATTTTGAAACAGGGTTAAAAAGGCAAATGTTCGTTTTCATGCAAAAACCTTAAAACGTGCAATTTCGTGCAATATACCCTGAAAAGTGCAATTTCGTGCATTAACGTGCAATTGCACGATAATCCAGGCTCTAGTTGTAATTTTTATTAACTCTTAAGTTGTGCTGGCACCCCCACCTTTTACAACAATTAAAGCATGACACATCCTATGGCTTGCCCTTCTATCCGTTCTTATAAGGATAACTTTTGTGTTTCCTATTTTGTCCGCGTTATGAAAGCCTAATGGCGAATAGTATAGTAAGTGTCGCTAGTGTCGATAGGAAGACACAAAGAAAATTCAGCTACATTTTTAATCATCTCTTTAAAGCTGGAGACTAATTTAACATTATTTTGAAGGTACAAGGGCAGAAGAAAGATAGATGGTCAATTTAAAGATGTGGTCACGCAATAGAGTGGCCAACTTAGGGAGGTACTGTAAAATAAAGAGTAGCCCTTCCGAAGAAATAGATATAAATGTATTTTCAAGTTCATTTTATATAGACACATTTTCAGCGTCATTCATACCTAAATCAATTTTTTTTCACATCCTTACATGTATAGTATAGTAGGTATAATACTATAAATATATATATAATATACAGGGTTATTGGTTAAATCGACCTATTCCCTGCAACACGTTATAATAGGGTGAGAATGCAACAAAATGAGGCCATAAATGTTAGGCCGATTTTCAATGGTCACTGAGATATTTCAATTTTTAGGGTTTTTTTAAATAACCTTGAATTTTACCATTTCAAGTAAGAATTAAAAGAAACTATTAAGGTAATGGGTTAAAACTTATTTTCGGATTTTAGTCAACACTATAGCAGACATTTCTTAATTATTTAAAATTTCAAAAACCCATCACAATTCGAAATTTGTAATATTTAATAAAAAAAAAATTTTCTTAATTTTTTTTTTAAAGTTGATTTTTAATGTAGTATTACTAAAAAAAAATGATATGACACGGAGTCTGCAGATCACTGGGAAAACATACTCGTGTTGTCAGCTTTCCAAAAAGGTGTCAATGTCAATATAAATATTTGAAATAATTGAAACAACTAGCTGCAACTTGTTCGGGGACCATAATTTCGTTTGATAAAAAATGAAATAAAAGCTATGGTGTAGGGACATGTTTTTAATATGTTATGGATTCTATCTATCCATGTATCCATTTATCTTTCTTTTACCGGTACGCGAAAACATGAAAAACGCAACCTTTTTCCGTTCTGCGAAACGCTAGAAAGGCCGCATCCGGAACGGGCCGCGGGTTGGACAACCCTGTCTTAAGCTTTGAAGCCGCCTGGCTTTAACCTTTAAACAACCTGACCTAGTTCTGATTACACGTATTAACAAAACCTGGGATAACTTGTGAAATCCTCGCAGCTTTTCTTGAAACCTAATTTCAACTTCTGTTTTGACTACAGAAATGATAAACAAATTGACAATTTATTGTTGCGTGAAAGCACTGCATAGGGCATATGTTGATAAGAAACTAAAGAGACCTGGGTTTCGGTCTACCGCATAGATTAGTTTATATTAAATGGCTGGTACCCACTACCTACTTAGACCATATTTGAAAGCAGCCATAGAGTCCAAAAAAACCTTGAAGTTGACCAATAGCGTTCCTCATCTCCTAAATCTGCTAAGAAGTATGTACACTAAATCGATCTTCTTCTCTCTGATAAACTTGGGCAATCATAAACAAAATGGAAGACACTTTCCCTCTCCTCCTCTTTCTAATCCACAGAGCGCGTTAAACGGAAGATGAAACTTTCCGATCGGCTCTCCAATAAGACTGTGCCCCGTGAGAACATCAACACTAACTGCAATAACATGCCTTCTTAGAGTTAACAATATTTGAAGGAACGATAAAAATTCAGATTAGGCACCATCGGAATGATGTGAATTTTCTAATGACGTTAAAAGCTCTGACTGATAGGGTCAGTTTCCTGCCGTCCATTACAAGGGGCCTCACAGGTGGTATTACTTCTTGTAAAAAGAACAATTTCCGTCATGTTTGGATTCACCCCAACTGAGCAGCTAGTTGCCCAGTGGCAGACCTGAGAGAGGGCGTTTTATCTCACTAAAGGGTCCCATAGACTCAGCTCATTTCTGTGGAGAAAGCACATTTTTTAGGTTCCACTGTCAAATTCGCAAGAGAAAATGAGCTTTTTCCACAGAAAATGTGCTTTCTCCACAGAAATGAGCTTCGATCGGCCGATAAATCGCTGAGTCTATTGGGCCCTTAAGGGAAACTTTCCTGAGATTACACTAGCAATATCATTCACATAGGCTTTGATCTAACATCCCAATGCTTTCAGGTCAATAATAATGTATTTCCTTATTTATTTATAGAATGTTACAGACACTAGAACGTGAACCAACTGAAACGGCTCATCCCCATCATCCAGGACACGATGCAAGTCCGGCGGCGAGTCGAATGCCACCGTACGGTGTGCCAGGTTCCAAAGGTTATTTGGAAAATGGCGATCGGCGTAATTATCGCGACAATCCCCACAAATATCTCTTGTACAAGCCTTCAATTAGTCAACTTCTCGTGTTCTTAGCTAGTGGATTTAAAGAATTACCACCAGGCGGTGCATTATTATTGTATATTTCAGCGGATGGATGTTTTTCGACAACAAAACATCCAGAAGATTGTAAGTATTTTGGCATTTGCTTAAATGATATCAATTGAACAAGATTAATAAATTGTAAATTTCATTATTTTGCAGACGGTTACGAGTTGGGGGGTCTGGCGACAAGTGTTAAACGCGATGGCTTGGATAGTGGGCTGGCGTGTAGAGGAAAGTCGTATAAAGAACCACATTGTTTATATCCGGGCGATTTATATCCTTTTACGAGGCGTCCTCTTTTCATTATTGTCGATTCGGATAATTCTTTTGTTTTTCAACATATACCGCGATATTTTGGACAGCCATTGGTTGTACTTATGTCTCCTCAAGATGTTCCCCCAGCCTTTCAAGGTATGTTTTCTGTTTTTTTTTCTTATTTAATGTAAACTCTACTGACAACTTTAATTGTTCTTTCAGTTGATGTTCAGCACCATGGTTCGTTATTTACTTTGTTCCTACACTCGCCGTTGACAGCTTTGTGTTATGTATGCAATGTGGGTGATGTCCCTATACATCATTGGGAACGATGTCAAAGTTACGTGGATCGTTTCGTGACGGAAGCATCAAGACTGGTGACGAGATGTCGTATCGATGAAATCGAACAAGGGATTGGATTTATTGGTATGTTTCCACTCAAACGTTTAAACGAGTACTTATTTATGGCGATATAAATTCGGTAGAGTGTGGTATTCATCACAACGCCTGTACAAGATCATGTAAATCAGGTGTCGTTGACACATTTGCGGCCTAGGTTCAATTGTTGAGGTCGCGCCAGTTATTTCTTAAGCGGGGCATACATTATCCAATCGATTGAACAATCAAAGCTCATTTCTGTGAAAAAAGCACATTTTCTGTGGAGAAAGCTAATTTTCTCTAGGGAATTCGGTAGTGGAACCTAAAAATGAGTTTTCACCACAGAAGTGAGCTTTGATTGTTCAATTAATCGCATAGTCTATGTCGACCTTTAGTTGCGAGTTGATTAAATATTTTTTTATGTCTGTTTTTTTGTAGATCCTTCGTATGTTCAATTCTTCGGTGATGATTTCCTACGTACATTAATCTTACGTTTTGTATTCTGTGATGTTGTCCTGCGATTACATCGAGCTTTTCGTGGTCGTCATATGCGTCCGCGCTGTGAACCTCCTCTACCAGTTAACGAACTGTTGGAGCATCCCTCGCTATCGCATATTATTCTACAATTGGCCAATGCTCTAGATGTTCGAGGGCATTTTTCCGAGGGACCCGAAGGCGATTGATGGCCGCATTTTGGACTTAGACTTAATACAACTACAACAACAATAATAACAGCAGCAGCAACAACAACAATGTTTCTAATTTCGTATCTTTTCAATAAGCTTTGTATTTATAATTACTATTGTATTTGTATAGCTATTGTAATTCAATTACTATTTATATTTTTAAATTATTTGCGTACTAAACGAGTGATGATGGTAATGATTATGAGCATAAGTAAGAATATTTGCATTACATAATATGGTAGGGGTGAGATGAAAATTGAAATATTTGTATTTGAACAGTGAGTAGACTTCATGGGTAGAGATGGTGAAATTTGGGTATTTAAAAATAATTTATTTATTTAGTGTTCTTGAATTGCCTCCAGTATTTGAATCCTGGAGGCAATACAAGAACACCAAATAAACTTTAGAGATTCCGGCAAAACAACACCAGGCTGAGTTTCAGCTTGAAATACAGCAATAATTTATTTATGTTTAGACTATGGAATTTTCGTTTGTTTAGTTAATCATGCATATGCTTTTGTATAATTGTTAATAAGAATAAGTTTAAAATCGTCAACCAAAAAGCAGAATACATTCTTCAAATAAAAAATAAAATAATAATTTATGTAAAATTAATTTTAAATGCATTGATTCATTCTCGTCAGTAACAACTGAAAGCTTTAAAAAGTAAATAAATAAAAAAAATATTGGTATAAGAGTAATCTTGTATATAAAAATATCACTTAAGTTTTATTGCTTACCAGTAAACAGCTACAAACACAATTCACGAAATAAATACTCCATAATGAGTAAAGTGCAAATTAAGAGCATTGGCGAAGTTTTAATCATTTTGTAAATATTTAGCGTTATATTCTATGCAGAACATTTGATATTCACGGATTTTTCGCTCATCCAAAATGCTGTTACAGCCTTAACTTTTTTAAGAAGAGATTTGAAAGTTCACAATTGCGAATGCAGTAGATAGATATTACCTTCTGGGAAATAGAGCACACCTACTATCGACTGAAGTAGTTAATAGGGAGTTTTAGCAAACCGTACTGACGTTGTAAAACAATTAAACATAAAAAAATTGTCTGTTTTGTGTAAATTTATGTTTGACGAATTAATACGTTATGAATCAATAACTTCGTCACTGCATACTTAGTTTTCCGGCTTCCAAAGACGTACGCGACAATGGTTTTTACGACTTGCTAAAATTGTCTCAAATTTTAAATTAAGTGCGCATTCCAAATGCCTGCTTAGATTAGATAGAGTAGTTGAAAAATGATGACGTAACAAAAGAACAGAGTCATTAGAGTTTTAGCATATCGCTTCAAATAAAACGACATAATTTGACATTACATATAAAAATTCCCTTGCTTACCGTATACGAAACAATATATCTTAATTTTGCATGTCCTAAGCAGGCATAGGTGTAAAATCACGACAAATTATTTCGCCAATTTCGACTGTTTCCAGAGCATCTAATATACGGAAATACACCCATGCCTACTTGGGACATGCAAAATTAGGATACATATATTGTTTCGTATACGGTAAGCAAGCGAATTTTTATATGGAATGTCAAATTAAGTCGTTTTATTTCAAACGATATGCTAAAACTCTCTATTAACTTTAATGTAAGTAGGTATTAGGAATGCTCCATAACGGTGTTTTTTCTATGTGCAAAATTATAACTTCAAAGTTATTTTTTTAAGCTAATAGCTTACGGGAAATCCGTTTTAGAAAAATCTTTTTCATTGAGCGCTTCTATACCGGCACTTAATTTAAACTATCTTAAAACATTTTTGGAGATAGTACCTTTTCCATAGGATGTATATACCGTCCTAGTATAGTTCGCGTATAAACTACTTCTTCTTCTTCTTCTTTTTATTCGAATTGGTTGTGGAATGTGCAGATGTTTACAAATGGTTTATCTGACATTTTGATTATTTGGACAATATTATAACTGGAATTTGTTAATCTCGCGTTTTTTCTAACCAGGGATTTCATATAAACTTTGTAGCGAAACGAAAATCGAAAACGATTCCTGGATAAATTTCAGAGACATTCGCTTGTCTAGGCATAATGGATTGGCAAGCACCTCGCCATCTGTTGTGAGTGGGACTAAATTTAGTTTCGATTAGTTAGTGCCGTCCGAAAAAAAATTTAATTTTGCCTAAAACTTTTTATCTTTGCTCCGGTATATACACGGTCATTGACACAATTAAATTCATTGATTCAATTCAATAGACATCTGGTATCTCATTATGAATGTATGCAGAATTAATAATAGTATCTTTGTTTCAGATTTGGTGTTGTCTACACAAAACCTAAATCTTACAATATATTTATTTCATGAGCCATTTTAGATTTGATAAAATAATATCAATCGAGATTCGTTAACTGACTTACTAGGTGCGTTTTTAACTATCCAGTACATGACTTTTTTTTTTTTTTGAATTTGAAAGTTATGTTCTATAAAGAGCAACTTGTATCCAACATCATGTTCGAATTTGTTTGTTGCGTTGTTCTGTCCTGTACTGGATAGTTTAAACACGCACCTACTCTATCAGAAGTGCTATACTAATTTAAGATATATTTGACAATACTAAGATCAAGGTTCTTAAAGCATTTGAATCACTTGTACATTTGATAAAAAAGAAGGTATGACATTTTACCTTCATTTCACATTTAACGAAAAGTTTCGATATATGTTTGACGTATAAAATCGAGGAATCTTTTTCATTTAAATAGTTATAAAATTATTATCAGATATGAACTAAAAAAATGCATCACTGCCCTTCGTGTTTCACTATACATACTCGTACACTTAACATTATATATTAAGATATGAGACTAATGTAAAAAAAAGATGATACCAACACTATCAGCAAAGAAACATAACTCTAGGTATTTAAGTGTAGATGATGCCATGTGAAATTACAGATATAACACATTTTTATAAGTAGAGAAAATGCTTTCTTCTCTTCATTTTTGCTAATTTTGATATATTCGTGTTTTCGATTTCAGTATTGACTGTTACAGTAAACAATTATTAATACAGGCATAAGTGAAAAATATGCCCTAACTTACCGAAAATTAGAGAAAAACCTTTTACCAGAACAGTACAAGAAGTAAGAAAACATGTGTGCATATATTTTGCTGTCCCGAAAATATGAAGCCTCTTTAAGAAATTTCATTGCCCAAAATGTAGTTATGGAAAATAACAAAAATATATATTCTCGATCATCAATTAAACTGAATAAATAAGGATCCAAGAGAGATAATATTCCAGGTATGTGGCGTTTCCCTGTCATTTTTGGAATGTTGAACTCTTCAATCTTTTATGATAATATGCTCTTGATACAGTTGCTTCTTTTCGAGCAAAAAAAAACTGTCCCTATAAAATATTCGCTATCAGTTTCGGCTCTTATTTTAACATTTCTGGTATTCAACGTGCGACGTAAAAACAAACTCTAGTGAGAATTTTGTTGGGTTCCCCTTTTTGTTTAATTTAGATCGCCGTTAAGTATTTTTATTTTCGTGGAGTTATTGCCGAAGTTGCCGATTTGTGTACATTTCGGATGCCTTCGTTTTCAGAAGAAGCTCTGTTAAAAATTTTACGAAATCAAAATTCAACTAATTTATTGATTTTCAGCGTATTGCCTTTACTAAAAATTGGAAAGCTGTGCGACTCCGTTAGAAGTTTCTCAAAAATAATGTGAATGGTTTTGTTGATTTTCGAAAAGCTAACTTTCTGAATTTTTATGATTTACACTTTCAAACAATTTACCAAAATTTTACAGTTTCTGTTAACAGAAAGAAGTCCTTATCTTTGGGACGTTCTCAATCTCCATCAAAACTCACTACGTTACTCTACAAATAAATAGATTTTAGAAAATGCTATTCTGCGGCCCACTTTTACTTGGAGCTTGAAGCCAAAGCACCAGTTGAGTCTGTCGTGGTTTGAAGCAGCTGCGTATTAAATGTTTCAGAATAGTTATTTACAAGAGTTTAGCGTTATTTTGCCCTCGCATGGAATATAAGTACTTCTCTCTCGTGTTTCGTCCTATTCCTCAACTAAAATCTCCTATCCTTCTAGTATTCCTTTTTATGAGCTTTATACACCATCAAGAATGCATTGGCATATGTTAACGTCGAAAGTGAGTTTTGTTTGATGGAAACAGGAACAATTGTATGGCAAAAAGTCTATGAAAATATCACCAGTTTCAATTAACGGTAAATGCTACTGAGTTTTAATAAATTACTTCAGTGAGCGCTAACATATTCAATGTTATGTTTTGTCATTGAGATTTTTCCTGTTTTTCAACGAACAGAAGCTCACTGTAGCGAATAAAGCTTCAAAACTACAGTCAATAAATTAAAAAGAAAAAACAAAAAGGAGTGGTGTTTTCTAAGACGGGATTAGTAATTTTTATTAGAGAGTTTTAGGAAGACGTTGGAAATAGTACGACATAATTTGACATTCCATATAAAAATTCGCTTGCGTACCGTATACGTAACAGTATATCATAATTTTGCATGCCCCAAGTAGGCATGGGTATATTTCCGTATATAGTTGATGTTCTCTAAACAGTCGAAATTGTCGGGTCGCGATTTTTAGTTGTCATAACATTAGTTAAAAACTCTCGTATAAGTTTTACGTGTTATTCGCGCGGGTGTTTTTGTTTGTAAAATTTGTTTTACGTTTACGGTGGTTTTTACGTTAGTGTAAAACTCTCTATTGTAGATGATCATTTCATTTACAGTCTATTTTTTTTTATTTTTTACAAATTGAGAGTTTTTTATATGTGCGGTTTATATGCACAAACCCTCCCAAATTGTTCTATCGTTTCCGCGTGGCGTGCCTATAACATTTTGAGCTTATCAAAAGGGTTTTGACTTAATATCAATGGGAAGGATATGGAATTGTTTAAAAAAACAACAAATGGGTTTTGACACTGTTCCAATTGTGTACGTTTAAAAATGTACCGTTACATTTTATACTAGTCAGGGGTGTCCAGCATTATTTTCAAGTCGGCCACATTGCTGTTTTGAAATCAATTTTGAAATTCCCTAAGCCTCACAAAATTAATTAATTTCGATTTAATTAATTTCAAATTATTACTATTTGGGAAAGTCCCACCAAATTGGAAAATTGGTGTTTACGTGTGTAAAGTAACTATCGTAGAGGCAAAAGCTGCTTTGGCAAATGTCGCCATATGTTTAGAAAAAGCTGGCTAGCGTTTTTGCCCGAGTTAGGTTAAAAATACAGTTGTCGACCAATATGGAGGTAAAGCTTTCTAGGCGTGTTTTTTTTTGTTCGGGAGTGTTTTTCGGAATGAAACAGATTTGACAGTTTTGGGCTGATGGAAAATATGAAGAACTTGCTTTGCGAGATCAGAATTTTAGCGTTAACACGATAGGCCACTTTATGCCTAGCAAGCCCAAAGAAGTTGGTGACAGCTATGGCTTCTTACAATATGGCCGGCATTGATTAGGTTTTCGGCCAGGAGCGTTCCAGGTCTAGGATTTTGTTTAATAATAATCTAATCTGGTTTTTCGGAGCTATCCATATAATTTCACTTGTGTCGCGTTATTATTTTTACGTCGCGTCGCTCATTTAGCGATAGAAATTTAATTTATCGTCCTATGTGGGTGGACGATGGAAGTCGTATACCCAGTGCCGGATTAAGCATGCGCGGGGCCCGTGGCAAATGTTAGGCGCGGGGCCTACGAAACTTCGATTAACCAAACTAATGAAGTGGTCCTAAAAATAATATTTCGGTTTTATTGGTCATTCCTCAATGGGGGGTAGGTTAAGGTGACCAGACTCCCGAAGGCCCAATGCTGTCCACATTGCTGAATTCGGTTTTCAGGCAATCCCTCAATCATACTATTCCCCCCCCCCCCCCCCCTTTCACGCCGATTTGGAGAAAGCATAATACCTATGTGACGAGGCTACCACTATCATGCGTGTCATAAAACGAACCACATATTCTCCTTCCTTTCATAAGTGATATCTTCGTAAACAGAACTGAGGAAGTAGCCGACATTCTGGGAAATATGTGATGTACCTTAGGAGAACCACGTTCTGTTCACACTATACAGGACCCATTGAGAAGCCCAAAAGTTCACAGGGTCCTCATTAATAAAACATCATAGCATATGAAGAAAAAATGTATGTTTTAACACTCAAAGCTAGAACAAGCAAGGGCGTAGAGTAGCTAGGAATGTTTAGAAGGGGCAAGACAAAAATCCTTTCAACACCATGAGCCCGGAATTGCTCCATTTTGTTAGAAAATATGTTACAAATTGTAAAACCTTATTTTAGGAAAGGACAATTGAGAATGATGCTCGTTACATTTTAACGATAAATCATTTCAGTGTTTGTGACTGCAGTCTTAGCAGCATCGTGCGAATGATGAGGATGACTCTTTCTCTGTCTCTGCCAATCCGAGAGCCTGAGACAGGAATCATGTAGTTGTTTATTTGAACTACGGAAATGTTTGTGCCGTGCTAGGAGTCGAACCCATATTTTCACGATAGTACTGCAGAGATTTTTATAGATAAGAAATGGTACAGCAGTACCATTTTAGTGGATGTTTGGATATATTGTGGGAAAAAATTTTTTTTTTAAACTTTGAAGAGTGATTTAGTATTCATTTTCATATAGAGGCTGATAGAGGAATCGGATGGAGTACAATGATTTTTCCATCGTTTTGTGAAAAATTATAATTTTTTTCCACGGCTGTAACTTCTGAACCTTGGCAGCTATAGAGGCTTAACGTTTTTACCTAATACAGGCAGTGCGGTGCGCTCCAGGTTATGGGCAATTTTTGATTAGAAAACACAAAAGTGCGGATAGATAGGACCTTAAAATTTGGAGGAAATGTGAGCGCCAAGTAGAACTACAAATTATAAAATGCCAATTCGGAAAGATCTTTGATCCACTTTGAGTGTTCTCGAGTTATCGAAAATTAACGATTGCATCTTCCAACGGTTGTTGGGAATGTCATCATGAATTAGAAAGAAATATTTCTGTATTTTTATGCAATATTATAACCTTGCTATAATTTTGAGCACCCTGGCGTAAATTGTGCAACGATAAATTGTTTTAACAATTTAAAAGGAACTGGCTTTTAGAATTTCGTTGACATCTTGGTTGTTATAATTTTCGTTTGGGTATAAGGTGGGCCGCGGGGCCCCTTAAAGCGCGGGGCCCGTGGCATTTGCCACCTTCTGCCACGTGGTTAATCCGGCACTGCGTATACCATCGAATTGTAGCACTCTGTTAAGGAAACAGTAAGGAGGCTTTTATACCAATACAGATTGCGAAACCCCATCATCTGTCAAAATAATGATGAAACAATTTTGTCGTTTTAAAAAAAGTCGTCACGCGAATTTGTGCAAGGCCTTGTCATGTTGTACTCGCTGTTACCAATCTTTACACTCTCCCAGATTTATTGACTTTGAATTTTTGAGTGACTTTCTAAAAGTTACCAAAAGAATTTAGATTCGAAAATAGCGATTAATATTATCGTTTTCGACCATTTCAGCTATGTTAAGCTCTTCTGCTTTGCAACATTTTGTTCCCTAACATTGGCGAACCTTATTACGAAAACTAGTCTTCAATATTTTATACTTCAATTCTGCTGGTTTCTTTTAAGATTACGAAGGCCAATCATAGTTTAACACACAATTTATGACAATATCCCAAAGTTTAAATTGCAATTTTTGGTTTGGTTAATGTATTTGTTGATTGGACGACTATATTTCTTATTTTTACATATTAGATATACCCTTAGTAAATTTCCAGAATTTCCAGAGTTATAGAGCTGATACCGCACCAGTGCTGCCAATTGGAAATTTCATTCCCGGCTAAATTTTGCCGGAAAACCCGCTACATATTTTCCAAAAACGGCTAAAAATCCGGCTGAACTCTTTGCTGCAAGAAAAAACGGCCAAAATCCAGCTAAAAGATGCAAAACAATGACGTTGTGAAATAAAATTTAAGAAAAAACGGATACATGTATGTAGATTTGTTTTTTTCTTTTGTATAAGTACTGCCCGTAACGAACGGTCTGTGCTTTATGCAGACCTGATCTTTTAGTCGCATTTTATATGCTGTAATCGCTGCTATAAATTAACATTTTCTTTGGTCTATAGTCTATAGAAAGTGATAACAATTTCCTCTTGAATTAAATGATTCAACCTAAATATGTTTCTTTCTAACCCCTATGTTACCAGTCCATCTATACTATAGCAACTGAGATGCATCAAAGTTTTAGAGTGCTTATACCCGACAAATTTCACAATGATAAGTTTTTTCGGTTGCGAATATTAAAATACGAATTAGATTTTAAAATTTTTTAAAAATATTTTAGATGGATGAACGGCCGAAGAAATGGCTTAAAATCCGGCCGGCCGTATTTAGTAATTTCTTCCGCCTAAACCGTCTAGTTTCCGCCTAAATTGGCAACACTGTACCGCACAGAAACCGTCACAATGTCCAATTTAAGCATTCTAAAGGTTCATTTTCCTCGGCACGACTCCAGCGGCTCTAGCGACGGGGACTCGCTTATTCCATTTATAAAAAATCGTTTTACATGCGTTTAGCATTATTATTAAAATGAATTTTTATATGGAATGAGCGAGTCGCTGTCGCTAGAGCCGCTGGGGTCGTGTCGAGCAAAACGTACCTTTAAGGCAGCTTTAATCGTACTGACCGATTGGGGGTTCGCAAAAATCAAAAATAAAAAAATTATTTTGCCGTTTTGGAAATAATCGCTAAAAACTAAGAAAATACCCCCTTTTTCCCTTTTTTCAAGGTTTGGGACTGTCGATCGGTCAGGACTTTTTTCCCATAATCATGGAGCCATCCCCAACTATCCTGCAAAAAATGAGAGATGTTTGTTTTTTGCCGGCCAAATATAGTATTTTTTTTGACTATTTTTCTTATAGATTCCTGGGTTGTGCAAGTCAATCAAACGGATTACAAAAAAGGTTTGGGAAACAGATCAGATTTTCATTCATTTCATTTTTAGACGGAACTGTTTTATTCTATAACTACACGCATTGTTGCCGGCAATCTCGTCGCGTAACACAACTTTCCTGATTCCTGAACTTTGCCTGATTGTTCTCATATCATTGTGCCTGTCTAGACAGTTTCAATTTTCGTTCGTCTTCATCATTTTGACAATTGAAACTTGAGATGTATGCGCTATTGAAGAAACGCATTCATTCTTGAACGCAATTGCCAATGTTAAATATTAACAACACATCATCTATTCATACAATTCATGAAAGAATTTATCATTTACCCGTCCTGACCAAAGCCGTGACACATATTTAACGATGTGTGTTATAGATGCGTCGGACCTGGCAAATTTTTAACATCTTATCAAGGCATCCAACAGCTACCATTTAATACTAATTTGAAGTTCTTCGCGACATTCTATCAAAAGATATGGCTGATTATAACTTTGGATGGGGGTAGGGGTAGGGGAAGCGGGACTTACTCCACTTTGATTGATCAAAATTTCAAGTCGATAGCGATATTGTATCGAAAGTTATAGCCGAATTAAAATATCAAGGAGAGGTAATTTGTATGGAAAGTAGGGGAACCCTTCGTCCGATTTGGCCCATTTTCATTTTCTATACCGTCAAAGATTTTATCAAAACAAACATCTGGCCAAAATTTCAAACTGCTAGATTCATTATTTCGGCAGTTATCCTGCGAACAGACAGACACACGGACAGACAGACATGGCTTATTCGAATCTAGAACCGACCCTGATCATTTATATATAGACTTTGCCATACCTCCGGAGGCTCCTTTGAGGTATTACATAATATTTGCGTATCAAAAACAATATACCCTATACCATTTTATGGGTATTGGGTATAAACATTGAAACGTTAATCATATGGGCCATTGTCCCGCGATATCCATCCAGATCAACCGATTTTCCACTATACTATCCGATGTTTAACGATATTTTCCTTATTTTCGCTTCCCTCCCATTTATTCTTTCGACTTTCAACAACCAGAAACCAGAAACAAAAAAAAATTATTTGTGAAAAAAAAAAACTAAATTTGTACTATATTTTGCATTCTTGATAAAACTTTTACTTCTAAGTAAAATTTATAAAAAAAATAAACCATAAAAAAGCTTCAAATTTACAATAAATCAAATGTATAGAAAATTAATAAATATATATGGGCAAATATGAAAACCACGACGCACACATTTTATACAAAATCGAAAAGATATTATAGAAACAAATTAAAAAAAAAAAAACTAAAATAGATAAATAAATGAAAGTAAGACAAGAGAATTTAATTATTTTGTTCGTAAAATATATAAATTTTCTCTTTTCATTAGCATTCAAGAATCTGTGTAATAATCGAGGACTAATTACATCGTTGGTTCATTATTAACACTTGTTTTCATTTGTTTCAGAAAAAAAACAAAACATTTTAATGAACAACAAATTAATGTACTAAAATGACTATCTATACTAAATTCATCGTTGTCAATAAAACATGATAAAAGTCTGAATCGTTCCGGGAAAATCGACGGGATTTAATTTTTTTAAATGGATTAAAAAAAAATTCTTTAATTTTAAATTATGTTGAAAGTCAAATGCAAAACAATAAATAAAAGAAAAACACGAAAGTGTAAGAAGGGAAAGTCTTAAAAAATATTATACAACTATTATACATAAATTATACAAATGATAAACGTTATATTAATACATTTTTATAATATACATACAAAGTACAGAATATACACACAACTATGATAACATGTGTAAAATTATAAGTTTCACCACGATAATTAGTATGTTATGTATCTGAACATTTGCCTGTAATTATACTTAAATAATGTCGATTGAGAATATTAATTGACCGCGGTGTAATTTTAATTGTTTAATTTGATAACAATCATTAACAGACTTAACGAAAATGTCTTAATTGCGACCAATACGCAAGAGTTTGCAAAATAAGTTCCATATGCTAATAAAACATTTAATTTTATTATTGTGTAGAGTTTTAGCACTAAAATAAGAGAGAACCCAGCAACATTAAAGCTTCTTTTGACAGTAGATAAATTTTATGATCTTTTGCCTCATTTCCTAGATCCTGGACACACACGAAGCATCAGTATTATTCGAACTATAGAAAAATCAACTTGAAAGAGAGATTTCAATATTCATAAATGTGTGACAAACATAATAATACAAATAATCACATGTTACAAACAAACAAAACCATCTCATACAATAATGAAACAATGTAGGTATAATCATATAAATCCAACAGCTATATTTATACCCTCACCCCTATATACACAATGCGAATTATCTCCTTTATGCTTTAAATCAAATACAAATAAATCGTACTATAGCGTACAATGTACATACATATTGTATAAGTGTCATCGAACCTCAAAACAAAAACAACGCATCATCGCCCACTTGCATCATAATCATTGTTAAAAAGTATCAGTACAGTATAGAATCTATTAGTGACACAAAAGCAAAATAATGAAAAATGGAATACAAATACATACATATAAAACCAGCAAAAGAGTAGGTATCATAAATGCAACCAATCCAGATCCTAAAAACATCTAATCTCCTCTTTCGGGATATTATGTATGAAAAATAATGAAAATAATATAGTTGGAATAGTTTAACAGCCCATTGTATCCAAATCATGCGAAAAACATACACCACTCACATACACAAAGTATATAGGTATTATATAGAAAGCCATTTAAAGTAAATTAAGTGAAAACCAAATAAAAACGAGAGAAGAAAAGAAAATCGTAAATATACATAGTTAAAAGAATAAAATGCTTATAAAAATTGAAAATATGTATTTGTTCTTTTTTACATAATTAGGTATTGAATTCATCATCCACCAGCTACTGGGCTTGCTAAACTGTAGGACAAGGTCACGTAACCGCGACTATTGGAGGTCAACGATTCAGGCGGCCATTGATGATCATCATCATCATGATCTATCTCCTTTATGCTTTAAATCAAAAAATGTATCGTTGACCTCCAACTGTCGCGGTTACGTGACCTTGAGTGCGTTCCAGAATTAACTATAGTCGTAGCTGTAGTCATCGCATGACTATTGTCGTAGTTATGAGCAGCCCCCGCTCTAGCACTTACGCCGCCCCGGGCAAGAGCTAAATTTGGCGCCCCTTAGGTACTATATCGGGCAAATTGATAGTAGAGATAGTATGTACCTACTTGTATAGTTGATTTATTTCTCGACTGATCTGTGATTTATGCAGCTTTTGGTCGCCTATAGCAGCGAGTAGCTCCGAAACGATTTACATTTTGGAACCGGCTCCCGTAGGCACATTTATAAAGACAACACAAAATTCGTGGTCACAATGTGTTCAAATGATGTGGAAAAAGTCCAATCAGCTTCCAAAGTACATAAAATGATAAAAAATCACGAGTGTACATAAAAATTCATACACTTTATTTTCTTGAAATGATACTCACAAATTCTCCATGATTAAGTTCAAAATCCAATCCAATTTAAAATGTTTGTTACTGCCAGGCCAGCATCGTCCGCTTCGGTCAAAAGGTGAAACTCAAAAGGGACGAAACTCCTCTTCAATTTCTGCAAGTCAGAAATTGCAGGGATGGAATCATTCAAAAAACGACGATGCTGCCCGATGGCAGAAGAGCAAACTAAAAAACTACTGTGCTGCCCAACGGCAGATGAGCAAACTAAAAGACGATTGTGCTGCCCACTAGCGGACGGGCCGATCAAATATAAAAGGAAGTAAGTCCCGCCATCTAGTGGTCAACACATTACAAATCAACGTTAATTTAAAAAAAGCGTTACAAATTAAAATTACGATGAATCGATATTATTGATTAATGCATGACGTAACATTCTCCCCCGTTAAGACGCATAGTCTTAATGCTCGAGTCGATAAAACGTAGAATTGACATAGCGAATCATCAACGGCATTTACTCCAGGCTGACGAATGCTATGTTCTGGAACACGAGACGATAAAGCGCGCCTCACTCGCTAACGAAGTCGATTGGAATTGGATGGTCGATATGGGTTGCCCTTTGGTTTGAGTGAGAATACGTGTGCATTGTGAGTTTGTGAGTATGTGATTTGTACTATTCAAAATTCAACTTAATAAAAAATAGATTATTATTCCAAAAGTAGTTATACATTTCAATTTGAAAATTCTAAGGTGAAATGAAATTCTAAATGGCAGTATCGTTGCATGGAAGTGGTGATAATTTTGAAATGGATCTTTTCAAAATAGAGCTCTTAGTTTTAATTGATACTACACGAACTTCTCCATCATCGCCTGGATAGGTTTCAATTATACGGCCTAAGTTCCATTTACAGGGGGGCAAGTTTTCATCTTTCAGCAAAACGATATCACCAACTTTCAGGCTTGGATTTCGTGATAGCCATTTGGGACGTTGTTGTAAACGGACTAAATATTCATTGCTCCATTTATTCCAAAACATCTGGGTCAATCTCTGTGTGTACTGCCAACGGTCTAATCGATTCATGTTAATATCAAGAACGCTATCTTCTGGTGCAGCTAGTAAGGCGCTTCCTGTCAGAAAGTGTCCCGGTGTCAATGTATCTAAGTCTTCTGGGTTGTTCGTTATAGGGCATAGCGGACGCGAATTTAGACAAGCTTCGATTCGAATCAATACAGTGTTGAGTTCTTCGTACGTTAGTATTGCATTTCCAACGATCCTTCGTAAATGATACTTGGTCGATTTTACGCCTGCTTCCCACAATCCACCAAAATTGGGAGACGCTGGTGGGTTAAAGTGCCAGGTTATACCTTCATTTGCCATTTGCTCTGTAGCGTAGGAATTACGTTTCACGATGTCACGAAGCTCCTTATCAGCACCAACAAAATTTGTCCCACAATCAGAGTATATATCTGTGCATTTGCCACGACGACTAATAAATCGTCTAAACGCTGCTAAGAAGGATGATGTGCTGAGATCGCCGACAAGTTCGATGTGGATGGCTTTGACAGCCATGCAGATGAATATACAAATATACCCCTTTTGAGTTTTTAAACCCCTTCCTTTGCTTGTCCGTAGGTTAATTGGGCCACAATAATCAATGCCAGTGTGAAGAAATGGTTTGGTAACGTTTACTCTCGGTCTTGGTAAATTACCCATGATTTGTTGTGTTGATTGGGCTCGTTGTCTATGGCATATGACACATCTGTGTATGCTTGGTCTGACTGTGTTACGTCCTCCAATGATCCAATATTTGCTTCGTAGAACATTTAATGTCAATTGAATACCACCATGTAGAGTAAGCTTGTGATATTTTTCGATGATAAGTCGAGTCAAATGATTTCCTTTCGGAAGTATGATTGTATGCTTCGTATCAAATGGTATTTCTGCATTTCGAATACGTCCACCAACACGCAATATATGGTCTTGATCAAGAAATGGGTTCAATGATAAAAGTGTGCTTTTCGAACAAACAGACTGGTTATCCTTTAAGGATCGAATTTCGTTTTGAAATGTATACTGCTGTACATGTTTTATCCAAAATTTCAATGCGTCATTGAGTTCTTTCACAGTCAAATGTGAGGGTCCGGTTGATTGTCTCTTGGCTGCTGAAATAAAACGAAAGCAATATGCCGTGATTCGTAACAAACGATCTAGAGATGAATAGCGTTCCAACAAAGTTTGAGTTTCATTCAAGGCTTCTATAATAATATTGAAAACATTTACATGTTTCTTTCGAACATCTAAGTTGCAAATTTCAATTGGTACTAATGATGGCCAATGCTCAATTGATTCTAATAAATAACATGGTCCAGTCCACCAAAGTTTATTATCTATTAAGTTGCTTGTAGATACACCTCGTGAAGGCAGATCCGCAGGGTTGTGCTCCGAAGGAACGTAGCGCCATGGAGTATCCTTAACAGCATCAAATATTTGGGTTGTTCTATTGGCAACAAATACAGTCCATCGATTGGGAAGTCCCTTTAACCATGACAGGACAATAGTTGAGTCGGTCCACAAATAGGTTAAAACGTTGCTTATCTTCAAAATGGATTTCGCCTTGCGCATAAGTTTTGCCAATAATACCGCTCCACAAAGTTCTAAACGAGGAATTGAGATAGGTTTAACGGGAGCTACTTTAGTTTTTGCAATCACGAGTCCGCTGAAGTTTCGTTGACGTGATACTAAATAAATCGCCGCTGCGTAAGCATGTTGTGAAGCATCACTGAAACCATGTAACTCGATATCATTGTCATCCGTGCCAGTGTGAATCCATCGAGGAATTCGTAAATCAGAAACGTGGATCAAATCTCTGTCCATGTTTCCCATTTACTCATAAATGATTCGGATAATGGTTGATCCCAGTGAACTTGTTGTAACCAAAGACTTTGCATCATCAACTTCGCCGTTACTACAATAGGTGAGAGCCAACCAAGTGGATCATACAATCTTGCGACAACAGATAATATTTTGCGCTTGGTAAGGGGACTATGATCGAAGTCAATGTTAATCCTGTAGCTGAATTCATCCTTGAGTGGATGCCAATTGATTCCTAAAGCTTTAAAGCCATTGTCGAATTCTAAATTCAAAGAAGTTTTTGTCTCACAATCATCGAGTGGAATGCCTTCAAGAATTCTTGTATCGTTAGCGATCCATTTTCGTAATTTAAAACCTCCAGTAGCCAGTAGATTCGAAATATCCTTTCGCTTCTCAATAGTTGCTTGCAGAGTATCAGCGCCAGATAAAATGTCATCCACATAAGTTTCTTCATTGATAATATCTACTGCACTGGGAAACTGTGACTTTTCATCTTCGACAAGTTTTTTCAAAGTTCGGATGGCCAAATAAGGTGCACATTTTGTCCCAAAAGTGACGGTTAACAATTTATAATCCTCCAGTTGATCGTCGGGCGTCATTCTGAAAATAATTCGTTGATACTCAGCATCTTCAGGATGGATGTATATTTGTCGATACATCTTTTCTATATCTCCAATAAAAACAAACTTATATTTACGCCACCGTAATAAGACATCCACAATATTATTCTGCAGCGCGGGTCCATTCATTAAAGTTTCATTGAGCGTAACTCCAGTGCTAGTTTCTTGAGCTGCGTTGAAGACTACACGGAGATGCGTTGTGCTACTTTCTTTAACTACAGCATGATGTGTTAAATAATGTGCAACACATTCTTTACGGCCGTTCTGATAGCTATGTTCCCCTAATGCATCAACTCGATCCATATGATGTAATTTAGCGTATTCTTGTAGACAATTAAGATACTCGTGTTGTAAATCAGAGCTTTTCTCGAATCGCTTCTCCATTCGCAACCAATTCGTGATGGCAGTATTTCTCGAAAATCCCAATGAGTTTCGTGCATCGTCATTTTTAAAAGGTAGCCGCACTTGATAGCGTCCATCCTCCTTTCTGGTGACAGTGTTCGTATAGAATTCCTCGCAAGCTGCTTCTTCTTTTGATAACGGAGTGTTTGTGTCGACTTCTTCTATTTCCCAGAATTTCCGCATCAAACTATTAATATCTTCAGAAGGTTCAATTTCGACCTTGAAACTCTTGAATTCGTGTGAAGGGCTTCCATTTATTTCACCAGAGACAATCCAACCTAGTTTTGTATTTTGCAGAAGAGGACCAACATTCAATTTATGTACTTCACCCAGAATTATTTGTGCATATACGGCTGCTCCAAGCAATATATCAATTCGACCTGGGCGATCAAACCAAGGATCAGCCAAATTAAATTCACGTACATGATCGCAAATTATTGAATCGACTGGTTGTGCAGGTATAAGACTAGTTATTTTACTCAAAACCATAGCATTAAGTGGTATATTGTGACCAGTTCGAGTAACCAAAGTAAAATCGACTTGACCATTTGCAGAAGTTTGCTTACAGTCTCCGACCCCAACGATGCTAGCATTGATTGTCCTTTTTCGCAAGCCTAGTTGTTGTACAATATTCTCAGTAATAAAGGACGATTGCGAGCCTTGATCCAAAAGTGCTCGTGCAACCACTTTTCCATTCGATGATTGCAATGTGACTAAAGCGGTAGCAAGTAAAACTTCCTTCTTGGTTCTAGTGGTGAACGAGGTAATATTAGGAGCCAATGTATTCGATTGTGACGGTTGACATTCATTAAGTGGCTTATTGTCAGAAGGTGTGATTTGAGTGATTTCCTGGCGATGGAGTAGTGTGTGGTGCTGTTTGCCACATTTATTACATTTATGCTTGCTTGGACACTTGGAAACTAAGTGACCTTTCGATAAGCAATTTAAACATAACCCATGTCTTTTCACAAAATCAAATTTTGCTTTGTGGTTATCATTTTGAAATTGAGGACACAAGCGAAGAAAGTGATGTTCACGACATTTTGGACATATTGGGTTGTCCGCGGAGAACGAATAATGATTACGTGATACAAATGATGAACCACTTCTTTTAAACTTATTTGTATCAACACCAGAAGCTTCTAAGGCTCTAAATCGATCATGAAGAAAGCCTTTAATATCATCAAAAGTGGGTAACTGCGCTGCCGAAGCTTGTTGCTGTTCCCACAGTTGTCTCGTTTGTTGAGGCAACCTTTGTGTTGTCAAATATACAACGACTGCGTCCCACAAATTTTCGATTTGTAACAAATTAATCGATTCGACACTTTCCACAGTTCTATCCAAGAGATTTTTTAAACTAGAAGCCGTTTCCGAAGCGATATTAAGACCAAAAAGATGTTTGAGTTGTACATTCAACAGTTGAGAATCATTATCATAGCGCTCATTTAGAGTGTCCCATGCCAATTTATAATTTGCCGCAGTAATAGGAATATTCTTTAAAAGATTACTTGCCTCCCCCGTGACAGTCGATTTTAAATAATGTAGTTTATCGACGTCGGACAAATTGTTTCGCTCATGGATCAAAGAAGTAAACATATCACGATAAGTTATCCATGATTCGTATGTACCAGCGAAGGTAGGTAACGAAATTCGCGGTAATTTAACCTCAGTTTTCTTGAACTCACTTTCGCCCTCTACAGCCGTAAATGTGCTTGAGTTATTATCCAGAAGCAAAGCGTCTAATTCTGATTGAAACTTTAATAACAAGTTTTCGAAAATTTCCACATGGTTCTCCTTGAAATACGGGATTTCAAGTTCCGTTGCATCACCCGTTAGATAATTAACCGTTTTATCGTGTCCTTTTGCGAAATTTTCACCTAATTTATTGACCTTTTTTAATAACCGTCTAATATAATCTTTTGATTGAGGAACCGGGTCCTCCTTGAAGTTTTTATATGAAAGGACGAGCTGGTCACTTTTAAGTTTTTGGGTCAAAATCAACTTTTCCATTTTGCACTACTCACTCACAATGCACTAGTATAGTAATAAAAATTGACTCACCCGATTTCCCACCAAATATTAAAAATTCCAAAAATTCGATTTCCGATGCCGGGACAGCCGATGCAGAGTGTTCGATTCCAATTTCAGTCTTCCAATCGATGTAAAATCCAAATCAAATTCGAAAGCCAATAATCCAATCCAAGTTCCAATTCGAAAGTCGAGGTAGCTGATTAAATCCCAAAAATCGATTTAGCCGATCCGGCTCGACGGACCAAATGTTCAAATGATGTGGAAAAAGTCCAATCAGCTTCCAAAGTACATAAAATGATAAAAATCACGAGTGTACATAAAAATTCATACACTTTATTTTCTTGAAATGATACTCACAAATTCTCCATGATTAAGTTCAAAATCCAATCCAATTTAAAATGTTTGTTACTGCCAGGCCAGCATCGTCCGCTTCGGTCAAAAGGTGAAACTCAAAAGGGACGAAACTCCTCTTCAATTTCTGCAAGTCAGAAATTGCAGGGATGGAATCATTCAAAAAACGACGATGCTGCCCGATGGCAGAAGAGCAAACTAAAAAACTACTGTGCTGCCCAACGGCAGATGAGCAAACTAAAAGACGATTGTGCTGCCCACTAGCGGACGGGCCGATAAAATATAAAAGGAAGTAAGTCCCGCCATCTAGTGGTCAACACATTACAAATCAACGTTAATTTAAAAAAAGCGTTACAAATTAAAATTACGATGAATCGATATTATTGATTAATGCATGACGTAACACAATGGGATTCAAACCAACGCTGCAGTACTTCAGATAATAGAATCTGTACCCACACTGAGTTCAGTAGCCGAGTAAGCATATAGTAGAAACAATAATTCACCACAGTTCAGGTGGCTTTGAGGAGAGTTTGTTCGGAGTTCCAATATAAAAGCTTACCAATATTCCACTAAAACACTCAAAACATTTTAGAAAAATCCACTCTGGGAAATTTTGTGCTAAAGATTGATGTTCATTTGCATTATACTAACCTTTTGGAGTAGTTTTCGATAACTTCTTTACACTCTGCACAAATAAACAGAATAGGTAAACGTAAATTAGCCGGATCTCTTCTCGAAAGGATTTCTTTAGCGGTTTTAACCGACGTCAGAAATGCCTCATCTCCAAAATTATTATTATAAAATAAAATCACAGCTTGTTAAATCGGGGAACCTATCCCAATCGCGATATTAGCATGTCAGGAAACATATTAGGGAAAATTCCATAGCGGCTTTGGCAGGGGGTGGCTCCATCGTACCTACTTATCTTACTCAAACCCAATCCTAGTGTCGAATATGTCAAATTCGACGAGCAAGGATGGGAAATTGCAACCCATGAAAATCGAGTTTTCTCAGTCTTCCCTTTCAACATTTTTCTAATTTGCTTTGTGGGAGGATTGTGAATTTCAATTTATCGGTGTTTATCTTCCAACAACTTGAGAAAAGCGGGTTTTAATTTCCGAGCGACTGAATAAGTTGTAAAATGTTTTTTGGCATTTAATTTTGAAAATTTAATAATTAACACTAGTACTGCTTATATTCTGCAAGAAGCTATAATTTATGCGTTTTGATCCAAGTGGCAACAAATACCTAACGACGAATGATGAAAAAATGTGGGCAAATTGAGGAGTTCATCTCTTCTGTTCACTTGATGCTATCAATGGGTGAGGTTATAAAACACAACGTTCGCGTAACGTTTCGCGTTTTTCCGTGTTCTGTAAACGCATAGATCCGGATCAGACTTGGTGTTCCCATCGCCATCTCTCGGAAAGTGACAAATGTGACAATTGACACATCACAGCTGATACGTTTTGCTCGAAAAATAAAATTTCCAGTTTTAAACGAGATGCAGATACAATTTATTTTGATTATAAATAGTTTAATAAATAAATGAGGGCGGAAATGCACGGTTCGACGGCAGATTGTAAATTTCTGCCAATCAATCAAGCTATGCCTCGCAAGGGGGCGCTTAGAGGATCTGTTTGTAGGGAGAAGTTTCTGATCCGTAACGGCCGGTTGATTTGAAACGTTGCGCAACGTTGTGTTTTATAACCTCACCCAATCACAAGTTCAATGTTGAAAGAGGAAACGGAACTTGAAGACAACAGGGAATAGCCAAATCAATGCTATTGAAGCTGAAGGAAATCATCCACGTAAAGATCAGGTGAAATGAAGTTGAATTATTGTAATCGAAAACGCTTTTTTTTAGCACTAAATCCTAGATTTAGTTAACAGTTGTACCATATTGTACTGCAATTTGAATAATGCAAGTACATACTACGATGAATTTTGAATTTAATGACATACGATTTAATCTAGTAGTCGGGTTTTGACTCAATTAATTTAATGGTTTTAGTAAATCCTGTCCATAGTGTGAATCCCCTCTTAGTGTCGATTAAAAAGCAAACATTGCCTAAACAGTAATCAATAATCGCAACATTTGATAAAAACATCAACAACCGCCCCGACATAACCTCACATACTTGAACTTGCCAACGGACATTTTCCATAGCTATCGATGGATCATCTCGAGAGTGCGAGTGGAAATAGCTATCAACGACAGTGGACCATTTGAAATTTTAAACGTCAAAAGTTGAATCGGGGAGATAGCTATTTGTGACTATTGAAGTTTTGGAACAAGGGAAAGTGAATGTTAGTAAATATTTTAACTCAAATCGTATAAATGGAACGTACTCCTTGTCCTCCAGTTTCGGAAGCCTAGCAGCTGGGTGGCGACTTCACCTACGGATCCCAGCGGTCGTCCACGCAACCTCACTCCGTCAATTCGTTGTGCGTTCATCACTTTTTCATGGGATTATCGTCCATCCATTGAAAATGCCCCGCCCATTGCAAACGTTGAAGCTTCACGATCTTCGATACTTCCAGCTTAACGTACAATTGATACAACTCATGGACGGCCCCGAAAATTTGCCAAATGACCTTTCGTTCGAATCTGTCTAGCAAAAATTGGTATTGAATTAAAGAGTTAAATTGTTATCGTCGCAGGTATTTTCGATTTCAGAACAGGAGCCGCCATACTAATCGATCTATTGTTCAATGAGCACCACAATTTGTGGAACGACCTAATGACGAATAATGCCTTGATCGTCCACTTATTTAAATGGTCCTTAGTCACATAGTTAAATAGTTACAAAATGTATCAATATGACGAAAAATTACCATTATTACACATTTTCGTAATTATCATGTGCTGTTTGTCTACCGCATTACAAATCCATATTTATGTGTATTGTAGTTGTTTTATCTAACGAATTTACACCATCCGGTTTAGACCTTGAATAAATATATTTCTCCCTATCGCGACCAGCGACATCTGACAATTTTTCATATAAGCTCGTATGTTGTCTGGACTAAATGAAACGATGAAATCGGAACAATAATTTCCTTTTTCAGAGAATTGACATTGGGTGAGGTTATAAAACACAACGTTTCGCGCAACGTTTCAAATCAACCGGCCGTTACGGATCAGAAACTTCTCCCTACAAACAGATCCCCTAAGCGCCCCCTTGCGAGGCATAGCTTGATTGATTGACAGAAATTTACAATCTGCCGTCGAACCGTGCATTTCCGCCCTCATTTATTTATTAAACTATTTACAATCAAAATAAAATGTATCTGCATCTCGTTTAAAACTGGAAATTTTAATTTTCGAGCAAAACGTATCAGCTGTGATGTGTCAATTGTCACATTTGTCACTTTCCGAGAGATGGCGATGGGAACACCAAGTCTGATCCGGATCTATGCGTTTACAGAACACAATAGGAAACGTTTCGGAAAACGCGAAACGTTACGCGAACGTTGTGTTTTATAACCTCACCCAATGTCAGTTTGTATCGCGATTAACGTTGACATTTTTTTATTCTTTACTTTTGTTACCGTTCCCGCGCTAATTTATATAGGGAATCCCTTTCCGTTAAACGTTAACGTAATGCTAAAACTGTATTAATTTATACTAGTCGTAGACGATAACGCTTTAAGGATTTATACTAAAAAGAGAAACTCATAAGGCACACGCCAATATATTTGAATTTTTTGATGTATCATATAAGCCGGATTGATTGGGACCGGACCCCATCGAATTCGATTATCGATTATTAAGACTCCGGTAGACAGTAGTTGTGCTAATATTGTTAAAAATAACTTGTCTTCAACGAAATTAATAATTTGTTTAGTCGGAAATACCAGTTTCTATGAATATATGGCGCACGAAGCAATAAGATATGAAAAATTATCTTTTATAATTGATTTTCTTGGAGAAAAAATAACTTTTTCGTGATAAAGTTCAAGTTCAAATTAGAACATTTCCCATATATTCGCAAAAATTAGCAACTTTTCTTGAAAGTCGCATCTATTTCGTAATAACCAATTTTCCGAACCTGTATAGTTATACCTAATAGGGCAACCAAAATATGCCCTAAAAAACTTCATTTTAGGCGCCTAAAATATGATTTTAAAATTGAAAAATATGCACTTAAAATAGTAAAATATAACCTTAAAATTAAAAAACATGCTCTTTTAGATAACACTTAAAAAAAATATTTTTACTAACAGAATCTTTGAGTCCATCTAGATTGATCGCCAAATGGTTGCGCGTCCAAAAACTGGCATCACGAACAGCCATTTGGTTGCTACTTAGCATCTACACTAGCAACCAAATGGAGACAGAAAATGACATAACCAAAATTTCATTTTGGTGATTCTTTTTAAATTTAATTATCAAAATCGGACTCTTCGCGTTTGAATTACTACGCGGCCATTTAAGAATTATTCAATTTCACTCAAAAGAACGAACGAAAGTTGCAAAATTGTCACTTTGAATTTGACAAGCGGTTGGTTGAGTTGCCATATTGAATATCAAAACTATGGACGCACACCCAAATTGCGATGAGTTTGGATGCAATCACAACAGCCATTTGGTTGCACGTACCACCATTTGGCGATCAATCTAGATGGACCTCGTGATCGACAAGAACAAACTAAAATGTTTAATTGCGAAAAATTTGGCTTGTTCTGCTATCCGTTCTCATAAGGAGTTCTGTTTCTGATATTGTTGTTGCTGGTGCCGTTATTTTCTATCATGTCTAAGTCCTTTCCTTATAAAGTATCCGCTCGAAAATTAAAACATGTGGAAATAAGAGTAGCTTGGAAATTATAAAAGCCAGTTAGACACACTGGCCGCTCTAAAATTGGAATAAACGGCTTGTTCTGCTATCCGTTTCATAGGGGGAACTTTTGTGTTTCCGATATTTTCCGCTATGTATCCGCTATATGGCGGACGATAAGATAAGTGTCGCTAGTGTCGATAAGAAGAACAAGAAAATTCTTCTTACGAGAGCTGATACCGTAATGTTCCCTTATTTTAATTTATAATGTATGACATTTAAGCTTTCCGCTTCATGGGTTCTGAATAATCTTAAATCTTTATCTCTTACTGAATAGCGTATGCAATAATTCCTTCGTTGGAGAGTATGTTCCTTTTAAAGCAGTTATAATTGAAATAATTAAGGACACCATGATAAACGATATGTTTTAGTTCGCTGATTAGTGTCAAATATTTTGTCTCAGTACTTGAAGCTTTGAGTTAATGGCGACAACGCTTTTTAAGTTTTATGTCTCACTTAGGTGAAAAACATGCTTTGCCTGTTTCCAAAGCGTATGAGGATAAAAATTATATCTGGCAATGAAATATGTATGTTTTCTGAATTCAGTCAGTGTAAACATCCTTACGCCTCCTGAAAACTGTCGTCCTAGACTCCAGTGTACTCATCCTACTGGTAAATCTGCACTGGGCTCCATCGGTGCTCTCAGCGATTAAAAGGGCACAACTGTTGAGAGGCCGTATAAAAAAATAATTTGTATGACACTAGTTCGCGTTTGTGCACTGCAGCGCTTCTGTACCGGCGGCAGGGTCTGTTCTGACTCGGTTTACAGGGTAAATCGTCCTTTCTGTATGTTCTTTGAGGTAAATCAGCGGAGACTTCTCTTGACTACAACACCCCAGCCGCGAAGATAAAAAAAAGATAAGATACCACTAACCCATAACCATATCGAGGCTTATCGGTTATAATATGGTTTGTTGAGCCTGTTACATTAGAGCTCGGATTTTCTTGCAGTAAAAAAATTAAAAACTGCAGTAAAAATCCCGAAACATGCAATATAAATGCTCGAATGTGCATTTTGCGTGCAATAAGAAAAAAGTATTTTTTAGGCTTTTAGAAGGTTAGGCTTCGGAGCAGTGGACGCAGGAAAAGCTTTGAAAAAAAATGAAAAAGATTTGCTCTAAAAAGTAAAATAATTTTTATTTAAAATGCGGGACAATTTCAATATTTTAACCGTCTGGATTAGCTCATTTAACTATAGTACCCGAAATCCATGACCGGTTTTTGTTTTGGATCCATCGCGAAACTTTTGAACTTATCTATCGTGAATGCATCGTCTTCAGATTATCCTACAGTAGAGTCCCGATAATGCGGATTGATTGGGACCGTTCGGATTATCGAATTATTCGGATTTTCGAAATGCACCTATTAAGAGTCCGATAAACAGTAGTAATGCTGAAATTGCTCCAAATTCAATTTCTTTTAACTAAAATAATACTTTTTATGGTCAAAATAACCGTTTCTTTAAATCTAGGGCGCACAACGATAGGAAATCCTTAAAGAATTCTCAGATCAAAGAAAAATTGGTTCTTAATTCGAATCAGAATTGTCCAATAGCCGGATTTTCGGGTTCCGGATTATCAAGGTTCCACTGTATAAATATATAAATTTAGTTAATAACAACTGCAAAATTGTATGAAAATCAACTGGCTTTGATGAAATTTCCATAAAGTGCATGACTTTGTTTAGTTTTATTGTTTTCGCACATGTGTTTTCTTTCTCAATACTTTTATTCTCCTCTCTGTCTATCGGAAAATGATGTACATTGCAGAATTTGTGGGAAAAATTGTTTTGAAACAGGGTTAAAAAAACAAATGTTCGTTTTCATGCAAAAACCTTAAAACGTGCAATTTCGTGCAATATACCCTGAAAAGTGCAATTTCGTGCATTAACGTGCAATTGCACGAGAATCCAGGCTCTAGTTGTAATTTTCATTAACTCTTAAGTTGTGCTGGCACCCCCACCTTTTACAACAATTAAAGCATGACACATCCTATGGCTTGCCCTTCTATCCGTTCTTATAAGGATAACTTTTGTGTTTCCTATTTTGTCCGCGTTATGAAAGCCTAATGGCGAATAGTATAGTAAGTGTCGCTAGTGTCGATAGGAAAACACAAAGAAAATTCAGCAACATTTTTAATCATCTCTTTAAAGCCGGAGACTAATTTAACATTATGTTGAAGGTACAAGGGCAGAAGAAAGATAGATGGTCAATTTAAAGAAGTGGTCACGCAATAGAGTGGTCAACTTGGGAGGTACTGTAAAATAAAGAGTAGCCCTTCCGAAGAAATAGATATAAATGTATTTTCAAGTTCATTTTATTTAGACACAGTTTCAGCGACATGCCTATAACTTATCTCCAAATCGCAGCAGGCTGGAAAAAAATTGGCAAACGTTAAGGCTAACTCCCATTAGACCTTCCACCAAATATTACTTCGATCTGATTAAAACAAAGGGTACCTGCCATACTAAAGACCCGAAAATTGCCTACGAGCAAAACTTTAATTTTGGTTGACTTGTTCTCTTATTTCTTAATAAACTAGTGGCATTGAGTTTGAATATGTAATTTGTATGGGAGGTACCCTTTGTTTTAATCCGATCGAAGTAATATTTAGTGGAGGGTCTAATGGGACTTAGCCTTAACGTGTGCCTAATTTGTTCGAGCCTACTGTGATTTGGAGGTAAGTTACAGGCATGTCTTTTTGAATAATGTTAAAAGGGGAAATATGGGTATGCTTTGTCGGAGCAGCCTGATTCTTCGTGTGGGCCAGCTATATATTGATAGGAATAGTTATCCCAATGACCATGACTCCAATTGAATTACTTAAGGAGTTAGAGAGACAAATGTAACTATCAAAAAATCGGAATTACATCGGATGTTTTTATGCAGTTTAAATTTTTCTCAGAACATTTTGCTGTAAATATTCCAGTTAACAAGATAATTGCGAAAAATCATCCCCTTTACCAAACCCCCCCCCCCAAATGTGACGCGCAAAAGAGTGTAACCTTTTACTGCGTAATGCGGTCAGACCATAGAACAATTTGGCATCAAAAGTCAGCTCTTTTTTGGATGTTTGGGTTTCATCATTTTTAGGGTTTTTTAGAAATTTTTTTTCAAAAAACCCTTATGAAATCGATTTTGTCTGTCCGTCCGTCCGTCTGTTCACTAAATAACTCGCGAACGGCTCAACCGCTTGTCATGAAATCCGGTATGAATGTGTAGAATGGTTACAGTCTTTGGCACAAATAACTTAGAAGTTGGTAGGAAGAAAATAACAGGGTGTGCCGAATGTTTGAAAAAAGTCGACTTTTTTAGTTTTTATCGGAGATTAACGTATGGGTATTTAAATCAAAGATCTAGACGAGTACATCTCATATCAGTTAAAACTTTCCAGTTTTGAGTAACGGTAAAAAAGTTATTTGCGTTTAAAGTGAAACTTCCTTTTCGAGCTCCGTTTTTCTAAACCGTTATAGGGATCGATATGAAACTTTGCACAAAGATTGGTCAGTATGGCCTTATATACGTTAAATATTAAGACTGTTGACTTTTGCAAAGGAAAAGTAAATAACAGTAAATTTGTAAAATTTAAATTTGTTCGTGTGTAGCCCCTCTTAGGTTTCCAAATATGAAAATTTTGCTAAGGGTTTTTATAAAATTACACAGGGAATATGTCTACGAATTTTCATTTGAATAACTGTATCCAAACCGGAAATATAGCCAAGTAAGTATTTAGTATGGGCCTTTCACAATACAAGGGAAGCCTCTTAAGCATTTCTTCAATGTATATCTTTTAACTTGATGAAACAATATGAAATTTGGTGGAAATGGTAATAGTGTTTGCCACAAATATTTTTGAAGTTTGTAGGACCAAGTTAACAGGGTGTCCCGGAAAAGCTGCAAAAGTATACTTGTTCAATACTCATAGGAAAGCTTGCGTGGGCTCTAATGTCAGGGGACACAATGGAATAATTTCATATAAGTTGGTTTTCCTTGATTTAAAAAACAGTACCAGTAAATTTACAGCTAATAATTCAGGATGCCAAGCCATCCTTACGTTTGCCTGAGTTTCTTTTTGCTCAACGGCCATCAGAAATCTGAAATCAAAAAAATCCTGTAGATTTGCCTTGGCGTACTCTTATACAGACTGGGTAAATAGTAAATCTATTTTTGGATTGGTCTATAGCGCCTTTCATTCTGGAACGCGTTTATTTAGACCAATCCAAAAATAGATTTACAGGAAGCATTTCATTAATGTTGTGTACGATTCTTATCTATTGCTTATAAAATATATGTACAAAAAATATTCGCTATGCATCAAAATTCTAAAAAACGCCGTTATTTTTTCAACTAAAATCACTATACTATAAATTTTAATAACCTTTCATAATTAACGCTTCTAATTAACCAGCGTTTAAACGTAACGAACTTTTTTTTTGCATTCCAATCAGCTTTTAAATCTTTGAGGGATTCAGCTAGTCGGACATTCGCTGACAACACCACACCAAAATATCTCGATGCTTATGAGAATAGTGGCATAATACAATATTTGCATAATTAAAAATTCCAGAAAATTAAGAGGTACTGGAATATTACTAATTATTATCGCATATGAAACAGAAAAATCTCAAATGAAATAATTCACAATGCGCCATTATAGTCACTATTATTTGGGGCCGCTGAGTGCCCTCTGAAGACTGTTGTTCACTGAAAGCAATTTTAAGCGTTAATTTTGCAAAAAAAAACCCTCACCGGTACGCGAAAACATGAAAAAAAAAACAACCTTTTTCCGTTCTGCGACACGCTAGAAAGGCCGCATCCGGAACGGGCTGCGGGTTGGACAACCCTGTCTTAAGCTTTGAAGCCGCCTGGCTTTAACCTTTAAACAATCTGACCTAGTTCTGATTACACGTATTAACAACAGCTGGGATAACTTGTGAAATCCTCGCTGCTTTTATTGAAACCTAATTTCAACTTCTGTTTTGACTACAGAAATGATAAATAAATTGACAATTTATTGTTGCGTGAAAGCACTGAATTGATGCCCTCTGTTGATAAGAAACTGAAGAGACCTGGGTTTCGGTCTACCGCATAGATTAGATTAAATGGCTGGTACCCACTACCTACTTACACCATATTTGAAAGCAGCCATAGCGTCCAAAAAACCTTGAAGTTGACCAATAGCGTTCCTCATCTCCTAAATCGGCTAAGAAGTATGTACACTAAATCGATCTTCTTCTCTCTGATAAACTTGGGCAATCATAAACAAAATGGAAGACACTTTCCCTCTCCTCCTCTTTCTAATCCACAGAGCGCGTTATAAATAAATAACAGGCGCGACAATCCAGCATTGGACTAAGGCCGCAGGATGTGTTAGTGACATCCTATTTCCAAGATCTTATCTGCTTTTTGTTGAGGTAATGAGATCAGCATCACGCTCAGCAGTGTTATTTATCCCCATAAATGGGTACTCGTTTAACATCTGAGTGAGATCATAGTCCGTCACAAGCTCGTGAGTTCGAAAAACACCATGATCCACGGTGAGATTCGAACTCATGACCCTGTGCACCGAAGGTGCGCGCACTAACCGCTAGACCAGCCAGACTACAGAGCGCGTTATACTGAAGATTAAACTTTCCGATCTGCTCTCCAATAAGACTGTGCCCCGTTAGAACATCAACACTAACTGCAATAACATGCCTTCTTAGAGTTAACAATATTTGAAGGAACGATAAAAATTCAGATTAGGCACCATCAGAATGATGTGAATTTTCTAATGACGTTAAAAGCTCTGACTGATAGGGTCAGTTTTCTGCCGTCCATTACAAGGGTCCTCACAGGTGGTATTACTTCTTGCAAAAAGAACAATTTCCGTCGTGTTTGGATTCACCCCAACTGAGCAGCTAGTTGCCCAGTGGCAGACCTGAGAGAGAGCGTTTTATCTCACTAAAGGGCCCCATACACTCAGCGATTTATCGGCCGATCAAAGCTCATTTCTGTGGAGAAAGCACATTTTTTAGGTTCCACTGCCAAATTCGCAAGAGAAAATGAGCTTTTTCCACAGAAAATGTGCTTTCTCCACAGAAATGAGCTTCGATCGGCCGATAAATCGCTGAGTCTATTGGGCCCTTAAGGGAAACTTTCCTGAGATTACACTAGCAATATCATTCACATAGGCTTTGATCTAACATCCCAATGCTTTCAGGTCAATAATAATGTATTTCCTTATTTATTTATAGAATGTTACAGACACTAGAACGTGAACCAACTGAAACGGCTCATCCCCATCATCCAGGACACGATGCAAGTCCGGCGGCGAGTCGAATGCCACCGTACGGTGTGCCAGGTTCCAAAGGTTATTTGGAAAATGGCGATCGGCGTAATTATCGCGACAATCCCCACAAATATCTCTTGTACAAGCCTTCAATTAGTCAACTTCTCGTGTTCTTAGCTAGTGGATTTAAAGAATTACCACCAGGCGGTGCATTATTATTGTATATTTCAGCGGATGGATGTTTTTCGACAACAAAACATCCAGAAGATTGTAAGTATTTTGGCATTTGCTTAAATGATATCAATTGAACAAGATTAATAAATTGTAAATTTCATTATTTTGCAGACGGTTACGAGTTGGGGGGTCTGGCGACAAGTGTTAAACGCGATGGCTTGGATAGTGGGCTGGCGTGTAGAGGAAAGTCGTATAAAGAACCACATTGTTTATATCCGGGCGATTTATATCCTTTTACGAGGCGTCCTCTTTTCATTATTGTCGATTCGGATAATTCTTTTGTTTTTCAACATATACCGCGATATTTTGGACAACCATTGGTTGTACTTATGTCTCCTCAAGATGTTCCCCCAGCCTTTCAAGGTATGTTTTCTGTTTTTTTCTTATTTAATGTACACTCTATTGACAATTTTAATTGTTCTTTCAGTTGATGTTCAGCACCATGGTTCGTTATTTACTTTGTTCCTACACTCGCCGTTGACAGCTTTGTGTTATGTATGCAATGTGGGTGATGTCCCTATACATCATTGGGAACGATGTCAAAGTTACGTGGATCGTTTCGTGACGGAAGCATCAAGACTGGTGACGAGATGTCGTATCGATGAAATCGAACAAGGGATTGGATTTATTGGTATGTTTCCACTCAAACGTTTAAACGAGTACTTATTTATGGGGATATAAAACTCGGTAGAGTGTGGTATTCATCACAACGCCTGTACAAGATCATGTAAATCAGGTGTCGTTGACACATTTGCGGCCTAGGTTCAATTGTTGAGGTCGTGCCAGTTATTTCTTAAGAGGGGCATACATTATCCAATCGATTGAACGATCAAAGCTCATTTCTATGGAGAAAGCACATTTTCTGTGGAGAAAGCTAATTTTCTTTAGCGAATCGGTAGTGGAACCTAAAAATGAGTTTTCATCACAAAAGTGAGCTTTGATTGTTCAATTAATCGCATAGTCTATGTCGACCTTTAGTTGCGAGTTGATTAAATATTTTTTTATGTCTGTTTTCTTGTAGATCCTTCGTATGTTCAATTCTTCGGTGATGATTTCCTACGTACATTAATCTTACGTTTTGTATTCTGTGATGTTGTCCTGCGATTACATCGAGCTTTTCGTGGTCGTCATATGCGTCCGCGCTGTGAACCTCCTCTACCAGTTAACGAACTGTTGGAGCATCCCTCGCTATCGCATATTATTCTACAATTGGCCAATGCTCTAGATGTTCGAGGGCATTTTTCCGAGGGACCCGAAGGCGATTGATGGCCGCATTTTGGACTTAGACTTAATACAACTACAACAACAATAATAACAGCAGCAGCAACAACAACAATGTTTCTAATTTCGTATCTTTTCAATAAGCTTTGTATTTATAATTACTATTGTATTTGTATAGCTATTGTAATTCAATTACTATTTATATTTTTAAATTATTTGCGTACTAAACGAGTGATGATGGTAATGATTATGAGCATAAGTAAGAATATTTGCATTACATAATATGGTAGGGGTGAGATGAAAATAAAAATATTTGTATTTGAACAGTGAGTATACTTCATGGGTAGAGATGGTGAAATTTGGGTATTTAAAAATAATTTATTTATGTTTAGACTATGGAATTTTCGTTTGTTTAGTTAATAGTGCATATGCCTTTGTATAATTGTTAATAAGAATAAGTTTAAAATCGTCAACCAAAAAGCAGAATAGATTTTTCAAATAAAAAATAAAATAATAATTTATGTAAAATTAATTTTAAATGCATTGATTCATTCTCGTCAGTAACAACTGAAAGCTTTAAAAAGTAAATAAAAAAAAAAATATTGGTATAAGAGTAATCTTGTATATAAAAATATTAAGTTTTATTGCTTACCAGTAAACAGCTACAAACACAATTCACGAAATAAATACTCCATAATGAGTAAAGTGCAAATTAAGAGCAATGGCGAAGTTTTAATCATTTTGTAAATATTTAGCGTTATATTCTATGCAGAACATTTGATATTCACGGATTTTTCACTCATCCCAAAATGCTGTTACAGCCTTAACTTTTTTAAGAAGAGATTTGAAAGATCACAGTTGTGACTGCAGTAGATAGATAAAACCTTCTGGGAAATAGAGCACACCTACTATCGACTGAAGTAGTTAATAGGGAGTTTTAGCAAACCGTACTGACCTTGTAAAACAATTAAACATAAACATTGTCTGTTTTGTGTAAATTTATGTTTGACGAATTAATACGTTATCAATCAATAACTTCGTCACTGCATACTTAGTTTTCCGGCTTCCAAAGACGTACGCGACAATGGTTTTTACGACTTGCTAAAATTGTCTGAAATTTTAAATTAAGTGCGCATTCCAAATGCCTGCTTAGATTAGATAGAATAGTTAAAAAATGATGACGTAACAAAAGAACAGAGTCATTAGAGTTTTAGCATATCGCTTCAAATAAAACGACATAATTTGACATTTCATATAAAAATTCGCTTGCTTGCCGTATACGAAACAATATATCTTAATTTTGCATGTCCTAAGCAGGTATAGGTGTAAAATCACGACAAATTATTTCGCCAATTTCGACTGTTTCCAGAGCATCAAATATACGGAAATACACCCATGCCTACTTGGGACATGCAAAATTAGGATACATATATTGTTTCGTATACGGTAAGCAAGCGAATTTTTATATGGAATGTCAAATTAAGTCGTTTTATTTCAAACGATATGCTAAAACTCTCTATTAACTTTAATGTAAGTAGGTATTAGGAATGCTCCATAACGGTGTGTTTTCTATGTGCAAAATTAAACTGACAAAATTACCCAAAATTATAACTTAAAAGTTATTTTAAGCTAATAGCTTACGGGAAATCCGTTTTAGAAAAATCTTTTTCATTGAGCGCTTCTATACCGGCACTTAATAATTTAAAATATCTTAAAACATTTTTGGAGATAGTACCTTTCCCATAGGATGTATATACCGTCCTAGTCTAGTTCGCGTATTAACTACTTCTTCTTCTTTTTATTCGAATTGGTTGTGGAATGTGCAGATGTTTACAAATGGTTTATCTGACATTTTGATCATTTGGAAAATATTATAATTGAAATCGGTTAATTTCGCGTTTTTTCTAACCAGGGATTTCATATAAACTTTGTAGCGAAACGAAAATCGAAAACGATTCCTGGATAAATTTCAGAGACATTCACTTGTCTGTTGTGAGTGGGACTAAATTTAGTTTCGATTAGTTAGTGCATGCCGTATATGCCGTCCAAAAATAATTTAGTTTTGCCTAAAACTTTTTATCTTTGCTCCGGTATATACACGGTCATTGACACAATTAAATTCATTGATTCAATTGAATAGACATCTGGTATCTCATTATGAATGTATGCAGAATTAATAATAGTACCTTTGTTTCAGATTTGGTGTTGTCTGCACAAAACCTAAATCTTTCAATATATTTATTTCATGAGCCATTTTAGATTTGATAAAATAATATCAATCGAGATTCGTTAACTGACTTACTAGGTGCGTTTTTAACTATCCAGTACATGACTTCTATACAAATTTGAAAGTTATGTTCTATAAAGAACAACTCGTATCCAACTTCATGTTCGAATTTGTTTGTTGCGTTGTTCTGTCCTGTACTGGATAGTTTAAACACGCACCGACTCTATCAGAAGTGCTATACTAATTTAAGATATATTTGACAATACTAAGATCAAGGTTCTTAAAGCATTTGAATCACTTGTACATTTTATAAAAAAGAAGGTATGACATTTTACCTTCATTTCACATTTAACGGAAAGTTTCGATATATGTTTGACGTATAAAATCGAGGAATCTTTTTCATTTAAATAGTTATAAAATTATCATCAGATATGAACTAAAAAAATGCATCACTGCCCTTCGCGTTTCACTATACATACTCGTACACTTAACGTTATATATTAAGATATGAGACTAATGTAAAAAAAACGATGATACCAACACTATCAGCAAAGAAACATCACTTTAGATATTTAAGTGTAGATGATGCCATGTGAAATTACAGATATTGAACACATTTTTATAAGTAGAGAAAATGCTTTCTTCTCTTCATTTTGCTAATTTTGATATATTCGTGTTTTCGATTTCAGTATTGACTGTTACAGTAAACTATTATTAATACAGGCAAAAGTGAAAAATATGCCCTATCTTACCGAAAATTAGAGAAAAACCTTTTGCCAGAACAGTACAAGAAGTAAGAAAACGTGTGTGCATATATTTTGTTGTCCCGAAAATATGAAGCCTCTTTAAGAAATTTCATTGCCCAAAATGTAGTTATGGAAAATAACAAAAATATATATTCTCGATCATCAATTAAACTGAATAAATAAGGAGCCAAGAGAGATAATATTCCAGGTATGAGGCGTTTCCCTGTCATTTTTGGAATGTTGAACTCTTCAATCTTTTATGATAATATGCTCTTTATACAGTTGCTTCTTTTCGAGCAAAAAAAAAACTGTCCCTATAAAATATTCGCTATAAGTTTCGGCTCTTATTTTAACATTTCTGGTATTCAACGTGCGACGTAAAAACAAACTCTAGTGAGAATTTTGTTGGGTTCCCCTTTTTGTTTAATTAGATCGCCGTTAAGTATTTTTGTTTTCGTGAAGTTATTGCCGAAGTTGCCGATTTGTGTACATTTCGGATGCCTTCGTTTTCAGAAGAAGCTCTGTTAAAAATTTTACGAAATCAAAATTCAACTAATTTATTGATTTTCAGCGTATTGCCTTTACTAAAAATTGGAAAGCTGTGCGACTCTATTCGAAGTTTCTCAAAAATAATGTGAATGGTTTTGTTGATTTTCGAAAAGCTAACTTTCTGAATTTTTATGATTTACACTTTCAAACAATTTTCCAAAATTTTACAGTTTCTGTTAACAGAAAGAAGTCCTTATCTTTGGGACGTTCTCAATCTCCATCAAAACTCACTACGATACTCTACAAATAAATAGATTTTAGAAAATGCTATTCTGCGGCCCGCTTTTACTTGGAACTTGAAGCCATAGCACCAGTTAAGTTTGTCGTGGTTTAAAGCAGCTGAGTATAATATGTTTCAGAATAGTTATTTGCAAGAGTATGGTGTTATTTTGCCCTCGCATGGAATATAAGTACTTCTCTCTCGTGTTTCGTCCTATTCCTCAACTAAAATCTCCCATACTTCTAGTATTCCTTTTTATGAGCTTTATACACCATCATGAACGTCGAAAGTGAGTTTTGTTTGATGGAAACAGGAACAATTGTATGGCAAAAAGTCTATGAAAATATCACCAGTTCCAATTAACGGTAAATGCTACTGAGTTTTAATAAATTACTTCAGTGAGCGCTAACATATTCAATATTATGTTTTGTCATTGTGATTTTCCTGTTTTTCAACGAACACTGTAGCGAATAAAGCTTCAAAACTACAGTCAATAGATTAAAAAGAAAAAACAACTAGGGGTTTCGCCCCCTGCTCGCTTCGCTCGCCAACCCCCGGGGCCGAGGCTAATTTCGGGCGCGGCCGAAATTGGGATACCCTTCGCTTGGGCTAAAAGTTTTTCCGGGCGTACCTATGACTTGTATTTAATCCCCCTCCTCATTCTTCCGTCTTGACAAAAGTTTTGGGTTTGGTTGAAATAAGTGGGCAAATAAAAATATTTACTCCGAAAATTTTATTGGGGTTGGCGGAGCATGACCCCACAGTACGATTCCATTCGTTTTAAACTTTTTAGTTGCTTTGATAAAGACACATTAATTCAAGGTTTTGTGAAATTGGTGTAAAAAAATGTTTCTTAGAAGAACCAATATGGGGGGTTTGGTTTGTATGGCAGCGCCATGACCCCATGGTCCGATTTGATTTAATCTTACATATGTTTTGTGTCATCAATAGAAATACATTTGTGTGAAATTTGGTTGAAATTGGTGCACAAATAAAAAAGTTTTTCTTAGAAGAACCTAATTTGGGGGGTTAAGTTTGTATGGCAGCCCCATGACCCCATGGTCCGCTTTCATCCATTCTTACATATGATTTGTGTCAACGTCATAAATAGATTTGTGTGAAATTTGGTTGAAATTGGTGTACAAATAAAAAAGTTTTTCTTAGAAGAACCTAATTTGGGGGGTTAAGTTTGTATGGCAGCCCCATGACCCCATGGTCCGATTTGATCCATTCTTGCATATATTTTGTGTTATCTATAGAAACACATTTGTGTGAAATTTGGTTGAAATTAGTACACAAATAAAAAAGTTTTTCTTAGAAGAACTCAGATTGGGGAGCTAGGTTTGTATGGCAGCCCCATGACCCAGTGATCCAATTTGGGTGAATCAAACATACAAACAGCCTGCAACAATAAGAAGCACGTGTGCGAAATTTCACCTTTCTAGCTTCAATACCCGCCGAGTAAAACGGGTCGCAACAGACAGACAGACGGACATGCTCCAATCGACTCCCCAAGTCATGCTGATCATATATGTATACTTTTTATATGTTCGGAGATGCTTCCTTTAATGCGTTACAAACTTCATGACACAGTTAATATACTCTTTCACTCTATGAGCGAAGGGTATAAAAAGGAGTGGTGTTTTCTAAGACGGGATTAGTAATTTTTATTGTAGATGATCATTTCATTTACAGTCAATATTTTTTTTATTTTTTACAAATTGAGAGTTTTTTATTTGTGCGGTTCATATGCACACGTATATATTCACTTTGGAAACCCTCCCAAATTCTTCTATCGTTTCCGCGTGGCGTGCCTATAACATTTTGAGCTTATCAAAAGGGTTTTAACTTAATATCAATGGGAAGGATATGGAATAGTTTAAAAACAAAACAGCAAATGGGTTTTGTAACTGCTCCGTTTGTGTCCGTTTAAAAATGTACCGCTACATTTTATACTAGTACATAGGTGTCCAGCATTATTTTCAAGTGCTGTTTTGAAATCAATTTTGAAATTCCCTAAGCCTCACAAAATTAATTAATTTCGATTTAATTAATTTCAAACTATTACTATTTGGGAAAGTTCCACCAAATTGGAAAATTGGCGATTACGTGTGTAAAGTAACTATCATAGAGGCAAAAGCTGCTTTGGCAAATGCCGCCATATGTTTGGAAAAAGCTGGCTAGCGTTTTTGCCCGAGTTGGGTTAAAAATACAGTTGTCGACCAATATGGAGGTAAAGCTTTCTAGGCATGTTTTTTTGTTCGGGAGTGTTTTTCGGGATGGAACAGATTTGACAGTTTTGGGCTGATGGAAAATATGAAGAACTTCGGCGCCTTATTCCCCTTCAGGACCATTCCTAATATATATAATATCTTCTTTTTCCAGGGTTTTTCTGTGCAATTCCAACTTTCGAGCCTTTTGGGGGGCTTGCACTGATCCTCTAAGACTTCTGCAATGGAAACTTTTCGACGCAAATTTTGATGCGATTTACACACGGCATCTTTAAAGATGATCACCGAAATTCGAAGAATACGTAGTAATCAGGAAAATGCACGTTTTTTATTAATGAAAACCGCATTTTAAGTGCATTTTATTCGGTCATATTTTTTATTCCTTGGTATGGAATTGTGAGAGTTTAGTCCGAGGTGCTCCTCCTCTTTGCAACAGCCCTGCATATTTAATATTTTTTTTGCTACTTAGAAAAAAACTGGAAGCAATGGCAAAAAAGTAGTAGAACAGATTGTTCTAAAAATTTGGTGTACTACTACACTAAACACTTACGAAGTTTACCTCGCAATTTTCGGATTGGTTAATGTCAAATATGTATAGTATTTTTCTTGGACTATAAGGGCTCACCGCGGCCGAGCAGCAGTGAAAAACATAATAATAAGTCACGCACAAAGATCGAGTAGCAGTGTCGCTCTTGTGAAGTCCTAAAATAGTGTCTTAGTGGGCTAAAAAGTGCAGTTATTATTTTTAGATGTTTTTTTTAGAAACATGGGTTGTGCAGGTCAATCAAACGAATTGCAAAAAAGGTTTGGGAAACAGATCAAGTTTTCATTTATGCAGATACATATCGATCCAAGTTTTTTATTCATACAACATTTACAAGTCTTCACTTACTTCTAGGACCACCGGCCGCCACTGGTCAAACTCCTTTGGGGAAGATATAAACAAATATAATGGGAGATTGTTTTTGATCTCCAAATTGGCAGTTAGGGAATCGTAATGATAACATCTGCGGAATAAACGTAACTGTTTTATTCTATAACCAAACCCATTGGGTGGGGTTCCAAAACAAAACAGTTGCGTATTGCGTCACGTAACACAACTTTCCAATGCTGCAATAACTGCCTGATTTTTCCCATATCATTGGCGTCTCCCATCAGCAGTTTTTGCTCAAAAGGAAATGTTGTACGAACACTTGCAAATTCAAAAGGAAATTGTTGTGCAAAACAACCTTTTGCAAATGTACGAAATTTGTTTGAGGGGAGTTTAGATAGAATACTTCTAGGGTGGGTAAAACTACAAGTAACGCTTTAAGTGAAAATTGTATTGCAATTGTCCCTATAGTTGTAAATTTTAAAGCTACCTGGAACGAAGGTATGTAAAGTACAAAAACTACGGTTAATGTCTTAGATAAGGTAGTTTTTGCGTAAAGCCAGTTGGTGTAAGGTTATTTGACCCTTTACTGAACTAAGTGAGACCTCGATGTTAGGTCCCAAATATTTAACGCAGGACTTGTACCGGAGGCGTATTTCGAAATGCTTGTTCAGCTCGTCCCCACGTAGGTAACGAAAACAATCAGCTTTTCAAGTGGCAAAGTAGTAGGTACCCTTATCGATTTCGTCCCCTGATTGTGGACGAACTCGCATAGGGTTTCGAGTAAATTTTTCGTGTAAAACAGCTTGAAACCCTTGTTCAGCTCCTTCCCACGTAAAGTAACGAGATATCCGCTTTACTAGTGCTAAAAATAAAAAAGTCATGAAAGTAACGGTTTTTATTTTCAGTTACAAGAGAAGGAAATATTTGTTGTGCGTATACATTACTAACACAACGTATACATTAAACAAAGCAATCACTAGCAGTATAGCAGCAATATAAAAAGATTGTGATTGAGTAGTTTATGCATAAGAATGGCTGATCGATGTTGTAACATCGCGTGGGGACGAGCCGAACGAGGGTTTCAAGCCGTTTTAGACAAAAAATGTACTCGAAATCCTATGCGAGTTCGTCCACTATCAGGTGACGAAATCGATAAGGGTTTCAGACGGTTTCAGCACTTGAAAAGCTGATCGATTTCGTCACTTACGTGGTGACGAGCTGAACAAGGTTTTCGATATACGCGTACCAGAGATATGTAGAGGGGCGCTGCTCGTTTTGCCGTACAAGCCGAAGGCCATGCAGAGGCACATGGCTGCTGTAGATCAGTGGTGGAATATTTGCCGCTCACAGCCCTTAGTCCTGCACATATTAAATGGATTCACGTGGCTGTGGAGGAAGGCGAAAACAACACAAGGAAAAATGTGACATAATTGGCAAAAATGAATATGACATCGGCCAGCCCTAGTGCCTTCATTACCCGAGGACCCCGATGGTATTGGACTTAGCTCTTGCTACGTCGGCATTATGTTGGTGCAGCATGTGTGTACATAACCCGACTTATTTTGGTAACACCATGCCCTCGTTTTATCTTGAAGGAAAAATTTGTAATTTTAAGATTCTAATAATTGCACACACTCGCGATATGATACAGAAAAATAATCTCAGATTATTACAAAAAATAAAAAAACGTGACCGAGTTCTAATCGTGCGAGTAGCACGATGAGTGTATACCCTATACCCATGTACAGACCTAGAAGACATGCATTTTCATGTTTTTTTTTGTAGGGGAGGGTATAGATGGGTCGGATCTGGCACATTTTTAACATCTTATCAAGGCATCCAACAGCTACCATTTGATTCTAATTTGAAGTTCTTCGCGACATTCTATCAAAAGATATGGCTGATTATAAGTTTGTAGATGAGGTAGGGGTAGGGGAAATGAAACCTACTCCACTTTGATTGATCAACATTTCAAGTCGATAGCGATATTGTATCGAAAGTTATAGCCGAATTAAAATATCAAGGAGGAGTAATTTGTATGGAAGGTAGGGGATTTTATCGAAACAAACAACTGGCCAAAATTTCAAACTGCTAGCTTCATTATTTCGGGAGTTATCCTGCGAACAGACAGACACACAGAAAGACAGACATGGCTTATTCGAATCAGGAACCGACCCTTATCATTTATATATATACTTTGCCATACCCCCAGAGGCTCCTTTGAGGTATTACATAATATTTGCGTACCAAAAACAATATACCCTATACCATCTTATGGGTATTGGTAACTATGGGCTATTGTCCCGTTATGTCCATCCAGATCAACCGATTTTCGACTATACTATCCGATGTTTAACGATATTTTCCTTATTTTCGTTTCCCTCCCATTTATTCTTTCGACTTTCAACAACCAGAAACAAAAAAAAAAAATTATTTGTGAAAAAAAAACTAAATTTGTACTATATTTTGCATTCTTGATAAAACTTTTACTTCTAAGTAAAATTTATAAAAAAAAATAAACCATAAAAAAGCTTCAAATTTACAATAAATCAAATGTATAGAAAATTAATAAATATATATGGGCAAATATGAAAACCACGACGCACACATTTTATACAAAATCGAAAAGATATTATAGAAACAAATAAAAAAAAACTAAAATAGATAAATAAATGTAAGACAAGAGAATTTAACTATTTTGTTCGTAAAATATTTAAATTTTCTCTTTTCATTAGCATTCAAGAATCTGTGTAATAATCGAGTTACTAATTACATCATTGGTTCTTTATTAACACTTGTTTTCATTTGTTTCAGAAAAAAAGCAAAACATTTTAATGAACAACAAATTAATGTACTAAAATGACTATCTATACTAAATTCATCGTTGTCAATAAAACATGATAAAAGTCTGAATCTTTCCGGGAAAATCGACGGGATTTACTTTTTTTAAATGGATTAAAAATAATTCTTTAATTTTAAATTATGTTGAAAGTCAAATGCAAAACAATAAATAAAAGAAAAACACGAAAGTGTAAGAAGGGAAAGTCTTAAAAAATATTATACAACTATTATACATAAATTATACAAATGATAAACGTTATATTAATACATTTTTATAATATACATACAAAGTACAGAATATACACACAACTATGATTACATGTGTAAAATTATAAGTTTCACCACGATAATTAGTATGTATGTATCTGAACATTTGCCTGTAATTATACTTAAATAATGTCGATTGAGAATATTAATTGACCGCGGTGTAATTTTAATTGTTTAATTTGATAACAATCATTAACAGACTTAACGAAATTGTCTTAATTGCGACCAATACGCAAGAGTTTGCAAAATAAGTTCCATATGCTAATAAAACATTTAATTTTATTATTGTGTAGAGTTTTAGCACTAAAATAAGAGATAACCCAGCAGCATTAAAGCTTCTTTTGACAGTAGATAAATTTTATGATCTTTTGCCTCATTTCCTAGATCCTGGACACACACGAAGCATCAGTATTATTCGAACTATAGAAAAATCAACTTGAAAGAGAGATTTCAATATTCATAAATGTGTGACAAACATAATAATACAAATAATCACATGTTACAAACAAACAAAACCATCTCATACAATAATGAAACAATGTAGGTATAATCATATAAATCCAACAGCTATATTTATACCCTCACCCCTATATACACAATGCGAATTATCTCCTTTATGCTTTAAATCAAATACAAATAAATCGTACTATAGCGTACAATGTACATACATATTGTATAAGTGTCATCGAACCTCGAAACAAAAACAACGCATCATCGCCCACTTGCATCATAATCATTGTTAAAAAGTATCAGTACAGTATAGAATCTATTAGTGACACAAAAGCAAAATAATGAAAAATGGAATACAAATACATACATATAAAAACAGCAAAAGAGTAGGTATCATAAATGCAACCAAAAGCATCTAATCTCCTCTTTCGGGATATTATGTATGAAAAATAATGAAAATAATATACATAGTTGCAATAGTTTAACAGCCCATTGTATCCAAATCATGCGAAAAACATACACCACTCACATACACAAAGTATATAGGTATTATATAGAAAGCCATTTAAAGTAAATTAAGTGAAAACCAAATAAAAACGAGAAAAGAAAAGAAAATCGTAAATATACATAGTTAAAAGAATAAAATGCTTATAAAAATTGAAAATATTTGTTCTTTTTTACATAATTAGGTATTGAACTCATCATCATCAATGTGGTCCACCAGCTGCTGGGCTTCCGAAACTGGAGGACAAGGTCACGTAACCGCGACTATTGGAGGTCAACGATTCAGGCGGCCAAGGCCCGACGTCGATGATGATCATCATCAATGTGGCACGATAGCCCGACGTCGGGACTTGGCCGCCTGTATGAACGAACGTTGAAGCTAAACGATCTTCGATACTTCCAGCTTAACGTACAATTGATACAACTCATGGTTGTACCGAATACACCATTGATCTCGCTCGCGGACGGCCCGGAAAATTCGCCGAATGACCTTTCGTTCGAATCTGTCTAGCAAAAATTGGTATTGAATTAAAGAATTAAATTGTTATCGTCGCAGGTATTTTCGATTTCAGAACAGGAGCCGCCATACTAATCGATCTATTGTTCAAGCAGCACCACAATTTGTCGAACGAACTAATGACGAATAATGCCTTGATAATATGAATTCAAATATCAGAACAGAATTGATCGTCCACTTATTGGTCCTTGATATTCACATAGTTATAGTTACGAAATGTATCAATATGACGAAAAATTACCATTATTACACATTTTCGTAATTATCATGTGCTGTTTGTTTACCGCATTACAAATCCATATTTATGTGTATCGTAGTTGTATCTAACGAATTTACACCATCCGGTTTAGACCTTGAATAAATATATTTCTCCCTATCGCGACCAGCGACATCTGACAATTTTTCATATAAGCTCGTATGTTGTCTGGACTAAATGAAACGATGAAATCGGAACAATAATTTCCTTTTTCAGAGAATTGACATTTACGCATACGCTCGCAGCCGGTGTTTAGCTCTTTAGTATTTATTATTATGCAATAGATTTTGGATTTATTTTACAAAATAGTGGTTGAAATTGGCACAATGTTTTGTGAGTAATATGTATAACGTGTAATTTTACTTTATCCACGTAATAAATTGTACGTCCAAATCCAAACCCAAAGCAAGCAACATCGCCAGTGGAAAGTGAGTGCTCTGAAGGGAAATTTTGTGGTGAGTTCCTTTCGGTAAACCAAAGTTTTAGATACGTATTAGTGTTGTGGTTTACTTCATGAAGAAAACCGTTAAAAACTCACATGTGCTGAAAATTATATTTTTTTTAGATTCTATAAAGCTCATTTTGGTTTGGTCTTTGGCATTGATGATTTATCGATTTGTCGAGAATTGATGAAATCACCTGTTGGAGGCAATGGGGATGTGTCATTGCATTTATGAAATTAAAATGAGGTTGAAACGGTCAATAGAACGGTGCGGAAATGTACATTTAAACGGAAACATAAAAAAGGAAGGAGTCTACTCATTTGATAAATAAATTAACAAAGTTGAGTTGGATTGGCTGATTTCAGACTATAAGACGAAACCGGACGGGTAAACTTGCAAGACAAGAGAGCTTTTGTAGTGGCCAGCAGACAAGCATTGTTCATTTCAAATTGTAAGAACGAGTCTTACGAAAGAAAAAAATCGTGACACGATTGTTTTTCTTTCGTAGGAATCGTACGATCGATAAGACGATTGCATCTACCAATAGTTCAGGCGTTCTGCAAAGACAATTAGCGCGTGTTTTACTTGCATTTTGATCTTGTCGACTCGTCACTTCATTGTACACTAACTTTGGAGCGTGCATGGCAACATTTATACATACTTGCTGTGTGATTATTGTCCGCCGGTCCGTGTTTTGATCGGATAGTGTGAAATGATCATACGATGGTTCTTGTCGTGCAAGTTTACCCGTCCGGTCGTTTTCTTACAATTTGAATTCAGCCATTACTTTGGCCGGGTTTCTGATAGCTCCTATTGGCTGAATTCAAATTGTAAGACAAAACCGGACGGGTAAACTTGCAAGACAAGAACCATCGTTCTTACAATCTGAATTGCACAATGCTTGTCTGCTGGCCACTACAAAAGCTCTCGCCGGGTGTTTGTTTGTGCTAATAAACGGACGGCGAGAGCTTTTGTAGTGGCCAGCAGACAAGCATTGTGCAATTCAGATTGTAAGAACGATGGTTCTTGTCTTGCAAGTTTACCCGTCCGGTTTTGTCTTACAATGTGAATTCTCCCATTCAGTACCTGTCGGCTGATTAGTCTTATCGCGTAGAGAAGACACACACCATATTTAGAAAGCTTTTCCATTGTATTGAATGGAATTTTTGTTTATTTTGCGTAGCTACGCCATATTTTGCTTGTTTAAGCCATCATCTTAGATTGAAAAAACATTGCGCACTTTCATCCAACAGCGTAAATAAGCAAAAGATAACATAACTATGCAAAATTTACAAAAAAATCAATTCAATATAATGGAGAAGCTTTTTGAATATTGTGTGTGTCTTCTCTGGGCGATAAAACTAACCATTCTATAAGATCTACGAGAGAATGGGCCTTTGTATGGGAGGTTCCTTGGTTTTAACGCGATTGAGCTAATTTTTGGTGGGTAGTAGTAGGTGGGGTAAGGTGACCAGACAGAACCCGACTTATTTTGGTAACACCATGCCCTCTTTTTATCTTGGGAGGAAGAATTTCCCTTGGGGACCTGAAAGCGTAATATACCCAAAAAAAAACGAGACCGAGTTCTAATCGTGCGAATAGCACGATGAATGTATACCCTATACCCATGTACAGACCTAGAAGACATGCATTTTCATGTTTTTTTTTGTAGGAGAGGGTATAGATGGGTCGGACCAGGCACATTTTTAACATCTTATCAAGGCATCCAACAGCTACCATTTGATACTAATTTGAAGTTCTTCGCGACATTCTATCAAAAGATGTTGCTGATTATAACTTTGTAGGGGAGGTAGGAGTAGGGGAAGCGGGACCTACTCCACTTTTATTGACCAAAATTTTAAGTCGATTGTATCGAAAGTTATGGCCGAATTAAAATATCAAGAAGGGGTAATTTGTATTAAAGGAAGGGAAACCCTTGGTCCGATTTGGCTCATTTTCAATACCGTCAAAGATTTTATCCAAACAAACATCTGGCCATTTCAAACTGCTAGCTTCATTATTTCTGGAGTTATCCTGCGAACAGACAGACAGACAGACATAGGAGTAGGAGACCCTGATCATAGGAGTGGGTGGGGTAAGGTGACCAGACGTACAACATTTTGCTGTACACTTCATCATTTTGACCCACCACAGAGTATCCAAAAGCGTACAGCAAAATGTATAGCATTTTCAATTGTTTTCACAAGATTTATATCTTTCCCATCAAAAACCATGGAAATGATCGACACGGAGGGCCTTCCTATCATTAGAAAATCACTTTTGTGAAGAATTTTTATAAAAATTCACTTAGCCTTGAAAATTATTGTACTTGTTATTTGTATTTTTTTTCGATTTTTTTTAAATTTTGCAGCTTTGCCTTATTTTGGAATAATATTATAAAAAATTCGTCTTTAAAAAAATGTTAATTGTGTTTGTAGACAAATCACCTGAGATGTGTACAAAATTTCCTTTTGCATAAAAATTTGTATAAAATTTTGCTTATGTGAAGGTCTTTCAAACTGTTTATAAACACACACACACACACACAAGTCACACAATCCGCAAAAACGAGTTGAGTGTTACTGCATTGAAAGTGATATTAGTTTCCTATACACTGAGACTCTTTCCGATAGAAAATCCTCCCCTTAAATCCTATCATTCGGTTAATAAAATTTTTTATATGAAGATCAAAATCACAAAGTTTAATGAAAATACTGAGTTAATGAATTAAGATCGTTATATGGAAGTTTGTTATAGAGAAGTTTTACTGTATTTGTTACTGAACCTTTTATGGATCGTGACGATTTTTTGATTTTTCTAAGCAGAGTCCCACCAATTAGCAATGCATGTACAGCATTGGTCATTCAGACATCCGGTCACCTCAAGGTAGGGTTATCCATTTAGACGTTGGAAAAGTACAGCCCTGCCATTTGACAACTCTGTCAAATGTAAACGTGCAGCAAACCAGTTTTTGTTTAGTTGAAAGTTGGCCATTTCACAATATGGATCCTTTGACCGTCGCACAACGCGCTAAAATTGTTGTTACCAAAATGGTGAATCTCCAGTGAATACATTTCGCGCTTTACGACCGGATTATGGTTATTATAATCAGCTCACCCAGCAAACAATGACCAATACAATACGAAAACTGGGTCGATTACAGACGTTGTAAGGCCTGTGCATCATCGTTTTGCCCGTTCGACCTGCGCGGTAAGCTCCCTAAACGTGTAATTTCGCGTTTATGTGAACAATCCTCAAATTATGGAGCACTTGTGGGAACAATATTCGACAAATTATGGTCGAATTACGACCCGAATTATGCGAAAAAATAATCGAAAATGACCTCAAAAGGATCGTGTTCTGTGAAGGGCATTTGAATGTGATGTGTTTCACATACATATAATGGACGGTGCCATTAACAAACATTAAAATGAAACAAAAATATCATCCAAATCAAAACGGATAGTGTGTTCTTTTTCCCCAAAGGAAAATGGATAACCCATTATAATGGTGCTCCCAATAAACTTCTTCTTCTTCTCAGTAGTCAACGACTCAATTTTCGGCATAAACCATCTTAAACTTAACTTGAATACTCCCATCAAATTTCATGGTTTAAGTTGAATTTTTGTTCTTAGACAAATATGGCGCATTTTTAAACTGTCCAAACTGAAAATACATAACCTAATTTATATTGGATAAGAAGTCAACACAAAAACTGCAGTACCCTAATTTATGTTATATTCTAACGCCTATTTTTACAAGATAAGGTCTACGGTATTATACTCTCGGGAGCAAAAAAATCGACCTACCCCAAATGCTTCCGTTCTAAACACGATTACTCAAAAAATAATAAACAGTCTGTTTTTGTTTTTAACTTTGTAAAATCAATAAAAAAAACATTATTATTAAACTGTGTTAAAACTTTTTCCCTTCCAATTTCAGTTTTTGAGTTCTTGTGTTTTAAAGCACAGCGTTTGGGGTGGGTCGATTTTCGGATTTCAATAAACTAATCGGGGGAACCGTTAGGAATTCGACACATACATACATATGTAAGTTTAGAACAAGTTTATAGAAAATTGAATGGGCTTTAATCAAAGCCATTATTTCAAAGCCCGGAACCAGAACACGCTCATAGACTTTGACGACAAATCATAGGCTTGAATAGTTGGAAAATTTACATTTCGGTAAAGGCAAATCGGGAGTGTCGCGGCAAACTTTACACCAGTGGTTCTTATCCTTTTGCACATGAGGGACCAACTTGATCAAATTCGTTAGTTGTTGCGGACCACCAAATTGCAATGTAAATTACCATCATGGTCTGGCCGGAAAAGAATAGATTTTCAAAATATTCATCGCCTTAAACACCTGAACTGTTTACCTACAATTATGACAACCCTCAAGTCTATAAAGACACGTAGCTACTCCACATAAAGTGAACATTCCTATCAAGCACTCGGCCGTCCTTGTTTTCTTGCACATCGTTCGTCACCTAAAAAAGAAGCACATAAAACAAATTTGGCTGTCCTGCTCAGTCAAAACGGATACCATCCGCTTCCAGCCTTCAAGTTTCTAAAGTTAAGATTGAGCTGCGTGAAATTCGAGAATTGTCGTATCGGCTTATGAGGGAACAACAGCAAAGGCTTCGCGGACCACCTAGGGTCGCCTCAGGGACCACCAGTGGTCCGCGGACCACCGGTTAAGAATCGTTGCTTTACACGAAAAATATTGGTTCCCGGTCGATTTTCCACGCAAAAAGTGCAATGTGTAATGAAGTATGCAAAATGTTTGTTTACATGCGCTGTGCTTATGTTAGAGCATTGTGCAACGTATAGCCTGTTCATATAGGCTTGATTTGTGTGCATTTATTGCTGGCTCCGGGCTTTCCAATATAGGTGGCTTTGGTTTTAATACTGCCATACAAACAATATTGGTAGGATTCACTGTCTCCGAGATATTCCCGAGATAAAGGCGAAAGCCCTCAAAAAGCAAATCCTTTTGCCCCACCCCTTCCCACGTTATCTCACTCCCCACGACCTCTTAACCTCATCTTATAAATCCATGAAATAAAAAACCGTCCACAATGTCTGTCTTCACAGCGTTTGGGGTGAGTCGATTTCGTTGCTCCCAAGTGTATATCAATGCAAAAGAAATTTTAGTTTGTAGTTTTTTCCGTTCTAAGAATATTTTTTTATGTTTTTGCTTGTCCGGTCAGGAATTAGTGGGCCGTCCTCAACAATCCTGCAAAAAACCAAAGATACATGATTTTTGTCGATCAAATATTTTTGGATGATATAGTTGTCACATTTTAAAAATTGGTGGAATTTGGTGGAAGTTTGGTTTGCAGAGTAGATAGATCGACTATGTTTGAAGACGCTGACTGAAATTATTACATGCTGTTCGACTATAGCCAAGGAAAACATTTCCTTTGATCGTTTCCAATGCGGCTTAACCCTTAACTACATTCGTGGCGGACTAGGGTCCCCCAAGGTGAACATTTTTAGACTTATCTCAAATGCTTTAAATTTGATGCGGTTGAACTTTCGCGTATTTGTAGCACTACCTAAGAGCTTGCAAACAGAAAAAGCGCAGGACAGCAGCTTATAGGTTAGAAGCTGTATGCTCTTGGGGGACTTAGGTCCCCACGAATGTACTTACGTAAGTAAACATTTTTTTGGACTTCCGATATATTCGCAATTTTTTTATTGTATTTTGCAGTTTTGATTATAACTTGACATTATAGTAAATAGAGAATATATTTTACTATTCCAATGGAAGTGAAATCAAGACGACTTTTGCAAAATCATTCAATTTGATGTACTAGGGCCGGAGGTCGAACCATGTATGGCTTCGGATCATCACAATCAAATGCAATCCCTATTTTTCGATCTTTTGAGTCCAGAACAGTTTCTTAATTATTTTAGGAATTGCAGATAACTTGCAAGAATAAGAGGTGGTAGCTGTTATCGCAGAACGACTGTACCAATTTCTAAGGAAAAATTCATGAAAAACTGGCCGTTTTTTCCGCTTGTAATTTTCAAGATTTTTAACTATATTTAAAATTATTGTTATATTTTTCGGAACATTACGCTATCAGCTTCGCAAGAAGAATTTTCTTGTTCTTGTTATCGACACTAGCGACACTTATCTTACCGTCCGCCATATAGCGGACATATAGCGGAAAATATCGGAAACACAAAAGTTCCCCCTATGAGAGCGGATAGCAGAACATGCCCTCCGCCAGACTCTTATGCGTCGGTCGTCACAAAAAAATTTTACTTTGCACTCATCCGAGAAGAGCACCTTGCGCCATTTTTGCATGTCCCATTGGATATGTCAACGAGCAAATCTTAAACGATTGGTACGATGCGTCCTGGTCAGTTGTGTTCTGGTAACACCTCTCCGTGACCGTTGTTGGTCTTCGTGCAAACGATTTCTGATTGTTTGAGGGCTAACAATGGTCCCAATCGTCCTTAATAGCCTACTTTCTAGTCCACGAGCACTAATGGTATGGATCCCGTCGCGCACAAAGTCTCACATATCGGTCTTCTGCGGGGGTGGTTATTCGAACTCGGCCTGAACCACGATGACGGGAGACACTTCCTGTCTCCTGGTAACGGTTCCAAAGATTTTGAATGGCTCTTCGCGAATACCGTAATTGCAGGGCCACAGAACGTTGCGAACGACTTTCCTCCAACATTTCTAAGGCTCTGGACGAAGCAGTTAAGTTTAAATGGCGCCATTTCGGCGCCATTTCGGCTTTCTACATCTTTTTTTAATTGAGTGCTCGCTAAAAAAACCGCCCCTAAATTTGGAGCCCCAGCAGCAGCATTGTTTAACTAATTGAAAATCCCGCCACAGTAAAGTTCTAATAAATATTTTATGGTGATTATGCTGTCAGATAAATCTTGATAAAATTGTATATGCTACATTATACATTATACGCAAAACCATAGGCTTATGTGGAAATTTTGATAATGACAACATGTACTGAAAACTTTGTATTGGATATTTTTAACTCTTGTGATTTTCAAATAAACTGTCACGCACTTCTAACCAACGGTGTCCGGACGTGAAACGGTATTGTTAATCGTGAAAATCTCTATAACGATGACGTTCACTTAAAACTTTTGTATTGCAAATTTGTAGTATGTATTTGATTTCACTTAAAACCGTAATGATGGAGTAAGAGTAAAATGATGAAACAAAATTTAACCATACTAAAATGTGCCAAGGATATGATGTATAAACAAACACATCATGTTAACAAAAGATAGAGAAAACTGCTAAAATCGAGTTTTACCAGCATTTTTTCCAAACAATAATGGTTTTATTTTTAATAAAAACAATAATAAAAGCAAAGCAACTCAAACAGATTAAGATAATCTCTACTCAAAAACTGCCTGATATTATGTTTAACAATAAATAATTTTGGACTGCCTGCAATGTAATATCATTTTTAAACACGCGTTCTGGCACTCCACAAAGCCTATAATTTTGCGGAAAATTTATACAATTTTTCTATAGGGTCCTGTCTCATGAATTATTTACAAAGGCAAAATACCGTTTGACCGATCCAGATTGACCACTTGAGATATGACTCGTACACACTAGCATATATGTATGTGCAAAGAATAAGGGAGCTGCTTTTGGCATTACATACATATACATACATTTGTATGCCCCACCGACAAAAAAAAACGTTTTTATAACTTCAACTTCCGCGGTTCCCGCCGTTATTCACGGTCATTTTTGTAAAGGTGACTAAAAGAACGGGAAATACGTGGCAATTACAAAAATATTGTTATCCTGAGGGTTCCACTCTTGGATTTTTGGCTAGAAACATACATTTCATCTTGACATGCAATTTTTTCCACTTCTCGCGATTTGTTCGCGTCGTGCCAAGCTTTTATTTCTACATTTATAATATTAAAAAAATGAAAGGGTTATACACTTCTTGCATGATATCCTTTCATGAAAGGACTGCGGTCGACTTGGGGTAGACAGGTGGCCTGATAAAGTTGTTATTGGGTGCGAATATGAGTCGTTGGGTCGTCGAAATAGTGGTGTTTGCCATATACGTGTAGTTGATTTTCTGTTGCTCTTTTCCGTTCTAGTGACCTCCAGTAAGGAAGCAATTGATTTTATGAGTGTGTGTTCATAGCACACATATTTGGCGGACATTATGCGTGCCGTCAGGACATCGAGGCATATTTTGTTTGTAAATGAAATTGTACATTTTTATGGAATCTGCACAAAGCATGAGATGATGTCATGCTGTTTTATGAGTGCATTACCTAAGTGTAATATATTCATAATGAGTGGCAAAGATTTATAAAAAATATTATACGCGTACCAATTGGGGTAGTAATATAATAATAAAGTTTAGGTGAGAAAAATTTATTTGATTTATTTGGTAAGCGATAAGATCATTGAGTAATACCTCAGTCGTTTTTGTGCATTTATGGCACCAGTGGGATCCCTTCTGCACTAACCAAACAAAACGGTAGGAATGTGAGAAATGTAAGCATTTTTCAATTTCAATTGAAAATGCAACTGGGATTCCTAGTTATTACCTACAGACCTATCGAAAGCATTAAGTAAAAAAAATTGAAATCAGTCTTATCAATCTTATACCATTTGGCTACCTCTATTGCCAAACTAAGTTAAATAGTTAAGTCAAAAAATTGCTGATCTAATGTGTGTGTTTTGCTACCATAAATCATTGTGTTCTAGCCCCCCTAGGACTAGGTCCTTGTGACATCAGTCAAAAAGGTTGTGTAATTCGACAGAAATCTTTGGTGAGTTGCGACACCACGTACCTAGCAGCGCAGGGAGGCCCCTGGTATGGTTGATACGCCATGGCGTGGATCTGTACAAAGACCATTCGGGCGATAACGTTCCCGAGCTGCCTAGTTATGTACGGGTAGCTCTTGGCATGACCGACCTCCTCCCATGACTTACGGGAGGGAATTCATTAAAGGCCGAGCACGATAAACGGTGTTCCCTGGTGGGGGGTTCACCATACGGTTAATCGTGTGGGCTTCGGAGCTGGCAGCTTTGCATAACCCTAGCCTCGAAGGGGCTAGTTAGGGAAAACGGCCTTGGTGGAAGATGCCTACGCGCCAATATCTAACTAGTTTGTGGATTGATGACCACACGGCCCGAATCGCATTGCTGACTAGTAGACTGAAGGGGCCGCCCGGTTCGAAAATTAAACACGAAAAAAAAAAACAGTAAATTGAATTGAAGTGAAATATAATAATTTAAGGTAGGTATTTAGCTACCTTGACTTGAAGTGAGGTTGACTATGCAACATTTCAAGACTTGAAATCAAAGTTCACTTCATTTCAAGGAAGGTTCATAAATTCGAGATTACCTTGTGAAGGATGCGTTGATATGAATTTTTAAGAAAACGGATAACAATTTTTAATTAATTTATTTATTTTCCGTTAAGGTCTAGTAATTTTTTCATTACAAATAATTAGGGTTTTTTCGATTTTCTTTTTTTAAAAAGCCCTTATAAAATCGTTTTTGTCCGTCCGTTTGTCCATCTGTCCGTCCGTTCATCTGTTCACTAAATAACTCACGAACGGCTCAACCGATCATCATTAAATTTGGTATGAATGTGTAGACTGGTAACAGTTGACGTTAAAATTGAAAATTACCTTAGTGATTTTGTCGCGCGCGCCGAATCGACGAGTATTTCCCCTTGGAAATCGGGTACCATTCTGAGGCGGGCGATCTCAAAATTGTTTTTTTTTTCTGGTTTTTGGCCTTGAACTTGGAATCAGCGACCCAAATTACCTTAGTGTTTCCGCCCCGGTAATTCGGCCTATGTATTTCCCGAGAAAACGGGAGTATAATTTTGGGGCAGGCACACCAACAAAATTGTTTTTAGTATCAACCAGCTACCCAAAATTTATTTAAGTATTTCTACCAGGAGTATGAGTATAAATTTGTATTTCATTCTGTCTGTCCGTCTGTCTGTCTGTCTATCTGTCCGTCTGTTGCGACGCGTTTTACTCGGCCAATTTAAAAGCGATGAAACTGAAATTTTGCACAAATGCTTCTTTTTGCTGCAGGCAGTTTGTATGTTTGAATCGGTAAAATCAGACAATGGGGTTATGGGGCTGCCATACAAACCCAACTACCCAAATTAGGTTCTTCTAAGAAAAACTTTTTTATTTGTGCACCAATTTCAACAAAATTTCACACAAACGTTTTTCTCTTGATGACACAAAACATATCTAATAATTGATCAAATTGGATAATGGGGTCATGGGGCTGCCATACAAACCTAACCCCCCTAATTAGGTTCTTCTAAGAAAAACTTTTTTAATTGTGCACCAATTCCAGCCAAATTACACACAAGCGTGTTTCTCTTGATGACACAAAACATATCTAAGAATTGATCAAATCTGACCATGGGGTCATGGGGTGGCCATACAAACCCAACCCCCATTGTGTTATTCTAAGAAACATTTTTTGTACCAATTCCACAAAACTTTGAATTAATGTGATTTTACCAAAGCAATAAAAAAGTTAAAAACGAATGGAATCGTACTGTGGGGTAATGCACCCGAAGCCCCAATTAAATTTTCCGAGTAAATATTTTTATTTGCCCAGTTATTTCAACCAAGCCCAAAACTTTTGTCAAGACGGAAGAAAAAGAATGAGGAGGGGGATTAAATACAAGTCATAGGTACGTCCGAAAAAACTTGTAGCCCATGGAGAGCGAAGAGTATCCAAATTTCGGTAGCGCCCGAAATTAGCCTCGGTCCCCGGGGGTTGCCGAGCGTAGCGAGCAGGGGGCGAAGCCCTCTAGTTAGTTATTGAATTTGCCCAAAAGTCGGCCTCTTTTTCGGGTTCGCAATAATCGATATGTACTGCATATTTTCAGAAACTTGTCGTCTTTAACTTTTCCCACCCGAACCCCGGCAGCCGCAACTCCATTTTGGGTATGGTACATCCGAGTTGTGCTGCACTGCATATTTCCCATGTAAATGTTGTTTATCCTTAGAGTAAGTATAGGACTGGAGGTAATATGTCGAATTTCGAGAAGATTTCTACTGTTTAATTTTTAAATAATGAGAAAAGGTGCCCCGACATTTTGGTGTAGTGTACGAAAAGTGCAGTAAGATTATAAATGACAAAATAGTTGTATTAGATCAGTTGTTGCCGTTATTCTCTATAATATCTTATCCCATTCCTTAAGTGTGAGAGCCAGTCCATCTACTACCTTCTTTAAGGGAACTACATGACATCAGCTCTGAACTAACAATACCCCCGCCCGAACTATTCGCGCTGCGTCCGTGTAAACACCAAAATCCGCGGCGGAAAATTCGCTGCCGCGTTGGTGTGAGAACTACTTTAAAAAGATTTCAACCTGGAAAAATGGTTTGATTCGGTGTAAATTGGGGTGTGCCTAAAATGCGGTTTTCCCATCATACAAAATGATAATCATCCTGATAAAAAATAGTACAAACGTTAAAGTCATGAGGATACTTCCAGAGGAAATAAAATACAAAATAACGGTGGCTAGTAATAAGTGATATCGATTTTGAATGTAATTTAAGTTAATTTCGACCCAAGCTCCCTTAATCGCTTACAGAAGCTGTTCAGTGTTATTAGGCTGTCACCTACTGGTATTAGATCTTCCGGTACATTACGCTTTCAGGTCTCCAAGGGAAATTTTTTGATGTTTCCGATATTCTCCGCCATAAAGCGGACACATAGCTTTATGGCTGACGGTGTCGCTAGTGTCGATAAGAAGAACAAGAAAAATTTCTCTTGGGGACCTATATTACCGATCTTCCTTGTCATCCCCATCCATTTTGATGATATTTATATCTAGGAAGTAGGTCGGTCTTTCAATAACCTTGATGGATTTCTTTCGAAACCATAGTTTTTTATCAGCCTTCCTTTATGGATGGGACACTATCTTGTTAAAATCTGTAAGGAGGTGCATAGAAAATGTTGATAATATTAGGCGTTAAATTAGACAGAATATACTTGTAAGCCTGGGCATTCTGAAAACTCCAAATTTCCACGAGCTCAATAGTTCCACACCTAGATTTCAACAAGATAATGTCCCCTATACCGCGACAATTCTTGCTTTTGAGTGATGCGTCTACAAATTTAATTCTTCCTTGCTCAATTCGTGACAATAATACCTAAATCCATCTGGAGCGACAATATTGATTTTTTTTTTCGTCAGAGAAAATACCGCGCTTCCAATCATTTGTCTAATCCATACAGCTTCTACATTGGGGTTGAATATCTAGTATGAGTATGAGTATTAGACGACTCTTACGACGCGCTTATTACTATAGAGCTTATGGGAATTAGGTGTTTTCAGAGCGCCCAGGCGTATAAAAATATTTTTTCTAATGTACCTAATGCCTAAGTTTACTGATATTTTGCATGCAACTCCTTTAAGATTTTACGAAGATAATGGACCCAATCATGGAGCAAGGCTGATAAAAGATTGTTTTCAAGACCATCTATCAACATTATGGAATGACCATTATACTCTAGAATATTAAGCATCTAAAAGGTTTGGAAATGAATGACAAGGAAGATCTATATCTACCGGTACACGGTAATTGAACAACACTGATGAGCTTCTGAGCTCGTACCATTTAACGGAACTCGTTAGCTGCCACATTCTCCAAAGTAAAATTATCTTTATGTACTGTTATATTTTGTTTTATTTCTTTTGGAGCTATCCTAAGGACTTGTTTGTACTGTTTCTAGGAATTCTCTTAAGAAAAACCTAACAGGACTACATATTCTAAACTATGCAGGCTATAAGGCTACTCAAAATATTGTCACCAGGTTTGAACAAAATACCGTTATGACATAGAGCCATTTTCCAAGCGGAACTCTCCTATTGATTGGGAGGTTATGTGGCTTGTTCTGCTATCCGTTCTCATAGGGGGAACTTTTGTGTTTCCGATATTTTCCGCCATGTGACCGCTATATGGCGGACGGTAAGATAAGTGTCGCTAGTGTCGATAAGAAGAACAAGAAAATTCTTCTTACTAAAGCTGATAGCGTAATGTTCCCAGAACAAAATAGAAAACATTTAGCAAAATGCGGCACAGTTGTCGGAACATACGCAACTTTACGTTTACGTTTTGGAACCGCACCCATTGACTTTAACTTTCTTGAATGTAGTCTGATTAGTGAAAGATTGAAGATCTTAGCTGTCGGTGGGTAGTAGGTGAAAAACTTGATGTGTTGCAAAATTAGCTAGTTCCCCATTCCATTTGAAACTTACTTAAGTAAATAATAAAAATGTTTCATTTTCAGAAAACCACGAAAAGACACTAATGATTACTTTGGAAGAAAATCCGAACGGACTTAGTCTTACAGATGACGAAAAAGGTAAATATTTGTATAAAAGTACTAGGTAAAAAAAATCTACTCAAAACCATTCGCGCTAATGCTTGCAAAAGTACACAATTTATTACATAATGTAGACTCTACTTCAAAAACAGCTCAAGCTTTTAGAATTTCTCGTAAGCTTTTAGAATCTCTCAAGCGGGAGTTAATTGTTAATTGTTTGTAGAAGGAGTTACGCTTAAGGTTAAAAATTAATTACCAGATTTTGGCACTTTAATGATAAGGTTTATAATTTATAAAAATTTTCAGCTGCCAAGAGATGTTTTCTGCGTTTTTTCGTAGAAGGTGATGAAGAGCATGTCGACGAAGATACATCGAACTTAGAGCCATTTTTACCGACCTGGTACGATGAGCGCAAGTTCAAACGGTAAAGTACCTAGACAAAATGTTATCTCTAACGGTTACATAATTTTGAATTTTACTGTTGCAGCGGACAGAAATATTTTTCCAATAATCGTGCTGCGATATTTGCTTCAAATATGATGGGTCTTATTAGTCTGCTAGCAAACTATAAGGGATTACAAATTCTAAGTGCAACAGGACGATCTAGTACAACGGACACGGCAAAAAGACGTTATGCTTCAACTGTTCTTCATACAGTGTGTTGGTATGAATGTGAACTAAGGCCAGGATCAGAGTAAATGCATTTTACTATATGAATACTTTATCATAATTGAAAGGATTTTTTTCAGATCTTGGTTGTCCTTGATGCAAGTGAGGAGGATGCATTGTGGTGCATCCAAGTCTTGCGAAAGTAGAAATATTGGATTTATAGCGCAAAGTGAAATGGCTGCAACACAATTCGGATTTATGGGGTATTTTATTTCCAATGATGATTTAAGTTTTTATAGAATGAAATTCAACTTAGACTTAAGACTCATTTGGGTAACAAATCTTCATAAATAAAATGAACAAATGAAATGAATCAAAGTCAAAGGCAAGGGTGGTTATGAAGTTTCATTACAAAAAAACTATCGGGATGTACAAAGAGAGCTAAATGTTGATGTCACTTATTCTTACTTTCAGGTTCGCTCTGATTCGACCACAAATATTTGGTATCAGACATGACAACGTCGAGGATCTTGAAGGATTCGTTCATTTCTGGGCTGTTATCGGACACATGCTTGGTATTAAAGACGAATATAACTTGTGCCTTCAACCGACACTTCGCATAGTGAAAATCATATGTCAAGCAATTCTACGCTATATTTTAGCACCGGCTCTTCAATTGGAAACACCTCAATTCAAACTCATGACAACAGCACTGCTGGACGGAATGAAGGATTTTGTGCCTAAAGTTTCGTACGACTATCAAATGTTTCTAGTTCGACGGGCAGCATGTGTTCCAGGCTATCAGCATAATGTCGATTGCTATGGAGAAGTTCTATGTCGCTCGTTATTTTCCGAGGATGAAGTTCAACAGTTGCGACAATTAAGGGTTCATCTTCCGAGCGAGGTTTATTTAAAGTTTGTACTTTTTAGTAAAGTACCAGTGTATCGTTTTACTAAAAGTAATGGCGAAACTAATGGAAATTGTAAAATATTAAACGAGAAATACCCGTCCGAGGATGTGATTGTAGAAAATGGAGAAAATAGGCCCATGGAAGGTGAATTCCAAACAGGGCTCAGAAGTTTTTTGAATTTAGAAGAAACGACAAGTGCGACTTTAACATTGATTGACTATGAAAAAGACTGGTATTCGTCATTGAATAATTTAAGGTTTCTTGAATTAACAAGTAAAGAACAGAAGGCGTTTATGTTCAGATGTAGACTTCGTAAATTTACTAATACTTTTCTTGGAAGGTTCATTATGGACTGCTATATCAGTTTCTTATTGTGGAGGATAAGAAGGTTTTCGAAAAAGGCTACCGTTCGATAATACTATTAACAGTTATAAATACCATAAATTATTACTTATTTAACTTGTCCCGTTTTTGTGTTAAATTTGAACAGTATTATTAAGTGCTTTATATTTGTAGGTCCTCAAGAATATTTTTATAGATATTTTGGATTTTCTTGATACGATTGACACCACAAAAAGAAAAAAAAATGCTGTGTATCGCCTTATGACGCCTTTACAATAAAACGCTACAAAAAATATTTAAACAATATTTTAATTTAATTCAATTATTCGCACATTCACTCTTTTGGCATAGATTTTATGGTTATTTTTACATATTCGTTTAAAATGTTTTTTTGGCGATTTTGTTTGTCGTAGCCTTAATTATCGTTTCGTGATCGTAAATAGAGAGTTATCTCAAAACCACATGTGCAAACACATGCGGTTCTAGCTTCTTCATCAAGGTAACAATATTCAAAATTACCTCCGCTTTAAATGTATGTATGTTTAAAGATTAGATCGATTCGAATCGATTAAATTAACTATTCAGATAAGTATAATTTCAAAAATTATATTGAATTTTTTTTTTGCTCAGAATAGTTTTAGAAGTTATCGGTTCTACACGTCACACAAGGTATACGGAGAGTGTGTTTTTCTGACTGATTTGTATCATATTCGCGATTATGTCTTTATAGTTAATAAATCATTAAAAAAATTGTTGGTGTTTTATCGAAGTTCAGATTAAAGAAAAATCGTTCGTATCAATTACGCTGCAGATATTTGTATTTTTGGAAATAGCAAAATGGAAATAAGTGCATCGAGTCCATCAAAAAGCTCGTTAATCGAAATAATTGTGTAGCTTATTAAAATTGATGAAGTTCAATATCAATTTTAATGTGATTTAACAACAGCAATAAGAACTGTGAATAAAGTTGGTTACACGTACATAGTTTATGAACAGGAAATCCAAAAATAGATCCAAACGATGTATGTATCAAAAAAAAAAAAATTTAACAAGAGTACTTGTTTTTTTCAACTGTTTTCAAAAATATTTGATGGCTTACATTTTTCAGAGTGAATAACGTGTGTGTTCTGTTTGTTTAAAATGAATAAGTTCAGTGAAAATCCTAATGGACTACAACTCTCCGAAGATGAAAAAGGTACTTACATACTTTGTATTTGGTATTTTAACAGTATAAACTTATTTTGCTTTCCTTCGTATAGAAGACGTTGGCGGAAACCTTTTACAACACAGTCGTTTTTATGAAATATCATATTTTTGTTGCAGTTTTCGATTTACAAAATCGACTTAATATATATGTATATAAATGATGAAGACGATATTCCTTGCCTAATTGTCACGAATTTGTTTGAGAATAATAATAATGATGATAACCCCCTTGGTAACCTTTGTCTCTTTGGTAACCTTAGTGACCTTGGTCTCCTTGGTAGCCTCTGTAACCTCAGTAGCCTTGGATCCCTTGGTCGCTTTGGTAACCTTAGTATCCATAGCACACTTGATAGCCTTAGTGACCTTGGAAGCTCTTAGTAACCTTGATGGCCTGTAACCTCGCAAACCTTGGTGTCTTTATACATCACATTAAACTTAATGTTATCCCTAACTTTGACATTAACCTTGGCCTAAAACTCAAACTCAACCTTAACACAAACCCTATCCTTTCATTTAACCCGAATAACTTTAACTGCCACCTAGCAATAAGCTTAACTCTAACATTTACCCTAAACTTCATTTTGACTTTAACCTTAGTACTAACTTGAGTCTAAACTTTTACTCCATCTCTATCCCGAACCCTAACATTCAACATAATCTTAATTTTCATTTCCATTTCGCATTTCATATACTTTATCAAAGGTCCCGAAAACCTGTTCAGTCCTGACTAAACGACTTCACCAAGCATTGATATCAGAGATAGCCACAGCTATTAGGACCAGTCTCTGTTTTAGTCACTTTATAACTAAAGAGTGCCCTTTTGGCTCGATCCACTATCACATCAGGATCAAGCCGAGTGGTACTTAGAAGAATAAATTTACATGCCAAAGTTTGTTAAAATTGACTTATCAGAATTCCTTGAAAAAAAAATGATTTCCAAAATGCCCTAATCACGAAACTCTGGTTTAAACACAACTGAATACACCGTTAGTCTAGTGCAGGGATGTCAAACTCAAAACCTGGCCCGGGCCAAATAAGACTCTCGTCAGGTTTAGGTGGGCCGCAGGACGAAAATTTCAAAAACTTTTCTATAATCGTATTACGAAAGTTGATTACAGAATATTACATTTAAAATGTGACAGAAAGTTTGGATCACTTTTGCGCAGTGATGATCCAGTTCGTGCCCCCCCCCCCTTGTGGGATCTGCTGATCCTGCCCCCTCCCCCTATGCCATGGGCAAGGAATGCTTTAATTTTGGACATAAGTTTCATCCAGGAATCCATTGCCGCAATTTAAATTGTTTGAACATTTGTTTGTGTGCAGCCCATATTTTGGAACTACTGAATTTTAGGAAGTATTATTTAAATTTCATGGTTTCCGCATCCTGCATTTCGTCATGAGCAAAATTGATATTGATATTACTGGAGCGACCAAAATCCGTAAATTTTATTTAAAAAAAACATTTAAAGACTATATCAGCCGTATCAAGAGTTTTTTATTTTTTTCCCGACCTAAAATATTCTCAGCGGTGTTCATCAAATGGATTTTGTAGCAGCGAATTAATCGACGAAAATACAATTTTTGCCATTTTGCAAAGCTTTGCAACACCCGATTACCTCCTAGTGTACATATTTCGAAAGAAGTTTGCAAGAAAACCATAATTAATTATGGCAAGCAAGCCCTAATTTATTAATAGTATCAATATTAGAGTTGTGCCCGCGCCCCCTTCCCTAGCCGCCATGCCTCCCTAGGCGGGCGCGCCCCCCGTTCGGGAATTACTGTTAGCGGCTTCGGGATTATCCGTGAGAACTTCCTCCTTTGGAAAATGTACTTCAAGAACATTAAACACTTAAGACAAGAAGCGAAAACGTGAAAATATGATTGAGCTTCAAGTAACCACTTTTTGTGAATAACATGATTTGGGACAGATGATAAAAAACGAGACCGAGGCTAATTTCGGGCGCGGCCGAAATTTGGATACCCTTCGCTCCCCCGGGCTAAAAGTTTTTTCTGGCGTTCCTATGACTTGTGTTCAATTCTCCCCGCTTGCATGCTTTTCCTTGAATTTTCACATAAGTGCCGGGCGAAGATTTATTGGGGGAAGCAGGGGACGTGGGTTTCTTAGAAGAACCAGAAACGAAGTGTGGGTGTGTGTGGGGGGGGGGGGGGGGTTGTACGGCAACCCTATGAACGCATGGCCTTTCCTAGAATTTTTACGTATGTTTGTGGCATCAATTTCTATGAGATTTGGTTGAAATTGGTGGACAAAGAACCTAATTTAGGGGTTGGGTTTATATGCCAGCCCCATGACCCCAATGGTCCGATTAATTTGATTTTTGCATATCTTTTGTAACATCAATCAAAATACATTTCCATGAGGTTCGGTTCAAATTTGTATGCAAATTAAAAAGTTTTTCTTAGTAAAATTTGATTTGGGGGAATAGGTTTGTATGGTAGCCCCATGACCACATGGTCCGACTCCATCTATTCATACATATGTTTTGTGTCATCAATAGAAACACATTTGTGTGAAGTTTAGTTGAAATTGGTGTATTAATAAAAAAAAAAATCTTAGAACTTAATTTGGGGAGCAAGGTTTGTATGACAGCCCCATGACCCCATTGTCCGATTTGGTCCATTTTTACATATGTTCCGTGCTATCACTAGAAACACATTTGCACGAAATTTGATTGCAATCGATGAGAAAATAAAAAAGTTTTTCTTAGAAGAGCCTAATTTGGGGGACTAGGTTTGTATGGCAGCCCCACGACCCCATTGTGCGATTTGGTCGATTTTTACATATGTTGTGTGTCAGCAATGAAAACACATTTGTATGGAATTTGATTGAAATTGGTGCATAAATAAAAAAGTTTTTCTAAGAAGAACCTAATTTTGGGGAGTAGGTTTGTATGGCAGCCCCACGACCCCCTTGTCGGATTTTACCGATTCAAACATACAAACTGCCTGCAACAAAAAGAAGCCTTTGTGCAAAATTTCAGCTCAATAGCTTTTAAACTGGCCGAGCAAAACGCGTTGCAACAGACAGACAGACGGACAGACGGACATCGTCCAATCAACTCAGCTCGTCACGATTATCATATATATACATATTTTGTATGGTCGGAGATGCTTCCTTCAATGCGTTACAAACTTCATGACAAAGTTAATATACCCTTTTCGCTTAGTAAGCGAAGGGTATAAAAATTAGCACCAGTCATCCAGGTCACCCACAATAACCAAATAGTCAGATTAAATTAAATTAAGCAGAATGGTGGCTTAAAGAGACAATAATTTGTTTGTGATATGGTACAAACTCATGGACCAATACAGCTTGATAAGTATTGGTCTAAAAATCAGGCATTTGGGCTGTGATTATTATGTTGTAATTTCACATCCAGGTGATTTAGTTAACAATTCCAAGATTTCTGTAGTTTTTAAAGCTTTGCCATTTTTCCAAATAAATCTCAATTTATGTTCGGTAAAGCCAACCAATTTTTTATTAACTGCATTTTGGGACAGAACAGTTTCATAAAGAGACTTAGTATTGTCCTGTACGAAAAAGATGAGCTGTCTTATAAAATCAAATAACCGACCTCAAATTGTTGGTAGTATTTGGAGAAAAAAATCTTAAAATAATCTTGCATAAGCCATTGACGAGTTTTAGTAATTTTTGTAGACTTGAGTTCAACGGCTTAATTTGTTCACCTTACCAATTTCAACATTTTTGTATTGATACACATTGTGCTGCTTCGACATGGCCGCGGGCCGCACAGAACTGCAAGGCGGGCCGCATGTGGCCCGCGGGCCGCGAGTTTGACACGTCTGGTCTAGTCAAAACCGTTTTGGCGCTTATATCTCCGGGGTTTTTCATTGTATCTTCATGAAATTTTCTACTCTTTGTAAGACGACGCGAACGACAAGCTGTACCAAATTGAAATACTTAGAACCAACTAGGGTCCGGGCTACAGGGGTCCGAAATCCCGTACTTGTTCCGTCGTGTAAACATATACATAGTCTTAGTCGCTTCTCACTTTTGATTTGTTCAAATTTCCTCGTTTTTCTATGGCGGGAGAGTGGCTCCCGCGTCTCTAGATTACCCTGATCTCTCACCCAAACATCATCACCAAATTTCGGAGAGGGTTGAACCCCATATGTACGATCGCCACTAGTTTCAAGTCACAACTTTATTATGAGTCCGTTCGACAAAAAAAATCAACCTACTACTACTACTGAGTAGTCTGGCTGGTCTACCAGTTAGTGCACGCACCTTCGGTGCATAGGGTCATGAGATCGAATCTCACCGTGAGCCATGGTGTTTTTTGAACTCACGAGCTTGTGACGGACTATGATCTCACTCAGATGTTAAACGAGTACCCATTTATGGGGATAAATAACACTGCTGAGCGTGATGCTGATTTCATTACATCAAGAAAAAGCAGATAAGATCTTGGAAATAGGATGTCACTAACACATCCTTCGGCCTTAGTACATAATGTTGGATTGTCGCGCCTGTTATTTTTTTTGCCATCCTGAGCGAAAAAATTGGAGCACGGGAAAGGGTTTATCGTGACTTTAAAGATACGTTGTCCTCGACGCGGCCGCACGACAGCGACTTGCTCATTCCATATAAAAACTCGTTTTTCTCTCAATTTAAAAACCAGTTTCTATATGGAATTTGCGAGTCGCTGTCGCTAGAGCCGCTGGAGTCGTGCCGAGCAAAACGTACCTTAAGGGTGGCTACGACAGCGGCAGTATCATATCTCAGGTCAAATATCTATCAGTTACCTAAAGGAAAAACCAAATTTACAAATAAATCAATATTTTTCATTCTTCTTTCAATGTTTTCCACATGATATAATTATATACTTTGTTTCACCCAGAAAAAATAATAGTTCATTTATAAATCTTGGGTTACTAATTACTAATTCTAATTGAATTTAAGAAAAAAATTTGCAAAAAGTATAAAGTTGTCGTTATTTTTTTATTGATCATTATTAAATGCACCCAAACGAATCATTTCGTTTGACCACCATGGTCCACACAAAAAGGTGAAAGGTTTTCAGAAACAACAAAATCAGACTTCGGACAAGAAAAAGAAAATCGAAAGTCAATTATTTAAGTGGACGCACCAGAAATGGTTTTCGAATAAAATAGCTGTGACACTAACGAACAACTCGCACGGAAAGAATTAGGTTACGACGATATAACGACCCCCGATGAAGATACTACACTATTTAGCACGGGGATACTTTAGCCTCCGGGATTTAAAGAGCAGACTACTCGACTTTGATTTTGAGTCGATAGGTCCACTACATTTTTTACCAAAGTATTAATTTTCCATCAACTTCATTTTTGCAGTCGTCAAAAAAATTCTACTCGATTGTACTCTAGAAGCGGAAGAATTACGCATCGATGAGGATATTCACAATATGGAATTGACTCTTCCAAGCTGGTACAACGATGTCATGTTTAAACGAGGTCAACAATATTTTGCCAACAATCGGACAGCTATCCTTGCTTCGAACTTAATTGGATTGATAGGCCTTTTATCATCTAACAAAGCATTGAAAACCCTCAGCGCAACTGGACGATCGAATACAGCGGAAACGGCGAGAAGACGATATGTATCAACTGTTCTTCATACAGTCGATTGGTATCAAGAAGAACTTGTTCCTGGATCAGCGTAAGGATATAATAAAGTTTTACCCTGGTAAGCGGAATGTCACAAATAACCGTCTTTTTTTCTATAGATCTTGGGAGTCCTTATCGCGAGTTAGGAGAATGCATTACAATGCATCAAAATTGTCCGAAAGAAAAAATATCGGATTCATTAGCCAGTTTGAGGCAACAAAAACTTTATTTGGATTTATGGGGTATGATGTTTTTTTTTTGTGTATGAAGCTTCTAATGAAGCTTAGTATCATGCTGTATGTTATTTAGTAGAAATATAATGTTTTCCACATTTTGCCAGGTTTGCATTGATTCGTCCACAAATCTTCCACATAAAACATGATAATGCTGACGAAATTGAAGCTTTCATTCATCTTTGGGCCGTTATTGGACACATGCTGGGAATTAAGGACAAATATAATATTTGTCTACAACCAACTAATATTGTGAAAATTACTTGTCAAGCATTATTGCGTTACATCATACTTCCAGCTCTTCAATTAGAATCGCCCCAGTTTAAAGTAATGACCAAAGCCATGCTGGATGGACTCAACGAATTCGTTCCTCAAATATCCTATGAATATCAAATGTTCTTAACAAGACGAGCGGCAGGCGTGCCAGGACATCAGCATAGTGTTGAACTCGAACGAGAAACATTATGTCGATCGATTTTAACGCCGGATGAAATTGAACAGTTTTTAAATTTGCGCAATAGTCAGGGTGAGGAGTATTGGGAATTGATGCTTTTCAGTAAAATACCTGTTTATGAATTTACCAAAATCAGTGATGAGGGTTGGAGACTTGAGGATGTTATTGTCGAAAATGGTGAGACGAGACCAATGGATGCCGAGATGAGAAGCAAAGTTCGTAAGTATATGGATCTAGAAGAATCGACGTGTATCACTTTGAAATTGATAGACTATGAAACAGAGTGGAAATCTTCATTGAACGACTCAAAGTTTTATGAATTAAAGTGGAAAGATCAAAATATTTTGCGATTCAGTTTTATGATTCGGAAATTAATGGAAACAAGTATAGGAAACTGTGTATACGACTTTCTTGTCAGCTGGACATTGAAGCGATTCAGGAACTTTGTGGATGGAAAATAAAAATAAAAAATTGTACTTCAAATGTCATTTGGCACTTTTATTATCAATTGCGATTTATTTAGAAAATCTTGGATGGTGTAGTGGTTAGCACACTCGTCTTAGGAGTTGAGAGTTAGAATCCATTTGTGGACGGAGTCAGTTTATTCAAAGTAAAAATACTCTTATTCACGTTTATGCGCATTTATACTTTTTTTTTTAGAACCATTGTCAACGGTTATTTTCAATTGACAATTGACTCTTTTAAAATGTTCACCATATATTGGAGAAAACGAATTTCGTCATCCAATAGACTACTCATGAGGAGCTACCTTGTCGTCTATTGGGTAGGTAAGGTAGCTCCACTGTTTTTTTTTACCGTTGACAATGGAATCTCTCTTTTATTCTAAAAAATGTTAGTTTATGTTTTTCAAACTCCCGTCCCATGTGACGGACTATGATATCACTCACATATTAAATAGCAGAGCGTGACAGTGAGCAGTGGCGGAGCAAATTCACTTGGGCCATCCCGCCTACTTCTTGAGTGGGCCCCCTACACTGAGAGAAAATGAGAGTGATATCAATCAAAAACACGCTTAAATCGACTCTTTTTATACCCTATACCCATAAGATGGTATAGGGAAAATTTTTTTTTCTTACGCCCATATTATGTAACACCTCAAAGGAGCCACCGTAGGTATGGCAAAGTATATATGTATATAAATGATCAGGGTCGGTCCCTGAATCGAATAAGCCGTGTCTGTCTGTCTGTTAGCACGATAACTCCCGAAATAATGAAGCTAGCGGTTTGAAATTTTGGTCAAATGTTTGTTTTGCTAAAATCTTGGACGGTATTGAAAATGGGCCAAATCGGACCATGGGTTCCGCTACCTTCCATACAAACTACCCCTCCTTGATATTTTAATTCGGCCATAACTTTCGGTAGAATATCGCTATCGACTTGAAATTTTGATCAATGTCTCATTCTGACATATACTTTGAGTTGATCGAAAGTGAAGTAGGTCCGACTACCCTTACCCCTACTTCCCCTACAAAGTTATATTCAGCCATATCTTTTGATAGAATGTCACGAAAAACTTCAAATTAGTATCAAATGGTAGCCGTTGAACGCCTTGACAAGGTAATAAAGATGTGTCAGGTCCGACCCATCTAGCCGTCCCTCCCCCACGAAAAATATGAAATTGAATATTTTGGGTTTTGCGTGCCTTCTAGGTCTGTACATGAATGTTTACACTCATCGTCCTATTCGCACGATTAGAGCTCGGTCTCGTTAAACATGATTTTATGATGACATAACAGTGTTTCTACTAAAATTAAGAACGTCGTACATAAAATAACTTTGCTAAGAGTTATTTTGATTGTTTATATTAGTATAGTGATTTTAGTTGAAAAAATGATGAAACCCAAACATAAAAAAAAACTGACTTTTGATGCCAAATTGCTCTATATGGTCTGACCGCATTACGCAGTAAAAAGTTAGACTCTTTTGCGCGTCACATATACACTGCTCGTCATCAGATTAGCACACCCCTTCGCATGAATAGTTTCGGCTGATTTCCAACCAAACTAAAAGAGCTAAAATTTCAAAATTATAACTGTTAATAGTCTATTCAATTCTGAGTTAATTAACACAAAAAGAATTGTGTTCACATTTTTTAATATTGATTTATAATTGTTTTTCGAAAAAGAACACACAAAATAGCAATTTAAAATTTGTCATCAGGATAGCACATGCAATTTCTTTTTTGTCTATCTTCCACAATTAAAGACGTAGGACCCCTAATTTTTTGTGGTTGTTTGAGTAAGATATTAACTTTAATATGAATAAGGGAAAATCATTATCTGCGGAAGAGGGATCAAAATTTAAGGCTTACAAGGAGTCAAGGTGGTCAAAAAGTGAAATTTCAAGAAAAAATTAATAAAAGTCGATAAGTTGAATCCGAATTCGTGTGTAATAAGTAGCGTTAAGATAAAAATAACAAACTATTCATGCGAAGGGGTGTGCTAATCTGATGACAAGGACTGTAATATATCAGTGCATTTCGCGTATGATCGTGTCCCTAAAAGATTTCGTATTCCGCAAGAGAAATTAGGATGGCCCCTGTTGTAAATGTTTGAAATTTTTTTTAAAAACTTAATAAAATAATTAAATCACATCTGACAATTTTATTTGATTGTCTTTTTGGTTCAACATGTTTTTATTTTAAATTAGCTGTCTTACTACATCATGTACGTGAATTTTAAGTTGATTTTGCATACGATACGAACACCAGCAATTGCAAAGTGTGTAAGCATTTTTTTTAGAAAAATTCTAGGCAAATCAATGAAAAGAACCGGTTAACCGGAAAACCGGTACTTGGAGTCCGGTTAAAACCGGACGGTATAACCGGCCTTGCAAAAAAACCGAAAAAACCGACAACCGGGTTATGGGCCGGTTTTTGACATACCTAGTTGGGAGTAAATTTTTTAAATAAAATAGTATAACTCCTATATATTCCTAAACTTGAAGCAAATTTGACCCTTTTCAACTTATAATTTTAGTTTACTCAAAAATTATATTAATTATAACCGCTACAGAATAAAACTATCCAGATACCCTTTTAATATTATACATTTTACATCGTTCGGGATAGAATAAATTGCATTGAATGTTGTTATAACATAAAAGGGTATAATCAATCCTACTATGTTATCAAACCTACACTGTCAACGCAAGAAACCCATTCAACCTAGAAATCTATTGATTTGTAGTCTGTCTGGTTCAGTGAACAGCGCGCTTGCCTACAAATCACAGAATTGTGGATTCGAAGCCGACTGCACTCGTATTACAATTTTTATTTTTTCGAGCAGTTTGTATAAATTTACTTATCAATTTTATACTATTGAAGAGTAAAATGGATATCAAGAATACTTATATAAGTCCTAGATATTAAGCTGAAGCAACATGCTTTAACAAATCAATTGCAAAATAGAAATGAGAGGGAATGGCTACGATGATGTACACTTCGTGAAAACTGAAGCATTGAAGAAAGTACCCCAGGCAGGGCACCACAGACACCGAACCGTAGGAATTAGAAAATGTATGCTAAAAATTCTTCCCCACCAAAACACTTTAATTTTTAACATTTTAACAGAAACAGAAGCATCTGGTTTAAAGACCTTTACAGCAGCCCAACACGAATTTACGGCCAAATTAAAATACACAAGCCCGATCGAAAAATCAGACCGATTGTTTCAAATATTTATCAATTCAGCGGCTTCCAAGACATCGATACCGCAACAACATCTCCTCAACTTATATCAACATAAGATGGGGTCACTTCACACATGACCAGACTTTCAATAGCAGTCCTTGTTTCCGAACAGATTCATGTCGAGATTGGGCTACCTTTCATGACCACCTCGTTGCCTCGACATAATCATAGCTTGTACTTATTCTCTGATAGTTCTTGTTCTTGAAACCACGAGAGTTCTTGTTCTTGAAACCACGCGTCTATGAAAATAAACTCAACCCGTTCGAAAAACGGAAAGGGTTCATCAACGAGGAGATCTGGCGAATTGAGAAGATGATGTGATGAAACGCTCAAAATAAAAAGGGAAAATTTAGTACTGCAATTTTTAGTATATGGTGTGAAAAAAGTTTGATGTGCTCACAGGGGGGAGGGGGCACGTGCCCCCTGTGCCCCCTGTAAATACGCCACTGTCTGTACCGTATAACCCCTTGTGGGGCTTGGTGCGTTCACTCAGCCATTTATAGGCTATTTCGAGTCAACGTTACGTTGCCTATCATTTCGGAGTGTATAATGTTGCAAGCACTATATATTTCCTATCCGCACATTTACGGAAATTTTGGACTACGCCGAGATTCGATCTCCGGACCTCTAGATTACTATATAGCATCGTAGAGTGCGATTATAGTTATACTTGAAAAGACTCAATTCAAACGAAATGTGGTATTAGTTTCACAGCCCTGATGGGCCCCTAATATTTTAGTCTTTAACGACATACATACAGTTCTGGAAAAAAAAGTTGCTCAAGCCCTTTTTTAGCCATAAAAGACAGTTAATGATAAAAGTTGGTAGGTATTTTTTGTTATTTGATTTATTGTGGCAGTTGAAACAATATTAAGACAAATTTTTACTAAAAAATAATTATATTTGTGATTCCGAGGGAGAAATTAGATAAAGTGAAAATAGGGATTTTTTTTACCTATAAAAAGATTGGGTATATTACGCTTTCAGGTCCCCAAGGGAAATTTTTCTTGTTCTTCTTATCGACACTAGCGACACTTATCTTACCGTCCGCCATATAGCGGATACATAGCGGAAAATATCGGAAACATCAAAAATTTCCCTTGGGGATCTGAAAGCGTAATGTACCGAATTCTCTCGTCGCCTAAATAAAGCTTAAATTTGGACTCGTCTGAAAAAATGGCTCCATCCCATATCTCCTGAGTCAATTGAATGTGCTTCTCAGCCCACCGTAGACATTTTCGCTTGACTTTTAATTGAAATTCCGGTTTATGCACAGGTTTAAGCGTAAGTAATCTAGCTTTTACGAGCCTGTTACTTACCATCCTCGCTGAAATTCGACTCCTAGTTGCTCAAACTAGATTAGAGCCTTTTTTCGGTTTAGAGGTGCCCCCCTCCCCCAATTTGTTTAAATGCCATGCCACAATGCGTTGAGGAATATCCATCCTTTGACCTATTTACCGAGTGATTCGATTTTCTTTCACCAAAACCAAAATATTACTCTATAGTTCTGGACTAAAGTGTTTCATTTTTCCATTAAATTCAGCCTCTTTGTGAAAACCCCCTAAATCAACCTCATTCATAAAATTCAAACTATTAATAGACCGTTTATACGTCCTTTGTTTTTATCTGGCCCACTGAAAAGTTGTAATTCCAATCTGACCAAAAACAACGAAGTTGTAAAAGTTACCCCGCCAAAGAAAAATTCATCTGCCGCAAAAAGAATACATATCACTCCAATCTGCCGCTCATATGTAATTTTGTTTTAGGTGTAAATGCTGGAGAAGTTTAAATGTACAGGACTACTTCCGAAAGTAATTTGCTGGGAGCCCTCAAAGTGACACTGCGTAAAATGTTAATGCTCCCACCAAATTACTTTAAAAAGTATTCCTGTACATTTAAACTTCTCCAGCATTTACACCTAAAACAAAATTACATATGAGCGGCAGATTGGAGTGATATGTATTCTTTTTGCGGCAGATGAATTTTTCTTTGGCGGGGTAACTTTTACAACTTCGTTGTTTTTGGTCAGATATCATATATTTTTGCATACTTAAATAGCCACCTAATATTTTTGTTTTGGGATCCTGATGTCCCAGTGTCCAATTTCCTAATGTCCTTATGTCCCAATGTCCGAATGTGCTAATATCACAGTGTCCCAATGGCCTAATGTCCGAATGTCCCACTACCCTAGTGTCCCAATGTCCCAGTATCGCAATATCCCAATGTCCCAGTCTCCCTGTGTCCCAGCGTCCCAGTCTCCCACCTAATGTCCTAATATCCCAATGGCCAATTGTCCTACTGTCCCAAGGTCCTAATGTCCCAATTTCCTAATATCCCAGTTCCCAATGTCCCAAATGTCACAGTATCCTAATGTGATAATATCCCAATGGCTCAATGTCTTAATGTACCAGTATCCCAATGTACAAATGTCTCAATGTCCCAATATCCCGATGTCCCAATATCCCAATGTCCCAGTGGTCAGTGTCCCAATGTCGCAGTATACCAAGTGTCCCAAGGTTCCAATAGCCAAATATCCGAATGTACCACTGTTCCAATGTCCCAATTTTCCCAGTGTACCTAATGTCCCAGTAGCCAAATGTCCCAGCGTCACAATGTCCTAATGTCCCAGTATCCCAATGATCCAACATCCCATTGTCCCAATGTTCTAATATCCCGATGTCCCAATGTCCCAATATCCCGATGGCCCAGTGGCCCAATGTTCCCACGTCCCAGTTTCCCCAGTGCACCTAATGTCCCAATGTTCTAATGTGTTAATGTCCTAATATCCCAATGTCCTAATGACCCAAGACCCTAATGTCCACATGTCCTTATATGCCAGTGCCCCAATGTCCCAATGTCACAACATCCCGATGTCTCAGTGGCCCAGTGTACCAGTGTCCCAATATCCTATTGTCCCTAAGTCATAATGTCCCAATGTCCTTATATCCCAGTGCCCCCATGTCCCAGTCCTCCAGTGTCCCAATATCCCAATGTTCCAATGTCACAATGTTCCAATTTCCCAATGTTCCAATGTCCCAATGTCCCAATATCGCGATGTTCCAGTGGCCCAATGTCCCCACGTCGCAGTTTCCCCAGTGTACATAAGGTCCCAATATCTGAAAGTCCTAATGTGCAAATGTCCCAATGTCCTAATGAGCCTAATGTCCCAATGTCCTAATATCCCAGTGCCCCAATGTCCCAATATCATGATGTCCCAATGTCCCGATGTCTCAGTGGCCCAATGTTCCTATGTACCAGTCTCCCAATGTCCTATTGTCCCAAGGTCATAATAATGTCCCAATATCCTAATATCCCAGTACCCCAATGTCTCAGTTTCCCAGTGTCCTAATGTCCCAATATCCCAATATCCCAATATCCCAATGTCCCAATATCCCAATGTCCCATTGTCCCAATATCCCGATGTCCCAATGCCCCAAAATCCCGATGTCCCAATGCCCCAAAATCAATTTTCTAATATCCCACTGCCCCAAGATCCTCGTCTCCCAGTGTCCCAATATCCTAATGTCCCAATGTCCCAATGTCCCCGTGTCCCAATGTCGCAGTATGTTTTAAAAAATTGTCAATGCGATGGGCCGAAAGACGCAATTGTTGGAAATCTTTTGTTAACTTTACCTATTATTTTACCGTTATTCCATCCACTTATCTAAATGGAAGACATTGATTCTTTAGAAGGACCACCAGAGGATCATTCGTTTCAAATTTCATAAAAATCCCATCACGGAGAGAGACAGTAGAAGCAAGTCTTTCTGCAACTGTAGACTCCAGTCTGAAATTGAGTTACTCGCTTAAGTCTGTGAGGGTGAAAATTTCACCGTTTATTGCATATATCTTACCCGTTATTGTGCCGATCAAAGATTTTTTTTGGAAAGGCACTAGAACAGGATACGTGAAATATTTTGATAAAAAAAAATTTTTGGGCGCTGTTGCCTGGAAGGCTGTAGCCTGATCAAACAAAAAAGCAAGTTGTCTCCGGTAATCATAGACTTGTTCGCTTTCGTTTTTCTTTTTCCTTTGGCGGGCGAGACGCTCTCGCGTCTCTTGATAACATTTAATAATATTGGGAAAATGGCCATTAAAAGGCTTGAGCAACTTTTTTCTTCCAGCACGTATATAGGCTGTACTAAGTTTGAACTAAGTTACCTAAGGAAAATCTGGGGAAAGACGAGGAACTTATGCGCCGTCCCTGGCAGTGAGTGTGATTCCACCTTTCTATTTAGATATAATTATTATTATACATTTGTTATTTATTTAAAGCATCTACACAATATCAAACTGTTAAAAATATCTCAATTTTAGATTACTGATATGATCTTGACCCGGTGTGATACGTTGGGGACATTTGGTTTTTTATAAGCATTAATTTTTCGCATCATTAGATGGTTGTATCGATTGCACTAAATTCACGCAGTTTTATTCGGAATTTACTTTTGTAATAATTTAACTGAACTTTACTCTCTAGCAAGATAATCAACATCATATATTATGAACAAAAGTATTTCTTATTGCAAAATTAGAGATAAGTTACATTCTAGCTATTCGATTGTTCGGTTTTCAGTTAGCATTTTTTCCTTAACGATAGTTGAATAAGTAAGACTGCAGTTCACAATTAGTATGCAAACGATGTGGTTGATTCTTAACAAATTACTCGCATATTTATGAATTTGTGATAATCGGAAATCGTTTTATTATTTTTATTTTCGGTAAGACTTACATTAATAAATATTGAATTGTGCAGTGTAGTGTTTATAATCTTTGTGGTCAACCTAACCCAATACTCCTATCCTAAGACCTTAGTTTGCAATAAGAAAAACCGGACAGTGGCTGCATTTTCCAAGAGGAATCTGTGTATAGGACTTATTTTTTCAGCATATCAGTAATAATATAATAACAGATGGACAAGCACGATAAAATGGTTTGAAGAATTCAATAATATTATGGAAAAAATATTAAGGTAGCCTGTCACCTACCTTACGTTCTGATAATTTCATTTCACTCATTTATAGTCCTGACACACCTAAACGAGTTTATGAACGAATGCAGTTTATGAGTCAAAAACGAGTTTAAATGCGGTTTATAACGAGGTTATATGCCGTTTGGAGTTTATGAAAGCTCTCGCAACCTTGTTGTAACCCGCAATTGGATGGAGCTTTCGATTCATAAACCGCATTATAACCATCAAAAAGCCCTTTTTTTTAACTAAGCTAGCGTAATAATTAGGTCAAAATGTCAATAATCATATAATGTGGAACCGTGAATATTGTCTGTCATATCTTGAGCATTAAAGTAGTTTACATGATAATGTATACACAGAAGTATGAATGCATTACAAGAATCTGTATAGGTAAGCGAAATATCTTCTAATTTTCAACCATTTTATTATATTCTCTTGTCTACCTTATTTTTAGGAACTACAAGATGTCCGAAGATAACTCTTCATACGGAGACGAGATCTAGGATTACTTGCGGAAGTAAGCCAATTTGATTCGTCATGAGTCGTGTTTCTGGCCTCCGAATTTTGGTGGATGTTTATGTGCTTAGGGAGGCATCAAGTTTGACGCAACAAAGCAATTCATGATTATTCATTATTCATTGAATCGAGCCGGACGCGGGAGAAATGCATTTATTTGATACAAAATTTCCATAATGTGAAGTGAACAATTATATTCATGCTTATGTGCATTATGTGTCAATTAATAAAATGGTGCAAATTGATTGAGTGTTGTTACTTTTAAAAGGGTTATTTCACCAACGTCTATGGTAGTATTAGAAGTTGTGAACAATCTTAAAAATTTTGTAGGGTTTACTGTTTAGGTTTCCACCACCCAGTCATAAGCGTGACTAGAAATGCTACCAATTAACTCCAACAAATCTCCTGCAAATGGTTGAAATCACCATAATGTAAAATATATGTACACCGGCTACAAAAATTTACATGTTTTAATTGTCAATTTCCAAAAGCTCATTCACAAAACTTGACGTTCATAACCCGCAATTTTGTAATGTGTCATTGTTTCTTGGTTTAGAAAGCTCACATATTTTTGCAGTTTATGAAAACAGTTTATGCCCTAGTGTGTCAGGACTATTAAATAGCTTCTTCTTATTAAATTTGGGAAAATACAACTTTAATGTTAATTTGCTAGACAGAAAGAGTTTGACATACTCGTAAAACATGTCACCCTAATGAACATTTTTAAATAATACTGAATCGACATGGCATTTCTTGACCTAAGGACTCCTTGAGCTAAGGTCGTCTTGAGCTAAAATCGTGTGTAATGTGTTAAGGGCGCCTTAAGTCAAGGATTCATTGAGATTCATTTTTGGGTAAGCGGTAGGTATTTATCTTCTGTTGTTGTACTACTATTTTTTCTAAATTATTCAAAATTTTCCTATAATATCAAACATACTCGTTTAGCTAATCAAATACTTAAAATAACATTTGATTCCTTGATTTAAGGTTCCCTTAACTTAAGGTCGCCTTGAGTTAAGGGTTCCTCAAGGCTTCCTCCTGTTCATAAATACGGGCCAAAATGTAGGCTCGTACTTTTCAGGCCTTTAATATTTGGGACTTTGAAATCAGATCCTGAAATTCCGCGCTTTACCTAGTCTTTCGAATCAAAACTTTCTCTTAGTGAGACCGACCATAGGAGGTTGTTTTCGCGAGAATGCCAAGAGCACTGAGGGAAGGTACCTTTTATGGTTTCAAAGTGATCAACATAATTCACGATTGTTCTTTCTTAAAATTTGACTTTGCATTTTTGAACACATTTTCTATCAATAATTTTAGGGTAGAAGAAGATAAGAAGAGTGAATGATTTTAAATTTGTAACCCTCTAAAAAACGTGGCTATGATAATGAAGTTGAAAAAATGTTGGGCCTCCCCTGAAATTCTGGCTACGCCGCGCCCGTGAAAATATTTTTTGTAACTTATGTATATTATTATGGCTGACTTTAAGACGATGCCAAGCACCCTCGGTTACCCTCGGCGCCTGGTTTTGGGGGGGTCTCAGCCTATTTCGACAGGCAGCTCTGTCTAGGATCGTGTCATCGCTGAGGCAATTTTTGCACAAAAAAAAACCCTCCACTGGCCACTCCGCTCTACGGGTTTGTTAAAAGGGGAAGTTTTAATATATTTTGTATGAGAACTGAGTTACATGATATTAAAATTTAATAATTTATTTGTATATCTAATATACTTTCAGATAACCTAACACGAGCAAATAAAAATGTTTGTACAGTGTGACACACCAAACGGACTTCAGCTTACTGACGAAGAGAAAGGTAAGAGGAAAAAAGGAGTCACAAATAAAACCAAAATCTAATTAAGTTTGGAGGATTTTTATGTCGAAAGTCGATCTACATACTTATTCAAAAAGTTTCCGAAAATTCCGTTCTGAGAATTGAGAATTAATACTAATGCTAATAAGACACTGGCCGATAAAGAGGTTAAAATTAAGATTTGGCAAATATCTGCGAGAAGGAATGAGTCTGACCGCAAAATATTATAATTAAGTAGAGAATAAGATAAAATAAGAATTTCGCATGAACAAATTGTGAAAATTTGAAATTCGCATAAAAATATGTTTTTAATGTTTTTCTATATTCTAAACAATAAGGAACAGCGAGTTTTATATTCTGGCTTGAAACGCCATCCAATTTGATACATAGCAGACCGTGTAAGATTGTGTTGAATTCTTCCTATATGATTGATATGAACCTTATAGAACGGGGTCTACCAGTAGCGGCTCCTCAGATGAAGCAACTGAGGCGGCGCCTCACCTCTATTTCCGTTGAAATTAAATTTTATCACAAAACATTATTCATCAAATATGATAAACAGGCCCAAAGTTATTCTTAAACTCACTTACAAGTTTCTTTACACAATCGCAAAATCCCTAACATCATTTCTGTACACCAATTCATACAAGTGAGGCGATAATTTTTCCGCCGCACGATCCCGAACAACAACTCAACGCGTACCAATTCATTCGCCCGATTCTGTACTGCAGGGGTGTCAGACTCAAAACCTGGCCCGTGCTAAATAAGAATCTCTTCAGGTTTGGGTGGGCCGCAGTTGGCAAAATTTCATTTTTTTTTATTTAATCGTATTACGAAAGTTGATTACAGAATATTACTTTTAAAACATGGCAGAAAGCCTGGATCTCTATAGATATATATTATCCGTGAGAACTTCCACCTTTCGAAAATGTACTTTAAGAACATTAAAAACTTAAGACAAGAAGCGAAAGCGTGAAAATATGATTGATCTTCAAGTAACCACTTTTTGTTAGTTATATGATTTGCAAGAAATATTGGACAGATGATAAAAAATTTGTAGCACCGGTCATCCATGTCACCCAAAATAACATTGGAAAGCAAAGTTGTCAGATTAAATTAATTTCAGCAGAAAGGTGGCTAAAAGAGACAAACAGTTGTTGGTGATATGGTTTTAAACAACACTCAAGCACCAATACAGCTTAGTAACAATAAATCAAAAAACATAAAAATCTAAAAATCAGGTACTGCTGTAATTATTATGTTGGAATTTCACATTCAGGTGATTTAGTCAACAATTCCAAGATTTGCGTAGTGTTTAATGCTTTGCCATTTTTCCAATTACATCTCAATTCATGTTCGATAAAGCCAACCAATTTTTTATTAACTGCATTTCGGGACAGAACAGTTCCATGAAGAGGCTTAGTATTGTCCTGTACAAAAAAGATGAGCTGTCTTATATAATCAAATAACCAGCAGGAAATTGTTTGTGTTTGAGTCAAATTCCTAAAATAATCTTGCATAAGCCACTGACGAGTTATAGTAATTTTTGTAGACTTGAGTTCAACGGCTGAATTTGTTCGCCTTACCAATTTCGCCATTTTTGTATTGATACACATTGTGCTGCTTCGACATGGCCGCGGGCCACACAGAACTGTGAGGAGGGCCGCATGCGGCCCGCGGACGCTGAGTTTGACACGTCTGCTGTACTGGATAATGTACGGGAAGAAAAATGCCAGTGGCCAGGCGAAACAGAAATCGCCTCACAGTGTGTATCTGAGTCGAACAGTGCGATGATTTGTTCTCGCTTTGTTGTATGCTGTGCGCATTGAAATGTAGCTCTGCAAAATGATGTTGAGATAAGAACTTTTTGTGCATAATTTAAAGTTTCGGTTTTTTATTGTATTTTGTTTGAAATGGAAATAGAAATTATTAGATGATGTTGCATATGATCTTAAAAGGGGCAAAATTGGTAGTTGCTTTATGTCACTATTTATTTGCAAGAGTTCAATATTTTAATTCCAAAACTTTTCAAATTCAATATTTTGATGGTAAAACTTTTCAAACTGATTTTGAATGATTCATGCCGAAATGCCAAAATTAAAAATGGGGGATTATGATGCGTTCTTAGAGAAAGCATAGTAACCCATGCCATGCGTTAGTCCAGAGTGGCTATGTGATCACACAACCCATATGTGTTTGACTCCAAATTTATTACACTACACTCCACGAAATAATTCAAACGTCAAAATATTGACGATGCAATTATTAACCCTTCTGTCGCCGCCTACGAGCTATTATGCCTAAGGTGTAGCTGAATTTTCTGTGAAATCAATCTTATTTTTCGAAGAGGTCTAATTTTGGTTCTAGAAACAGTTTACATACTATGCCTTACGATGATGCGCCGTTTTTTCGTTTGTTTAGACTTAGTTTATATTTCGCCGAACGTTTGAACGCATTTGTGGCCGTCGGCTACGTTGAAATATATATGGAGAGGGGTGGAAAATATTGTTGAACGATATTTTTCATCAAGATATAGCACCAATGGTCTGTCTAGGTCTATGTGCCAACCAAAGGGTTAATTATCACGTTGGCATTTTTAGAGAGCAATAAATACTACGCGAATATTATATTCTCAATTGTAAACAAAAATTGGACATTTGAATAAAATTTTTGTTTAGATGTGTGAACTGCGATAGTGTGAGAACGGTGCCATTTTTATTTCTGATGCCCACTCTGGACTAACGCATGGCATGGGTTGCTATGCTTTCTCTAAGGATGCGTTAAATAAAGTTGTGTGATGGGATTGAACATAACGTAAAAGAAACATGTTATGATGACCATCTGGAAGACGAGGGATTAGTGTGGCCGTGTAGGCCAGGTCACCTAAAGTGAAAAAAAAACCCTCTCAGGAAACCCACGGTGATGCGTGCTCGCAGACCAGCTCAGCTACTGGGAGTAATGGGGTGGGTTTTGAACGAGTTTCCTGCTTCCGTCATCATGGACAATAGAAAACTCACGCATCTGCCTGTAACACGAAAACTTCTCAAATTTCAGAAAGTCTAAAAAAAAAAATCTCAAAAAAAAAACAACCGAAAAAAACTAATGGTGACGCCTCCGCGTCAAACTCCCGATAAAACAACAAGGCAAAAGTCCCGTGAAGGAACTTGGGCTGCATCAGCCAGACTAAATACGCGAAAAAAAAAATGGCACTGAGGCCATTAAATATATAAAAAGGGGAAACCGTCCAATTGGGACATATCCTCCTTCCCTCCAGGTCACTTGAGCCTCTCGGTGTTAAACGGCTCTATAAGGGCACCAGATGGTGTGGGCCCGCGGCTCTACAGCCTCCCATCCTTGGGATCCTACCGCTATTTATGTTGGGATCCCCCAAAAGTGAAATTCTATACTAGAAAGGAGGAGGGGAAGACGAATGCCCTACTGCCTAGCCTAGCATTTTAAATTCATTTGGCTGGCTACCAAAAAGAAAAAAAAACGTTTATTTACTTTCAATTCAGTTATATCGGTATTATATAACATCCAATTCAATCAAATTCAATTCCATCAAATTTAAAAATCCATTCGATTCAATCCAATTCAAAAAAAATCCATCCAACTCATTTCATAATGCATGAGTAAATGATTACTGTTATATGAATTTAAAATATATAGTAATGACATATAATATAATTATATAAAAATATAATTACGATAAAGAAGTAGCGTAGTTTTATAGATCCTAATAGTAATGGTAGCAAGAGTTCGATATTGTTTGTTTTGTGGTAAAAGAAAAAAAAAACAACATCAGAGAAATAGAAAATCAAGGTATGACGTACGATAGACGTGTGGGGGTTTGCTTTTCGTGTAGCTTTGTAGCAAATTCGATATCAATCCTTTCTCGGAATTTTCCATTAAACGGATAAAGTTTACTTTTTATATGTCTTGCACTATTGATAAACTTGATACAGATTCCCCTTACAGATCTCCCTTTCTTGTTTCACTGTAATTTGGCCAAAGAGACTGTACAAAATTGATTGAAGAAGGGTAAAAGTTCCAAAAAAATGACCCGATATTCTTGGCGCCTTGTGGCAAGGTGAGTAGCCGAAACAAATTTAGCAGCTATAAACGCATAATAAGAGCGGCACGTTTATAGCAACGGGGAAAATGCAGCATAGTACTTTCTATTCACAGACTACAACCACTTACCTGCCATCCGATCCTTCGTTCTGAATCTGGTCGCACAAAAATTCCGGAAAACTCAATTTCCCTTTCCAAATTTTTCAGCAAAAAAAAATAAAAAGAATGATTTTGGTGGCGACCCAAGGAGAGATGATTGCACTTGAACCATGTCGTGCAAAAACAGAACGACGAGCCCCAAGACGATCAAACAGTGATGACGGTTAGGGGGCCGCGCGCGTGGGCGGACATCTGTCGCACACACACTCGTGCTTCTCCCGGCTAACTATGTCGCTGGACAGCGGCGGCTCGGCTGCCTAATGGCTCGGGTGGCTCGGCTGCCTGATGGATGGAGCGCTCCGCTGCCTGATAGCTCGGGCTCGGCTGGCGTTACGCAATCACTCTAAGAACTCTACTTACTGCGACCTGGGAACAATTCCGAATCTACCACAGTTCTGACCCTTTTGGCTCGTTCTTCTCGCTACAACGGCTGTACAGCGATGGCTCGGGCGGCTCGTCTGCTGCGTCTTGGTGGTTAGTTGTGCGACTTTTCTCGCAAAATTGATGGAGGCGCCTTCTCCTCGCCGATAATTTTCGCGTTGTCTTTTCAAATGGGGGTGGCTCTGGTAGAGTCGTTTCGCAACAAGACGACTCGCAACAACCGCAAACACGACGACGACCGGGTCAAAGCTCCACAGAGATACTTTTTTCGGCCATCTTATTACGCATTACGCGAAGTATCACTTTGCAACACCATTTTTTTTTTCGTGGAAATCAATCACTTTTTTTTTCACTTTCCGCCCGATCCGCGACGTCACAACGACCCGGTTTCGTTTTAAGGCAACTAGAGCTTCTCCCCGAATTCCCTCAAAAATATAAATTTCGCTCGTCTTCGTTCACCACGCGAACCGCTCGATGATTCAAGCCCGACTGCTCGACGCACTCTTCACGACACGACTATCACCACTCTTCCGACTCGTCTCGACAACTTTTTAAAACCTCTGAATCTGAACCAATCAGCAGCCGCCACGATGCATCATCCGATCCGCTAACTGTAATTTCCAGTTCTCAGACCAGTTGCCTCCAGATTCGTCGCTGTTGCTGTGTAGCGATGAAAATGTACAGTGGTACAAAACATTTTTTTGTTTAGTTGGCGGGCCAAACTACATTTACATGAAACAAATGTGGGAGCAATTGATCCGAGCACTGGAAGATTGCACAAGGAACGTGCGTCGCGTTCGTGCCTCATTACAAACATTTCGATTTTTAGAAGGTAATTTTATAGGTAAAATTATCCTCTATGAATGTAACTCCCCCGCTCCCCATCATTGTGTTTTTTTTTGTCGCCATGAGTTCGAATCTCACCGTGAGCCATTGTGTTTTTCCAACTCACGAGCTTGTGACGGACTATGATCTCACTCAGATGTTAAACGAGTTCCCACTTATGGGGATAAATAACACTGCGGAGCGTGATGCTGATCTCATAACCTCAACAAAAAACAAATCAGATCTTGGAAATACGATGTCACTAACACATCCTGCGGCCTTAGTCCAATGTTGGATGGTCGCGCCTGTTATTTTTTATTTCATTTAAAATTCATCAGTCATCTATGGTGTGTACATTGCGATTTTCATATAATAAAACATCCTGCTATACACGTACGAATTTAACATTTTGGATGATATAATTTACGAAAACTAAAAAGAAAAGTGGTCCTTAATGACTTCCTTGCGGAACTCTGACGAACACTTTATAACAGAGAAGAGTCCTATCCGTTAAATAGCATATCACCCAGATTAGAAAAATAGACTGATAAGATAAGATATTATGATCTACTCTATCGAAAGCCTTCGAGAAGTCAGTATATATACTACATAAACCTACATTCCTTGCTCAACACCACTGGCAACAAAATTAGTGAAATATGCCATATTTTTTGTAGTTGATTTTCCTTTACGGAATCCATGTTGACATGGCGATATCAAACGGCTAATTAAAACATCTATTTTATTTTCAACAAGCATTTCAAACAACTTCGGTATTGCTGATAAATTGAGCTATTGGTCTATTCTATAGTTATGAATAAGCTGCTTCGGGCAATCTGTTAGAACAAATTCACACTCGAGATGTAAATCCCGCGGCATCATTTTTTTTCTCGTCGTTGTTCCAGTACCAACTTATATCACCAAGATTAAAACCCCCAACGATGAATATTATCTACATGTTTTTTATAAATATCAATTGAACTCAAAGGTGGTAAATAGCTATAAAAATATATGCTTTTTCGCTACGAGACACGTTAATAGAAACACATATCTGTTCCACGTCCTTATGAAAAATTTGGACTTCATGTGATGGGAATGTTGTTTTGACGGCTACCAGAACACCCCTCTCTTCTGGTCGAAGCTTCATAACGGTCGCGACGATAGACATCATAGATGCTTATGGAAAGTTCTTCATTTGAATTATCCGTGTGAAGCCAGGTTTCGGTTAAGCAAGTTTCAAAGTATGTAAGTGTTTTGTGCTTCTGGCCCAAGGGCGTCAACATATCACCATTAAATTTTTCAAAAAATGCCAAAACACTGCCCACCAGATGACATAATTTTCAATTAATTTTTTTTTTCATTTATTATCAAATTGTTGGTGGTCTTGAACGAAGACCACCAAATAACTTTTATCTTGTTGTTTCACAAGAACATTATGCTGCCATGCCATTTGCCAAGCCTGATAATAAGAACGTGGGCGAATTCAAGAGACAATTCTTGTACGTATAAGCAATTGGCTGATTTCAGATTGTAAGACGAAACCGGACGGGTAAACTTGCAAGACAAGAGAGCTTTTGTAGTGGCCAGCAGACAAGCAGACAAGCGTCTTACGAAAGACAAAAATCGTGACACGATTGTTTTTCTTTCGTAAGAATCGTACGATCGATAAGACGATTGCATCTACCGATAGTTCAGGCGTTCTGCGACGACAATTAGCGCTTTTAATCTTGTCGACACGTCACTTCATTGTACACTAACTTTGGAGCGTGCATGGCAACATTTATACATACTTGCTGTGTGATTATTGTTCGCCGGTCCGTGTTTTGAACGGATAGTGTGAAATGATCATACGATGGTTCTTGTCTTGCAAGTTTGCCCGTCCGGTTTCGTCTTACAATGTGAATTCACCCATTCCGCCTCGTACTGATACCATGACCCTCGGCCTGGATAATTGAACATGAAGGAGGCCTTTGATTGTCCGCGTATACTCAAGCGTGATATCGTGCTCGTGCAGCCTCGACAAACAATAAAATTGGGTTCGCCGGAGCAGTAGGCAACTGTTGCAATGAGGCAACGGCCGGTTGACTATGTTAAGGTTTGTGTTCGTAGAGATGACTCATGGGATCATCGCTTAGCGATAGAAGTAAACCAACGGTTTTGAGCACTATTTGGTTATATTTTTTATACAGACATGGTCTTTTAATCCGTAGTATACTAGGAAAGTAGAACCATTCAAAAAATATTTAAATACGGCTCGAAATTAGATGCAGAACTGCGATCGCTGAGCGATCATCACTTGAATTGTCTCTACCTTTAACCCGGGAACACTAACCTTAATTTCAGGCGCTTGATACTAACCATGAGTCATTTTGACTCACTATGGAAATTGCTGTATTTAAAGTGGAAGAGTATGAAAACTTGTGCCAGAATTCTCGGAATACTTATTTTATACAAGCTGTATTAAGAGTTTGTGCATTATATCCGAATAAACTGTAGAAACAACCAATAAACCAAATATGCCAACTAAAGAATGTAGACGGTTGTTACTAACGTGAGTCATTTTGACTCACAAGAAACGTTCGTTTAGTACTAACCCCGTCACAGAAAAACACAAATAGCTGCTTACCATAAAATCGGAAACGTTTGCTTACTCGGACATTCACTAGAAAACACATTTCTTAAAGAATACATGGGTAGCGGAGCCCAATGGGCCAACCGCCCTTTCCACGAAAAATGGAAATATGTGGAATATGCGTCAAAATGACTCACATTAGTGTTCCCGGGTTAAGGTAAATTTTCCTCGACACGACTGCATCGGCTCTAGTGACAGCGACTCGCTCATTTCATATAAAAACTCATTTTTCTCTCATTCTCAAAACGAGTTTTTATGTGGAATGAGCGAGTCGCTGTCGCTAGAGCCGCTGGGGTCGTGCCGAGGACAACGTACCTTTACTGAGCTTTGTGTGAGTCGCTGCCTCTATCTCCTGTCATCATTTTTCAAAAAGGTATGACTTTTCTCAAATTACGCCAGGCTTATGAAATGTGGCTGAGTATCCAAACTAACATTCGAAACCCAACTAACAAACTCTTGAGAATTTAGCTCTTGTGAACTGGAAAAAGCTCTCATAAGACTCTAGTAAGGCTCTTTGCCACTCTTATAATGTAGCTCTAGTAGCAAGATTCAAATAAACTCTTTAAGTACATTTATTATAAGTTTATTAATCTTGAGGAGTCGTATTCTTGTTACAAGTTCATATTTTGTTGTCATGAACTCTCATAAAGACTTTTTAGTGCGAGTTTAACTCTTCAAGACTTAAACTCTTATAAAAATATTCTTTCAAGAAGTTTATTCTTATGACTCTTATAATGAGAGCTTTTTAAATACTTAAATCCTTAACGTCTTATTATAATACTTATATAAGAAAGGTATACTTAAACCCCTATAAGAAGAGTGTTGTGAGTAGACGATTGATGTCAAAGGAACTAAGCATAATCTGTCAAGTCTGACTTTTGAAGAGAACATGTCGTTCGAATGGAAAAAGTGTAAGCGATTTCATCAGAGTGAGAGTGTTGATCCTCCCGGGCTAAGGTTTGGTATGGGAAACGTAAATTTTCACTTCAAACGAGGAATTTTGGCCAATCCTAATTCATGAAGAACCACATATCCAACCAATGGTTATCGGTATTTATAGTGGCCCAGGAAAACCAAACAGTCTTGAAGAGTTTATACGACCTTTTGTTGAAAGAAATTTTGTCCAATGGGATTATCACAGACAACCAACATAAAATTTCCGTCAGAATACGTTCTTTAATAATATGTGATTCCCCAGCACGAGCTTTTGTAAAAGGTGAATGTTTCATACGATGTGATTTTAATTTTATTTTGAAACATTTCTTATAATTTTGTAGGTGTCACTAATTTCAATGGACAACTAACATGGATTTCAAAAACGCACAACTGTTGGAGAATCCTCGTATATTTCACATATGTACCAACATATTCCCCAGGACAGAGTGCCGTGGGAAAACTGATGGAGAATTTCGAAGCAGAAATGATGAGTCCCACCATAAATCAAACGTCAAATTATATAGCTTATACTGAGACTTAGGCGCTAGTAAAAAGAACTAAATTCTGATAGAGAGACTTTATTTATTATAAAAAGAGTCACTCTCTTGCAATGAGAATTACGTTCTAGTAAAAAGAGCCGCCCTCTTGTAATAAGAATTTCGTTCTAGTAAAAAGAGCCGCCCTCTTGCAATAAGAATTTAAGTATAGTAAAAAGTGTATGAAGATTTCATCAACGGCTGCCATATTTTTCCAACAAGGCTGTGGTTTTGAGGAAGATAACAATTTGAATTGAAGAGTTATTATGTGTACCTACATCTATGACCAAATAGAAATTTAGTTATTCTTGAAGATGAAAAGAATTGTCAATAAAATGTTGTATCAGCAGTAGATAACTAGGTATATTGTGTTTCCTCTCAAATTAAAAAATTTAAAAAAAGTTGATTACTTTTAGGGGGCTTTGCCATTTTTCGAAGCAAAATAGCCATATCTACTATATAAAAATAAGTCGGGTTTTCCTCCCTGATGCTATAACTCCAGAACGCACGAACCGATTTGGATGATTCTGTTCGACGATAAAATTTTAATCGCATTAAAATGTCGACCCATATTTCTGGAAAAAACAAAGTTTTGCGAAGCAAATATGTATCTAGGTGAAAAATTTCATTTTAGTTGAGGTAACACCATGACAATTAATAGGCGATCTCGTTATATCTACTTGTATTTGACAAAAAAAGATAGCGAATGTGGCAATATCATGCGCACTCTTTTTCGCTACACCTATAGAAGAGCGTGCGTCTCATAACAAGTGTATAGTATTTGTCTTGAGACTCTTACAAAAGTAAACATTTACTCCAATAAGAAGCCTTCTTATAAGACATGTGAATCTCCTATAATGAGATTTTAACTCTTGCTACAAGATCAAAACAACTCTTGGAAAGTGCGTCATTTAATACTTATAAGACTTTTATAAGGATCTTATAGTACTCTTGAAGAGTTAAATTTCAAGAGTTGGTGTCTTGATGCTTGCTCTTGTAAGATTCTTGTAGAGTGTTATCAGAGCAAAATTGTTAGTTGGGAAGTCATTATATAAATTAATTGTGCTCTTCTCTTCTATACAAAATTTTCCCTTCAAATCGAGTTTGTGGGTCTAGGCTCTAGGGTATAATAATTTTCTAAAAAAAAGTGTACAGTATTATATAACATGAATTTCCATGTAGTTTATTTTTGTTTTTCTTCATTTATTTTGCGGTCAGACTACAAAAGAAACACCCGTTTGCTGCCATTCGCTCTTAACCCGATGATTAATTGTACTACACAATACTAATATAACAAACACCAAGAATACTCGCATTTATTCAAACCTTTACATAGCAAACATTATTAAATTATACTGAAACTAGCTATCTAGTGCTCGCTTCGCTCGCATTATTGGCTTCACTCACAACTTGACACTAATTTGAATGCCAATCAACCTGCTAACTATAATTTATTGGGATCGACCTCTCGATGATGAAACCAAAGTGTATATTGGAAACAACGCTATAGATTTCCGTCGGGGGGTTAAGCGGTCAAGGTAATACAACAACAACATATGTACTCAACCCCCTGACTGATTGATGAGACTGCACTTGCCCTTCAACTATATTAGCGAGTTATCTCGAAAATCATTAATTTAATAAATTTCTATTAAATATGTCAGCACACTCATTTACTCAGTTTTTCATGCACTAAAATGTGCGCACGCCACCTACAATGCTCATACTATCCCAGAAACCATCATACATCCAGGTTGACGGTTGTTAATGTAACTTAATTGTAATTAATTGTAACCTTGCTATGCCAACATCCGGGCTGACGGTTATTAGAAAAAAAACCCATGACCCTTTAGGCAATTTTGTTGCGAATCCGGCGACATCTCAATCGTGTCGTTCCGCCAAAGGTTTGCGGAGATATCGACGGATTCCCGAAGTAGTACAAAGTCTATTGTGAAATTGCTGTGACCAACATCAAGGATGTGTGTACGTAAAAACATAGTCACACTGTATTTGATCCAATGACAACTAAAATATTCCCATTCAATTTAAATGTTGTCGATGAAAACTTGATTGCAACAGGTGACTCTCATACAAAATGAAATTTCGATATTTACCACCACTTCCTTCGAGATTTTCAAAAAATTTTTGGTCCATAAACCTTCTCCAACGTAAGACGGATAAAACAAAAAAAGAATCATCCAAATCGGTTCGTGCGTTCTGGAGTTATAGCGTCAGGGAGGAAAACCCGACTTATTTTTATATAGTAGACTAGCTAAAAGAGCTCGCTTCGCTCGCTCTCTTATCTAGTGCTCGCTTCGCTCGCATTATTGGCTTCACTCACAACTTGACACTAATTTGAATGCCAATCAACCTGCTAACTATAATTTATTCGGATCGACCTCTCGATTATGAAACCAAAGTGTATAATGGAAACAACGCTATAGATTTCCGTCGGGGGGTTAAGCGGTCAAGGTAATACAACAACAACATATGTACTCAACCCCCTGACTGATTGATGAGACTGCACTTGCCCTTCAACTATATTAGCGAGTTATCTCGAAAATCATTAATTTAATAAATTTCTATTAAATATGTCAGCACACTCATTTACTCAGTTTTTCGTGCACTAAAATGTGCGCACGCCACCTACAATGCTCATCCTATCCCAGAAACCATCATACATCCAGGTTGACGGTTGTTAATGTAACTTAATTGTAATTAATTGTAACCTTGCTATGCCAACATCCGGGCTGACGGTTATTAGAAAAAAAAAACCCATGACCCTTTAGGCAATTTTGTTGCGAATCCGGCGACATCTCAATCGTGTCGTTCCGCCAAAGGATTGCGGAGATATCGACGGATTCTCGAAGTAGTACGAAGTCTATTGTGAAATTGCTGTGACCAACATCAAGGATGTGTGTATGTAAAAACATAGTCACATTGTATTTGATCCAATGACAACTAAAATATTCCCATTCAATTTAAAATGTTGTCGATCAAAACTTGATTGCAACAGGTGACTCTCATACAAAATGAAATTTCGATATTTACCACCACTTCCTTCGAGATTTTCAAAATTGTTTTGGTCCATAAACCTTCTCCAACGTAAGACGGATAAAACAAAAAAAGAATCATCCAAATCGGTTCGTGCGTTCTGGAGTTATAGCGTCAGGGAGGAAAACCCGACTTATTTTTATATAGTAGATTATACAGGGTTTTCGGAAACTGCCACATAAATGCACCGGATTATGATTCCTCAGCTGATTTCCAGCAAAAAAGTTGTACGAACATACCCCCTATTCTTAACCCTTTAGCTGCCACAGGCATTTGAAGATTTTTGAAAAAATCATTTTCTTGCACGACTTGAAGCTCAATATCTCCAGACCAGCTAGCTTAGTGAAACAAAATAATTATTACAGCCAACAAATTTACCTATAAAATAAAACTAACCACACTAAAATCGGATAAGAGGTTTGGTTTTTACAGAGCTTCAAAGTCGAATTTGTGTGATTTGACCCAAAAACAATCTATTTTTTCATCTCAATTTTCTCCAACTTCTGCCCAGGAGCGGCTCTCGAACGATTCTTTTAAAAATTGGCGCATAGTTTTACGATCATATCTTTCTTACATCATTTTATTCTAACTCCGTTATTTATAACAGTTTCAATACCTTAAGTGCAGAAAACTAGGGTTGATTTTTGCTCGATTTCGTCAGATCTTTAGGGGCAGTGTGAATTGAATTATATTGAATTCGAGCTAAAATTAACCCTAGTTTTCTACACTTAAAGTAGAAAAACTGTTAGAAATAATGAAGCCAGAATAAAGTGATGTAAGAAAGAGATGATCGTAAGACTATGCGCCAATTTTTAAAAGAATTGTACGAGCACCTGAACTTGGCAGAAGTTGGAGAAAATTGAGATGGAAAAACATATTGTTTTTGGGTCAAATCACAAAAATTTTATTTTGAAGTTCTGTAAAAACCAAACCTCTTATCCGATTTTCGTACGGTTAGTTTTATTTAGATAAATTTGTTGGCTATAATAATCATGTTATTTTGCTATCCTAGCTAGTACAGCTTTTGAGATATTGGGGTTTTAGTCGTACAAGAAAATATTTTTTTTTTAATTTTCCAATGTCTGTGGCAGCTAAAGGGTTAAGAATAGGGGGTATGTTCGTACAACTTTTTTGCTGGAAATCAACTGAGGAATCAAATTCCGGTGCGTTTATGGGGCAGTTTTTCGGACACCCTGTATATTTGCAGTAAATGCCAGAAATACTCCATCGATATTATTTGGCAATTTTCAAGTAAATTTACTAAAGAGTTGTATAGTTTTTCTATTTTCTAGAAATGCAAACCTCTGTGCTACGTTAAATGTTCTAACATGCAGTAAGGTAAATAGAAATGAGCATTAGATTCTAGATTTTAACTGCATCTATTGGATGGTGATTCTATACTTATCCAAGAAAGACATAAATTTATATAAAGGTAGAAATAGTATAAGTTACACGTATGTACCTGGTACCTGGTGTCTGACTAATAGCACCGCCGTCTATATATTAAGGCCGCAAGTAGACGTAAACGTCAAATCCGCAGTTTAAATTGCATTGCATTGTTGTTGCTTCTCATGACATTGTTGTTGTTTGCCCGTGTCCGACCAACAATCTAATACGGATCCATGACGTCATTGTACAGCTGAGTTGCGGCTATGATATATCTAGATGGCGTTGCTAATAGGCTAGGCGCCGGTAACTATATGACAGTTATGTTGACTGCCTGTACCGATTTGGTTATTTGTAATACATTCCCTTATATACTCGTATATTTACCAGCAGCACTTGATCTGAGGCTCTAGGAAGCGGATGGCTCCCTAACATTTCGTAATTGTATAGACATCCTTTGGAATATTGACAATATTTTATTTTGAAATATTTTGTATTTTCTTTTTTTCCCAGCTGCCAAAAACTTTCTTCTTCGCGGCAGCATCGAAGCGGACCATTTTCGTGTAGATGAAAACTCTAATGATATGGAACCCAGTCTTCCAGACTGGTACGACCATGCCAAATACAAACGGTTCGTTTTGTGTCTGTTTTCTCTAATATCTAATACAAATTTCCCTCGAAACAACGAAAATATTTCAGAGGTCAGGAATATTTTGCAAAAAACCGTCCGTCTATTCTTTCTTCCAATATGATGGGTCTTTTGTGTCTTCTATTGCCTGACAAAGGATTGCAAGTGTTAATATCAACCGGACGGTCTGGTACAGCGGAAACCGCTCGAAGACGCTATGTTTCAACTGTTCTGCACACAATTGCTTGGTACGAGCAAGACCTTGTACCCGGCTCGGAGTAAGAGTATAGATTTTATATATTTCAAATTTCTGACTTTCAAGTTTTGCTTTCATTATGCTAATCATATCTTTCAAGATCTTGGACGTCTTTGGCAAAAGTAAGAAGGATGCATTACCATGCATCGAAATCTGCAGAGAAGAAACAAATTGGATTCATATCGCAAAACGAAATGGCAGCAACCCAGTTTGGATTTATGGGGTAAGAAGATTATGTACATATTTACATAATTTAGAATAGGACCAAATATTTTTTTTTTTTGCAATTAGGACTGAACTATTTATTTGTTCTAATTTTGTTTTATCTCTCCAGACTCGCACTAGTTCGTCCACATATGTTTTCCATACAAGACGACAACGAAGAAGACATCGAAACCTTTGTATATTTCTGGGCGGTCATAGGACATATGCTTGGTATTCAGGATAAATTCAATCTATGCTTGCAGCCAGTTAAAGTTGTTAAAATCGTATGCTTGGCATATTTACGATACATTTTCGTTCCAGCTCTACAGCTGGAACCACCGAATTTCAAAGTTATGACTAAGGCACTGCTGGATGGATTGAATGAGTTCGTTCCTCAAATATCCTACGAATTTCAGATGTTTTTAGTTCGAAAAGTTGCATCTGTTCCAGGATATCAACATAACGTTGATCGCGAACGTGAAACTTTATGTCGATCAATCTACTCACAGGCCGAAGTTGAGCAACTGCTAAAAATGTTCCACGGTATTATGCAAAATTATATGGAATTTTCGTTTTTCCACAAAATACCAATTTATAATTTTAATGAAAACAATATTAACGACTTAGCTGAAGATATTGTCGTTGAAAATGGAAATAGGAGACCTATGGAGATTGGTTTTAGCACGAGACTTAGAAAGTATTTAGATTTAGATGATTCAATTAGTATCAGTCTCACGCTGATTGATTATGAAACTGAATGGAAATCGTGTTTAAGTGATTCGAAATTTTATAAAATGGACAGAAAAACTCAAATGGCATTATCATTTAGCTACATGGTGAAGAAATTTGGTGAAACAATAATTGGACGACTTATGCGAGGCTGGTTCCTCAGTTGGGTATTATGGCGCTTTAGACGATTTCTCGGCAAGGCATAGACATTGATTTGACAGTTTGAAAGAAAGCTGGTGGTTACGGAGCTTAAAAATACATAATGTCCTTCTATACGTATGTTATTTTAGTTAGCTTATAACATCTAGACTACTGTTGTGGATAATGAAACGTTTAGATGTCTCCTGCCTTTTGTGTTTTTATTAAAGATGTTTTTACGATAAAATATAAAATATTAAACGTTAATTCCGTGTGAACTACAGTATTTTTTATGAATTCTATAATTATTTAATAATTATAAATATATGTTATTAAAAAATGCCATACTTAATATTTATCATTTTATTTTCTTAATAAATAATCGTCTTGAATTACAGAAACGAAACAATGTTTAAGTTTGTATTAATGATTTCAATTTATTTGTACAGTGTATCCTGTAACTCAACGTTAGACCGATTAGGGTCGATTGCGCATAAGCCGCAGGGAATTGATGAAAGAAAATTAGTTGCGCTGTTTTACAGTTACATGCATAATTGAAGGAAAGTCGAAAAAAGCACACCTTGCTGTCAGTTATCATGCACTACAACTTAATCTTAATATTTCTCAAAATTGTCTGTTTGAACTGCATCGGTAACAAAACGCTATATTAACTGCAGCCAAAAATAAAATAAATAAAAAAACGAGACCGAGACTAATTTTGGGCGCGGCCGAAATTTGGAGATCCTTCACTCTTCTCGGGCTAATAGTTTTTTCCGGCGTATCTATATGACTATCCTTCCGCTTTCACATAAGTTTCGATACCTCCATAAAATATATTTGTGTGAGGTTTGGTATTAGTTTCACGTTTGTTTTTCTTAATTGTACTATAATTTTTTTTCTAGTCACTGTTTAATTTTAAATGTTAATTTATTTATTTATTAGATTTGTTGCTTTTACTTCGTTATAAGCTCTTGACTTGTAACTATAATTGTACTTAATTTTGTTGCTTTTCCTACGTCATTTTTGAATCACTTAATTTTACTGTTCTCTCTTAATTTTTGTTGCTTTTGTTATGTAATTTTGTAACCTACTTTAATAATTCAAAATTCTCAGTATTCGTTTTTTGAAAGTTTTCGCATAAGTTTTAGCTGTGTTGTTGAAGATGGATGGAAAAACACCCGAAATGCATACATGTTTTTAAATTAATTTCTAAAAATAATTTTTAATAAAACAGCGAACTCAACTTAAAGGTGTTTTTATAGTTTACTCAATTGTAATATATTGTGGAGTTCGCGATTTTCATTTCCATATAAACAAATTAATTAGATGATGATCACGCAGTTTCATTCAGAATTTACATTTAGCAATATAATCAACATTATATGTATAATTTGAGCAAAAGTATTTCTTTTTGCAAAATTAGAGATTAGTTACATTCTAGCTATTCGATTGTCCGGTTCTCAGTTAGCATTTTTTTTCTTAACGATAGTTGAATAAGTAAGACTGCAGTTCACAATTAGTATACAAACGATGTGGTTGATTATTAACAAATTACACACGTATTTATGAATTTATGATACTCGGAAATCATTTTATTATTTGTATTTTAGGTAAGACTTACATTAATAAATATGGATTTGTGCAGTGTAGGGTTTATAATCTTTGTAGTCAACCTAGCCTTATACTCCTATCCTAAGACCTTAATTTGGAATACCTACATAATCCCGAAAAACAAAATCCCGCCAGTTCATAATCCCGCTTTTTGCAAAAAATCCCGCTTTACGTTATCCCGACATTACAAAATCCCGCCATATCAAAATCCCGCCATTCCAAAATCCCGCCATTTCAAAATCCCGCCACCTCAAAATCTCGCCATTCCAAAATCCCGCCATTTCAATATCCCGCTATTAAATAATTGGAAAATCCCGTCAAAATACCGCCAAATTTTTTTTTATTGTTAACAAGAAAATATAGAAATGCGTTCGACTTAACAATTATTTACATTAGTTTATGTGCCAAGTTTCTCAAAAATCCGTTTTTTCATACTCCTCTTTACTTGGAAGTTACTGTTGGCTACGTCTAAAGACCTTAGTTTGCTTTCGGATGCGACCTTCGGGTCGGGACTGCTCCCCGTGATTTTTAGCTAGGAACAATTCTTTACCTAGTAATTCCACCAGCCGGTACAGACCGATATGGCTTTTCCTTGTGATAAAGTTTAATCGTCTGTGCCAAGCCTCAACATTATTTTGCGTTCTTGGAAAATTTGCTGCAACTGCGTCAGCAATACTCCAGAACTTAGGCGGGAACCTTGGTTTTCCTGGCTTTTCTGATTTGGTATTTTTCCCATGGATATAATTAATTCTAAACCAATCTGCTGTCCAATGCATATTAAATGGGTGAAGAGGTCACTTATCTGAAATGCATTGTGCTTTATTCGGCAGCATTCAACCCGTCTAATGCTTGAAATATATTAGACGCGTTGAATACTGCGAAGAAAGCAGCACTTTGCATTTAAATAGATGACGTCGTTGGAACGCTGCTGCGGTTACTGTTCCTGATTCCATTCTATTTCTACTATATATATTTGTCACTTTCAATAGAATTGTTTATTGTTTATTTAATGGGGCAAAGCCCTAATAAGTGATGTCTATAAATATGAAGCTCCCTTAAGGGCTCACTTATGTAGATAAACCCCTTATTCCATAAGGGAAGACTTATTAATTAAGTGGGGACTATGAATTCCGCCCTTAATTTATTTTATTTGAAATTAAAATATTTCTGAAATACTGAATGACTGACTTTCGTGAACATGACTTAATCTTATTCGAACTAGAAAACTAGTAAGTCAGTGTTGACTTGATAATTTGGGTCAATTAGCAAAAAAAAAGTAGTCCGCAGTTAGTTTGGCTACAAAAAGTAGAGTTAAGGAAAACCCGGTTCTTTCAATAATTAAAAAAAAAAATAAAAAACGAGTAGTGGATTGGATTAGCGTCATATCCGCAGTAAATATGATCAGATTACTGAGTCAAAACTGTATTTAGTCCAGTGTCGAGCAATTACTTGCTTTAAAAGATTTGAATACTAATAATTCAATTAAATAGCTTTTATTCATTAGGCAGTTTAATTCAATACATTAAATTGGTAGTGCGTGCGTGACGTTTCCAAGTATTTTACTAATTGGGAATTTGAAATATAAATAATATAGTATAGCAGTAATTTCAGAGAATCTGTTTACCTGTAATAGTTTCACACAAAGCGAGAAAACTATGACCAGTTATTATAAATTAAAATACATACTATGAACACTATCAATAGTCTAGTACAGATAGCTCAAAACCCAAACATCCAAAAGAAAAAGAAATTGTTGATGCCAAATTGTTGAATACACTGCCCAATATACGCAATAAAAAGTTACACCAATTTGCGCCATGGGTTAAGGGGGGAGGGGGTCCCAAAGGGGTGAAAATTCATTGTAATGCCTTTGTAATGATATATAACACTCTAGACGTTTTTTCGGAAAATTATACCCTAGACCCAAAAGTATTATAGAGAATTTACATTTTTTGAGTTTTACATTTCGGACTGTAACTCTTGATAGAAAGAACCTAGGGTGACGAAATCTTGTTCATTCTATTACAAACAAAATTTATTTCGTTTGTACCAAAAATTGAGGTACTCCGACCATTGACGCCTCCCTCACTCCTCCTAACATTTTTCAAAAAGGCATGCCTGTAGCTTCTTTTCAAATTGAGCCAGGCAGATAAAATTTGGTGAGGTGCCTAGTCTAAGCCCCATTATGCTCCTCATTAAAAATTGTTACCATCCGATCAAAACTAAGGGTACTCCCCATACAAAGTAAACCAAAATTCTAAAAAAAATCACATTTTTTCACTTCTAAATTCTATCAAAAATGAAGAAATAAAATTTATTTCTTAGAACGTCATTATAACAGTTAATTGTAGTGTTGTAAATGTATATTCAAAAGTTTGTACCAGAGCGTGCCTTACAAGTACGAAAAATGTGGTTTGAAGGTTGCTAGTACACGTTACTCGATTTATTCGGAACTAGCCTTTGAACTAGTACCAATGACTTTCAAACACAATTTGTTGATACTTGTAGTGTACGCTTTGATACAAAATTTTGAACATACATTCAGAGGACTACAATTAACTGTTATAATGACGTTCTAAGAGATAAATTTTATTTTTCCGTTTTAGATAGAATTTAGAAATGATAAAATGTGAAATTTGTTAGAATTTTCGTTCACTTTGTATGGGGGTACCCTTAGTTTTGATCGGATGGTAATAATTTTTGGTGGGCAGCATAATGGAGCTTAGACTAGGCACCCCACCAAATTTGATCTGCTGGCTCAGTCTAAAAAGAAGCTACAGGCATGCCTTTTTGAAAAATGTTAAGAGGTGTGAGGGGGGCGTAAATGGTCGGAGCACTCCGATTTTTGGTACGAATCAAACAAATTTTGTTATCAATATATGGCCAAGATCTTATGACAGTAAGTCTATTCTTTCAAGAGTTACAGTGCGAAATGTAAAACTCGAAAAATCCAAATTTACTATAATACTTTTGGGTCTAGGGTATAATTTTCTGAGAAAATGTCTATGAGTGTTACATATCATTACAAGGGTAATTTTATGTTGTTTGTTTTGTCCTCAGCTCATTTTAAGGTCAGACTCATAGTTTTTCAGATATTTGCAAGAAACTGAATTTTCACCCCTTTGCCACCCCTCCCCCCTTAACCCATGGCGCAAATTAGTGTAACTTTTTACTGCGTATATTAGGCAGTGTATTCAACAATTTGGCATCAAAAATTTCTTTTCTTTTTGGATGTTTAGGTTTGGGGCTATTTTGAACCAATTGTACTGGACTACAAAAGGAGAAAACAAATGTTTCCCAACAATTTTAGTTTTTCAGAAACAAAACTCCGCATATATGGGGAAAAAAACTAAAATTGCAATAGGAAAAATTTGTTTCCTCATTTCAATGAAATAAGAAAAAGAAAAGTTTAGCATTTTAGATTACACTATTGTAAAAAATGTCGGGCCAAGAATGGTGCCCGTTTTCAACACTTAGGGCCATTCTCTCAAAACTCTTATAGAATGGTTAGTCTTATCGCATACAGAAGACACACAAAATATTCAGAAAGCTTTTCCATTGTATTGAATGGAATTTTTGTTAATTTTGCATAGTTATGTTATCTTTTGCTTATTTTGCGCTGTTGGATGAAAGTGCGTAATGATTTTTATACCCTTCGCTCGTAGAGTCAACGAAGGGTATATTAACTTTGTCATGAAGTTTGTAACGCATTGAAGGAAGCATCTCCGACCATATAATAAGTATACATATATGATCAGCATAACATGGGGAGTCGATTGGGCGATTTCCGTCTGTCTGTCCGTCTGTCCGTCTGTTGCTATGCGTTTTACTCGGCCAATTTAAAAGTTATGAAGCTGAAATTTTGCACAAATGCTTCTTTTTGCTGCAGGCAGTTTGTATGTTTGAATCGGTAAAATCGGACCATGGGGTCATAGGGCTGCCATACAAACCTAACCCCCCAAATTAGGTTCTTCTAAGAAAAACTTTTTTATTTGGGCATCGATTTCCACCAAGTTCCACACAAATGTATTTATATTGATGACACACAACATATGTGAGAATCGATCAAATCGGACCATGGGGCCATACAAACCCAACCCCCATATTAGGTTCTTCTGAAAATAAAACTTTCTTGTTGGTGCATCGATTTCAACCAAATTTCACACAAACGTTTTTCTCTTGATGACACAAAACATATCTAAGAATTGATCAAATTGGATAATGGGGTCATGGGGCTGTCATACAAACCTAACTCCCCACATTAGGTTCTTCTAAGAAAAACTTTTTTATTTGGGCATCGATTTCAAACAAATTCCACACAAATGTATTTCAATTGATGACACACAACATATGTGAGAATCCATCAAATCGGACCCGGGTCGTGGGGCTGCCATACAAACCCAACCCCCCAAATTAGGTTCTTCTGAAAATAAAACTTTCTTGTTGGTGCATCGATTTCAGCCAAATTTCACACAAACGTTTTTCTCTTGATGACACAAAACATATCTAAGAATGGATCAAATCGGATAATGGGGTCATGGGACTGCCATACAAACCTAACCCCCCAAATTAGGTTCTTCTAAGAAAAACTTTTTTATTTGTGCACCAATTTCAACAAAATTACACACAAACGTGTTTCTCTTGATGACACAAAATCTATCTAAGAATTGATCAAATCTGACCATTGGGTGGCCGTACAAACCCAACCCCCATTTTGGTTCTTCTAAGAAACATTTTTTGCACCAATTTCACAAAACCTTGAATTAATATGTCTTTACCAAAGCAACAAAAAAGTTAAAAACGAATGGAATCATACTGTGGGGTCATGCTCCGGCAACCCCAATAACATTTTCCTAGTAAATATTTTTATTTGCCCACTTATTTCAACCAAGCCCAAAACTTTTGTCAAGACGGAAGAAAAAGAATGAGGAGGGGGATTAAATACAAGTCATAAGTACGCCCGAAAAAACTCTTAGCCCAAGGAGAGCGAAGGGTATCCAAATTTCGGCCGCGCCCGAAATTAACCTCGGCCCCGGGGGTTAGCGAGCGTAGCGAGCAGAGGGCGATGCCCCCTAGTTGTTATTTGAATTAATTCGCGGGGTGTAGTGAAATTAATTTGGAGTCAAACACATATAGGTTAATAAAAACAGTAGAGTTTTTCCTTCTACGAGATATTTTTATTGCTTAAGAATACAATTGTTTCGGGAGTCACAAGCTCCCTTCCTCAGTTCATGACTCAGACTAAAGAGAGGACCTGACCTAATCTACTATAAATACAAACATTTTTATCCTAAAGCTACCTGGAAAGATTATTTAATTACTTTTAAGAGTCTAGAGGTGCAATTTCCTTCGTCGTGATTCAACCTAAGGTTTTTGTTGTTTTTGATGATGTAGATACTTTCTGCTGCGTCTAGTTTGCTCACTCTGTCTACCTGTTTTATTACTTTTAGATCGTCGAACCTAATGTCATGCCCTTCCTCTACTATGTGCCTCGCTACCATTGACCTTAGCTGCCTATTGGGGTTCTTTTTCCCTAATTCCGCTTCTTTCCTATGTTCGTCAAATCGGGTTCCTACTAATCGGCGTGTTTGACCTACGTAAACCTTCTCGCATTCGGGGCATGTTATCTCGTATATTCCACTTTTTTCCTCCTTATTCAGCTTGTCCTTCGCGCTCCCTAACAGAGTTTTCAATTGATGTTTCCTACTTGTGCCTACCGCCTTAATTCCATATTTCCTCAATGCCTGCTTAATTTTCATCATGTCTGCTGTGTACGTAATGCTCGCCCAAGAAATGCTTGATGTGTCCTGTGGAAGAAAAAGAGAAGAGAACCGATTCCTTAAATTAGTATTGTGCTTTTTCCTAATGAGTCTGTCTACTATGTCTGGGGTGTACCCATTTTTGGCTGCGGTATCTTTAATGTAGTCTCTTTCAGCGTTGAACCGCTCCGTACTGAGGGGTAACGATACGAGTCTGTGGACCATACTATAGAACGCTGCCATCTTCTGTTGAGGCATGTGATTTGAGGTACTCACTATATGCCTTTGAGTGCTGGTAGGTTTCCGATATATGTCAAATTCCAGCTGGTTATTCTTTCTTATAATCTCAATATCCAAAAATGCCAAAGAGTCTTCACGTTCAATCTCCATGGTGAATTGGATCTTTTTGTGAATACTATTAATAGCACTCAGAGTGTCATCGAGCTTATCTTTCGGAACGACCGCCAGCACATCGTCTACATATCTGGCCCAGAATTTCGGCATCAGCCCCCTCACCTCAATTTCGTGTTCAATCCATGCCATGAATATCTCACTGATATCTCGTAGAAGGAAAAACTCTACTGTTTTTTTATTAAAACGAACGAGAAAGCATACCCGAAAGGAAAAACATATAGGTTGTGTGTGCACATAGCCACTCTGGACTAACGAATTTGCAAAAGGTTAGGTACTTATATTTCAGAACTATTGGTTTCGCCAACATTTTTCTTTTAACTTTTTTTTATTGAATCAACTCAAGTGCAAAAGCAGTTTTATTAATTTATACTCTGTAATATTACCAAACGAACCTACTGATTGTCAAAAAACTCCCCGGTGCCTAGTTTGTTCTTCGTAACTAAAAAAAATAATTCAAAACAACAAATTATGATCATTTCAAGTCATATCCATTTAAATGGGTTACCCTGTACACGGTTCATATAACGGTTAAATCCCGTTAAATCCTATTAAAATAACAGTAGTTTGTGTATTTTTTGTTTGATAGTTAGTGCAGCCACCTTGCAGATATGAGACACTACGTCCCTTATAAAGGCGGACCTGCTGCCCCAGTAGGGCCACAACCCTGAATTATAGAGATGCTCTTTACCTCGGACTTGAATCTATGGCTGTGACTATCTTCTTCTTCCTTGCTTTATACCGCACGATGGCGTCGCTTCGCTCGGCCAGGAGTATAATACTATAAAAATTGCCAATTGCACGGAATATTGTTTTTGTTTCTCTTTATGCTGGGCTGTTCTGAATATGCTTCGATGTATTTAATTAAATTAATTAATTATTAAAAAACTGGGAAAATACTACAAAATAGGTAAATGATCTTTTATCAATACTTTTAATTTATCTCGGAGTGAAGCTATTTTGGCACAAAAAAAAACCCTCCACTCGCCGCCGCTCCGATCTACGGGTTAATTAGATGGCAAGTTTAACAGATTTTGTATGAGAATTCAGTTACATCAAATTAAAATTTGTCAATTTATTTTATATACCTAATATATGTATATACTTTCAGATAACTTAACACGAGCAAATAAAAATGTTTGTACAGTGTGACACGCCAAACGGACTTCAGCTTACTGACGAAGAAAAAGGTAAGAGGTAAAAGGAAAAAAAGAGTGGCAAATTAAACCATGATCTACTTTAAATTAAATGATTTTTATGTTGATCTACATATGTACTTATTGCAAGTTTCCCAAAATTGCGTTCTCAGAATTACTGCAGATGCTAATATGACGATAAAAGTACACTAGGAGTCAGGGCCGTCGCAAGGGTTCGTGGGGAAGGGGGTTAAAAATTTAGCTTTTTTTTTTGTAGGGAAGAGTAGTCTGAGAAAGATTTTTTTATCTTGTCCTCTCCTAATTCTATATCCTATCCTAATCCATGCGGCAGCTGAAGGAGTGTTTTCGAACACATGCTCATTAAAAGTGTGAGTAGGACTAAGGGGCGGTAAAGAGCTAAAAATTAAGTTTTGGCAAATATCTATAAGAAAACATGAATCTGACCGCAAAATATCATAAGTAAAGGGTGAAATAAATTACATAGCATTGTTTTCATAATGATGTAATGATTTCTTTCTTAAACAATTAGGTATATCCATTCATATGAATCATAAGAATTTGTGCCGACATTGCAAATAAAACATATTTTATATTTACCGGAAATGGGTCTGCTTTGACCAATGACATCCTTAACATTTTTCAAAGAGGCTGGCCTGTAACATCTTTTCAAATTACGCTAGACACATACAATTTGGTAGAGTATCCTAATCAAAACTTCGAAAGGTATTACATACCTGAGTTGTTATTGGGTGAGGTTATAAAACACAACGTTCGCGCAACGTTCGCGAAACGTTACCTTCAATTTCAAATCAACCGGCCGTTACGGATCAGAAACTTCTCCCTACAAACAGATCCCCTAAACGCTTAGGGGATCTGTTTGTAGGGAGAAGTTGTGCGCTCTTGAATTTATGTTCAAAAGTTCCAAAATTTGCCCTACGAATTTGTGGGTCTAATTTAATAAAAATAAGTCTACGGTATTACAAAGCACTACAAACGGAGTCCCATTTAAATGTATTTTATCCTTTCTTCATGCATTTAGCGGTCAGATTCATAAGTTTGCAGATAATAATTGCTCCCATTTGCCACTCTATCCGTCCAGTGATTCCCAAACTAGGGGGCGCGCCCCCCTAGGGAGGCGTGACGATCAGGGAAGGGGGGCGCGAGCACAAATCTAATATTGATGCCATTAATAAATTATTATTTGCTTGCCATTAATGAATTATGGTTTTCTTGCGAACATCTTTCGAAATACATCAGCGGTAATCGGTTGTTGTAAGGCGTTGCAAAATGGCAGAAATTGCATTTTCGTCGATTAATTCGCTGCTACTAAATCCATTTGATAAACACCGCTGAGAATATTTTAGATCGAGAAAAAAAATAAAAAATCTTTGCATATCGCTGATATGAAGCGCAGGTTTCACCAGGATCAGCAGATTTTGCAAGGGGGGCCCGAGCTGAAAAAGATTGGGAACCACTGCGCCTAAACCGTAGACCCAGTTAAATTTATTAATTATTTGCTTACTCTTTAATTGAATGTTAAGTTTGTGTTTGTCCTAGTAAACTTAATTGTACTAAACTAACGTACCTACCAATTTCCCATTTCAAACCACATTAAAAGATGTGAAATAAATTTTTTCAACATTGACATACTATACTATTACACTGTACTACAGAAGGCCAGAAATACTCCATCGATATTATGTGGCAATTTTTCACCCCAGAGTTTTCCAGTTTTTCTATAAATGCACACTTTGGCGCTATGTGAATAAATTGTTCTATCATGTAGTAAAGTTAATAGAAATGAGCACTACGTAGGTATAGCTTGCATTATATTCAAGATGCAGTTAACGATTCTTGGATGTGATTCTAAAAATTAGCTAAGCATGACTTGGTGATGATTTTATGATGTAATCAGATAAGATAGTATGTAATAGATAATAGTACAAGTAGGTACGTACGAGTATAAGCTGGGGACTGACTAAGGTCGCTAACTAAATTACACCCATGTTGACTGTTGTTATGATTGGTTTTATTTGTAATAATAATAATATTCGTGAAAAAGCCAGCAGCACTTGATCTGAGGCCGTATAGGACGGCTCGTTTAAATTTCGTAATTGTAAAGATGATAATATTCAATTTTGATTTTGAATTTGTATTTTCTTTTTTTTTCCAGCTGCCAAAAACTTTCTTCTTCGCGGCATCATCGAAGCTGATCATTTTCGGGTAGATGATATGGAGCCCAGTCTTCCAAACTGGTATGATAATGCAAAATACAAACGGTTGGTTTTATGTCTGTTTTCTCTTATATCTAAGACATATTGTGAGCTTTCTCTGGAAACATCAAAAATATTTCAGAGGTCAGGAATATTTTGCAAAAAACCGTCCGTCTATTCTTTCTTCCAATATGATGGGTCTTTTGTGTCTTCTATTGTCTGACAAAGGATTGCAGGTGTTAATATCAACCGGACGGTCTGGTACAGCGGAAACCGCTCGAAGACGCTATGTTTCAACTGTTCTGCACACAATTGCTTGGTACGAGCAAGACCTTGTACCCGGCTCGGAGTAAGAGTATAGATTTTATATATTTCAAATTTCTAACTTTCAAGTTTTGCTTTCATTATGCTAATCATATCTTTCAAGATCTTGGACGTCTTTGGCAAAAGTAAGAAGAATGCATTACCATGCATCGAAATCTGCAGAGAAGAAACAAATTGGATTCATATCGCTAAATGAAATGGCAGCAACCCAGTTTGGATTTATGGGGTATGAAGAAAAATATTTATATAATTTAGAACACGACAAAATATTTTTTTTGGGGCAATTAGGACTAAACTATTTATTTGTTCTAATTTTGTTTTATCTCTCCAGACTCGCACTAGTTCGTCCGCATATGTTTTCCATACAAGACGACAACGAAGAAGACATCGAAAGCTTTGTATATTTCTGGGCGGTCATAGGACATATGCTTGGTATTCAGGATAAATTCAATCTATGCTTGCAGCCAGTTAAAGTTGTTAAAATCGTATGCTTGGCCTATTTACGATACATTTTCGTTCCAGCTCTACAGCTGGAACCCCCGAATTTCAAAGTTATGACTAAGGCACTGCTGGATGGATTGAATGAGTTCGTTCCTCAAATATCCTACGAATTTCAGATGTTTTTAGTTCGAAAAGTTGCATCTGTTCCAGGATATCAACATAACGTTGATCGCGAACGTGAAACTTTATGTCGATCAATATACTCACAGGCCGAAGTTGAGCACTTGCTAAAAATCTTCCACGACACTAAGCACAATTATATGGAATTTTCGTTTTTACACAAAATACCAATTTATAATTTTATTGAAAACAATATCAACGAATTGGCTGAAGATATTGTCGTTGAAAATGGAAATAGGAAACCAATGGAGATTGGTTTTAGCACGAGGCTTAGAAAGTATTTAGATTTAGATGATTCACTTAGTATCAGTCTCACTCTAATTGATTATGAAACTCAATGGACATCGTGCTTAAGTGATTCGAAATTTTATGAAATGGACAGAAGAACTCAAAAGGCCTTATCATTTAGCTACAAGGTAAAGAAATTTGGTGAAACAAGATTTGGACGACTTCTGAGAGGTTGGTTTCTCAGTTGGGTGTTATGGCGCTTTAGACGATTTCTCGGCAAGGCATAGACACTGATTTGGCAGGATGAAAACGAGAAACTGGTCGTCGTAGACGTAGACGTTAAAAATAATGGCCTCTTAGCCGTATGCAAATACATATGTTAAAAGGTACAGCGTCAAAAAAAATACACAACACGATAGTGAAATTTTCAGGTGTCCCATAGAGTTAGCTGTTTTTCGGTTTGAATAATACTCTAGAACATGTTTTTTTAATTAAGGTACTTTTAGGATAAAATCTTAAATACATTCGTTTCTGTTTTATTGTAATCTTTGGAATAGATTAAACACTAGTTGTTGTATGTTGCCAAATACTCAGATAAGTTTTAGCATAATCAAATGTTTATACTTGGTGTTTTTTTTAACTTCCTGGTGAATATATTAAATATAAATTCGGTGTGAATTACAGTATTTTTTGTACGAATTGTATAATAATTTAATAATTATATAAATATTACTAAAAAAAAACCTTACTTGACATCTAACAGTTTGTTTTCATTAAAAGAAAATCGATTTTAAATTACAGAAACGAAATTGATAATTTTTATTGATGTTTTGTTTATACAAGGTATACTTAACAGGTGCTAAAGACACCAGAAAGGAAAACAGTACTGAACAGGTGATTAAAACTAAAGAAAACGTTACGTACTAAACGGGTGTCGAAAACACCTGAGGAAAGCGGTGTTTGAAAAAACCCGTCCATGATTGAAAGAACGGATACTGAAAAACAAGCTGGGAGTGCCGGTAAATATGTGAATACACAATATGGGCGATTACTAATGCTAAAGGGAATGCGTTAAAATGGCTCACATTGGTGCTCCCGGGTTAAAGCAACATTAGCCCAGCGGCATTTGTATTAGTGTTTTCTGAATGACCCCACCAAACAATTTGGCGAACTTTCATCACAATGAACAAAAGTCTGATTCGAGTTTTCTTCGACTTTGTCATGAAGTTTGTAACGCATTGAAGGAAACATCTCTGACCATATAAAAAGTATATATGAGGCACTTTTTTCCAAAAGTCGCTTCTTACATTTTGGAAAATTTCAAGGTAGTTTTGTTTTTTTGCTAATAATTAAAGTCTGAATTTGCCTTTTCCCTAAAAGTTTTACATAATAAACTTCTTACTGTTTGTGGAATATATTGAAAGGCAAAACGATTTCAAACATTTTTTCTTGACTTTACAATCAAACTTGAAACTTGGAAATTTATATTTTTTTTATAAATGCAAGAAGCGAGTTTTGGAACTCAGTGCCAGATATAATCTAGGGACGCGGGAGCGTCCCGCCCGGCAAAGAAAGAGGAAAAAAAATGAACAAATGCAAAGTGAGAAGCGACCAAGACTATGTTTACACGACGGAACAAGTACGGGTTTTCGGACCTCTGTAGCTCGGACTCTGGTTGGCCCTGAGTGTTCAAATTTGGTAGGCGTTGTCACTCGCGCCCTCTTACGAAGTGTAGCAAATTTCATGAAGATACGATGAAAAATACCGGAGTTATAAGAGTTTGAAAATCGCATTTTTTTCGAAAATCTTGTTCTCGTTGTTCTACAGCCTTGTAGAGAGCATCTCGGGATCCGCTCTCTTTTCCCATAGATAGAGTATGTCGCGAGGGTGTGCATAGGCTATCATTTGCTCCGATCCGTGCAGTAGAAAAAAAGATACAGCAAAAAATGTGAAACTGGATAGAGTTTCTGGCTTGTCTTTTCATATGTTTCAAAGTTAAGGTTGAGTTTAAGGCTAAGACCAAGTTTAAGGTAAGGTTAAAGTTGGGGTTATCATTAAGTTTAATGTGATGTATAAAGATATTAAGGCTACCAAGGTTACTAAGGGCTTTCAAGGTCACCAAAGTTATCAAGTGTCCTATGGTCACTAGGGTTACCAAGGCGACTAAGGTTACCAAGGGATCTAAGGTTACTAAGAGGGTCATTATTATTATTATTCTGAAACAAATTCGTGATTAAAGGGCAGTGAATATCGTCTTAACTTAAATAAATTGAACGCATTCAATATCATTTATTGATATGTTGTCTATTTTGTAAATTAAAAACTGCAAAAAAATATGATATCTCACAAAAACAACTCAGTTGTAAAAGGTTTCCGCCAAAGAAAAAGTCGTCAGCCACAAAAAGGATTGATATAAATACAATCCCGCCAATGTACATAATACATACTGGCATCTTGTCTCAAGGATATGGATATTCAAAAGTGATTGAATTAGTTAATAGCTTCCACCAAACCTACGCGGTGCGGTACCCGTCAGAACCTACGAAAGAATTTTCGCCGTGGTAGACCACGCTGATTTTGCCAATTCGGGTGGTGTACAGTTGCTTTCAAGTTTTGTGTCATTGATGTGTCACGCAGCAGGATTGAATCCGAATTAGTGTTACTTGGAATTTGTGAATATTTGCTAAAATTCACCAGTATTGGAACGCGAGTGTATTCCCTTACCAACGACGAGTACGTGAAGTTCATAGAGCATCTCAACAAATTGAATTTTAACTATTTCACTCACGATCCCATGTCCAGAAAGCTATTCAAAGTGGTGCTATCTGGGTTAGATTCGTTCCCGAAGATATCGACAACGAGCTAAAAAAAAACAATGTGAATTGCATTTCAATTAAGAAAATGAGTATCAAAAACGCGCGAAATGACCAGCAAGCGTCATATATCCTAACTTTTCCTCGCGGTCAAATAAAATTATCTGAGCTTCAGGCGCGACTGAAACATTTATTTCATACTGCAGTTAAGTTCGCGCATTTTCGAAAAACGCGAAACAGTGGCTCCATACGTTGTTTTAACTGCCAAACGATGGGGCACGCAATTAGTGGATGCCACCTAAAAACAATTTGCAATCTCTGTGCTGGGTCCCATAGGACTATCGACTGTCCACTAAAGGGGAAACCAGACTCCATTCGGAAATGTGCCAATTGTTCGGGCGATCATGCGGCAAGCTATACTAAGTGTCCAGCGAGAATTAAGTATATCGCACTGCAAGAACGACTACGTACAAAGCGTTCAAATCACGTAAGAGTGGTACAATCTAGCCCAAATTTACTTAACAAAGAAGCATTCCCTGCGCTTTCTAATTCACCGAATATTCTTCTGCCGCCGCACTCTGCGAGAAGTTTCGCCGATGTCACAAAGAATAACCCAGCCCCTAACAACTATTCTAGACTCAAAATCTACGCAGTTTAATATCCTGGCTGGCGTTCCCCAAGGATCGGCACTTAGTCCAATATTATTCAATATATTCACGTCCGATATGCCGATTCCAGAAAATTGCGAAGTTGGTTTATTCGCAGACGATACTGCTGTACTTTGTAGCTCGGATTGTCCATCCTATATATAAAACAATCTAGAATATGGATTTGCAATATTGCAGAATTACTTCACAAAATGGAAAATTAAAATTAACGGAAGCAAAACTAAAGCCCTATTCTTCACACGGAAGCGTAAGCCCGAATTTCTACCCAGTAGGCCATTATGTTTGGACAATACCACTATAAACTGGAACACGGAAAGTATTAAATACTTGGGTATTCTGCTAGACAAAAAACTAACGTTCAAAGCTAACATAGATGCAGCAGTGAAAAAGGCAGATACTATAATCAAAGCACTGTACCCATTAATTCACAGGAAGTCTACTCTATCACTTCAGAATAAAATAATTTTGTTTAAAACCATATTTCAACCTATACTCCTGTATGGAGCTGCGGCCAGGGAATCATGCGCTAAACTCACAAGAAAGCACTCCAAGTTAAGCAAAATAAGATCCTAAAACTGCTACTCGATTTACCATTCTTTTTCTCGACAGCAAGGCTTCATGCGATTGCCAAAGTCGCGCTTATCAATTCCAAAATAATGCACATTAGGATAAATTTTAATCTTTCTTGCATTGAATCTTCCAATCCTCTCCTTAATGCTCTGATTTAATTCAGCTATGTCTTGGTTACCGTAACTTTAATTTTCACTCATCCAGTCTTTGCACATTCTATTCTCTCGGTCTAATATTTATCATTGTACTAACTCTACTAACATTTTATAATTACATTTTCATACCATATCCATATTAGCTTTGCTACTGCTTCTTGAATATGTGTCTGTATTGTACCAAGTATCTACTATGTCGAAATTCGGTACGATGCAAACGCATTCTAGTTTTAAGCTTTATTCTAGTTTTAAGTTTTATTCTATCTAATATGAATAGGAGGTTTAACCCGTTTTCCTTCTAAATTTTAAAATTCTGAATGTAATGAGCTCTCACAATTTGTTGATTTGTTCACTGCACAGTGTGTCATTTAGAGCTGTAAGAGTATAACACTCAATCACTTACCAATATGTATTATAAGTACCTTGTAAACAACACATTCATATTTTCTGGTTGAATAAATTGAATTTGAATTTGCATCAATGAATGACTCGAGATTTTCCCAATTGGACACTATGATGAAATGCCGTGTGATATTTATGATAAATTTCAACAAAATTTTCAAAATCAAGTTCATCAGATCATCAATAATATTCACTTTTTAACGCGTCTTGTAAATAAGCATAGTTTCGAAAATATTCCAACGAAAGAGTCCAGAGACACACGATTGCTGCTTGATTTTTTTCCTGTAGAGATAAAGTACTCGTACATACGTATAAATAGTACATAAAAAATTTGTAAGTATAAGTAAGGCCTTTTGTTTTTTTTTCTTAAATAAAAAATTGCTTGGAATTTTCGGGTATGTGTTTGATATTGTGGAAATTTATTTATTTTAGTAGGCCAGTAACGCATAGTTTAGAGCTCAGTTTCGTTCTCCATTGCAATACGAAAGGTGTGTGAAGTTAGCGATTTAACTACTGATTTCTTAATTTTTCCTTATTAAATTCGTTTGTCCCCGTTTGCCCATCTACCCAAATAGTTATGGAAAAAATCATTTTCCATTTGACTCAATTATTATTGGTGTGCCTGCAGTGGCGTAAATGGGGGCCCCTCACGCTCGATTTTTTTCACCAGAAAAAGTAGATAGAACATAACCCACATTATAAGCAAAAGCAACGAACTTCATTTTCTAAAAAAAATTTTCTTTTTTTAGACAAAATTGAATTTAGAGTAATTAAATAGGATCATCTATTTATCACAAAATCCAAGAGTCGCGGCGAAAGACAAACTGTAGGAGTGCCCTTCTACCTCGGAAGAGTGGTTGATTCTAGACTAAAACTGATTACTATAGATCTGTGGATCACATCCATAACCAAGGAAAACTAAATCGACTGAAATAAAATTCATGGTAGAGATGCTCCAAAGGCAAATAATTTACGTATCTTGACTCACTAGTTTGTCGACAGACATCTGTTTCTTAATTTCTTGAGTCCTAGTTAAAAAAGGAAAGGTTTTCTCACTTAAACCTTTTTGAGTGTTCTTAGTAACTGTGGTTAGCCATTCCGATCAATCCTACCTATATCCTTTTTTCAACATTGTGAACATATTTTCCTTAGCTGAGCCATCAATTCGATATTTAAATACTCTCCAATAATCGGGCAAAACGACAAAATGTGACCACAAATGTGTCGACTTCATTTTACCAGGAAGCCTGCTTTTCTGACACATTTTGAGTTATTTGAATATCACCTAGAAATAAGTTTCCATACGAAAACAGAAGAGAAACCGGAAAAGAAGAGTCGTTCCTATCCAACTCAACCATTATGCTCATCGAGTGCTGAATGTAGCCTTTTTTATCATTATGAACTTGAGAACGTCAATCTTGACTGTAATTTCCTGGGGAAGACGTATTGGTGATGTAATAGCCGTTAAGAAATGCGCCAAAAAAGATTTAACAAAAAAATGCACATATTACTTTACTAGACGAAACACGTTATCTAAATTTTAGATTAGATCATATAGGACTCCACAACCCAGACGGTTGTGGTACTAAATCGTTAGTGGAAAAGTATTCGGCCGATGAAATACTATATTACTGACAAATCCAAAAGGTAATCTATAAAAATCTTACGTCTCTAAGGTTTCAGTAATGCCAATTTGAAACCCTATAAAAAATAAAAAATAAATAACAGGCGCGACAATCCAGCATTGGACTAAGGCCGCAGGATGTGTTACCCAAGTAACAATTTCATTCCTATAATACTTCTTAAAATATTCTCTTCTAGCATTAATAGGGGCACTTTACATGGTATAACCACTGAATAACAGTCCAATAATGGCATTTGGCGCCGGTTTTTAATCCAATAGAACCTTATTGTAGCACTAAATTATGCTTTAAAAAGGCGTACGTCATTTGCTTTATATCACCATTTTCTGTCATTGAACGAATTTGCAAAAAAAAAATAGAAAAACAAAATTTCCGCAGCTGGCATCGAACCAATTTCTGTTGATTGCCCGTCCTACACGCTACCCACTCAGCTAACCTCACATATGGTCGGCATTGCTCGGAAACACTACATGGTTGTTGCTACTATAGAAATGCTTGACAATTCTTTATCGACTCTTTTGCACTGCACCATATCATACATTTATCAATAAAATAGAGTGAATTTCTGCGCAGAGATCACACTAATTAATTTCGAAGATAACAATGAGTGCATACGTGTGGATTTCACGCAAGATTCCAAGGATTTCTAATGCAGAAATTGTGTATTTCAGAAAACTTCATAAGTGTCAATTCATTAAAAAATCACAAAGTCCATCCTTCTATAAAACTACGGTGAACAATTTATTGGATGACCATACGAATGTCACACTATAAAAATGACACCGACTGTGCTATAGAAGAATATTATGCATGTGTGTGAGTTAATTTAGAGGGACTATTGCATGTGTGTGGTGTATCATCCAATAAACACAAGAGTGGAGTATTTAAAGGAGTGTCTTTTTAGGTTAACGTTTAGAGACAGTTTTATCGAAGTTTTATACCACCATCTTTAAATTTCTTCCATAATGATGATAAAAGCTTTCCGGAAAATACTTTAAGGATGTTTTATCGGATCAAAACATTACTTTAAGCGCTGTCACACGATAAATGAATTTCGTGGTACTATATGATTGCTACAGTGTGAAGTGCTTATTTAAAGCAAACGAATTGTTGCTTGGGTAGTGACATCCTATTTCCAAGATCTTATCTGCTTTTTGTTGAGGTAATGAGATCAGCATCACGCTCAGCAGTGTTATTTATACCCATAAATGAGTACCTAATCGTTTAACATCTGAGTGAGATCATAGTCCGTAACAAGCTCGTGAGCTCGAAAAATTTGATCCCCCTTATAGAGTGAAATGAACTGAGAGGAGAAACCAGGGTGTGTCAAGAAGCAGACTCTAAGTCAACCAATCTTGTTGATAAATCCTGGATAATTGCTTACTTCAGACTCTAACTTCTTGAAATTTTATCTCTTTCCTGATGTTCTTAACGACTAGTTGAGGTTACGATACAATAACACAGTTACTTCCTTCGTGTGCTTTGTTTGCTTAACTAAAAATGTTTAGTGCTGATTTTTCGAAGGCCATTAAACACAACTTTTAAAAAACTGTGTACCCAACAATTTTGTTGCGAAAGAAAAAAACACCGATTAAAGAGCAATTTTATTATCATGAAATCTAGAATTAGGTAACGGTTTTACTCCAGCAATTTACAGAATTGCAGTTCTTTGTCAATAACGCCATAGAGCTAATTACCATTAATTTACAAGTGTTTTAGTCTTTTTAACCGGAAATAACTTTCATCTTTCATGTAGTTTTCCGTCTAGGAAAGGCTACCCAAAATATTGCCCCTCCCTAGACCGCTGATTATATTATTGGCCCAATATTCCGCAAAAACCGCCTGAAGTTGAACCTTTATTAATTTTCAATATTATTAGGAGAAAAACCTTTATAATTAATGGATTGTTCTGATGATTGTTTAGTTAAGTTGCGTCTCCCCGGTGCAAACAGAGTACAATACAGAATTGAATAATTTGCTACTATCGCAGATTCTATAGCTCACTTACGCATTTTTGTGGCATATTAGTAAAAATGCATGTCTTTTGAAAGAACAGTTACCCAAGGATCTATCAAACAAAATTTTGATATGATTTCGAATTTGGGGGCCCCTTTGGCTTGAGGGCCCGTGTTCCACTGCACACATGGAACACCGTACGTTACGCCACTGTCTGCCTGGTCTGGTCAACCTCTAAGAATACTTTTGCATTTCTCTGTCTCCGCTTGGAAGTTACAACCGTTCAAAGATGCGAACCAGAGAAAAAAACCAAAGGGGAGAGTAAGGGCAAACGTGGTATATTTAAACCCTTCGCTCATAGAGTGAAAGGGTATATTTACTTTAACATGAATAAATGCATTGAAGGAAGCATCTCCGACCATATCAAAAGTATACATATTGCATATATGATCAGATCAGCATGACTTGGGGAGTCGATTGGGTGATGTCAGTCTGCCCGTCTGTCCGTCTGTTGCGACGAGTTTTACTCGGCCAATTTAAAAGCTGTGAAGCTGAAATTTTGCACAAATGCTTCTTTTTGCTGCAGGCGGTTTTATGTTTGAATCGGTCAAATCGGACAATGGGGTCATGCCATACAAACCCAACTCCGCAAATTAGCTTCTTCTAAGAAAAACTTTTTTATTTGTGCACCAATTTAAACTAAATTTTACACAAATGTGTTTCTATTGATGACACAAAACATATGTAAGAATGGATCAAATCGGACTTTGGAGTAGGGGCTGCCATACAAGCTCAACCCCCCAAATTAGGTTCTTCTAAGAAAAATTTTTTATTTGTCCATCAATTTCACACAAATGTGTTTCTATTGATTATACAAAACATATGTAAGAATAGATGAAATCGGACCATGGGGTCATGGGGCTGCCATACAAAGCCAACCCCCAAATTAGATTCTTCTAAGAAAAACTTTTTTATTTGTGCACCAATTGCAACCAAATTTCACACAAATGTATTTCGATTGATGACACAAAATATATGTTAGAATGGATCAAATCGGACCATGGGGTCTTGGGGCTGCTATAGAAACCCTAAGAAAAAAATTGTACACAAATTTCACAAAACCTTGAATTATTGTGTCTTAATCAAAGCAACGAAAAAGGTCAAAATAAATGGAATCGTACTATGGGGCCATACTCCCGCATCCCCCAAAAGTCGTAAGTACGCCCGAAAAACTTTTAGCCCGGAAGAGAGCGAAGGGTATCCAAATTTCGGCCGCGCCCGAAATTAGCCTCGGGATCGTTTTTAATTTTTTTGCCGAAATTAATTGGGATATGTAGAAGATATGCGGTTCACAGTTTGCTGAACATTTGCGAGTCCCAGCTGTCTCCATTCAGCAGTTACAGCCGTTCAAAATGTGACCAAAGACATAAAAACAACAAAGGGGGAGTACAATCGGACAATCGGGGTAATTATGGAGTTATAGGGAACCGTGAGAGGGTTAAGTAAAAACATATCAATATGCTCACTCACTATGTCGCTGCAAATTGTCATATGCGATCCTGTCATATTTTGACAAATAGCAATATTTTAAAATTAATCACAACAAAGATATTTGCGAAAGAGAGGCTTTTGGAAAATTGTATGCAGCAGTGAATGTGTGCATCGTCAAAAAATGTTCTTCTTTGCGCTACAAATAATAGAAGAAAACCATGAACTAAGCGATGCATTTTCCAGCATGAAAAATGTTTGGCCCGTCACTACAAGCCAATAGTGTAACCCTCGTAAAAATTAAGTTCGACAATCGACACTCCTGAGCACATAACTTTCAAAGAGAAATCATCCCCAAACTGACAAGATACCACATTTCTCTCTTTTCCCCCTTCTGATCAGAACTTTTTTCCGATAATCAGGGGTCAGCGCCAGCAAAAATTCTTGCCGCTCGATTGCCTTGTTTGTTTTTATTTTTCTTGGGCTATAAACCATGATAAAAACGCCCACGACGACCGTTTAACTTTTCACATTAAAATGCAGTTTAAACGATAGTTTAATTGTTTTTTGGTTTCTTTAAACGGAGTTTAGTTAAATCAACAACCATCAGTTAAACCATTTTATTTTAAAATTAAAAATAAATATCAATAGTTATGAAAGCTTATGATTTTTTAAAATTTTAAATTTCTGCTTAGCTAGAAATTTTAATTATCGCGTATTATTTATTTCCCAATAGATATAGCTAAACGGAGTTTAGAATTAAACTACAGTTAACTAAACGGTGGTTTAAACTATGATTGTACACCCGGCCCTAACTCGATTTAAAATAAAATCTAAACTGCCTAATCACCATACGCGCTAAAAAGTGAATAATTTGACGGGCAAACTTATTTTTCCAAATTTTCGGCAGTGTTATCATCAATATAACTCGACATTTCGTCATGGTATCCAATTCAAAAAATTTACTATTATTTAACGATGCAAACCATTCTGTCTCGTAATCAATAAATGTTATCTCAATTATATCCGAACTATCCAATTCCAAATAATTACGCAATTCATGCTTGAACTCTTCGTCAATGGGGCTGATTTTACCCCGTTCGATGAATGTATCGTCGAGAGTTTTCATGCAACCGCGTGATGGATTCAACTGTCGTATTTTAAACACAGGAATTTTGGAAAAAAGAGCAGCTTTTAGATACGTTTCATGTGAACGCAATTCAAGTAATTTCCGTATATCCTCATTACTGAATAATGAACGGCATAGAATTTCCTGATTATAATCAACGCTCAACTGATAGCCTGGAACAGAGAGCACCCTTTTCGTAACAAAAAGATGTTCTTCATACGTCATAAATGGTAAAAATTGCTGCAGACCATTCAACATTGCTGTTGTCATGGATTTACTGAGATTAATTTCCATTTGAAGGCTCGGCAAAAATAAATATCGGAGGATTATCCTTGAAATATTTTTGGCAATGTAAACAGGATGCAGGCACAGATTGTATTTATCCTTTATTCCGATCATATATCCAATTACCGCCCAAAAATGTACAAATGCTTCTATGTCCTGAGCATTGTCGTGGTCGATTCCAAATATATGAGGCCGCACGAGAGCAAGCCTGAAACATGTTTCACATCATTGGCATTGTTCGAAAAACTTAAATTTTGAATACTGTATTTGTCTTACCCCATAAACCCAACTTGAGTACATGACAATTCTGCTTGGCTTATAAAACCGATATTTTTCGTCTCCGAGGTTTTCGATGCATAGTAATGCATTTTTCGGACCTGTAGTAAGGACTTCCAGGATCTATAAGAATAAAAATAAATATTTAAATAAATTCTATTCTTCCGAATTTTCAATGTGTATTTACTCCGAACCCGGAACTAGATCATGTTCATACCAAGACAGTGTATGCAGTATTGTTGAAACATAACGCCTTCTTGCTGTGCTCACTGTGCTTGACCGACCCGTTGCATTAAGAATCTTGACGCCTCTCTGGATGAATAGTAAGCAAATAAGACCTGTAAGATTTGATGCTAATATTCCAACCATGTTTTGCTGAAAATACCTTTGAACTCTTAAACAAAAAAAAAAGTGTTTACAAATATTTATGTAAAATTTATTTTAAACTAATAAAAATAAAATTTTATAGAAATGTATTACTTTTAACGTACCGTTTGTATTTCGTATCATCGTACCAATCCGGCAAATTCGGCAGTATATCAGGTGTTGTGTCACCACATTGCAAATCATCGGCTTCGGAAAATAAACGAAAGAAGAAATCTTTGGAAACTGAAACATAAAGATAGAATTTAGACCGCCAATAACCGAAATACATAATTTAATCGAATTTATGAATTATACGATTTGGGTTACTTATTAAATAGTCCAGTACAATTGGTTCAAAATAGCCCCAAACCTAAACATAAAAAAAAAAGAAATTTTTGATGCCAAATTGTTGAATACTAGACATTTTCTCAGAAAATGATACCCTAGACCCAAAAGTATTATAGTGAATTCACATTTTTTGAGTTTTACATTTCGGACTGTAACTCTTGATAGAATAGACTTTCAGTCATAAGATCTTGTCCATATATTGCTAACAAAATTTATTTAATTTTTACCAAAAATTGGAATGCCTTCAAACCCAATTTTTTGATTCTTGTAGCGTATGTCTTGGTATAACCTTTTGAACATACATTCACAAGACTACAATTAACTGTTATAAGGACGTTCTAAAAGATAATTTTTTTTTCTATTTTAAATAGAATTTAGAAGTGAAAAAATTTAAAATTTGTTAGAAATTTGGGTCACTTTGTATGGGGGGCAAAAGACTTCTCCATGTGTCCTCCGCGCGGGCGCCCCCTGGTAACGTGAACGGCTAAGTCAAATCATCTGATGCGACATTTGGAAGAAGCACCGCTGCGCCTGAGTGCTGTATTTACATCTGCAGCGTCTCAGGTTACTTAACGTGATAGGTGACAGAAAACGTCTAACTCAACCACTAAAGCAGCATCTTGGAGGCATGCCCATGATGGCCTTTACTAAACGATTAAACCCTATCATGGTTTAGCGATGTGCCGACAACTCATCCTAAGAAAAACTTCAAGTCAAGAAACCTGAAACAAAAGCCTCGGATTGGACGGATACAAAACAACGACGACCCCGCAAACGAACAACTGATTACTCTTTCGGATCCTGGAATGTACGCTCCCTGAATAGACCGGGGGCCTTAAGGGCCCTCCTGGATCAGGTAGAACAATACAAGCTGAGCATAGTTGCAATCCAGGAAACTAAATGGCTCAAAAGCGAGATTAACGACCTCAATTCGCACACTATTTTTACGAGTGGTAAATAGGAGGGCAACAAGGAGTTTGGAGTAGCTTTCATCGTGAATAAGCAGCTCAAGGACCACGTTATCGGCTTCAAACCCATCAACGAGCGGCTATGTGCGATCCGCATTGAGACCCGTTTCGCTAATCTCTGGCTCATTAATGCGCATGCCCCTACAGAAGTAAAAGAAGACGCGATTAAGGACGAGTTCTACAACGACCTAGAAACACTCTTTGACTCACTTCCATCAAACAACGTCAAGCTGCTGCTAGGAGACTTTAACGCTAAAGTCGGAAACGAAAGCTGGCATAGGGGAACTACTGGTGGTCATAGCCTCCACGACGAAAACAACAATAAGCGACTTATCGACTTCGCGAGCGGCAGAAACTTGGTCATAAGCTCTACATGCTTCCCTCATCGACGAATCCATAAGCAGACCTGGAAGTCTCCAGATGAATACACCGTGAACCAGATCGACCACGTACTGATCAGCAAGAGATGGGCTTCTAATGTCCTAGATGTTCGATCCTATCGAGGAGCCAACTGCGACACCGATCACTATTTGGTGAAGACGACCTACAGGTGCAGAATCTCTTCGGTGCACCTAACGAGAATCAACCCTGCCAAGATCTTCGAGGTTGACAATTTGATTGATGATGCCACGGCGGCTGCGTATACAACAGCACTAGAGGAAAAACTGTCGCCCATTCTTAATAACATCAATAATCTAGGCATCCATGAGTTCTGGGAGGAGCTCAAAGACAGCATCAAGGAGGTCGCAGAAGAGGTCGTGGGCTATAAAGGCCGACGCAGACGAGCAGACTGGTTCGACGACGAATGCAGGGCCTCGATTGAGGCGAAAAATGAAGCCTATCGCCAATACACACAACGCGCATCCCGAGCCAAGAAAGAAAGATATAACGAGCTTCGGCGAGTATCTAATAAGTTAATTAGACGTAAGAAACGCAAACATTTTGACGAGCAGTTACAGCAAATAAACCAAAGATTAGCCAGTAAGAACACTAGTAGTACTAGTTCAATTTTTTAAGAGGCGAGGTACGAGCGTAGTGAGCGGTGAGCCGATGGAAAGCGTTTACATTTTTTTAGAGTCCCTTGCAAGCACTTTTATTCGACAACGCTTTGTATCCTAGTACTAGTACGCCTGGTACAAACTTATAAATAATATCAAGAACGGATATCAACCCAGGACAAGCCTATGTAAGGACAAGGATGGTAACATCATCAGCGACATCGAAAGCGTCAACAAACGATGGGCCTCGCATTTTGAAGAGCTCCTCAATGCATTATCAACATCCCCCGCGGAGCTAGCTCTTGAGCAGTTAGCCGAACCAGGCCCTCCCGTTCTACCCCCAACAGTAGAGGAGGTGAGTCTTGCCATACAGTCGCTCCAAAATAATAAAGCGCCCGGCGCTGACGAGATCCCAGCAGAACTGCTAAAGCATGGTGGAACGTGCCTGACCAACGCTGTACATGTGCTACTGCTGAAAATATGGAACGACGAGGTAATCCCCGAAGATTGGCGCACCCTTACCCAAGCCTCCGAAATTTTGCTAGATCGATTCGAACGAAAGGTCCTTCGGCGAATTTTCGGGGCCGTTCGCGAGCGAGACCAATGGCGTATCCGATACAACCATGAGTTGTATCAATTGTACGATGAGCTGGAAGTATCGAAAATCGTGAAGCTTCAACGTCTGCAATGGGCGGGGCATGTACAACGGATGGACGACAATCGCATGCCAAAGAAAGTTATGAACGCACAACGAATTGACGGAGCGAGGTTGCGTGGACGACCGAGAGCTCGCTGGGAGAACTCCGTAGGTGAAGACGCCCACCAGCTGCTGGGCTTCCGAAACTGGAGGACAAGGTCACGTAACCGCGACAATTGGAGGTCAACGATTCAGGCGGCCAAGGCCCGACGTCGGGCTATCGTGCCACATTGATGATGATGATTGTATGGGGGGTACCCTTAGTTTTGATCGGATGCTAATAATTTTTGGCGGGGAGCATAATGGAACTTAGACTAGGCAGCCCACCAAATTTGATATGCCTGGCTCAATTTAAAAAGAACCTACTGGCATGCCTTTTTGAAAAATGTTAGGAGGAGTGAGGGGGTCGTCAATGGTGGGAGCATTTAGTGTATCTTTTTACTGCGTATACAGGGTGTCCCGTTCATGGTGGAGAATCTTTTAATGGTAGATAGTGTGGCTTATTTGGGGAAAATTAATGTTCTACGAGACACCTCTATTTTGAACCGTTACAATGTAAAAGCAGTTTTTGTAAATTGTGTCAAAATACCTGACTTGCCGAACTAAATCAAAATTTGCCAAACCACCAAACATGTCATCCGAGATATGACTTCACTTTCCGAAACTACATAAAATTTCCTATAAAACGACACCTCGTCCGTTACGAAGTTGCTCGTATCTTCCGAGATACACCAGTTCAAACTTTGAAGAAATTTTAAAATCGGTTTTTCATGCAAAATTCAAATGATAAAATCGTAACGGTACTTTGAACTGACAAATCCGCAAAGTTGAAAAAAGTTGCCTCATTATGTTAGCTCTCGAACGACATATAAAAATTAAGGACTCACGATTTAAAAATTTGCGAATTTAACGTTGCAAAGGTAAAAAAATGTGGTTTTAATGTAAAGTTTTTTCGCCCAACAAAATAAACTGTGTTGATCGTACAAATTTATCTTCATCATATCAGATGATTTGCATTACACGAAAACCACATTTTTTTACCTTTGAAACGTTAAATTCGCAAATTTTCAAATCGTGAGCCCTTAATTTTTATATGTCGTTCGAGAGCTAACATAATGAGGCAACTTTTTTCAACTTTGCGGATTTGTCAGTTCAAAGTACCGTTACGATTTTATCATTTGAATTTTGCATGAAAAACCGATTTTAAAATTTCTTCAAAGTTTGAACTGGTGTATCTCGGAAGATACGAGCAACTTCGTAACAGACGAGGTGTCGTTTTATAGGAAATTTTATGTAGTTTCGGAAAGTGAAGTCATATCTCGGATGACATGTTTGGTGGTTTGGCAAATTTTGATTTAGTTCGGCAAGTCAGGTATTTTGACACAATTTACAAAAAGTGCTTTTACATTGTAACGGTTCAAAATAGAGGTGTCTCGTAGAACATTAATTTTCCCCAAATGAGCCACACTATCTACCATTAAAAGATTCTCCACCATGAACGGGACACCCTGTATATTGAGCAGTGTATTCAACAATTTGGCATCAAAAATTCCTTTTTTTTTATGTTTGGGTTGTGAGCTATCTGTACTAGACTAAAAGTGTTATGTTTAGGCATGATGGCCACCTACATACCGGGTAGGCCACGAAAGACCTACCAATTTGAACCACGTATAGTTTTTAGGGTTTTTTAGAAATTTTTTTTCAAAAAACCCTTATGAAATCGATTTTGTCCGTCCGTCCGTCTTTCCGTCTGTCCGTCTGTTCACTAAATAACTCGCGAACGGCTCAACCGATTGTCATGAAATTTGGTAGGAATGTGTATAATGGTTACAGTCTTTGGCACATATACCTTAGAAGTTGGTAGGAAGAAGACAACAGGGTGTCCCGAACGTTTAAAAAAAGTCGACTTTTTTAGTTTTTATCGGAGATTGACGTATGGGTATTTAAATCAAAGATATAAACGAGTACACCTCATATCAGTTAAAATTTTCCAGTTTCGAGTAACGGTAAAAAAGTTATTGGCGTTTAAAGTTAAACTTCCTTTTCGAGCTCCGTTTTTCTAAACCGTTATAGGGATCGATATGAAACTTTGCACAAAGATTGGTCAGTAGGGCCTTATATACGTTAAATATTAACCCAGATTCTCCTAACGTCCTCATATGAGGATGCTTACAAGTTCTATCATTGATGCTCGCTAGCGTCAAGAATTTGCAAGTATTTGAATTATACGTTAATTGAACACATTCTAGAAATGGTAGAGTAAGTGTTCGAGTAATTTTTTCGGCATTTTAGTAAGTAAAATGGTGCATGTTAGTACATTTCTGAAAAAGTGATTTTGTGATGGCGGAGCAGACAGACGTCGTGTTAGACGGAAAAATACTGTTAACTTACTCGTATTTTTTTCTTCTCAAATGCAGTTGGGAATTACATTAGAGATAATGAATGACGAATTAAAATAGCTTCTGTTTGATTAGAACAAGCCATGTACCCATATTGGTAGATTAATTTTTCATATCCTCTCATGAGGACGTCAGGAAAATACAGTAACAAATTATTGTTTATAGGAAAGCAGTTTCTCTACGCGAGTGGGTCGAAATTCTGGAGGAGGATGAAGATCCAGCGCTTCAGACTTATGATATATTGGCTTTACCGCCCTGCAATGGGATGGACGACTTAACGGACGAATATTTTGCTTTGGAAGAGCACCCGACTGTCGAGAATTTTCCCGGTACTCAACTTCGAGTGGAGGCTTCGCTGAGGGGTAATTCGTCATCTTGCGGGCAAAATAAAGAAAATTATACAATTAAAAAATAAAAGCAACGGAAAAAACCAGCTCTAGTAAGTAGCTGGAGTAATTGTGAGCTTTGTGTCCCCCCGCATGAGTGGCTGCTATTGCATACAGGGGGGACTAAAACATATGCCTTACGAGCGCAGCGAGCACTAGATAATAGTCCTAGTCCTAGTCCTTTATAAGGTTTCAATAAGAAGCAAAAATCGTATTTCCCATTTATTGCACATGCAATTGATTTAGCAGAACAGAATGTGTATGGCATTTGCGGAAACGAGATGGAGGGAAATTGGACCATTTATGCTTCAGAGGAAGCGTGGCTGCGGCCTTTCTTATGTCAAAGAATGCAGGGGTACGCCCAGCAAAAAGCTGAAGGTCCATGCCCGTTATGATGGCATCGAGCCATGTTGTGATGCCAGCACGCAAATCGTAAAAAACATTGTCACTGCAAATATTGTTCAAAAAAGTGCATTACAATGTGAATCAAAAGCATTGTGCATTGCATGTTTCATGGTTTTTTGGATATCATACCTAAAAAAAACTTCTCATGTGTACAAATAAAAACATATACCAAAACGAATTAAAAATAATAAAATTCATTACTTAAAACGAATTTATTCCTGTTATTATTTTTATACCCTTCGCTTACTAAGCGAAAAGGGTATATTAACTTTGTCATGAAGTTTGTAACGCATTGAAGGAAGCATCTCCGACCATACAAAATATGTATATATATGATCAGCGTGACGAGCTGAGTTGATTGGACGATGTCCGTCTGTCCGTCTGTCTGTCTGTTGCGACGCATTTTGCTCGGCCAGTTTAAAAGCTATGGAGCTGAAATTTTGCACAAAGGCTTCTTTTTGCTGCAGGCAGTTTGTATGTTTGAATCGGTAAAATCCGATAAGGGGGTCGTGGGGCTGCCATACAAACCTACTCCCCAAAACTAGGTTCTTCTTAGAAAAACTTTTTTATTTATGCACCAATTTCAATCAAATTTCACACAAATGTGTTTTCATTGCTGACACACAACATATGTAAAAATCGACCAAATCAGACAATGGGGTCGTGGGGCTGCCATACAAACCTAGTCCCCCAAATTAGGCTCTTCTAAGAAAAACTTTTTTATTTTCTCATCGATTGCAATCAAATTTCGTGCAAATGTGTTTCTAGTGATAACACGAAACATACGTAAAACTGGACCAAATCGGACAATGGGGTCATGGGGCTGTCATACAAACCTAGCTCCCCAAATTAAGTTCTAAGATTTTTTTTTATTTATACACCAATTTCAACTAAACTTCACACAAATGTGTTTCTATTGATGACACAAAACATATGTATGAGTAGATGGAGTCGGACCATGTGGTCATGGGGCTACCATACAAACCTATTCCCCCAAATCAAATTTTACTAAGAAAAACCTTTTTATTTGCATACAAATTTGAACCGAACCTCATGCAAATGTATTTTTATTGATGTTACAAAAGATATGCATAAATGATTTAAATCGGACCATTGGGGTCATGGGGCTGGCATATACACCCAACCCCTAAATTAGGTTCTTTGTCCACCAATTTCAACCAAATCTCATAGAAATATGTTTTAACCTTCGGGCGGGCGCAATGCATCTGACAGATTAAGTGACCAGTTTTTGTTGCGCCAATCAGCGATATGACAAGGGAGAGATCTGAAACTCACAGTAGCTTAATCTTTATCGATCAACTACCCAAAGCAGTTTTCAGTTTCTATCTACCATATGTCTGAGGGGCGGGAGGGGATGAAATAATCTCTCAGATGTATTGCGCCCGATTGTGTTAGTTTCTTCTTTTCTATGAAAATTTCAACTTGTTATACTCTTCACATTGCGTAATAACATTGTGTTGACTTTTAGGTTCACCAAATCGTTCAATAGTGTGTTTTTTGTGAGCCAGTTTTTGTTTCTAAAATTTCGTAGAACTGTTTCAAAAAGACAATGCAACAATAAATAAGAGTCTAAAATATACAGAAACTTGGTTTCATCCTTTTTTCGGCACTTAATCTGTCAGATGCATTGCGCCCGGTCGTGTTAGGATTAGTATTGCGCCCGCCGGAAGGTTAATTGATGCCACAAACATACGTAAAAATTCAAGGAAAGGCCATGCGTTCATAGGGTTGCCGTACAACCACCCTCCCCCCACACACACACACACTTCCTTTTTGGTTCTTCTAAGAAACTCACGTCCCCCGCTTCCCCCAATAAATCTTCGCCCCGGCACTTATGTGAAAATTCAAGGAAAAGCATGGAAGCGGGGAGAATTGAACACAAGTCATAGGAACGCCAGAAAAAAACTTTTAGCCCGGGGGAGCGAAGGGTATCCAAATTTCGGCCGCGCCCGAAATTAGCCTCGGTCTCGTTTATATTTAGGACCACTTAGCAATAAATATGCTGTTCGTATAATATGTTAACGGGTATAATCAATTTATCACATTTGACAAGCAATTTTCCTGACGTCCTCATATGAGGATGCATCTTTTTTGGGTCCTAAATCCATGTTTCTGGGTGCGGGTTAAAATTTTGTTGTTTTTATGGCTCAAACGCTCCATTGTAATACAAAAATTATAAAATTTTGAGAAAACAAAATTCAGGGTTATCTGGGTTAAGACTGTTGACTTTTGCAAAGGAAAAGTAAATAACAGTAAATTTGTAAAATTTCAATTTGTTCGTGTGTAGCCCCTCTTAGGTTTCGAAATATGAAAATTCTGCTAAGGGTTTTTAGAAAATTACATATAGAATATGTCTACGAATTTTCATTCGAATAACTGTATCCAAACCGGAAATATAGCCAAATAAGTATTTAGTAAGGGCCTTTCACAATGCAAGCCTCTTAAGCATTTCTTCAATGTACCTACATATATCTTTTAACTTGATGAAACAATGAACTTGAAATTTGGTGGAAATGCATAGAATGGTAATAGTGTTTGCCACAAAAATTTTTGAAGTTAGTAGAACCAAGTTAACAGGGTGTCCCTGAATAGCTGCAAAAGTATACTTGTTCAATACTCATAGGAACGCTTGCGTTGGCTCTTATGACAGGGAATACAAGGAATCATTTTATACAAGGTTTCTTTTCCTTGATTAAAAAATAGTAACAGTAGATTTACAGCTAATAATTCAGTTCATATATAAAGCCAAGCCATCCTTACGTTTGCCTGAGTTTCTTTTTGGTCAAAGGCCATCAGAAATTTTAAATCGAACAATGCCTTTATAGATTTGCCTTAGAGTACTTTTATACAAACTGGATAAATAGTAAATCTATTTTTGGATTGGTCTAATTAAAGGTGGAACAGAATGAAAGGCGCTAGCCTTTCATTCTGGAACGCGTTTATTTAGACCAATCCAAAAATAGATTTACAGGAAGCATTTCATTAATGTTGTGCACAATACTTATTTATTGCTTATAAAATATATGTACAAAAAATATTCACTATGCATTAAAATTCTAAAAAACCCTCGTATTGCGGGCGCAGCCCTCTGTACGCTGGTATTTTTTTATTTTGAATTTTTTTCTTTTTTTGTCTTTTTATAGATTATAATTTAACTCTTGGAAATTTATAATGAGTTCATACAGTACACAACAACGAGTTAAAATTATCGATTTTTTCTATTCTTGTCAACGATCTATTGTTATGAGTTATGACACAGCGAAACTATCGCCAATATTTTAATTCAAGAGCAGCTCCCACAGCATTCATGATTAGAAGTTTCGTCGACCGTTTTGAGGACCGGGGCTCAGTGGCCGACCGTCCGGGAAGAGGTCCTAGTCTAAATATTCGAACTGAGGACATGGTGGAAGCTGTGCGGCAGAGTGTTGCAAATGATCAATTTGTCTCAAATCGTCGTCGTTCGACCCAATTGGGCATGTCAAGAACAACATTGCGGAGAATTTTAAAGTTGGATCTTAAGATGCACCCATACAAAATTCAAATTGTGCAAACTCTGCAACCCCAGGACCACCAACGACGCGAAATTTTTGGCGAATGTTTGATTTCAAAAAATTCAGATTTTCTTTGGCCACCTCGTTCACCAGATTTAACTGCACCCGACTTTTTTTTATGGGGATATTTAAAAGACAAAGTGTATATTAATAACACAGAGACTATTAGACAACTAAAGCAGAATATTCGAGACGAAATACGGAGCCTGCAACCAGAAACTATCGAGTATCGAGCGAAATGGTGCACATTTGTATGATGTCATCTTTCATACTTAATTTCCATAAAATGTATTTCATATATAAAAAAATTAAATAAAACAATTGGTAATTACAAGAGTTATACGCGTTTAAAATTGGTAGGTCTTTCGTGTCCCACCCTGTACAAGTATGTATTGATCTATGAAGTAAAAGTAAAAAAAACCTTTACATACTCTTTTCTGCTGGGGTGCATTTTTTAACTACAACTGGATTTTCTAAATTAATCATTTGATTCACTTTTAATTTAAAATCAGATTTATCTGGATTAAATCCGCGGTGATTTGAAATGGATAAAGCTTTCAAATTGAAATTGATCACACAAATTTTGCAAAATAAGTCTCGGAGAAACCAAGTATGTACATTGAAAGTGTCTAAGCACTGACTGATCATAAAAAGAAAAGCTTACTTTCATTAAATAGTTATATGTATATGTATTTTCCTCGTGTTCCTATTTACATACCTACGTGTTCTGTTACGTAGAATATAATAAATTGTTATATAGTATATTTTCCCCCATGATGAAATAATAATTAGCAGCATGTACAAAGATGCACATTCGTTTTCTGTATCCCCATCACTCTTAAGAGTTGGCATACATTATCCAATCGATTGAACAATCAAAGCTCATTTCTGTGGAAAAGGCTAATTTTTTAGGTTCGCTAGATAAAATGAGCTCTCTCCACAGAAAAGGTGCTCTCTCCACAGAAATGAGCTTTGATTGTTCAATCGATTCCATTATATATGCCGACTCTAATAAACTGAATGCGGCTTTTACGTCTCTTGTATATTTAGATATGATTACACAAAGATAGAATTACCTTGAATTGCCACGTGCTTACCAGTACAAAATGTACCTATGTAATACTATATGTACTTTGTAATAAAAATATGTAGGGGAGACCGGGGCTGGTTCTAACAGGGGCAGGTATTAACAGGCTGATAGACGCCAAACTATCAGACTGAGAGACAAACAAATAATGATTGTCCTGTTTGTACACAATGCTAAACGTGTCGAGACTCGTCAGTTTCGCCTGCGCCGTCGCTGTAACGAGGTGTGTGTGGTGTGCCCATATGAACAGGTAAACGATCTTTTTTGCGTTTTTATTTTCTTGATTTTCAATCTTAATATAAATTTCAAAGATGTGAAACTTTAACTTATATAAAAAGTGTTTATTCAGCTATAGATGCACTCTAATTTCTTGCTGCTAAATTACGTACTTATTATGGTGCAATGTGATTTCTGAAAAATTGGGCTTTGGGGTTAGTTTTAACAGAACACACGGGGTAAGTTCTAACATGTTAACACTTACCCAAATCGCGAGTTAAGTTCCTGTGTTAGGATATTAAGGCTAGAGTTCCATTTTTAGGGTTTTTTAGATTTTTCAAAAAAACCCTTATGAAATCGATTTTGTCCGTCCGTCTGTCCGTCTGTCCGTCTGTCCGTCTGTCCGTCCGTCTGTTCACTAAATAACTCGCGAACGGCTTAACCGATCGTCATGAAATTTGGTAGGAATGTGTAGAATGGTAACAGCCTTTGGCACGAAATACTTAGAAGTTGGTAGAACAAAAATAACAGGGTGTCCCGGACATTTGAAAATTTGTTCACTAAATAACTCGCGAACGGCTTAACAGATCGTCATGAAATTTGGTAGGAATGTGTAGAATGGTAACAGTCTTTGGCATGAAATACTTAAACATTGGTATGGCAAATATAACAGGGTGTCCCGGACATTTACAACTTTGTTCACTAAATACCTCGCGAACGGCTTAACCAATCGTCATGTATTTTAGTAGGAATGTGTAGAATAGTAACAGTCTTTGGCACGAAATACTTAGAAGCTAGTAGGGCAAAGATAACAGGGTGTCACGGAGATTTAAAAATTTGTTCACTAACTGATCGTTATGAAATTTGGTAGGAATGTGTAGAATCGTATGAGTCTTTAGCACGAAATACTTAGACGTTGGTAGGACAAAGCTAACAGGGTGTCCCGGAGATTTTAAAGAGTCGGATTTTTTAGTTTTTATCGGACATGGACGTATGGGTACTCAAATCAAAGAACTCGATGGGTTTCATATCAGTCGCTTTTTTCCAGTTTGGAGTAATGGTAACGGAGTTACAGCTAATAAATGCAGTTAATATATGTAACCATGATACATAGTAAATCTATTTTTGGGTTGGTCTAATTAAAAAGTGTTATAGAATGAAAGGCGTTAGCCTTTCATTCTGGAACGCGTTTATTTAGACCAATCCAAAAATAGATTTACGAGAAGCATTTCATTAATATTGTGCATAATTCTTATTTATTACCTATAAAATATATGTGCAAAATTATTCACAATGTGTGTATCCAAAATCTAAAAAACCCTCGTATTGCGGGCGCAGCCCTCTGTACGCCGGTATTTTTTTTAATTACCTGTGATTTTTTTTCAAAAAAGATGTTTATTACATTTTTTGAGCTTAAGAAAACTGCTATAAAAGCTAAAGTTCTGTTATTTAATTATCTTTAGCATTAAAATATCACTCAGTACTGAATATGATGATACTGATCGTTGTATTTAATTAATATGACACTGAAAAAAAATAAAGCTTGATTTTGTAGATTAACTGCTGTTTAATTATTTGCTAAAAGTTCAAATTCGATGATTATCCTTCCTGTTAAAACTTACCCCAGGGCTGTTAGAACCAACCCCAGGCTGGGGTAAGTTTTAACTTGTGAGTTTCTTAGGAAAAAAGCCTTATTATTCAGAATGTAATACGTTTACAATAATTTTAATAATTTCTATTTAAAGTCCTATTAATGACGAATTATATGGCAGAAAGTCATGTCTCTAACGCAAAAGGTTGGGTAGCTAGGAAGTTTTGTTTAAAATTTGTTAGAACCAGCCCCAGTCTCCCCTACATACTGATCTCAATATCAATTTGCATATGGTTCGATAATGGAGGAAGGTCTTGTTAAAACCTTGGGAAGCAGAATGCCAATAATAATTAGAACCAAAATGCGAGCAAATGTTTAAGACGAAACTATTTGTTAAAAATCATAAAATAAGAATACCAGCAATGCAAGTTGAGTGAGGTTCTTAGTACATCACTCCGCGCAAGGTTTTAGGATATTTCTAGCCAAACTGTATCTAAAGGGAGGACGAGCCATATTTCTGACCTTAGAACTTTGGCTATTCGAATGCCGCCGATATGGATGACTATTATTACAGTAAAGATCCCGTTTTAAGGTCTGGATAGACCTCGGGTGGAATGAAAATGAAATTTTTGTCCGCTGCGATTTTCTCAATGAAAATGCATGCTTACTGTCGTGGAAAATGTCGGAATTGATAGGGAATTCCATAAGCTACAATCCGAAAATGGTTCCAAAATTTTTCTCGGCCATTTTATAAATTATTTTTCAATTCCCCGGTCATTTCACCGTGGAATATGTCTAATGACCGGGGAATCGAAAAATAATACCTAAAATATCCAAGGAAAATTATGGATTGTAGCTTATGGAATTCCCCAGCATTTGCCATATATTCCACGACAGTAAGTATGAATTTTCGTTGAGAAAATCGCAGCGGACAAAAATTTCATTCTCATTCCGCCCGAGGTCTATCCAGGCCTTTAATTAGAAAAACTTATTATAGGTATGTAACTTATTTTTGTTGTTTTGGAACCAGTAGGGGCCCAAAAACCAAAACCCATTTTGCTTGGAAAAATATTGAGCCAAAAGGTCCCCAAAAAGACAAAAAAGAAAACAAATTTATTATGGCATGGCTGAGGCATGGCTGAGGCATGTCATCATCATCATCATCAATATGGCACGATAGCCCGACGTCGGGCCTTGGCCGCCTGAATCGTTGACTTCCAATTGTCGCGGTTACGTGACCTTGTCCTCCAGTTTCGGAAGCCCAGCAGCTGGTGGGCGTCTTCACCTACGGAGTTCTCCCAGCGAGCTCTCGGTCGTCCACGCAACCTCGCTCCGTCAATTCGTTGTGCGTTCATAACTTTCTTTGGCATGCGATTGTCGTCCATCCGTTGTACATGCCCCGCCCATTGCAGACGTTGAAGCTTCACGATTTTCGATATTTCCAGCTCATCGTACAATTGATACAACTCATGGTTGTATCGGATACGCCATTGGTCTCGCTCGCGAACGGCCCCGAAAATTCGCCGAAGGACCTTTCGTTCGAATCGGTGTAGCAAAATTTCGGAGGCTTGGGTAAGGGTCCATGTTTCGCAGCCATAACATAGCACGGGTCGATGATGACCGTTTTGTACACGCGGAGCTTCGTGTTCCTGTGCGCAAGTTTCGAATTAATTATAGGGAGGACCGAGAAATATGTCTTATTGGCTAGTTGTATCCGTCGCTTAATTTCGTCGGTTTCGTTGGCGTCCTTTGATAAGTTACAACCCAGATAGTTGGCAGAGGCATGTAGCGCATCAAATTGAATCAGACATTAGATAGCCTATTTCGCGCACACAAAACAGCGTGAATTGCGTATAAAAAGGACCAATTTGTTAGTGTCTATCATATTTCCCCGCAGGGGGTCGGTATCCCTGTGACATCAGCCAAATAGGCTGTATGTAGTGGAACAAAGATCTTTGGCGAGTTGCGACACCACGTACCTAGCAGCGCAGGGAGGCCCCTGGTACAGTTGATACGCCATGGCGAGGTTCTGTACAAAGACCATTCGGGCGATGACGTTCCCGAGCTCCCTAGTCATGGGTGGCTCTTGGCGTGACCTACCTTCTCCCACAACTTGCGGGAGGGAAGTCACTACAGGCCGAGCACGTAAACGGTGTTCCCTGGTGGAGGGGTTCACCATTACGGTTAATCGTATGAGCCTCGGAGCTGGCGGCTTCGCATAACCCGAGCTCTGAAGGGGCTAGTTAGGGAGAATGGCCTTGGTGGAAAATGCCTACGCGCCTATATCTAACTAGTTTGTGGATTGATGACCACACTGCCCGAATCACATTGCTGACTAGTAAACTAAGGGGCCGACTGGATGTGAAAAGCAGCGCTACGAGTCTGCACAAGCTCGTAGTCACAGGTCCAACGAACCTGGGATGTGCACATTAACAACAATTTAACGTTAGGTTTAACCAATAGGGGGCCAAAGGAGGATCACACCTGCTATAGAGAAGTCTTTAGCGAAGAGTGTACCGGGATGGGTGTGCCCAGGGGACCATGGTCCTTGCCCATTAAGGTCTTGGCCTCGTGGTGGCTGGAGGTTGTTACCCGAGTCATCGAGCTGGTGATGCAACCCCGGGGTTGGGTTCCTGAAGGTGAGTGCATTCGCCGGATGGAGAAATCCCCTTCTGGCAATAAGACCTTGCCAGTAAAACGCCGAAGGTTCAAACAGTTCGAGGGACCGGGAGATAAAGGCCGAAAGGCAAGGTGCTCCCCTCACGGTAAACCTCGTAGATGGTAAACTTGTCTATCATATTTCTCTCTCTCTCTCTCTTGATTACCGTAACTCCCAGTGGAGCATGGTGCGTTGATGACTACCGTGTGTAGTCATCAACGTTACAAAGACAACTGAATTCGGAGTGTGATATGGTTGTCAGCCATACCACTTCCTAGTCGCATTGTTAGTTTATTATTCTACGATAAGAATATTTCTTATCATCATTTTTCTGAATAATAAACTTGCGACGAGTCGTGCCGAGTTTAGAAACACGTTTCTCTATGAGTGTCTATTTCACAGAGTGGCGACTGAACGATCACGGCCACAAAGCACGACAAATCATATTTACCATTTTGATATTCATGACTACTAAGATAAACTTAGCTGTTAAATTTTGTCATATATTTGAAGAACGCAACATTTTTTTAACATAGTCATTTTCTTAGGAGGTGAAATTGTCGGTCGAAAAAATATTGTTAGGTAAATTTTAGAGCCAAATTTTAAGAAAGGACAATCGAGAATGATGATCTACACTTTAACGATAAATGGCACGTAGATGTGTTTTGACGTTTACACCTGATTCTGATTACACCCAACTGGCCTGGGGCCAAAATTCCACTTTTTAGACCGTTTTGTTTATATATATGCAGTCCTTTTTATTAGGTTGGCTACGATATCCACATAGTACATCATGTTCCGGTTTTTCAAAATCCCGACGTTCATTATCCTTCCATTTCAATGTTAGTTAAAAATCCCACTCAATTGAAATCCTGTCTAATCAAAATCCTGCCAACTTAATATCCCGCCATTGCAATAACCCGCTGCTTGAAAATACCACTTTTAATAATCCCGCTTTCTAATATCCCGTCATAGAAGGCAAGTATTCTTGCGCTACCCCATTTATCGTTCAAATAATGGGTCTCCTCGCATGGGGAAACTTAAGTCTCGGAGACCCACGGACTAGGCGAATGAATTTGAAAAATAGGTGGTCTGGACTTTTATCAGTTTAAGTCGAGACCTGCATGACACTCTTGTTCTGTAGGGGCACAATTATCATCTTGATCGAGGAAATAAACAAATATTCCGACGGATTTGTGCTAAGGGAAAGTATCACATTAACTGCTGGAAATTACATGGCATAATTATGAAGTGATTTTTTGTTAACTATTAAAATAATTTTTGGATGTATTTTGACGGGACTATTTCGCTATCCACTAACGGGATTTTAAAACGGCGGGGTTTTCAGTGGGTGGGACTTTGAGGTGGACGGATTTTGTAATGGCGGGGTTTTATAATGGAAGGATTTTTAGGTGACGGGATTTAGTATTGTTGGGATAATGTTAAGCGGGATTTTTTGTAAAAAGCAGCATTATGATGGCGCTGGATTTTGTTTTTCGGGATTATGTAGGTATCCTCTTTTTATGCCTACGGACTGTATATTCTACTTGTGATTTGATAGAAATGGATCAAGAGAACAGTTTGTGTCCTCTGTCACTGTTTTTTTCTTAGCAAAGTAGCATTACAAACCCATAGACCCATAGAGATACGTTTCGATAAATATTTCATCCAAATCAAAATATTAACAATGGCTAAATTTTAGTGCTTGTATGATTGTACTACCAAATGAATCTTGAATAATTATTTAGAAGACACGGAAATATGACAGTCGTTCTTTAGATGGTCTCTAGGCAAAACTGCATGCCATATTTGTTACCAAAATCCCTTTCGGATAGAATAAAGTTGAAAAATGTAACCCGTAAAAATATGCGATCCTCGCAGAAGAAGAAAGAATCTCACTTCAGGGAAGGATTCTGACCTGATTTAGGGTTCTCACTTCAGAAAATAAAAATCGCAGTGTATGCTTATTTCTAAAAAAAAATCGTTCTGCCTATTATTGAGATTTTTCTTGTTAAAAAATGTGGAGCTTAGCGTCTCACCTATAATATTACCGTATATTACTTTGGGTTCTTGCGGGTCAATATCGGGAAGATTTTCAATGCATGGCTATCCCGAACCCGATAGATCCGGGACGGTTGGTATCCTTATACAAACACATACATAATTATTATTTAAAATAGATACAATCTTGAAATTAGAGGGGATTCACACTACTGATAGGATTTACTAAAACCACTAATTTAATCGAGTCGAATTTCGCCTAATAGATTAAATCATATGTCATTAAAGTCAAAATGCAACGTAGAATGCACTTGCATTATTTAAACTGCAGTACAATATGGTACGACTGTTAACTAAATCTAGGATTTAGTAAATCTTGCCGATAGTCTGAATCCCCTTTTACACTACTTTCGCACGGAATTGTAACAAATAATGTCTGTAAAGCCTTTTTTCCGTGGGTCGCAACAAAAAACTAATTCATAAGAACTGCTATGCTTCATCTAGCTATTTGTCCACACTTATCAATAAATCTAAATCAAGAAAAATTTCATTTGAATAAGATTCTTATCGAAAACGGCATTTAACATTATGTCAGTGCCAATCTACCATCAAAAAATGTTTGTAATAAATTTTATTCTATGCTTATTAGAAATTCTCCCGCTAAAGTGCCTACAATCAGAACGCGTTTCGTGTTACGTGTCCTAAATACATACAAGGGAAAGAAAACTTAAAGTGGCCGGACCATCAAAAGGACAAAAGGTGCGCTTTATAATGCCGCGCCGGCCGCCAGTCAGCTAAGTACATAATTAAAGTGAAACCGAAAGTGTTTTCATACGCAACTCAGCAATTTTGCCTTTGCATGTGAAGCAATAAAAAGAAGTAGCCTAGCTAGGCAGACATATTCGAAGGGTTGTTGAATCGTTCGTAGAAGGAGGGTTGTTCTGAAGACAAATTGAAAAAATAAAAAATAAAAGCGAAATCCTTTGATAAGAAATCCTCGCATGTAACACCAGGCCCATTCCTAATAGTCGTCGGACTCGTAATAAAAACACCTTTTGATATTATCGACCCTTAGTTTATCATGTAAAGATTTGCATGTCTAAAAGCAGTTTTTTCTTCAACGCCACTTGGCATGTAGTTTTACTATTTCATCAATAAAAGTATGAAAAGTATGAGCGTATACATTTTAGTATGGTATATATTTGTTTAAATGATACATTTATATAAATTCTATCCTTGGGAATATTATTATAAATCTAATATCTCTGCGCAGAATCATAGAAAAACCGAAAGTAAAAACGGCATAAAATACGTCTTGTTCTTATTATTAAACCCGAACGCTGATAGGTATCTCTCTCTCTCTCTCGATTACCGTAATTCGTAGTGGATCATGATCATGGTGCGTTGATGACTACCGTGTGTAGTCCATCAACGTTACAAAGACAATTGAATTCGGAGTGTGATACGGTTGTCAGCCATACCACTTCCTAATCGCATTGTTAGTTTATTATTCTACAATAAGAATATTTCTTATCATCTTCTTCTGAAAAATAAACTTGCGACGAGTCGTGCCGAGTTTGGAAACTCGTCTCTCTATGAGTGTCTATTTCACAGAGTGGCGACCGAACGATCACGGCCACAGAGCACGACATAGGTATAGGTATAGGACTTTGAAATTAAGTGAAAATATTGGTTTTATGCTGCTCCACAAGTGTGCCAAAGTTCAGAAAGATCAGTCCATTGGTTCACGACTTATCCGAAATGTTCGATAGCCAAACATAAAAGAACAATTATCTCGCTAAATAATGGTCATAGAGGCCTCAAACTTTACAATTTAAATCGCATCTTTCGAAGACAGTAACTTCCGAGCCCTGATATTCAGAAATATGGCCGAAATTCCTGAGGTATCCAAATTTTGTCCTTTAAGCTTTCGACAAACAAGCATTCGTATAAACACCCCCAGTTCCAATCTAAACAAAGAGAAGACCTTAGCGTGCAAGACTATGGCCAAAACCTCCTTTACTACAAGCCTCACTCTGATGGCACTCTTTTGCGCGGAAAATAAGGTCCATGAAACTCTATGAAATAATTAAGGTAAGGGTCGTTTATTTGAACATTAGTGCGGGAAGACAACATTAGAAGATGTTTTTTAAGCTTGCCATATACTGTCCGATCAATTGAACAATCGATTACACAATCGATCTGACGCTCGCACAGCACATACACTATGCAATTTATCGTGCGATCCGAAATGACAGTCTCACGATTCACACGGCACAACACAACATAGCGAAAATTATATATTTTGTGACGATGGAAAATGGATATCCGTTGCGGGCGTCGCTACTTTCGATGGAAAATGACCGCCACAATCACAACATGAAGAATGACAACTTTTTTATGTCAAAAAATCAGCAACTGAAAAAATGTGATTGTCATGACAGATTTTATGAAAAATTGCATGGCAATATGTTCCACACGTCCAATCAAAAAGTTGGATTGGATGATCAATCGATTGGAAGGTCTATCGGCACTCTTAGGTGATAGACCCAACCAAACAAAACTGCGACTTTTTGAAAGTATTTCGATAATTCAATAGCATTCACCACAGCAAAATTTTGATGATTTGAACCGGGCTTGTTGAATAATTTTAGCAGAGATAAGTGATTTCGGTCTACAATGATCGGTTATGAGTTAGAGTTCCCATAGACCTGCCATTTGATTGAAGCAATTTTTTGATTGCCCGATAAATTGGAAGGTGTATGTGCCCATCCAATCCAATTTTCGATTGGAGGTGTGGAACATATTACTATGCAATTTTTCATACAATTTGTCATGACAATCATGTGTTTTCAGTTGCGGATTTTTTGGCATAAACCAGTGGTCATTCTTCATGTTGTGGTTGTGGCGGTCATTTTCCATCAAAGTAGCAATGGATGTCCATCTTCCATCGCCACAAAATATATAATTTTCGCTATATTGTGTTGTCCCGTGTGGACCGTGAGACTGTCATTAATCTGTAATGACAGTCTCACGGTCCACACGGCACGATAAATTGCATAGTGTAGTGCATAGTGTATGCTGTACGGGCGTCAGATCGATTGTGTGCAATCGACTGCTCAATCGATTGGTCCATCAATCGGACAGTGTATGGGCACTCTTATACACATACAAACATAACTCTACAGAAACGTATTCTCACTTGAAAGTGAAACTAAAACGTAGATGACCATTTTAAGTGAATGTATCTCGGTCAGTCAAAATATCAAAACGACAAGAATGAAGTAGGTAATAGCGAAAAAGTAAATTTCAATTTAATGTTGAATGTACATTCGCTATGCCGCCGTGCAAGAAATGGGTAAGGACAAAAGATGGATTCGATCCATAATTGCGTGATTAGGCATTAAAAGGACATTTCCGAGCGGTAATTGTAATGATATGAAACGAAGGTGTTTCTTATATTTTGTACTACAGGTGATTATGGATTTTTGTTTCCTTCCTATATTTAAAGAAGGTGAAATTTGAATTATTATTTATGAGCATTCGTATTACTTACAGCATGATAGCATTTATTTCTTTTTTTTTTGAACAACCGAGCAGCATGCTAACTCAATTATTTGAATATTCGGAATTTAATCAAATAAGCTAATAAGTATAGCCTTAATGGAGCGGAGGGGGGATTTATAATAAAGTATAGTTATAGTTCCAAAATTTCACTGCGGGTTATTATATCGTTAGTTACCGAATGAGGATAAAATATTTATCCTTAGAGCTTTGATATTTGTTTACAATAGCCAATACATAGTCAAATAAATAACAATGAAAGAAAATTCACAATGTCGAATCGATTATTATTATAAGTTTCCAACAAATTTAATCTGATAATTAGTTTCGATTCTCTTTCATCCACTTCCTCTACTGACGATGTTCCAGGACAATATAAATGTCACAATTGTGCCTACGAACCCCATTTTCAATCCTTCTTATACATAAATGAAATGTCATCTCATTATTCGTTGCAAGTATACGAGCATACTCTGTACACATACTCCTTATTCACGATGTCATGACTTACGCCCTAATTGAAGACCATTATTTTGACCAAACAGTCCGTGCAACATCAAATCGTTTGGATAATGTCACAAAGGACTTCTTGTCAGATATCATGCGAAACTTCCGTTACGAAAAAGGATGACATACGCGTGCTGGCATGTCTCTTCCGAAATGAGAAGAAGAATGTTAAAACATGTATTGTTTGTCTGTGATGATGCGATGGTTATGATTGAGGGGAGCAAGTGATAAAATCATGAATCAAGGAAGAAATAAGTGAATACATAGACGAGAAAATCGAATGGAAAGAGTTTGACCTGCTTTAGTAATATTATTAACCAAATTATTGACACAAACTAAAATTAATGGAAAATTGTCAACAGTCAGCGTTTTCCGAAATGTTCAAGGTACAGAAAAAACATATTTGTGTGAGGTTTGGATAGAATAATTGAAAAAAAAAATTAATAATCTTTTTTGATGGGAGGCGTCATATCCCCATAGTACGAATATATTTGTATCTATACAGGGTGTCCGGAAACTGCCGCATAAACGCACCGGATTATGATTCTTCATGTGATTTCCAACAAAAAAGTTGGACGGAACATACCCCCTTAGCTTAACTGTTTAGCTGCCATAGGCATATGAAGATTTAAAAAAAAATCATTTTCTTGTACGACTAAAACTTCAATATCTCAAAAACTGGACTAGCTAGAATAGCAAAATAAGATGATTATTACAGCCAGCAAATTTACCTAAAAAATAAAACTAACCATACTAAAATCAGATAAGAAGTTTGGTTTTTACAGAACTTCAAAGTCAAATTTTTGTGATTTGACCCAAAAAAAACTAAACGTTTTTCCATCACAATTTTCTCCAACTTCTGCCAAGGTAAGCTGATCGTATACGATTCTTTTAAAAACTGGCGCATAGTCTAACAATCATTTCTTTCTTACGTTATTTTATTCTAGCTTCATTATTTCAAACAGTTTTAATGCCTTGTGCAGAAAACTAGCTCCATTTCAATTCAATTCAAACTGCCCCTAAAGATTTGCTATTTGGTAAAATTTGTTCAAATTATATCAAAATCGATCCAAAATTAACCCTAGTTTTCTGCACTTAAGGCATTAAAACTGTTAGAAATAGAGAAGCTAGAATAAAATAATGTAAGAAAGAAATGATCGTTTGACTATGCGCCAATTTTTTAAAGAATCGTACAAGCACGAATCGTGAGGTTTGATTGAATTAAGTGCACAAATGAAAAAGTTTTTCTTAGAAGAACTTTATTTGGGCGGCTAGGTTTGTATGGCAGCTCTATGACCCCATGTCCGATTTCATCTATTCACACATACGTTTTGTGTCATCAATAGAAACATATTTGTGTGAAGTTTCGTTCAAATTGGGGCATAAATAAAAAGTTTTCCTAAAGGAACTTAATTTGGGGGATGGGTTTTGTATGGCAGCCCCATGATCCACTTGTCCGATTTTATCGATTCGTACATACAAAATGCCTGCAATAAAAAGAAGCATGTGTGCAAAATTGTTGGCTCCATGACTTTTAAACTGGCCGAGTAAAGCGCGTCGCAACAGACGGACAGACGGACATCGCCCAATCGACTCCCCTCGTCATATTGATCTTATACAGGGTGTCCCATTCATGGTGCAGAATATTTTAATAGTATAGGTAGTGTGGCTCATTTGGAGAAAATTAATGTACAACGGGACCCCTCTAGTTTTAACCGTTACAATGTATTAGCATTTTTGTCAAAATGCCGGACTCTCCCAACTAAATAAAAATTTGCAACACCACCAAACATTTCATCCGATATATGATGACGAAAGTGGAGAATTGGAGACATCATAGTTGGCTGTGGAAAATTTTGAAAACGATTAGCAATTTATAGTGTCGTAGTTGTCATATACCTGAGCATACATAAGTAAGATACATATGTATGTATTTATGTAATTGTTTCGAAGTTGTTGGCTAAATTAGACCGAATTTAAAGAAATCGAAAACTCCAGCAAGAAAAAGGCATTGGAATCGCCGCCGAGAAAAAAGGTGAGGTGAAATTAAGAACGATGGCGGTAGCAACAATTCTGTTTTTTATATGACAATTTAAACATTGTTCTTGCAGGCGACTGTTAGGTACCTCCATTAATTTTATGGACGGAAGATTTTTCAAAATTCACACGAATGACGAAAAGAAGCAATTGAAAGTGCAATCAAACATCAATAATTCAAAGAAGCTGCTATCATACTCTACGACGCGAAGTTTTCTTTCTATTTCTGTTTTGTTTTTATAATAATAAATATATAATAAATAAATAAATATTAACCATTGTCATTTCGCTGAAAGATGTTATTTGACCATTCTTCTGAACATGCACTCATGCACTCACATATGCTATTCTACCATCTTATCATTTTTTTAAAGGATATTTTTTCAGTTCCTCCGATGAAAATAAATATAATCATCAAGCATCATCAAAAATGACCCTTTGAAAATTCCATTTAATTGAATTTTTGTCTTTTCCTATCACGCTCGCACGAAAATAAATGTAAGGACATTATATTCGTCCGAATCTATGTGGAGACTTTGTGTATAACACTGGTTTGAGCATTGGGTACTCGTCCGAAAAACTGAATACCTAGATGCGAGCTATTCTCGCCTCGCACGAGTTTTTTGACAGGTTTTGTATTGAAACTCGCGCGAATCGTCGAACTGATTACTATACTATAGAGTGAAAAGATATATTTACTTTGTCATGAAGTTTGTAACGCATTGAAGGAAGCATCTCCGACCATATAAAAAGTATACATATGATCAGCATGACTTGGGGAATGTCCGTCTGTCTGCCCGTCTGTTGCAGCGCGTTTTTCTCAGCCGCTATTAAAGCTACAGAGTTGAAATTATGCACTCATGCTTATTTATGTTGTTACAAATAAGCCAATGATCGGAAAAATTGCAAATATTTTGAGTTTTTTTTTGCGATTTTTTCCCTGTTTTGCTACGAAATTTTAAGGGAAGCTCCGATTTCTCTGTCTCTAATCTTATCGCCGCGACACGAGCAACTAAATCGATCCTGTGTCCGATAACTGTAACCAAAAAATGCGTGCAAGCAGAAAACTAAGAAAATCATTTGACAAAAACGCACAATGCACATGTAAATTCAACATAACTATAGTCAATTGTCGTGCTCTGTGGCCGTGATCGTTCGGTCGCCACTCTGTGAAATAGACACTCATAGAGAAACGAGTTTCCAAACTCGGCACGACTCGTCGCAAAGTTTATTATTCAGAAGAAGATGATAAGAAATATTCTTATCGTAGAATAATAAACTAACAATGCGACTAGGAAGTGGTATGACTGACAACCGTATCACACTCCGAATTCAATTGTCTTTGTAACGTTGATGACTACACACGGTAGTCATCAACGCACCATGCTCCACTAGGAGTAACGGTAATCGAGAGATAGTCAATTCTAAATGGTTATCAATTGAGTTGAATGGCAAATACTGTAGAGTGCGATATTGAAATATTTTGTATTTCAGTATTACATATGACAGCGTAATATCAATAAAAACTTTTCGCATGTTGAAGTAAAAAATGCATACGATTTAGTCTAAGAGAAAATATGTTCGAACAACGTATTATATTATTTAGAAATAAATAAAGTTTGTTAAAGTTACATGTTTCTTGCCATTTTGAAATGAAAAACATAAATTTTTAGTTTGAAATTCGTTTTTTTCTCAGTGTAGGTACATGAACTACATAAAATTTCCAATAAAATGACACCTCGCCCGTTACGAAGTTGCTCGCATCTTCCAAAATACACCCGTTCAAACTTTAAAGAAATTTTAAAATTGGATACGATTTTATTATTTGAATTTTTTTCTGAAAAACCAATTTTATTTAGTTCATGTAGTCAGAAAGTGAAGTCATATCACGAATGAAATGTTTAAAAATCCGTTAAGCGGTATTACTACAATTGATAATTTAAATTTGCCATTTTTAGCATATATCCATATTAAGAATTAAATTTTGATATTAAACGGTTTTTAATTTTTGGCCAAATAAGTTGCATATTTTTTGTTCTCTATATATTTTGGGGTGTTAAGTCCGAATCTGTATAGCTTCCCACCAAAATTTCGTCGCGAAAGAGGGCCAAAACTCAAAAAACGCCAAAAAATGACGTAGTAATTGTAGCGATACCGCTTAACGTATTTTAAAAATTTGTGTCGAGTTGGACCCGCATGTTTTCGCTAAGATGTTCATAGACAGGTTTTCGTAGGAATGTACAGTTTCGGAGTAATAAAAAACGGGAAAACTCCGAAAATTTTGAGGTTTTTTGCGGTTTTGACGCTGTTTCGCAACGAAATGTTGGTGCACTAGTCACTAGGCTATACTATACGGATAATTTACACCTACTAAATTCGGCATGAATTTAGTAGATCGATGATCGACGCTCATTAATAAACTGGTCGAAACTAAACCGTGCCCACGGCTGTATTTTCGTTTTACGGTATTTTGTAGGCAGTTACCGTTCGTACAGCTAAAACCAAAACAAAGAAAAACCTATGTTTATTTTTCACATTCAGTGTTCTTCAGTGTCACAAACAACCATCCCCGATGGATATAAGCAGATTCGTCGATGTTCGGAAACTTAAAACGGTTTTAAGTGAGATTTAGTAAGTAAACGGTTCAACTCTTTCCATATCATCTAACAGAAAAATTTCGTACTTACGCTCTTCTATTGATAGTAAAAAATATAAAGAGAAATCGTTGCATAAAAAATATAGGCCCATTCTCTCCAAACTCGCTCATTATGCTGTTGTATGAAACTGCGCAATGATTTTTTCAATCTAAGATGATTGCGTAACCAAGCAAAATATGGCGTAACAATGCAAAATAAACAAAAATTCCATTCAATATTATAGAAAAGCTTTCTGAATATTGTGTGTCTTCTCCATGCGATAGGACTAACCAGCCGATAGGTACTGAATCAGAGCTACCAGAAACCGGCCCATAATGCATAATTCGCTTTCAAGTTTGGCATCAAATTCCAAATCAATGATCTAAATCTAAATTGTCGATTGGATGAATATTTCCCCAAAAAAGTCGGGATACCTTTCTTCATGAAGGAATGAAGTCTGTAAACAAATAAAAAACGAATCATAGCTCGAATAAATACCGGCATAAACAAAGAAATTAAGAATTAATCCGTACGCAGAACGAATCATTGGCGAGTATCAAGGCGGCTTCAGACCTGGTCGATCAACGACCGATCAGCTTTTCACAGTGAAGCTACTACTCCAAAAGTGCTGGGAATATAACATACCAAATCTTTGTCGACTTCAAGCAGGCATACGACAGTATCGATCGAAGTGTACTGTACAACATTATGCTGAATTTTGGTATACCGGCAAAGTTAGTGCGACTCACAAGGATGACGATGACTAATACCGTCTCGCAGGTCAGAGTGCAGAATCGACTCACTGACCTATTTGAAACTCGTACTGGACTCAAGCAGGGCGACGGGCTGGCGCCGACGCTCTTCAACCTTGCTTTGGAGTATGTAACTCGAGCCATGAATATGGACAGCAGCGGAACGCTACTCATCAAGTCGACTCAATTAGTAGCGTACGCCGGCGATATCAACATCATGTCTCGAAGGTTGGGTGATGCAGAAAGCCTTCTGCATAACCTCAATAACGCCGCAAAGGAAGTTGGACTACATATCAACGAAAGCAAAACAAAGGCCATGATGCAATCGAAAACAAGGACGCCAGCAAATTCAAGCATCACAGTGGGGGACCTTAATATCGAGTATGTAGACAACTTCAACTATCTGGGTTGTAACTTATCAAAAGACGCCAACGAAACCGACGAAATTAAGCGACGGATACAACTAGCCAATAAGACATATTTCTCGGTCCTCCCTATAATTAATTCGAAACTTGCGCACAGGAACACGAAGCTCCGCGTGTACAAAACGATCATCCGACCCGTGCTATGTTATGGCTGCGAAACATGGACCCTCACCCAAGCCTCCGAAATTTTGCTAGACCGATTCGAACGAAAGGTCCTTCGGCGAATTTTCGGGGCCATTCGCGAGCGAGACCAATGGCGTATCCGGTACAACTATGAGTTGTATCAATTGTACGATGAGCTGGAAGTATCGAAAATCGTGAAGCTTCAACGTTTGCAATGGGCGGGGCATGTACAACGGATGGACGATAATCGCATGCCAAAGAAAGTGATGAACGCACAACGAATTGACGGAGCGAGGTTGCGTGGACGACCGAGAGCTCGCTGGGAGAACTCCGTAGGTGAAGACGCCCACCAGCTGCTGGGCTTCCGAAACTGGAGGACGAGGTCACGTAACCGCGACAATTGGAGGTCAACGATTCAGGCGGCCAAGGCCCGACGTCGGGCTATCGTGCCACATATTGATGATGATAAACAAAGAAATAACATTACAAAATTAAAAACTGAAAAAAAAACAATATCCTTCCCCTTTCTGAATAATTTGCATGGGCGCAGCATTTCCAAAGGGCGGTGTCTAATTTCCCTGGATGAGGAGACCGAAGTTGAGCGTATTGTGGCACACAGCGTATATTGCTGAGTCCTCGCTGTCTGCGTTCAAAAGTTACAACCGTTCAATGATCCGACCCTAGAACAACAAAATTGCAAAGAACAAAGGACAAAAAAAATAGATAGAGGGGCAGGGGAATCAGGGAGCCGATGTTGAAAGTATATTGTATCGTACGTACTGATAAAAGTTTTCGAGTCCAGCTATTTGCGTTAAAAATTTACAGCCGCTCAAAAATGCAATCCCAGAAACAAAACAAACAAATATACTATACCGGGTGTAAATTTGTTGGGGACACTTTAAATTATAAATTAAAAAATAACAGGCGCGACAATCCAACATGGGACTAAGGCCGCAGGATGTGTTAGTGACATCCTATTTCCAAGATCTTATCTGCTTTTTGATGAGGTAATGAGATCAGCATCACGCTCAGCAATGTTATTTATCTCCATAAATCGTTTAACATCTGAGTGAGATCATAGTCCGTCACAAGCTCGTGAGTTCGAGAAACACCATGGTTCACGGAGAGATTTTGATCGAAATCTCGTAACCATTATGAAAATGTATGGGAAATCTAGCAAATTTAATCTAGATCCAAAATCTCGAAATTTTGGTAAGTGTGTAGGAGCCATAAATTTAAAAAGTAGGAGTCTGCAAAACAAATTCGCAAAAGGAGCTCGAAAATGACAATAGTACGTCGTTACGAAATTAAAAAATTTTCGACAACTGTTATAAACAAATATTTTTTTTTAAATTATCTCTTTAAATGTATATTATATCCACAGAATCTAGAATTTATCCACATGAAGCAAAATTTAAAATTTTTAGGTGTTTTTTATATATGGATTTTTGGTTGCGTAGCCTTACTTGATGGTCGTGCTTTAACCTTTGTAAACACAAACGTATAAAATGGGAAGTTGTCATTTTTCATTATTTCTATTTCAGTTTAGTGTTGATGTAAGTTTCATAACCTTTATCTTTAATCTATGTGCTCCGGCAACAACTTTAGCTAACACTTAACATAACTCTGATTATGCATTTTTTCCATCATAATCAAATATTCCTTTAAATACTCCTCGCTATCGCGCAAAACCAGTGCAGTGTTCAAAAATCTAGAAGACACCAATTAAGTACCAGGTAAAGGACCGGAAACGCTACAAGAAGCAAAACCACTACAAAGAATGGCGACATAAGAGGGAAAAGTACTCTAAAAAAGAACCCAACAAAAAATGGAAGGCTTATTTAAGGTTTATATCCATACGCTGTATACCTTTGAAGTAAGGGAAACCTTCGGTAAGGAATTACGCGTTGCAAAGGCATTAACCTGTCAGATACCTTACCGAAGCACAGGCCATGTCATTGGCGATAAGGTTTAAGCTCAGATACGTAACTTTTACCTTATAATAAAACTATTTAAGCCTTTAAAAAAGATTTACCAGTCTTTTAATAAGTTATACGGATGCCTGGAAAAAAAATTATAATACCTTTTCATATCCTTATGTAAATGGTTTGATAATGTTTAGAGAATTTAAAAAAAATGTGATTTTTCTGAACTGTTATGGCATTATTCTTATTCTGTGTACCCCCCCCCCCCCCTTGTAGGACATAGTGCATATCCGCACATGCCCGGAAATGTTTGACCACGCCGAGATTCGATCTCCGCACCTCTAGATTACTAGCATCGTGACTCAACCAACTGAGCCACAGAGCCTGTCATGGCAATCTCCTCGCAAAATGATACTTAATTTCAATTTGGAAAGAAACTTAAAATAAGACTTACTTAAGAACTAAAGATATTTTTAGTAAGGGAATGGAAAGGTTTTCAGAAAAAAACATTTTAGATACCTTATATAAAGGCTTACAAAAACTTTAAATTACTGAAATGTAATTTTGTCTTATTTCTGGTATGAATTAAAGTTTGAACTAAATTATAAAGAGCCTTACGTAACCATTATTATAATTACTATTTATACCTGTCTGGAAAAAAAGCTGGCAATAAACTAAAGTAAGTCTGAATTGTGCCTTAGTTTAATATTAAACAAAGCGAACGCGAATTATCCATGACAGAAAGAAGCAATAAAGCTTTCGTAAGAATTATTATAAGGCCAAAGCTGAAATCGTTTCCCTTACCTATTCCTTAAACCTGACAAACCTGATCAGATTTTTTGCTGGGAAACGAACATGTAACTTAACAAAAGACCTTAACACAAAAAGACTAAAGTCTCACGATGATAGTTATAGGACATACACAAAAATTTATTAAAGTCGCTTCTTACGCTGGATGGAAACTAGGGAAAAATATAAAAATGTCATGAAACGAATGAAGAACTAAAGGATAGATTTTAGCATCCCTTCTGCTTGCAGGATATGCGAACATCCCCGCCATTTTGACGGCGACTCCCCGAGAGAAGCAACAATATCTCCGGACAGCATCCTTTCACACACAAGGCCATAGTGAAACCGAAAATAAATTCGCATGTGAAGCTCCACCCACACGAATTGGCACACGCACACTAACGACAAGAGCCATTCGTTTCTGGCGTTCGGTATCAGGATTCGGCAAGGACGAACCAAACAGCAATGCTGGCGTATTGTGTGCTGTGAAAGACGAACGCGACGCACACAACCACATTCAAATGCCTCTTCCCACAAAATCGCTATCTGTTCGGCCACGAGTCGTCGCCTGACAACCGTACAAACAAAATTGTATTGTACAGTCAAGACCGAGACAACCCTCGACTGGAAAGGAGAAGGATGCATACTGTTGAAAGGACGAAAAGGATGATCCTGTTCGTCCTGTTCTCAGTTGAGTTGTTTGTATTTGCGATTAATTATTACCGGTATAGCGGTCGGAACATTTTCCCGCCCGTCGTCAACTCCTTGTTACGGTGGTGAAATGGATATCTTTACATGGTTCGCTGTGAGTTGCCAGATCCACTCTGTCTGAATGCACAGATAGAAGAATATACGGTTCGGGTGATGAGCGGATTTCCCAGCTCAGGTTCGTTGAAGATATACAATCTTCGGCCAAGGTCCTCATTCGTCCCTAGCGCTATACATGTCTTGAAACGGTAGCCCGGGTGACAGCACACGCGGGGGTGAGGGGCGAGCAGGTTGTCGGAGCTATGTTTTGTAGGCGGTTTGGCACGGATTTCAATTTGGTTTTGTCGGTTTGGAACGTGGTGGCCTAAGGATAAGCTGTGTCTGTTTTTTCGTCGTATAGCCGTGTCCGATTTTCCCATATGCCAGAAGGAAGCTAGGAAGGATCCTTGACGACCGACTCCCATTTCACGAGATCCTTCCAGCGTGGAAGTTGTGAATTTGATGCGTTTTGATTCGATTGAATTTACCGAGCGTGGTTCTCCCGGTTTTCCGATTTTCCCGATTTTGTTTACAATTCACTTTGCTTCTTCCTCTTTTTGTGTGTCATAAAGTTAGACGACGACCAAGTGTGTGAAACTTGTTGTTCCCTTGTTCGTTGGAGCAATTTATTGAAGATTTCTTGGATATTTGGCGTGCAGTGTTACGTACTGGTTTATGTTCATTTCAAGTGCTCGGAATTTCCGGATTCTTGGAACGTTGTGACACGTTTTTGTTTTGGCGACATTTGGATAGTGTGGTGGTGAACGATATATGCGTGGAGTGGTTAATGTGATTTATAACGTGTAAAATTAATTGATTGAAATTGCCCCATACATAGTTTGGTGGTAACCAAAACAGTTGTGCAGTGGGACACATGTTAGTTTAGTGTTTTGTGTGTAGATGACTTCTAATGTTGCTGCTTAATAAGGTGTAAACTTCTAAATTTCAAGGTAGGCTATGCTACTTTAATTTGTACTTGCAAATGACCTTCAAAGCTTTACTGCTCGTTTGCGTAAATTTCCTTGACCATTGAATTTTAATTCGGCAATATCGCGATGTCCTAGCGCATATCTTTCTGCCTAAATTAGATGATAACAATGACGATGTAATACGGTTTCAATAAGAGTGTGTCAAGAATTTACCCTAGATCGATGTAACACTAGTATGGATTTATTTGCACACATGTATTATTAAAATAAAATATTCAAAATGTTTTCAGCAAAATTATGATGAAAATAAAATATTAGGTGTCAGACAATCTGTGGCTCTTGGTACGAATTGACAATTGTACTTTACGATCTGTGGGCTCCATTACACAGTCATATTTCTATTCTCATATTACCTTTTTTATTGGTTTTCTTTTTGGACCATCTTTTTTTGTGAGAAATAAGTTTGTAACCCCACGGACCCGACTAAAATAAAACTCAGAGAAGTTGTGCCTTGGGAGGTTGTCAATTTGGTATAATTTTGCCCTTTTAATCCGGAAACACCAATCTGAGTCATTTTAACACATACGCTACAGATTTCCATTTTACTTGGAGCGGACGGTACACCCACCGGGTTCCGCTACCCATGTATTCCTTGAGAAACAAGTTCTTGTTTTTTTCAGCTAACGATCTGGTAATGGTCAGTTACAATGACGTAGTTAGGGAAGGGATGTATGGGCTCCGAACGCCTGCCGAAATTTTTCAAAAGTCCTTGCAATTATCTTTATGATAAAATTGAGCATGAAATGCACATCATATTAATTCAGCAATTTTTATCGGACTGTATGTCTGGACATCATCGTTCGTTTACAAAGTCTCACTAAAAAAACAACTGTGTTCACACAATACACACCATACGAATTGACAAATTCGGCGTGGTCTACTGAAGCGAACATTATTTCTGATGCGTACCGCTACTGCACCGCGCTGGTTTCATGGAAGCTATTATCTAATTCAATCACTTTTGAATATGCGTATCATTGAGACAAGATGCGAGTATTTTGGCGGGATCGTATTTATATCAATCATTTTTGCGGCTGACGACTTTTTCTTTGGCGGAAACCTTTTACAACACAGTTGTTTTTGTGAGATAACATATTTTTTCTGCAGTTTTAGATTTACAAAATTGGTTTAACATATCAGTAAATGATGAAGACGATATTCATTGACCTTTTGTAACGAATTTGTTTGAGAACAATAAGTAAGATAATGATAAACCCCTTGCTAACATTTGCCTCTTTGGTAACCTTGGACCTTGGTAACCTTAGTAGCCATAGTACACTTGATATCTTTGGTGATCTTGGAAACCCTTAGTAACGTAGGAAACCCTAATGGCCTTGGGAGCCCCTGTAACTTCGCTAACGTTGGTATGTTTATACATCACATTAAGCGTAATATATTAACCTTAACTTTGACCTTAACCTGGGCATAAGCCTCACTGTGTGCTAAATATGTGATTCAAATTACATCCATATTTCTTAAGTTCCAAATTAGGCCTATCAACACGTTACAAAATACCCCTATCTTTTATTCATTTTTGGCTTTTTGATCTTTATCGTCGTTGCGTCGTTACGTTACGTTACGCTCGTTAGTTTCGTTACAAAATTTATACCAGACCCTCAGAGAAAATACAAAATCCTTTTATCCTTTTTCAAAGGTCCCGAAAACCTGTTCAATCCTGACTAAACGACTATACCAAGATAAAGTGGTTTCATGATCAGGAATCAGAGATAGCTATAAGAGTGCCCTTTTTTGCCTTACACAACAGGATCATACCGAGTGGAATTACAAGAATACCAAATTTTGTTAAAATTAACTCCATAACAACAACATACCAAATTTTGTTAAAATTAACTCCTCAGAATTCCTTGAAAAATCGATTTTCCAAATGCCTTCATCATGTAACTCTGGTTTGAACACAACAGAATACACCGTTAGTCTATCAAAATGTGTTTCGTGCCCCAGCGCCATATTTACGCTTCCACCAAACCAGCTCAGTTCTGTAGCGGTACGTGTCAGAATATACGAAATAGTTTCTGCCGCGGTGCACCACGGCGAACTTGTTAATTCGTGTGGTCTGTGTGTTTTGTGAACCCCTACGGTGCTGGTTTGCTGGAAGCTTTAGGATCATCGGGATGTTATTTGTTAATCCACTATTTACTAATATGTACGTACTCGTATATGAGACGAACCAAAACAGGAACTTTAACCCCTTGCCCCCGCTCTAAAACTTTTTTAGGCATTTTCGGGCATATCCCCAACTTTTGCAAATAGCTTCCTTTAAAACACATAAAAAGGATAAAGCGAGAAAATCTATGCATTTTTTTCGCTGTATTTTTTTTTCTACTGCACGGATCGGAGCAAATGATGGCCTATGCACACCTTCAAATCAATCTCTACCAAATTTGAATACTCAAACCAACCAGGGTCCGAGCTTCAGATGTCGGAAATCCCGTACTTGTTCCGTCGTGTGAACATAGTCTTAGTCGCTTCTCACTTTTGATTTGTTAAAATTTCTTGGTTTTTCTTTGGCGGGAGGGACGCTCCCGCGTCCCTAGATAGGAATCTATTTGACAATTAAATTGTTCTTTTTTAAAGTCGTAAGTCCGAATGTCTATGAGCGCATTCCACGGATACATTTCACTGCAAAAACATCAAAACCTATTCCTATATAATGCGAACTGAGAATCTAATTGGTCTTTGAATGCAGTCACATATTTTCACGTGCATCAAGTTAGCGGAACAACTTTTGAAAATCGACTCGGCGACTTTACAGTAATTGCCGCTAATTTGTTGTGAATTAGTTGTGGAAAAATTAATTTTGTCGCTCTTCATTTTCATTGAGAAAATGGGTGTTCCGCTAACTTGACGTCAAGTTAGCGGAACAACTTTCAAGGATCAAGTCGGGACTTGTACCGTTCTCTTCCGCTATTTTGTTGTGAATTAGTTGTGAAAAAAAAATTTTTGTCGCTCTTCATTTTCACTGAGAAAATGGGTGTTCCGCTAACTTGACGTCAAGTTAGCGGAACAACTTTCACGGATCAAGTCGGGACTTGTACCGTTCTCTTCCGCTATTTTGTTGTGAATTAGTTGTAAAAAAAAAATTTTGTCGCTCTTCATTTTCACTGAGAAAATGGGTGTTCCGCTAACTTGACGTCAAGTTAGCGGAACAACTTTCACGGATCAAGTCGGAACTTATACCGTTCCCTTCCCCTATTTTGTTGTGAATTAGTTGTGAAAGAAAACAATTTGTCGCTCTTCACCATCAGCGGGAAATTGTAGTTTCCTGTTTGTGACGTCACGATGGAACAGCCTCACTTTATCCGCTCGAATCAAGTCGCGGAGTATGTCATAATTTGCTGCAAGGATAATACGAATGAGATGTTAAAAAAACGATTTTGTCGCTCCTCGCCATTAACGGTAAAATGCACTTTTCCATATTACGTTGACGTCACTATCTCAAACAACCTACTTTTCCTGATCACACCGTGTCGGGGAGTATGTCAAAATTTGTCTCTTGGCTAATTACAATTAGTTGTGAAAAGAATGATTTTGTCGCTCTCTTTTTTACGCGGGAAAACGCGGTTTTCCAAATTATGACGTCACTATGGGAGAAAACCCACTTTTCTTGATCGGATCGACTTGGTGAGTATGGCATAATTTGCCGCTTGGCTAATACGAATTAGTTGTGAAAAGAATGATTTTGTCGCTCCCTTCTATCCGCGGGAAAACGCGGTTTTCCCTATTATGACGTCACTATGAGAGAAAACCCACATTTCCTGATCGGATCGACTTGGTGAGAATGGCATAATTTGCCGCTTGGCTAATACGAATTAGTTGTGAAAAGAATGATTTTGTCGCTCATCGCCATCGGCGAGAATACGCGGTTTTCCATTTTATGACGTCACTATGGGAGAAAACCCACTTTTCCTGATCGGATCGACTTGGGGAGTATGGCATAATTTGCCGCTTGGCTAATACGAATTAGTTGTGAAAAGAATGATTTTGTCGCTCTTCGCTATCGGTGGGAAAACCCGGTTTTCCATTTTATGACGTCACTATGGGAGAAAACCCACATTTCCTTATCGGATCGACTTGATGAGTATGGCATAATTTGAGTTATATGAAGTTTGGAAACTCACCATCTCGAATGTGGATTTTTTTTTATTTAGATCGATATGAAATCGTTTGTCGGTGATTGTCAGTCAATTAAAAAGATTTGTCGGTCCTTAATTATTTAAAGAAAAGCATTTTAAAGTGTATGAAAACGATATCATGTAGAAAATTAGCGGATCATTTTATCCGACTTGTTTTTACATTCATTTCATAGATGGCGCTCTTTTAACGGATTTAAACGGCTGTTTATATATTTAAAAAAATCTAATTTGCGATGTAAGATAGCCAACTTCACATAACTGTGTACACGACAGACGACATATTCCTATGAAACATCCTGATATATAAAACAAAACAATCTTTGACATCTAAGCAGTAGTTTATATCCGTTACAAGAGCGCCATCTATCAAATGAATGTAAAAACAAGTCGGATAAATGATACGCTAATTTTCTAGATGATGTCGTTTTCATACACTTTAAAATGCTTTTATTTAAATAATTAAGGACCGACAAAACTTTTTAATAGACCGACAATCACCGACAAACGATTTCCTATCGATCTAAATAAAAAAAATCCACATTCGAGATGGTGAGTTTCCAAACTTCATATAACTCAAATTATGCCATACTCACCAAGTCGATCCGATAAGGAAATGTGGGTTTTCTCCCATAGTGACGTCATAATAGGGAAAACCGCGTTTTCTTACCGATAGCGAAGAGCGACAAAATCATTCTTTTCACAACTAATTCGTATTAGCCAAGCGGCAAATTATGCCATACTCACCAAGTCGATCCGATCAGGAAAAGTGGGTTTTCTCCCATAGTGACGTCATAAAATGGAAAACCGCGTTTTCCCGCGGATAGAAGGGAGCGACAAAATCATTCTTTTCACAACTAATTCGTATTAGCCAAGCGGCAAATTATGCCATACTCACCAAGTCGATCCGATCAGGAAAAGTGGGTTTTCTCCCATAGTGACGTCATAAAATGGAAAACCGCGTTTTCCCGCGGATAGAAGGGAGCGACAAAATCATTCTTTTCACAACTAATTCGTATTAGCCAAGCGGCAAATTATGCCATACTCACCAAGTCGATCCGATCAGGAAAAGTGGGTTTTCTCCCATAGTGACGTCATAAAATGGAAAACCGCGTTTTCCCGCGGATAGAAGGGAGCGACAAAACCATTCTTTTCACAACTAATTCGTATTAGCCAAGCGGCAAATTATGCCATACTCACCAAGTCGATCCGATCAAGAAAAGTGGGTTTTCTCCCATAGTGACGTCATAATTTGGAAAACCGCGTTTCCCGCGTAAAAAGAGAGCGACAAAATCATTCTTTTCACAACTAATTGTAATTAGCCAAGAGACAAATTTTGACATACTCCCCGACACGGTGTGATCAGGAAAAGTAGGTTGTTTGAGATAGTGACGTCAACGTAATATGGAAAAGTGCATTTTACCGTTAATGGCGAGGAGCGACAAAATCGTTTTTTAACATCTCATTCGTATTATCCTTGCAGCAAATTATGACATACTCCGCGACTTGATTCGAGGTGGTAAAGTGGGGCTGCTCCATCGTGACGTCACAAACAGGAATCTACAATTTCCCGCTGATGGTGAAGAGCGACAAATTTTTTTCTTTCACAACTAATTCACAACAAAATAGCGGAAGGGAACGGTATAAGTTCCGACTTGATCCGTGAAAGTTGTTCCGCTAACTTGACGTCAAGTTAGCGGAACACCCATTTTCTTAGTGAAAATGAAGAGCGACAAAATTTTTGTTTTCACAACTAATTCACAACAAAATAGCGGAAGAGAACGGTACAAGTCCCGACTTGATCCTTGAAAGTTGTTCCGCTAACTTGACGTCAAGTTAGCGGAACACCCATTTTCTCAATGAAAATGAAGAGCGACAAAATTAATTTTTCCACAACTAATTCACAACAAATAAGCGGCAAATTACTGTAAAGTCGCCGAGTCGATTTTCAAAAGTTGTTCCGCTAACTTGATGCACGTCATATTTTCTTCTTCCTTGCCTCGTTCTTTATACCGCTCCATAGCTTCGCGTTGCTCGACCCGCGGTGTAGGCACATCGTCCGTTTTGGCGATAATATCTCAGCATATTTCTACAGGGTCTACAAGCTCTATCTTGGATCGTGTGATCGCCGAGACCAATGCGTTGTTGTTGCTTTTTCATTTGACACATCCAGGTGTTCTTCGGTCTGCCTCTGGCCTTGGGTCCATCAAGGGGAACTTCCTTTGATAATGCAGTCACATATTATCGGCTTATAAATTTAATTGTTAGTTGAATCGCTAACCTTATCGCTGGCCTTATCCTCGAAATATGATTGATATTTTGTGTGGAAAATCAATATACTCATTCAGAACAGAAAAATGTAGAAAATTAATACTCACTGAGAACAGACTTCTCTTTTCATAATTTGTTGGAAATATTTTCTAAAATTCCTTAGAGTGTGGTGGTTTGAACTAGGGATGTCAAAAACCGGCACATAACCCGGTTTTTGTTTTTTTCGTTTTTTTTTTGCAAAGCCGGTTAGACCGTCCGGTTTTAACCGGGCTCAAAGTACCGGTTTTCCGGTTAACCGAGTCTTTTCATTGATTTCATTAGAATTTTAGTGAAAACATGCATACACACTCGTATTGCTAATGTTCGTATCGTATGCAAAATCAAATCTAGGGACGCGGGAGCGTCCCGCACGCCAAAGAAAAACGAAGAAATTTGAACAAATTAAAAGTGAGAAGCGACTAAGACTATGTTTACACGACGGAACAAGTACGGGTTTTCGGACCTCTGTAGCTCGGACCCTGGTTGGTCCTGAGTCTTCAAATTCGCTCGCGCCGTCTTACGAAGTGTATAAAATTTCAAGATGATACGATAAGAAACACCGGAGATATAAGAGTTTGAAAATCGCATTTTTTCAAAAATCTTGTTCTCGTTGTTCTCGTTGTTCATGTCGTTCATTGACAGGGCTACAGCCTTGCAGAGGGCATCTCGGGATTTGGTCTCTTTTCCCATTGATAGAGTCTGTCGTGAAGGTGTGCATAGGCTATCGTTTACTCCGATCCGTGAAGTAGAAAAAAAGATACAGCGGAAAATGTGAAAAAATACATAGAGTTTCTCGCTTAATCCTTTTTATATGTTTTAAAGAAGCATTTTGCAAAAGTCGGGGATAGGCCCGAAAAAAGCCTAGAAAAGAATCGTATAGTATAGTATAGTATAATTGGACCGAACAATCTTTTGTATCCAAAATGTTCAGTTTTAGATCGTCTGCAAGAGCGGGGGCGGGTCAAAGTTCCTGTTTTGGTTCGTCTCATATATACGAGTACGTAGGTACATATTAGTTTAATATTGGATGAGCATTCGCACTGTTTCATTCATCCCGATGATCCTAAAGCTTCCACCAAATCAACGCGGTAGCGGTACGCGGTACACACAACACACACACAACAAGAATTGACAAGTACTCCGTGGTGTACCGCGGCGGAAACTATTTCATACATTCTGACACGTACCGCTACCGTTCTGCGCTGGTTTGGTGGAAGCTTAAATATGGCGCTGGGACACCAAATCGGTTTTGTCAAGATGGTGTATTCTGTTGTGTTCAAACCAGAGTTACGTGATGATGGCATATAAAATCGATTTTTCAAGAAATTCTGATGAGTTAATTTGAACAAAATTTGAGGAGGGATAAAAGGATATTTTCACATGTACATGTCTTTCTCTATGTGTCTTAGGCGCAATGTGGAACTTAGGAAATATGGATGTTATTTGAATCACATATTGAGTACCCAGTGAGGCTTAATGGTTACATTACAAATTAAGATTTAAGATTAGGATGAATGTGATAGAGATGAAGTAAAGGTTTAGACTCAATTTAGGGCTAAGGTGTTAAAGTCAAAATCAAGTTTAGGGTAACGGATAGGGTTAAAGTTATTGTTACATCGCAGTTAACGTTATTATTAGGGTTAAATGTAAGGATAGGGTTTGGGTTAAGGTTGAGTCTGAGTTTGAGGTTTAGGTATAGGCCAGGGTTATGGTCAAATTTAGGGTTATCATTAAGTTTAATGTTATGTATAAAAATACCAAGGTTAGCGAGGTTACTAGGGCTACCAAAGCCATCGGGGTTACCAAGGTTGCTAAGGGTTTGCAAGATCACCAAATTAGTCAAGTGTACTATGGTTACTAAGATTACCAAGGCGAGCAAGGTTACCAAGGAGACCAAGGAGACGAAGGTTAGGAAGGGGTTTATCATTCTTATAATTATTGTTCTCAAACAAATTCGTGACAATAGGGCAATGAATATCGTCTTCATAATATATTTACGAATTTTGTAAATCGAAAACTGCAAAAAGATATGATATCTCACAAAAACAACTGTGTTGTAAAAGGTGTCCGCCAAAGAAAAAGTCATCAGCCGCAAAAAGGATTGATATAAATACATTCCCGCCAAAATACTCGCATCTTGTCTCAATGATGGTGGTGGAGCAAATTTTTTTCAACGCTATTTGGCGGGGAGCTTGAATAAGGTTAATAACAAAATAAAATCAATGTTAAGAAATTTATGAAAGAACTTTTATCGTATAGAAAAAAAAACGAGTTCCATACGAAGGAAAGCTAAATAAGGTTCTAAAACGCATTTTTATTTTCTATAAAACTGGAAGCTTCAAAATTATCAAGAAAAGAACATAGCAGCAAATAGTACCCTCGTTCAGCTCCCCGCCAATAAGCGTTGAAAAAAATTTGCTCCGCCACCATCATTGAGACAAGATGCGAGTATTTTGGCGGGAATGTATTTATATCAATCCTTTTTGCGGCTGATGACTTTTTCTTTGGCGGACACCTTTTACAACACAGTTGTTTTTGTGAGATCAAATATACAAGGAGAAGTAACTTGACGAAGCGATGGTTCTACGAGTATTAGCAATAAGGAGAGTGTTCGAAAATATGTTTAAGGACTGAAATTTGGAAACGAAATTTTTTCATAGGAGACAAGTAATAGAATTGCATACGGTAAAAATCAAGAAAATATAAAAAATTGTATGAATTTTGAAAGAATTTTTTTACGGTTTTTACAATTGACAAACAACCGTCCGGGTTAAAACCGGAAGGAGAAAAAAACGAAAAAAAAAACGGTTAACCGTTCTGAAAGTACCGGTTTTCGGACTAACCGTCCGGTTTTTGACATCCCTAGTTTGAACTTTCCGCTGCTGGGGTCCTGAGTTATGCTAAGAAATATGTGCGGAACGCAATCGAGAATATGTACTTTAGTTGGACTGGAGTACACTGCATGGGCTCATAGGGGTGTTAAATTATTGCCAAATGCAACGAATTATTCCAAATGTGCATTCGACAGGGTTACTACACGGAGAGAGAAATGTGCAATTAATTCAACAAAATCATACAATGAAATTAACAACATAATTAAACTGTCAAAAAATAAGACGACTAATTTATTCGCATAACTTGTAATCTTAGGTGTAGGACGTTGGACTACGAAACGATAGGTCCCTGGTCCAATTCCCAGTAGAAGCAAATTGTAAAAATGTAAATTAAAATAGGGGAAGAGAAGTTAATGATAAAATAGAAGTAAAAAAATTAAAAAAGGTAAAAATAAAAAAATCACTTTTTGTATTTTTTTTTCTAATATCGCCAAATTATCTTCCTGGCGAATTTTATTACCAACCAATTGTTAATTTTATTACAGCGCAATGACATTTTTCATTACAGATGTAATGTAATAACTTTTACATCAGTTGCAATAGGGTCAAAAATCATTACAAATGCAATAGTTTTTATTACAGTTTTAATGCCTTTCACTACATTTTTTCTCTCCTTGGTACGTATAGTACCTCTTTCTAAGTGAAAATGTCCTGCTCTTTGACTCTGTGACCCCCATTCCAGTCGTATACAGCACTGCATAAGTTTGATTCGCGCCGAGGATTTCTTCCTTACAAATCAACAACTGCAGATAGGAGATCTCCTGTGGAAGTAAACTCTGAAATGTTGACGGTGGCGTATCATGGCCCAATCAATGAGCTATACTATCGAAAGCAGTAGCCATCCTACGTAGGGCTGGGGTTGGGATTCGAGCCCCCTACGAAATTAGTTGATGTAAACAACCCGGATAATACAAACATGATGATTACCAATAAATACATAAATTAAAAAAAGGACGGAAACAGATTTTACAACCGCCAAAGAAGGGATATATGAAACAAATTGTTCATAAGTTTGCAAAATACTCAACATCACAGCAAAAGTTGATATTTTTTATTATCTTCAGAAAAAAATTACAAGTTGATAATTGACCAAGTGCCGATTTATATTTCACAACTATTCCATTAACTTCAGATTGAAACTGAGAGCATCAGTTAAATTGCGATTAAACCTTTCGGTCCTTTAACGTAATCCAAAGAGTATAGTAGCCTAACTTTTTAGTGTTCTTTGGAAATGTCACTAATTGCTGTGCTGGACTCCCCGGAACCCCAGACCTCTTTCCATAAAGCTCTCACGAAATAATTTTCTGCATACGATCCTGCCCGGACGAAGTAATGGCATTCGTAAACAAATTACGAAAACGAGTATTGCGAGTCAAATATCAACTCAACACTGAATTGGAGTCATTTGGAGTTCGGCTTTTGACTGAGTATGAATAGTTGATTAACATGGTCGGATATGCAGCTAAGTCCTTTTTTTGACAATACACCCTAGTGAAAGAACCGCAAAACATCATCTTCCTTGCAACATTGTTTATACCGCTCCATGGCGTCGCGTCGCTCAACCTGCAGTGTAGGCACATCGCCCGTTCAGGCGGTAATGTCCCAGCATATTTCTACAGGCAGCTCCATCTTAGATCGTGTCATCGTCGATTGTTGTTATTGAAACATTTGTTTCAACAACACGCCAAAGAAACATATTGTTTGCGAAAATTAAAGGGTACCTGGATCTTAGCGTAATAAATAAAATCATCATCAATGTGGCACGATAGCCCGACGTGTCGGGCCTTGGCCGCCTGAATCGTTGACCTCCAATTGTCGCGGTTACGTGACCTTGTCCTCCAGTTTCGGAAGCCCAGCAGCTGGTGGGCGTCTTCACCTGCGGAGTTCTCCCAGCGAGCTCTCGGTCGTCCACGCAACCTCGCTCCGTCAATTCGTTGTGCGTTCATCACTTTCTTTGGCATGCGATTATCGTCCAACCATGATAAGTCGAAAATTTGCCATCGGTCTGTCAGATCCCAAGACACAAATCTTCCTAAAAGTTTGGTTTGGGATTTCAGGATACTTTCTTCTTAACCGGAGCTTACTGTGAGGTCTCAGTGGCGCAACCAGGATTTGGTCCTGGAGGGGGCTAAGTTCAATCATATTACTAGATATTTGATGTTGCTGCCGCAAGTTGGGGAATGGTGCTATTTTTCAGAGCGCTATACTGTATTGTTTTAAAGTGCATCACAGTAAAAAGTTTATTGAATTTCCCACACAAAGTGTAGTAAAAATTACTACAAAAAAAAGCTAAAAAAAAATTTGAAATTTAATCTTACACATTTCTTTAGCAAAAGGTTAAAATAAATGACAACTATTAAATTTTAAATAAAATATTGTGAAATCACATTGCTACTGTAATTTTACAAACAAAAAATGTAAAATTAAATCAAGTGAATGTAATTTTTCATAATTTAATATAAAATTAAATCAAATTAATGTAATTTTTCATCATTTTATTTTTACATTTCGTAAATCTTGTCGATAGTATTCTGCCACGCTCTGTGGCTCACTTGGTTGAGTCGCCACTCTACGATGCTAGTAATCTACAGGTCCGTTGATCGAATCTCGGCGTTGTCCAAAATTTTCGTACAAGTGAAGATAGGAAATATATAGTGCTTGCAACATTATATATTCCGAAATTATATGCATTGTAACGTTGACTAGAAAGTGCCTATAAACGGCTGAGTTAACGTTAAGTTAATTTTAAATAAAAAATTTAATTTTACACATGGATGTGGGACTTGTTTCCCTCTAAGAATTTAAAATTAAATCTTTGTTGGAAATGGGTTAAATATATTGATGTAATTTTAAATGCTTTATTTAACGTAAATTTCGTGCTGTAAATTTACAACTCTGAAAGTTGGCAACCAATTGCCTACTCTGAAAGCTGTAAAAATGTAAAACCGTGGCAGTTATATTCACGTTTTTTCTATCTAAAAATGTATTTTCGTAGCGACAAATGTTAAAGCAATAACACTATGCCATTTTAAGGCCTGGATAGACATCGGGTGAAATGAGAATGAAATTTTTGTCCGCTGCGATTTTTTTACTAAATGCATTGTCGTGAAATATGTGGCAAACGCAGGGGCATTTCATAAGCTACAATCCGAAAACGGTTCCATAAAACGGTTCCAATTTTTCTCGGCCATTTTAGATATTATTTTTCGATTTCCGAATGTCGACCTAGTCTTTCACGTGGAAAATATCTAATAACTGGGAAATCGAAAAATAACACACCAAGAAAAATTTTGGAACCATTTTCAGATTGTATAGCTTATGGAATTCCCCGGCATTTGCTAAATGTTCCAAGACAGTAAGTATGCATTTTCATTGAGAAAATTTCATTCTCATTCCGCTCGAGGTCTATCCAGACCTTTACTGACTAATTATATCGGGGCAGAAATAGTAACACCGCACGGCGCGGCGCCGAGCAGATTTGAGCTACGTTTTCGTAGAGACAATTCATGTGATGATCACTAAGCGATCGTAGTTTTGTATCTAATTTCGAGCCATATTTGCATATTTTTTTAATGCTGCTACTTTCCTAGTATCGACTATGAAAATATTCGCATAAAGTGCTTAAAACCGGTGGCTTAACTTCGATCACTGAGCCGACCTATCACATGAGTCGCCTCTACGAAAACAAACCTTTATTAAGTGGATTTGACTAATCGTTGGCGATCGTTGGCATTATCACTCATGGTATTTAGCAGTCGCATTATACAGGGTGATTTCCCAATGTTTTACTATCAGAGCAAAATATGTAAATGCACAACAAAAAATTGGAATTTAGGCTTAAACCAAAAACTAAATAAACAATGGGAGAGCTTAGAGGACTGTTTCTTGCAAAGAATTGGTTTCGAATGAGGATTGATACGATAGCCACTGACAATATATCAACAAAAGATCAAAGGATGCAACAATTGAATCCATTTAACTGGATTCAATTGTTGCATTTTTGCAATTGTTAATTTTTTATTACTAAAAATTATTTGTAGGTTCAACAATGTAAATTTAAATATTTCTACGAAGTGTCATACGGAAATATCTTTTCTCGATGCGTTCTTCTTTTGAAGAAGACTTCAATTGAAATGAACAATTTAATTTTTTTCGCGATGCCCCACACTACGTTTTAGCTGTAAGGGCTTAATATTAATATTTTCGAAGCTGGCGGATTTTTTTTTTGCGAAAGCATTCATTTTACAAATATTACTTCAGACCAGTGTGTCTTCTAATTTGCAGAAAGTATATAACTTTCTATATGGATGTTGCAACCTGGACAGCCCACGTTTCGTACTTTTTATAAAATTTCCAACGAAATGCATTGTTTCATATCTCATTTTGCAATTTTTCCTTTCACAATTTCTGGGTCTGGGCAGCGCCCGCTCTAAGGGGGCGAGCCGGGCGGTCGCCCGGGGCCCCAAATTTTAGGGGCGGCTTTTTGGCTAGCACTCGAATAAAAAACAAGTTCAAAAAATCAATATCAACTTCGATTTAGTGGAAAGGTCTGTGGTTTCCTTTCTATGAAATGGGAAATAGGGAGTGGAATAAACGCTGAGCACATTAAGGCGTTTAAAGCAGACTCCTTTGTGAGAAATGTTATCCACAAAGGCATTATTTTCGTCAATAATTTGTTTAGAGTTGTTTTCTATAAATTCCATCGACATTTCGCAGCATAATTTAAATACAATTTGCCAAACCTTCGCGTCAATAGATTACGTTGGTCCCGATTGCATTGATTCATCTTGCATTGGAGGGCAAACTACGAAGAAGCTGGTTTGGATTTTAGCAAGATGGGGGATCGAACCACAGAAAACATTGCAGAGCTTCCTAATTTGTGTTCGGACATGCTAATATCGGTATTTCGTATTTGGCTATTTGGCGATATAACTAGCTCTGATCTTATTCTCTTTAAAAATTCTCGAGATGACACATTTATAAAAATAATCCATGCACATTGAAAAGCCTGAAGCAATCCGGCTAATTGAAGTTTTTAAGGAATTTATGGAAAGCAACTGCAGGAGGTTAATAATGAAAGCGAGCACAATTTTTTGGCCTAACATTTTTGAGGGCAGAGTTTTCTAAAAATGTATTGAGTGTTTTAGTGGAAAACAAAATTTCGCACTCATTTTCGATTTTTTACATCAAGCTTTAAAATTTTTAAATTCCAAACAAACTCTATAAGATAAGGCCTTGCTGAACTGTGGTGAATTGCGCTTAAGAGTAGCTGATATTATAGCTGAACGGTCGCTCCGGTGATATTATTTTTCGTGCTCGACCGGCCGAACTCACGACGAAATTAAATACTTCCAAAAATTTCCAGTAGTTCCAAAATATGGGCTGCACTAACAAACAAATTTTTAAACAATTTAAAATGTGAAAAGAGACCCAGAACTTACAACTTATTTACACAAGGGGGGGCACGAACTAAAAAAGATTAGCAACCACTGATCTAGATAGTATGGATATCTACTATCAATCTGTTTGGTACAGTACCTAAGGGGCGGCAATTTGTCCTCTTGCCCGGGGCGGTGTAAGTGCTAGAGCGGGCGCTGGGTCTGGGAGGGGCTTTAGCCCCCTTAGCCCATCCCGTGGTTGTGCCACTGGGTCTTTGGATGAAGTTGTAATAAAAATAAGTGAAATTCGCATTTCAGTTTTGAATTTGTGAAGGAAATAATTAGGTGTTACAAATTTGTGGGTAATTTCAACTCATCACAAATTCTTCTTCTTCTTCCTTGCCTCTTTCTTTATACCGCTCCACGGTTTCGCGTTGCTCCACCTGCGGTGGAGGCAACTCATCACAAATTAATCAATAAAAAATTAATGTTTTAGTCAATTAATGTTTTCTAATCGAAAATGTGCTTAATACCGATCCATAAAATTGGCTACCTAAAAAATTGGTTGCTTATGTTAATATTTTTTCTTAAATCGAAATCCAAGTTGATAATTTTTTAAAGCGTTTTTTTGACAAACATTTCTTCGATAAATTCAGCAAAAGAGGTCATTGTGCTTGTTAGAACAGATTTTTTAGTTTCTACCTCTTTCGCATGGGTACAGAAAACATATTTGCACAATTTTCCCTATTAAATGAGGGGGACCCCCAGTTGAATTGAGGAGGGTAATACACTATGCCCTGCGTTGAACAGGCCTTATTGCCCCTTAATAAAAAGGGCATCCCCAACGTATAGTATCAAGTTCGCCTATGTATAAACAGTTTTCAGAAAAAAAACATTTTTAGGCATGGATTTATTTACGAATATTTACGAGTACGAGTAGGTGTGTAGTAAACATGCAATATGCTTACCTAAAACATTCCTTACTATAAAAAAAAATGTTGATGGATTTCTGACTTCGTTTAACACAATGCCCGAATTATAAAACAAATTCTTTCAAACGAATGGTGGACGTCTAGTAATAAATGGTTATGTGATTGTATTGGAATAACCCCTACACCCTAATTTCTGCGTTGCATTCTAAAAAACACCGATTTCTATAAAGATACTCTAATTAGATAGTCTGAATCGTACCCGAACACTATTCCGAGATTAACTCGTCCACTAATATAACCCAAAAATTTTCAAAAATCAAAAAAAATGGTTTAGTAAAAAAGACATTACCAGACTCCAGAGCAACTTCTAAGTCCTAACTTATTAACTATACAAATTCAAAAAATTAAAGCTTAAAAGGTGGTATGCGACACATACTTAAATTACATATTCATCAAACTAACATCCAATTAGTTTTTGTAAAAAAAATTTAAGATTAAAATTTCTCTAGGGTCTGTCAGACTATCCGAGGGCTAATAACCTGTTAACCTTATTTTAATTTAATCCTTATGTTATGCAGAAGGTACGTTACTCATTCAAAGTTTCGTTGCGCTTTTTTGTTAAAGTTACACACCTCGATTTCATGGAATGATCAAAGTATATCAGATACCCTCTGCATAGACATACCGATACATGAAGAAAAGATGCTGCGCAAGCGAATTCATTGACATCGGGCATTGATCAACCTCATTAATAAACCTCAATACATAATTTTCAATATGCACGTGAATAAAGAATACACTTCCGGACTTAAATTTACAATAGCCAACTTGTTCATACAGCAGAGCCTTAATTATTCGATGCTCACATTAAATACATCACTTCCTGTTCTAATGACAAACTGACACATAACTCCATTAGCAGCCTTCCCGGTTCATTCATGAGAATGCACATTCGCGACGTACCTATACTTCCATGATTGCAACTCGTGGTCGTGGCATATGGAACAAAAATACCCCATCGTCGCCCTTTTGTTGCAATTCACAAAGAATGCATTTCAATATAAAGCAATATTATTATGCAATAATTGCTCGCCTATGCGATCCAAGAAATGGGACTTACCCAGTTCCTATACACATACATATCTTTAGTATGAAGTAAAAAAAGGAACTAAATTCGATTCGATAATTTCCTCTAAAATCTGCATGTACTTAAATGGTTGGTACACACTATTTTGCATATCTTAAGAACTTAAGATTGGTTGGATTGGTTGTGCATTTTGCACAGAACAGTGTTGTGCGTATAGTATAGAGAAAGTGGGGTTTAAATGACAGAAACAATGCGAGCCTGATACCGGGAAAACACAGTTTTATGTTCCTTCATGTCTGGAAAGAGGTTTTAATTAGCCAATAATTTTTTTCACCAGAGCTCAATTTAAATCAGTATCAATATTTTTCTTCGATTTATATTGCCACAATCACCCGATGGCACTGTATCTATACTTTCGAGCATTGCATAGAGATTGTTTCTATTCCGTGTCCGGTACCGGAAGGGGTCAATTGAAACATTTTGGCCTAACGATGGATTCCAAGTCGCGTTCTGCTACTGCTAGTCATGTCTATTTACATGTCTCTCTGAGCACTTAGTATGAAATAAGTTTCGTGTTTCAAATAACGTAACTATTATCTTATGTAATATAATATCTTCGCGGTAGCGCACATCCACATAAACATAACGCCATCGTTCGTAGTTTTTCCAGGATTTCTTAAAATGTTTCTATAATAATCGCTTTCGTGTTCCGGTCGAAATTCCTTGGTCGGTGTTTATAATATTGTGGGTTGCACTTACTTCCCGTCAGTTTAGTTTGTTATGAATTTTGTTGTGCAAAGTGTTAGTAGCAAACGCTGATTTTCTATATGGATTGAATTGTTATCGAAACCCTTAAATTATTCCAAAATTTTGGGAGATCGTTTGTAATATTTTAAAAAGTTGTGCTGTGCTTTCGCAATAGTATACAATTTCGTTAAGTGAACGTTTAATAACTCCATTAGTATGTGAATATGATACATAAGCCAGAAATGCTGGATTGGTTCTTGACTAATTTTGAACTCCAAGTTCTGTGAATAATTTCTTGGATGACCAGATGATGATGGTAAATAAGGGGGAGGAGGCAATAAGCTATGCTTTACAACTGGGGTGGTGTAGGATTTTGTTATTGTATATTATGGTACGAATAGATGTAGTTTTAAAAAGAGCAAAATAACCTAAGACTAATTTTTGTTGTTTTGGAATTCGTATCTAAACTCATTTTGCTTAATAAAATTGAGCCAAAAGGTCTCAAAAAATACAAAATTATCCTTGAGCGAAGGTAGTCACGACTCGATCAGTATCATATCAAAGGAGGCATCGAGCACATCGCATATCTGGCGTTTTTTTTGTTGTTGCTTTTTTTCAGGCACTCTGAACTGCGTCAATTAGGCAAAAATCAACGCGGTCTAGATATTAAGGCCGCAATGTAGAATCTTAAACGTCAATCGCCTACTAAATTTGCACTGTTTTGTTGTTCGTTTTAATTACGTCATATGCTTGTTGTTGTTTATTCGTATCCGTCCACAATTTAGTAGGCAAACGGTACAGCTGAGTTACGGCCTTGATGTGTCTAGATGGCGTTGTAAAAATACATAAGTACTTATAGTATTCTAGTATACAGAGTGTCCGGAAACTGCCGCATAAACGCACCGGATTCTGATTCCTCGTGTGATTTCCAGCAAAAAAGTTCAACGGAACATACCCCCAATTCTTAACTCTTTAGCTGCCACAGGCATTTAAAGATTTTTAAATGACTAACCTCAATATATCCAAAGCTAGGCTAGCTGGAATAGCTAAATAAGTTGATTGTTAGAGCAAACCAATTTATCTAAAAAATAAAAGTAACCACATTAAAATCGGATAAGAGATTTGGTTTTTACAGAACTTCAAATCAAATTTTTGTGATTCGACCGAAAAACAATCGATTTTTCCATCTCAACTTTCTCCAACTTCCGCCAAGGTGAGGTGCTTGTACGTTTCTTTTAAAAACTGGCACATAGTCTTGCAATCATATTTTTGTTTGCTTGATTTTATTGTAGCTTCATTAACTCTAACAGTTTTGATACGTTAAGTGTAGAAAACTATTTTTCATATTAGGTCGATTTCAATTCAATTCAAACTGCCCCTAAAGTTCTGCAATTTGGTAAAAATGTTCAAATGATATCAAAATTGAGCCAAAATGTACCCTAGTTTTCTGCACTTAAGGTAAGGTGACCAGACTCCCGAAGGCCCAATGCTGTACACATTGCGGAATTCGGATTTCAGGCAAACCCTCAATCATACTATTTCGGCGTCGACTGTATTTCACGAGGCACCATAATGGATGCCATAAAACGACCACATATTCTCCTTTCTTTCATAAGTGATATCATATCATCGTAAACAGCAGGGTTCTGTTGATACTAAACAGGACCGAGAAAGAGCCCTCAACTTCTCAATGTTCTCATTGACAAAACATATGTGAAGTGCAAAATGTATGTTTTAAGACGCAGAGCTATAACAAGCAAGCGTGGGGGTAGCGTAGCCAGGATCTCGTTTAGAAGGGTTAAACACAATTTTTTTTAAACCCCGGATTTTTTTTGGGTTATGGGTAGGTATTTAATTGAAATCTGCGACAAAAATTAGGGTTTACTTTCAGTGTAAATTGTCGGTTCCATTTTGTTAGAAAAGGTGTTAGACATTTTAAAACCATATTTTAAGAAAGGACAATTGATAATCCAATTTGTCCCAATTCGGATACGATTTCCACTTTCTAGACAGTCGTGCTCTGTGGCCGTGATGGTTCGGTCGCCACTCTGTGAAATAGACACTCATAGAGAAACGAGTTTCCAAACCCGGCACGACTCGTCGCAAGTTTATTACATATTCAGAAGAAGATGATAAGAAATATTCTTATTGTAGAATAATAAACTAACAATGCGACTAGGAAGTGGTATGGCTGACAACCGTATCGCATTCCGAATTCAGTTGTCTTTGTAACGTTGATGGACTACACACGGTAGTCATCAACGCACCATGCTCCACTAGGAGCTACGGCAATCAAGAGAGAGAGAGACAGTCGATACTCAGTGATTTTTCAACTTTCAGTGTTCGAAACTGCAGTCTCAGCAGCATTATTATACAGATGATGGCTCTTTCTCCTGTCTCTGACTATCCGTGATCCTGAGACAAAAATCATGAAGCTGTTTATTTGTTGTACGATGTACCGCCTTTTTATTTGGATTTGGTGGACATATTGGGGAAATCCTTGCAGAGTCCTTTAGTTTGCTTTTTCTTTTTCCTAAAGAGGTATAGTGATTTTTCCATCGATTTAAGAAAAAGTAAAATCGCATTTTTACATGGCTGTTATTTCTGAACCTTGTCAGCTCTAGATGTTTGAAATTTCTATCTAATATGGGCAGTGCCGTGCTCTATACATGGTTGTCAAATTTCAAAATTTTCTGCTCAAAAATTTCCAAATTATCGACATATCCGCGTTTGGAAGTTCAATGGAATCAATCGAAAGATTCGATTGAACTCCCGAACGTGGATAGGAAGGACCTTGAAATTTGGAGGACATGTGAGCGGTGAGCGTCAAGTGTGAGCTAGAGCCTTTTTAACCAAATTTAAAATTTATTTTACAAATTTAATTGAGAATTTTCGATTATACAAGACAAAAGTGCGATTTGGGCAGCTGATTTTGTCGAACGCGGATAGGGAGGACCCTAAATTATGGACGAATGTAAGTAAATGTAAGCGCAAGGGAGATCTATAAATGTGTTAAATTTCAGAACGATCGATGATCCATCAAAGAGTTTCTAAATTATCGAAAATGAACGTTTGCCACATGAAAGTGCAATTATCTTGCTAAAAGCACCTTTAACAGACCAGACTGAACACAGGCCTAACCTAGGATTTATTATGTACCGATTTAAGTGTTTTGGTGTGGCATTCGGCTTACATTCACAAATCTATACGACAGGTCAAAATGCTGTACTGTACAGCAAAATGCTGTACGTCTGAACAGCTTAACTTAAGGGCTCCATTACACAGTCATATTTCTATTATCATATGTATGTCATATGCTTAAGGCCTCTTTGTTTTCGTTTACTGCATGTGGGAAAATTTGAACCGAATGAATTGAGTAGGTTTAAGGATATGACATACACATGATAATAGAAATATGACTGTGTAATGGAGCCCTAAGGCATAATCCACAACCAGTATTACATACGCATTAAAACTCAAAAAAACCCTAGTATTGCGAGCGCAGCTCCCTGTACGCTCGGATTGTTGTTGATATTCTGCTACGTTTATATTCAGGGCCTACCATCTATGGCGCCTCTGAAAAGTGGTGAGATTGCTACTCATGGTCACATTAAGCTAAATTAATTCGGATCTGCTGTGTCTACACTGCATTCCGAGCGACGCCATGGAGCGGTATAAGGAGGTAAGAAAAAAGAAAAATAAATTCGTTGGTCGCAGTGAAGGAACCTTCGTAGCTATTCGTCCAGGACACCGTCCTCCTTGTAGTCTTTGGGGAACGATTCGAGAAGATTTAATATTTCCAATATCTGACGCAAATATTTGGAAAGCTATAAGTCTCACCGCAAAATTTCCTTGGTATTAATAAATAATACTCAAGACACTTTATTTAAAAAATTAGACCACAGACCCAAAAATAATTATAGTGAATCTAACGGGTGGTCCAACTAGAATCCACGATGTTAATTGAGTGTCACACCTTAACGGTAAGTTTCTCGTCCAACTTCATTAGACATTTATTTGCTTCAGTGTTTGGCAAATTCAAACATGGAGAAGTAAACAATTGAGCAGCGCGTTAAGGTCGTTGACGCCTTTTACGAAAATGGACGTTCAAATCAAAATGCTTTTCGTGCACTTCGTGATTTTTTTGGTCAACAATAATCGACCAAATAACGGACTTCTTGTGGCCAGAAATCGAGGATATGGACCTGGACGATATGTGGTTCCAACAGGATGGGGCTTGCCACACAGCCAACGAAACAATGGCTCTTTTGCACGAGAAATTCAATGTTCGTGTTATCTCTCGTTTTGGCGATGTTAATTGGCCGCCACGATCATGTAATTTGGACTTCTTTCTCTCGCTGGGGATATTTAAAAGAAAAAGTGTACGTCAATAAGCAAAAAATAATTCAAGAGCTAAAGGATGAGATAATTCAGCACATTAACAATATTCAACTATTCAACGATATTCAACCTCAATTATGTCTCAGAGTCATTGAAAATATGGACCATCAGATAGAAGTATGCCACGGTAGCCATGGCGAGCATTTGGCTGATATTTTGTTTCACACATAATTGCCATAGATCCTGATATAATGCTCCCAGTTTTATGTTCCATATATTGCAATCAACATTTACTTGATATATACCAAAAATTAGAGAGCTCCGACCAAAGACACCCCCCTCACTCCTGTAATCGTTTTTCAAATAGGCATGCCTGCAACTTCTCTCCAAATTACGCCAGGCAGATCAAATTTGGCTAAGTAGTCTAAACACCAAATATGTATTATTATTCCATCACAGCTAAGGATAGCCCCCTATACAAAGTGAACCCGAAATTTCCCAAATTTCAGATTATACACTTCACTTTCTATGTGAAAGGGTATATTAACTTTGTCATGTCTCTGACTATATATAGTCAGTTGGGCGATGTCCGTCTGTCCGCCTGTTGCGACGCGCTTTACTCGCCGAGTTTTTAGATCTGGCAAGCTGAAATTTTGCTCATAGTGGATAGGGGGGCTATTATAAAACCCCTAATAATAGGTTCATCGGAGCATTGGGTCATAGAAACGCCGTCCTCAAAATCAAAGTTTTTGTAAAAAAAAAATGCATGGTCTTACCCAGATGCCTTCTTATCGGAGTCACAACATATATGTACATATGTGGAAATGAATATGTCAATTGAGGAAATGGGTCCAGGTCCAGGGATAAATTGGCATATCTAACGACAGCGGCGCAGGAGCCTTGAGGTCTTAGCCCGTAGAGTTCGGAAAGTCAGAAAAAAATCCAGCATAGTACTGGAAGTGTACGCCTGTAAGGAAATATTTGGGAATTTTTGGATTTCAGACCAAAGTTTCCCATCATTTTCAATAGATCAATTGTCTGGAACCCTGCTCTTGGCATGGGGACTAAACTAATGTTTTGTTTGAAGTGGGTCAAGTAAAGGTACTCAGCTCTCTTTCCGATTGAGCTATTGCAACAAATGCAACTTATGCCGATCAGTGCGGTTTGACTGAAGTATCCCAGGAGTGGATCCAGAAGCCGTCGGCAAAAATCACTGATTAAACTGTCCTAAAATTCGCATTTGGTACACATTTCTCACTACCATTCTCCGATGAGAGGAATGGAATGATTGCGAGGTGTTAAGGAAGTTTGCCGTAATTATCGTTGTGATAGGTATTTAATGGAAGAGAGCGTCCGCTGGCTGGAAGGCGTTTCAAAAAGTAATCTAAGTCTACTGAACAGTTCGCCTGCCTAAGGAGCAGATTCAGGTTAGCTTGTTCAATGATTTCAATAGAACCCATGCGGAGCCTAACTATTAATGATTGGTTCCAGTGTCTCTATTGTTCATTTGATATGAATCTTCAGTATTAAATTGAAAGAATGTATTTACATAGGTGCATTTCAAATGTATCAAGCGAACTTGTAAATCAACATTTTTGTAATTTAAGATATTGGTCAGACTTAACTTAACATTGAAAATTTTTACACTTTTGTTCTTTTTCTGGAGGTGTGAAAACTAATTACATAATGTAAACACCTTCTAAAAAAATATTTTTTTTTCCTAGAAACCTTCGTTGGTCCCTTAAAACGCTTTCCTATCAGACATTCATCGTTCCTCTCGTGATTTAGAGAGCGAATCCAGCGAACGGTATCCTTCTCAAAATCGTTGAATATTCAAATATCCACAACGGAAGTAGTACACATTTTGATTTATGCCTATGCATATACATAGTCCAAAATATCAGCAACAAACCAGCACTTCGTTGTGGATAGTCGAACTTAGATTTTATGAGCCTTGGAGAGAACGTGTGCATCGTCTTCCTTTGCGTGTGTCCCGGCCACCAGTCACCCTTTAGCGACAATAGGAGCAACGATGATGATGTTTGCCACGGCAACCCTAATCTAATGATTTGTACTTGTAATTTATCACCCCGGCTGTATAGTCATGCATGTTTATTTATCTCGTGAATTGTACAAAAACTTTTCGGATAAGGGATGCTGTATTAGCTTATTCTGTGACCACTTAGCATCAGGCAACGCACAACAATTATTATGGATGTGTATACATCCCCCAAACAATGTTATATGTTGTGTAGGAGCAGACGGTATAGTTGCTTCGCCATAACGAACGTACGCACTCAATTAAATCGACTGTATCTGATTACAAAATGCAGATAAAATACTTTTTGAGGGAATATTTTGGAAGGGTTGCAAATGGAATTATTGTATGTACTACACAGATAGGGTTGATGAAAATGGGCGTGGATTTCAACTATATTTTCGTACCTAAGCATATGAATAAAATAAGTTTAATTTCAGATTATATTTACAAAAACGATTTCTTAAAATCTATGAATATGCAACAATAAGATATTGAACTTCGCAAGAATATTTACGGTATCATAACGTTTTTAAAGACTAATGTTAACTTAAAAGGGTTTCTATTCATATTCATAATTTTTGTCATGGCGCCAATAGGCTTGTTTTCCGTTCACTTTTTTTTTTGTTTAATTTTATTTTACCACACTCCGTGCTCAGTCAATATATCATTACCGAAAATGAATGATGACTCACGCGATATTTTATAACTTCCTATACTAGTTCTAATAGTGCAATGCTCAAAATGGCTTTGCCACAAATTTTCCTTATCGAACTGGAAATAAATCGTAAATTCATATAAACAACAAACATGGAACGAAACTGGGCGCATAGGAACAAGAGTCGAAACATGCGAATAGAGTCCTAACGACAGGATGCATTTTGCTGGTATCTTTTAGAAATTGAAAAATACTTGACTCTCCATTTTCATTGGCGCAGCAATTAGTCAGGAGGGTTTTTTGTATTTATATTCCTTTTAAGCCTACTGTCGAAATAAAAATAAAAATAATAAATTTGAAAACGGGAAGAAATAAAATTAGTAAAAATAGGCAAATTGAGAAAAATCAATCCTACAAACATGAAATATCATCAAGAAAAAACAAATAGTATACAGGGTGTCCGGAAACTGCCGCATAAACGCACCGGGCTGTGATTCCTCATGTGATTTCCAGCAAAAAAGATGTACGAACATATCCCCTTAGCTTAACCCTTTAGCTGCCACAGGCATTTGAAGATTTAAAAAAAAAACATTTTCTTGTACGACTAAAACTTCAATATCTCAAAAGCTAGAATAGTAAAATAAGATGATTATTACAGCCAACAAATTTACCTAAAAAATAAAACTAACGGCACTAAAATCAGATAACAGGTTTGGTTTTTACAGAACTTCAAAACCAAATTTTAGTAATTTGACCCAAAAAGAAAATGTTTTTCCATCTCAATTTTCTCCAGTTTCTGCCAAGGTGAGGTGCCCGTACGATTCATTTAAAAATTGGCGCATAGTCTGAGGATCATTTCTTTCTTACAACATTTTATTTTAGCTTCGTTATTTCTAACAGTTTTTATGCCTTAAGTGAAAAAAACTAGGGTTAACTTTTGCTCGATTTCGACATACTTTGAATAGATTTTACCAATTGCAGATCTTTAGGAGCAGTGTGAATTGAATTGTATTGAATTCGAGCTGAAATTAACCCTAGTTTTCTACACTTAACGTATAAAAACTGATAGAAATAATGGAGCCAGAATAAAATGATGTAAGAAAGATATGATCGTGAAACTATGCGCCAATTTTTAAAAGAATCGTACAAACACCTCTCCTTGGCAGAAGTTGGAGCAAATTGAGATGAAAAAATTGGGTCAAATCACACAAATTTGACTTTGAAGCTCCATAACAACCAAACGTCTTATCGGTTTTGGGTGTGGCTAGTTTTATTTTATATGTAAATTTGTTGGCTGTAATAATAATTTTTTTTCTAGCTGGTCTAGCTTTGGAGATATTGAGCTTTAAGTCGTCCAAGAAAATGATTTTTTCAAAAATCTTCAAATGCCTGTGGCAGCTAAAGGGTTAAGCTAAGGGGGTCTGTTCCATACAACATTTTTGTTGGAAATCATATGAGGAATCACAATACTGTGCTCTTATGCGTTAGTTTCCGGACACCCTATAGATAAATGTTCGAGCCCATATTATATTCCATCAACGAAAACAAACAACTTAAACTTCATAGTACAATAGAACACATAAATAAATCAGCGCGACAGTCTAACATTGGACTAAGGCCGCAGATGTGTTAGTAACATCCCATTTCCAAAATCTTAACTGCTTTTTGTTGAGGTGTTAAGCTCAACAGCACGCTCAGCAGTGTTATTTATCCCCAAATGGATACTCGGTTAACATCTGGGTGAGATCATAGTCCGTCACATGGCTCGTGTGTTCAGAAAATACCATACTGGGGCCCTATCATGTAATTCGAAACGAAAACGAAAGTGCCGGCACTTTCGTATTCGATTCGAAAGCAAATTGGTATCATGTAATTCGTTCGTTTCGAGTAAATAGTGGTGCCCCATACGCGATAGAAATTTCCCCAAAAGTACTAGAATTAATAGAATAGTCTAGTTGGCCAGATTTGAATTTGAAATGTCAGGAAGTTAAAAGTGTCAATCATCTAAATCATACATTGTGCAGATACTCGTAAAAATTTAAAAAGATTAATTCATTTGGTAATTCATGCATATTTAGACGCAGTCATCAAAGGAGAATTATTGTTGACACAGGTGGTTATTTGGCAGGTATTGATTTGTTTAAGAAAAGTTATCTTGAAATGACCTAACATTTTTTAATTGTATAGGAGGTTCGATTGCCGCTGAAAGTTCGATTTCGATCATCTGTCGAAGAGAGACTTATTCCTATGTCATATGTGCGAGGGAGGACACTTTCATGGACTGTTAAAGCTCAGTTCGGCTGTTTGTTTGTTGTATAGTATAGTAATATAATTATCACATAATGTATGTTTTAATAAATAGAACGTCTCATCCATTCATTTTTTTAAACTTTTATTGAAGCCATATTTTAAAAGTCGTTTTTTTTTGGAACCACATTCCTTAACCCGGGAACACTAACCTTAATTTCAGGCGCTTGTTACTAACCATGAGTCATTTTGACTCACTATGGAAGTTGCTGCATTTAAAGTGGAAGAGTATGAAAACTTGTGCCAGAATTCTTCGGAATACTTATTTTATACAAGATATATTAAGAGTTTGTGCATTATATCCGAATAAACTGTAGAAACAACCAAGAAACCAAATATGCCAACTAAAGAATGTAGACGGTTGTTACTAACGTGAGTCATTTTGACTCACAAGAAACGTTCGTTTAGTACTTACCCCGTCACAGAAAAACACAAATAGCTGCTTACCATAAAATCGGAAACGTTTGCTTACTCGGACATTCATTAAAAAACATATTTCTTAAAGAATACATGGGTAGCGGAACCCAATGGGCCAACCGCCCTTTCTACGAAAAATGGAAATATGTGGAATATGCGTCAAAATGACTCACATTAGTGTTCCCGGGTTAAATGTTTGCGTCATATAAATTCTGCAAGGAAATAAATAGATATTTTTTTGATGATGGTAGGATGATGTAGTAGTGAAACAGCTACACGACACATTACACTACTCAAGTTGATTCAATTCGTCTTAACAAAATACAAATGTATGTATATTAACGAATTATTTTCCCAAAAGTGCTACTCCTTTATCTTTAGAAGCGTTTTTAATGAAGTCTAAAACGTTTGAAAACCTCTTTCTTTGCAACAAAACACGTAAACTTTCATTTCTCGAGAGTACCCTATCTTTCGAATGAATTTTCGATACAATCGAGGAAATCTTCGTACGCTTTCGAATTACATGATAGGGGAATTTCGTTTCATACACTCGAAAGACGAAAGTTCTATTACTTTCGAATAAAAGCAGTTCGTTTTCGAGTTACATGATACCACTTTAGTCGTTTCGAAAGCAATTCCTTTCCAATCGAATTACATGATAGGGCCCCTGAATTGAACTAAATTGGTTCACGGAAGAAATACATGGCTGAAATATGGTAGGGATGTTGGCAGACATACCCTAGTATTAAAACTGAGTTTTCGTATTCGTCAAGTTGAGGGAGGTTGCAGAAAATTGCCTAGGCGAATTTAGTGGATTTTTGTCAATTTCCTTCAAGTTAGTGGTCCTGGAAAGAAGTGCTGTACACAAGTTTTATTGCTAATTAAATTTATCTATGCAACGGTACCTAAATCAAGGTTATAAATGAACCAGGGCAGTTGCAACCGCCGGTTGGGTAAAATAAAACTAGACAAATTGCAAAAATTGAGTCCAAAAAATTAAATAAAAAATTAAATTTCATCAATAAACGAGACCGAGGCTAATTTCGGGCGCGGCCGAAATTTGAATACCCGTCACATTTGAATGAAACTGAAGCTCCTTTTGTGGTTAAAATTTCTACCGCAGCCCAATAACGTGTTCCGATTCCATCTGTTCCTGGATACGTTGGGGTTAATCCAGGAACACACTTGGATGTATTTTGGTTAATATTCAAAAAGAAAAAAAGTTGTTCTTACAAGAATCCAATATTTGGGGGTTGGTTTGTATGACAGCCCTATGACGTAATGTCCCGATTTCATCCATTCCTAAATATCTTTTGAAGCTTTACAAGCCTAAGGTGACCTGATTCCCGAAGGCCCAATGCAGTACACATTCCTGACTTTGGTTTTCAGGCAAACCTTCAACCGTACTCTTTTATTATTTGTTTTCATTCGCTTAATGTTATCAAAAGAGCAAGATCCCGATGTGATCGCATTAAGCGGCGTCGATTGTATGTCACGAGGCTACCACCATGACGGATGCCATAAAACGACCACATATTCTCCATCCTTTCAAAAGTGATATCTTCCTAAACGGAATACAGCAAGAATAGTAGCCTTTATTCTGGGAAATGTGTGGTGAACTTTGGGAAAGCAAGGTTCCAGGGACGTAGCCAGAGGAGGGGTCGAGGAGTCCCTAACTTCCTACAGTATTTCTAATTTATTCATTCCTAAAACTCTGCCGAAATTAAGCTCTCAGTCAGATAAATTGTGTCATCTGGACGAAAGTAGTGAATATATAATAAACAATTTGGAACACACAAAAAATCTGGTGACACAAAATTGGGATCGTCTTTCATAATGGAAACTTCAACAAATTTAGTAAGAACTCATACAGGCTACACAATTTGAAATAAAATATTTCCCTGTAAGAATGAAGAATTTTTTTTTGAGCCGTGCGAAGGGAAGGCAAAAGCAGCATGACCCGGGCACCGAATACGCGATCGTACTTTCCATAGTTCCATAGTTGCTGCTTCGTGCATATACCATGGCCCACGAGCCCTTCTATAATTGTACAGAAAAGAAGTCTTTGGCGTTGTAGACGTGGCACTCTCTGCTTCCGATGATAGCAGAGCAATTAAGTAATCGTGCGTGCACTCGTGCTCGCCCAGGCTCGTCAAGCGATAAAATTGGATTCGACACAGGAACAGTGGGACAGGAGGCCTATTATGCATTGGGGCAGCGCCGAAACTAGTGTCTACAATTAAGAACAAGATTCTAATAATGTCATAATTTCTGATATCCAGATAAATCCTGGCTACGTCCATGCAAGGTTCTGTTGGTACTAAACAGGACCCAGAAAAGATCCCTCAACTTCTAAATGTTCTCATAGACAAAACATCATCAGCATGTGAAGTGCAAATGTATGTTTTAAGACGCAAAGTTATAACAGGCATGGGAGAAGTGTAGCCAGGATCTCGTTTAAAAGGGGCAAACCCAACATTTGTTTAACACAATGAACCCGAATTTTTTTTAGGGTTAGGAATAGGTATTTTTCAACTTTTTAATTTCAGTGTTCGAAACTGCAGTCTCAGCAGCATTGTTGGGATGATGATGGCCCTTTCCCTATCTCTTACTATCCGTGACCCTGAGACAAAAATCATGAAGCTGTTTATTTGAAGTACGAAAATTACACCTCCTTGTACCTACCTATTTAAAAGTTTCGTTTTGTTTATTACAATAGATAAATTAATACCTCATTGCGTAGAGAATTCTTAAGCGGATGGCGACTCTCTGGGGATTTATTGCTACTTTATTGGATTTGGTCAACATATAGGGGAAATCCTTGCAGAGTCCTTTAGTTTGAATTTTCTTTTTCCTAAAGGGGTTGATAGGGGAATCGGATGGAGTACAGTAGTTTTTCCATCGTTTTGTGAAAAATTTAAATCGCATCTTTACATGGCTGTTACTTCTGAGTATTGGCAGCTATAGATGCTTGGGGTTTTTACCTAATGCGGGCAGTGCGGTCCTCTATACATGGCTGTTAAATTTAAAAATTTTACGCTCCAAAATTTCCGAATTAGGGACAATTTTCGATTAAATCGATTGAACGCCCGAACGCAGAAGGACCTTGAAATTTGGAGACAATGTGAGCGGTGAGCGCCAAGTATAGCTCTACAGCTACAAGTGTGAGCTAGAGCCTTGAAATGTTCACAAGTCTGCCAATTTTCAAATTTCAAATGCAGATAGGCGACCCTAAAATATGGAGAAATGTAAGTAAATGTGATCCCCAGGTCGTGGAGCTACCTGGCGCTTACATTTAGGTACATTAAATTTCAGAACGATTGACCAAAGAGTTTCGAAATTATCGAAAATGAATGTTTGCCACATGAAAGTGCGATTATCCTGCTAATAACACCTAACAGACTGACTACAGGCCTCACCGAGGAGGTTTTTATGAAGTCATTTAGGCTTCTTTGGTGTGGCGTTGGGAATGCTGTACATTTACTAATGCTGTATGACAGGTCAAAATGCTTTAGGTATCGTACAGCAAAATAGTGTACGTCTGGCCACACATTTGGGTGAAGTTTGGTTGATTGATTCACAAATAAAAAAGTTGTTCATGCAAGAACCTAATTTCCAGCGGTTGGTTTGTATGAGAGCCCTATGACGTAGTGTTCTGATTTCATCTGTTCCTAAATATGTTTTGTGGCTTTACTAAAAACACATTTGCGCAAAGTTTGGTTAAGATTGGTTCATTAAGAAAAAAGATTTTCTTAGAAGAATCTAATTTCCAGTGGTTGGTTTGTATGACAGCCCTATGATGTAGTGTTCCGATTTGATCTGCTCCTAGATATTTTTTGAGGCTTTACTGGGAACACATTTGAATGAAGTTTGGTTACGGTCGGATTAAAAAGGAAAAAGTTTTTCTTAGAAGAACTTAATTTTCAATGGTTCGTTTGTATGGCAGCCCTATGACGTAATATTCCAATTCCATCCGTTTCTAGATATGTTTTGAGGCTATACTAGGAACACACTTGAGTGAAATTTGGTTAAGATTGGTGCATAAAGAAAAAAGTTTTTCTTAGAAAAACCTAATTTTCAGGGGCAGCCCCAAGACCCCATGGTCCGATTCCATTCGTTCCGACATATATACAGCGTACACTAAAAAGAAACTTGCATACAAATTTTCAGCTCGATAGCTTCAAAACTGAGGGACTAGTTTGCGTTGCAACAGACGGACGGACAGACCGACAGACAGACAGACGGACATGGCTCAATCGATTTCTCTCGTCACGCTGATCAATAATATATATACTTTATATCGTCGGAGGGGCTTCCTTCTGTGCGTTGCAAACTTCATGACAAAGTTAATATACCCTTTTACCCTTTCACATAGTGACGGGTATAAAAACAAGTACCTACTGCAAATGTTGAAGATAAATGCTCGAGCCCATATTAGGTATATTCCGTCAATGTAAAGAGACAGCTTCTTTAAGCTTCATAACAAACAAAAAAGAAACGTTAATAGTTGACGAGAGCATCCCAAGGGACTATCAGAGAAAAAAGCAGCGAGAAACTAAAGTATTTCCACTTTATAATTCTCACTTAATTATTTACTCAATAAATTCTAATACATAGAAGGATCGCTACGAGGTTATGGATGATCTATAGGTTCAAACCTCGGTGCCGATTCGATAACATGGAGCGAGTTTACTCAGTGATACTAAATATTGGGAAAATAACTTACCTTTAAGTTTTTTAGGTAATTTCCGAAAGCATAGCAACCCATGCCATGCGTTAGTCCAGAGTGGCTATGTGATCACACAACCCATATGTGTTTGACTCCAAATTTCCCACTAGGAAAAATTAGAAGTCCTTCCCGGAGAAGGTTTCTAGAAGGTATTTTTCATTCCCAGGAAGTAATTGCGGAGGGATTGCGAATGAAATAAAAAGCAATGTGAAATCATTCTCGAGGAGGCATTTCGAAGGTGTCTAAAATGATTTATTATTTGTCATTCGAAGGAAGTAAAAAGGAGGACTTTAGAATGCGTTTAAAATGTAAATGCAAATCATTCACAATCATGGTGGAGAACGCACAATTTTGTTATTTTTTTATAAACTAAGTACCAGTTAATCGCAGTAATCAATCAGTGTAAAACCTAAAAGTGTTAGCTGTCAACCAATGTTTTTCATTTTTATCGCATAGAAGTTTTATTATAAAGTACTTTTTCTTATGAAGTACTCTATGTTGTTATTTGAAACAAAATCACACTGGATGCACTAAAAAAGGAGTCTTATTTTTAGTGAAAAATTCTATAAGCTTTTTCTAATTCATTCCGAAGTACTGCAAATAAGGCCTTTTTAGAAACCCTTACTATTTCATTCTGAATTACTTTGCTTTGGCTTTTGTAGAATCCCTTACTTTTTCATTCCAAAGAACTAAATAAAAGGCCTCCAAAGAAGTTTTTTTTGAATCATTCCAAAGTACTCCCACAGAATGCCTTCTCGGAATGAATTCTTTCCGCGGACATGGCTATGTAAAATGGTAGAAATAAAGGGAGGTAAAAAGAAGGTGTAGCTGAATTTTCTGTGAAAGCTATCTTATTTTTTGAAGAGGTCTAATTTTGGTTCTAGAAACAGTTTACATACTATGTCTTACGATGATGCGTCGTTTTTTCGTTTCTTTAGACATAGTTAACATTTCGCCGAACGTTTGATCGCATTTGTGGCCGTCGGTTCCTTTGAAATATATTCTTTCTGGACTAACGCATGGCATGGGTTCACAGTCGAAAAATTTGGTGTAGTTTCAATATAAAAATTTATCTATATAAATCTATCTAATTTTTGTATAGAAATAATAAAGCATGGTTATATTAAAATGAGACTAATAAGAATAAGAATAGAAAGTACATCACAAATAGTGTCAGTTATTTCGACACAATAACTAGTAGATTTAATAAGAAAGTAAGGCAAAATCAATAGATTATTTTAAAAAGACACCAATTTCATCAACACCCGAACCGTAACCGTAACCCCTTGGTGCGTTCACTCAGTCGTTTATAGGCAATTTCGAGTCAACGTTACATTGCATATCATTTCGGAGTTTATATAATGTTGCAAACACTAAATATTTCCTATCCACACATTTACGGAAATTTTTGACCACGCCGAGATTCGATCTCCGGACCTCTAGATTACTAGCATCGTAGAGTGCGACTCAACCAAGTGCGCCACCGAGGAACTGTACTGTTCGAAACATTAACTTGCCCATGTTCCATATCGTAAACGATACACTTCAGGGATGAAATTTACATTAATTTTGAGTAGAAATTAAATTTGTATGTAAGATCTGTATCGAATTGATTCGCTAACATAGATAAAACAGCATTCAGCGGAAACTCGATTTGATATCGATATTGGATATCCTGACTTTTTTGCACTTATAGAATTGATACAAAATTTGGGGTACCCTTCGTGGTTAAAACAAATGGTTTTATAGAAAAAATATTCAAATTTGAGTAGAATCATCATCTATCAAATAGATAGATAAAAATGATCCACTTTTTGTATAAACATGTTTTACTCCCGTTAAGTTTATAAAGCGAATTCAAAATTTCGTATGCATGCTTGTTATAAACTATGTTGAGTTAAAATTATCCAAAAAATTACACCATTTTTTCAACTGTGTTGCTATGCTTTCTCTAGGGTAATTTCAAAAGTCTTTCCCAGCACAGTTCGAGTCCAGTCGAATTATATAAGCTCATGAACATACATATGTATGTATATGTACTTGGTTTACTGGGTTTTCTACGACCACATCCGTTCGGTTATGTACCTTTAAGTGTACGAAATTTACTCGGATTGCGCAGCTCACTTTGAGTTCCTTTTCTTTTTACGTTCGTCCCATTTAGGAGGCAGGCGACGCAGACGAGTTACATTATGCAGCGATTTTTCCTTCAGTTTTATCTCTTGCTGCAGTGTGTTCGCTGTTCGGCCTCAGCACATATACCTAGATTCAATACTATTCTTGGATTTGTGGCTTGAACCAATGCTTGTTCCTGAGCTGCAGATAAAAATCTTTAGACATTTTATTTTTATTTTGAATAGTACTTACATGAAAACAAACAATTTTGTCAATTCAATTATGTTATGTCATTCTGTATTTTGTCGCGCCTATTTATTAATTTTTATTTTAGGTTGCACGTTTAGTTATGCTCCTGTTGTGAATTTATTTTTGTCGCAGTAGCAGTTTTTGGAAAATGAGGTAAAAGTCTGCTGACGCATAATGAAAACTTAATATGAATTTCCTTTATATTTATTTGAACAATTATTTAACGCTATCAATTTTTCTCTTTTCCACTTTCAGGCTCAAGTGGACGCCGGATCCCACCATGTATGAAAGCTCGTGTTCATATCAAACGGCGCTTGACCTTAAACGGGTCTCGCCCGCGACAACTCAAGTAAAAACTGAAGATTGTATAGCAATAGGACAATGTTCACCCGACTGGACTTCATATCGTTTCCACCAATCCACCTTTGAGCAATTGAAACAAAGTGTTGAGAAGGCGAAAGCAGCTCTTCAGGATAGAACTGGCTTTTTTGGTACATCAAGTGCATTTAGGTGAGTGAGAAACGGTCCAAATTGACCCTTAACCTTGTGTTGCTAGGTCACCTAACCTTCCTGTAGCCTACTATTTATAGGGCCGATAACTAGTATGTACATCTTTTAGTTTCCACGTTGCATCATACAAGTGTGTACTAAAACGAGACCGAGGCTAATTTCGGGCGCGGCCGACATTTGGATACTCTTCGGGCTGAAATTTTTTTCGGTCGTACCTACGACTTTTATTTAATCTCCTCCCCCCCCCCCCCCATTATTTTCCTTCTGTCTTCACAAAAGTTCCGTTGCGTCGAAAAGAACAATATTTGTGTGTGGTTTGGTTGGAAAAAGTGGGCAGAAATTTTGACTGGGGGATGCGGGAGCATGGTGATTCCATTTGTTTTGATGTTTTAAGTTGCTTTGATAAAGAGACATTAATTCAAGGTTTTGTGTAATTGGTTAAAAATGTTTCTTAGAAGAACCTAATTTGGGGAGTTGGGTTTGTATGGCAGCCCCTTGACCCGATTTGATTTTATCCAATCTTACATATGTTTTGTGGCATCGATAAAAATACATTTGTGTGAAATTTGGTTGAAATTGGTGCACAAATAAAATAGTCGTCGCAACAGACAGACAGACAGACATCGCCCAATCGGCTCCCCAAGTCATGCTGATCATATATGAATTCTTTTTATATGGTAGGAGATGCTTCCTTCAATGCGTTACAAACTTCATGACAAAGGTTATATACCCTTTCACTCTATGAGCGAATGGTATAAAAATAGTTTTTATCTGCACATTCATGTTTAAAATGTCGTTTCCAAATTTTAAAATTGCCAAAATTATGGTTAAAGCATAAAAATATGTTTTTAGTTAAAAAAAAAGCATTCAAACTTTTTCGTTTACAAAGTGGAAACTGGGTTTTAATAAAAAAACAATATTTTGAAATAAATTGCAATGCCTATGCGACAATTTGAAATTTAATCTGGATTTTTTTGACGAGTTAGGAAACCTGCCAACTAAGTTGAAAAAACACAGCCATTGAATTCAATTCAATGTACATGTTTCGGATAATGGTGTGCGTCTTGTCTATACGATAAGACTAACGAGGCGACGGGCACTACATAAGATGTACGAGTTATCGGCACAAAGTGTATTTACAATAATATTAGCTCCGTTTCTTTAAATGAGGAAAAGCACTGCATTGTCATCAACACTAAACCAATTATTTTTTTTTTTATTTCCAGTGATATCTATACAACTCCACGACTGGCGGACTCATTAGAGTCTGTTGGTGTTAATGGAAGTGCGACGAGTTGTATTGTCGGTGTAAATAGTCCCACATCATCATCATCTTCTGGCTTAGTAGTTAATGGAAATTGTATAACGACATCATCAGGGACCACAGGCCAACGATATCGAGTGGACACATTGCCTCAAGTCAGTTCAAATAACTCCGTATCAACATCATTGTCACAAACACTGGATGTTACAATTGACACCAAAAATCGTACAGGTATGTTACAGTTTTTCAATATGTTCAATCGTTCCTATAAAAATTGTATTGCTACCAAATTTTCTCTCGGCCTCTGTTTCGAGTTTTAAATAATGTGACCCCTATGTCATTTAATTCAAATGTCAAATATATATTTGTTTTCAATTGAGAATATAATATCCGCGTAATATTTATTATTCTCTCAAAACGCCAACGTGATAATTAGCCCTTCTGTTGGCATATACATATGTAGATCAAGACAGACCATTGATACTGTATCTTGGTGAAAAATATATACATTCGTAAGACATAGTAGTAGTCTGGCTAGTCTAGCGGTTAGTGCGCGCACCTTCGGTGCACAGGGTCATGAGTTCGAATCTCACCGTGGATCATGGTGTTTTTCGAACTCATGAGCTTGTGACATACTATGATCTCACTCAGATGTTAAACGAGTACCCATTTATGGGGATAAATAACACTGCTGAGCGTGATGCTGATCTCATTACCTCAACAAAAAGCAGATAAGATCTTGGAAATAGGATGTCACTCACACATCCTGCGGCCTTAGTCCAATGCTGGATTTTCGCGCCTGTTATTTTTAAGACATAGTATGTAAACTGTTTTTAGAACCAAAATTAGACCTCTTCAAAACATAAGATTCATTTCACAAAGATTCTGCTACACCTCAGGCATATTGAGTCATAGGCGGCGACAGAAGGGTTAATATTTGAATCGACAATTTTTTGACATTTAAACTAATTCTCGGGGGTGTAGTGAAATTAATTTGGAGTCAAACACATATGGGTTGTGTATCCACATAGCCACTCTGGACTATCGCATGGAATGGGCTGGTATGCGTTATTTATATTTATTGCTAAGCAATAAATAAAAAAAATACATAATGTGAAAATTACAATATGCGGCTTCAAGGGGGTGGGAGTTTATGCTTTTATAATAATCTTCCATCAAGAGCTTTCCCTTACATTATAGGTGGCGACGGTAATTTTTCCCGCCAAAAGCAGCCCATGTCGGATTAGTTTTTCTAGAAAGGTTCATAATACCAAGACGCAAGACCTGACCTGGGAATAAGTTCCCAGTACAATTTGATAATCTGCGTCCATCGAAGCTATTTTTTTTACGTCGCTCATCGTAGCTAATTGAAATTCGCAGGTCAGATAGGGATGCGCGACGAACATCGTTCACATACCTTGATGAAACAGAGGTGGCTAAGTATCCAAAGCTTACATTTTTGTTGCCTCTCACGATCCAAACTCTCATTAATCATTATCCTTTTTGCTCTGTTCCTATTAAAGTAAGAGGCAGATTAAATAAAATAGTCTTTTCATTTCAGTCTCTGTCCGGAGTACGGAGTGACCTATATAAATGGTGAAACATTCAGATCCATACATGAGTGCGAGACGTACAACTTGCCCTTTAGCTTTAGTGGCATTTCTAAAACTTTTCTTGACACTTCATCCATCTAACCGTACTTCGATACTTGATATCATTATAGGATGTAGCTTCTTTGTTTACCAACGAGCCAAAATACAGGCCTGTAGAGAGGGTGGGGGGATCGGGGTGATTCCCCCCGGGCCCGGGAATTCAAAGGGGGCCCGGATTTTGGCACAAAACTTGCTTCAACAAACAACATGATCATTTCGTTACTAAATTTCTAAATTCAATCTGCCCTCGCCTTTCGAAAGTGCATGCATGATTTTATACAAACAATAAACAATTAGTTTCGAATTCTTCATCCAGTAACATACCATTCTTCAAAAAAATTGTTTTCGAAGTAAAAATAGGAGCCCTGTGCAGCGACGTTTTTTTTGGCGTACGTACTGCTGCTACTAACGAAATTTTGTTTCAAGGTACCAACACCCAGATGTTGATCACTTAAATTATTGAATCTTAATTTCAATCAATCTATATATCTATCAGTACTCGCCAACTCGATACCAAAAATTTAAGGTTTTTCTGTACTAGAGAAAACCGCGAATGCTTACGAAATAAGTAAAATAGGAAAAAAGAGACTTTGTAAATTCTTATAGTGTAACGGCCAGCAGCCTGGGCCACTGCGAGTGTGCTAATGAATTACAGATTTGAGCTCCCCAAGCATTTAATAGAATTGTGAACTGTATCCGCCTTGTTTTCCTAAAACCTTTGTAAGGGTTGTTTCCTTTGAAAAATCTTCTTACATAGAAAAAACCAAAGCGTAGGGAATTGGCGGTATGTATGTATTTGGTGCACAGAAATAAATTTGCCTAGTTTATTGCTTTATACACTTTCTTTTTTGCGTGTAGTACAGCCTTTATTATTCATCTGTAAAATGAACACTTGAAACAATCTCACCCGTATAGTCTTCAAATCGTATCGTTTTATGCGTATATAGTGTAAAGGGCACGACCATTCAATAATAAAGATAAACTTGTCCCTTTAAGCAGTCGCTTTTTTATGAAACTTCGTTACCCAAAAATGCACGCAAAACGAACGAACCTTTTTCTAATACATACATAGTTCCTTAAAATTTGCCAATCAACTCTCAAACCGTCTTTAAAATACTGGAATAAAAAAACGTTTTTTGTGAGTTTAGTGTGTAAAAATGCTTCACGAATGAATTCAGTTTCTGTCAGTTTTTTGGCAAGTGGCTTATCCGGTATCAGTTTTTTTATTATTTTTCTGCAAATCGCATTTTTTTGAAAACCCATAATTTTAGCTCAGAACTTAAACCTCCAAATGCACCTGAATGCGCAGAAGACCGCTTTAAAACACTCTTCAAATATTTATCGTACTGATAAGGCTCCCGATTAGAAAACTGCCAGATTATTTAGACTGAGCCGATTCAGTGAGGACTCCGGATTATGAGGTGTTCCGGGTTAGATGGAGGCCGGATTATAGAGATTCCACTGTACAATTTGTTTAAGGACCGTTATGTCAAAAAATGTTTGTTCGATTCATAATTTTTATCGTATGGAAAAGGTGGGCCCGAAATCATTGCCCCTCCCGGGCCCGGATTTTCTCTCCACGGCCCTGCCAAGATACTCAAACTTGGGGCAAGACTTAAAGTACGTGTTGGTAGAGACAACTAACGTGAGGAGGGCTCAGCGATCGTAGTTTTGCATCCAATTCCGAGCTGTATTTGAATATTTTTTGAATGGTGGTACTTTCCTTGTGACGAATATGACCCAAAGGAACATGTCTGTATGGAAAATATCCGCATATAGTGCTCAGAACCGGTGGTTTAACAGCGATCGCTGCGCGATCATCACATGATTCGTCTCTACGAACACAAACCTTTAAGCTGCTTTGCTTAACTTTAACGTACATATCTGGTGAGGGTGCATCTGGACGAAAGAACAGGCAGTGTAAGAACTCTCTCTTGTTATATTAACTCCATGCTCCATGCTCCTCAAGAATGTCATATACACCATTTTGTAAATGCAGTTTGCAAGTCTTCGATATTTTAGGCTACTGAGGATTACACCATCGATAAAAAGAAGATATATGTATTTCTAAGATCGTCAGAGACGTGTAAGTAAATAGCACATGATGAACGAACTCAATACACTGACCTGGTGTACTCCGACATTCACCGGAAATTCTTCAGATTCACCGGCTGTGCATAATGCAATATAATAATAGAACATTACAAATTAAACGTATCATAAAAATATCAAATAAATTTTAATATTTTTTATTAGAAATAAGTAGTCGCTAATTGTTTGAATCTTTTGTAATTTGACGTAAAACGGTAACATTTGTCAAATTTATTTCTAAGATTTTTCTCCTCAAATTTCGACAGCCGCTATAGGATCAAATATGCAAATTGAGGTGTAGGCCAATCAAAGAAGATATTATAGAGATCATCGAAGGGGTTGACGATTTTTTTCTTCTCTGCAACTCACCGTTTTCGAGATATAGTCCCTACCCTAGATAGACCGGCCGCCACGGATGATCCTCACCCTAATACACAAGTCCGTACATTACTGTGTATTAGACGTAGTTGATGACGGTACGGCGGAAATACAAGCCATCTCAGTTCCGTCAGGGAGTACTAATATCGAAATTTTTAATGTATATGTACCACCGCGTTCTAGTTGCCCTTCTGGCTATCATTTCGATATTGGTCCTCTCCTTTCCGGAGAGCACCGGGTCATCCTTGGCGACTTTAATGCGCACCATGAGCTCTGGCATTCGGACCTCAACAACAATGCCAGGGGTATAACTATCGCTGAATCACTTGACGCCTCAGAATTTTGTTCATTCAATGAAGAGTCGCCGACTCGAGTCATGGGCACTATTAGTAGTTCTCCTGGACATAACCATTGGAAGTGCCAGCCTAATCGCTGCTACTCGATGGGAAGTACGTACTTCTCTCAAATCTGATCACCTCCCAATCGTTATAAGAATTGACAAACCAGCGAACCTGACTAAGTCTGAGAAGCGAACGTTTGTCAATCACAGGAAAGCAGATTGGGACGGTTTCAAAGCTTACTCGTTAGCGAAGTTCATCGAGCTACCTACTAATATACATAAGGCCGAAAGAAATATTAGGGACGTCATTGCCAAAGCTGCGGCACGTTTCATTCCAGCAGGACGTATCCCCTTTCCAATCCTCGGAAAGAAAAAGGGAAATAACGCCATTGAGTTTGGCAGTACAAAAACCTGCGATCCTCTTCAGTGCGCGAGCTTGTTCAATAAACAATTTATTGAACATCCCAAGTCTGACGGCCTTAAGCGCAAAATTAGAAGACGCATTCGAAGCAGGAATGTTTACACCATACCATCATTTACCGCGGACCAGGTTAAAAAAGTCATCGAGAATGCTAAGAACTCCAAGGCCCTCGGACCAGATGGCATTTCGATGGCCATGTTGAAGCATCTCTACCTTCCAGCCTTTGAGTATCTCACGGCTGCCTTTAACTTGTCGATCTCCACGCTTGCCATCACTGAAATTGTCTCAAGCCAGGGAAGAGCGCAAATCTCGGGGAATCCTACCGCCCCATTACGATACTGTCTTCTGTCGCAAAGACGCTGGAGGCCCTTATTCATCCCACTCTTGTTGCACATGCGAAGCTAGAACCTCACCAGCATGGCTTCAGGAAAATGCATAGTACTACCACTGCCCTCGATGCGATCACACTACACGCATTCGAGATGGGCTAAATCTACGTCGTCCTTGCCACATAACTATTCTTGTGGCAATTGACCTATTAAATGCATTTGACAAGGTCAATCACTCAATGCTCTTCGCTAACTTGTTGAATATGCATATTCCTGCACAAGAGATTCGTTGGATTGCCAACTATCTAGCTGGTCGGCACTCCTTCACTGAGTTTCGTGGCAAACGTTCTAAGCTTAGGAAAATCAAATTAGATGTTCCACAGGGAGGGGTACTCTCCCCCACTGTGTTTAGCATCTACATGTCCGGCCTTCCCACACCACCTGAAGGAATCGTTGTCGCCACAGGGAATGATTAGGATGAAATGCGCCTCCAAATTAAGCGCTATCTAGGACGATTACGGGAATTTTTCCAAAGCGGAAACCTCACCATCTCTGCGTCCAAATCTTCTGCGACTTTTCTAACCACTTGGTGGGAGGACATTAGATGAGAGGTTGATATACGTATTGGCAACAATTCTGTTCCTACTGTAAAAAAAAAACCCAAAAGTCTTGGGCTTCACCTAGAGAACCTGATGACGTCTGCGAATCACGCAGCTTCAGTTTGTGAAAAAATGCGCAGTAGGAATAAAATTCTAAAAGCTCTAGCTGGTAGCACCTGGGGCAAATATAAAGCAACCATGCTAGCTACTTATAAAGCGGTGGGTCGAGCGGCCGCTGATTATGCAGCCCCAGTTTGGACACATAGTTTATGTGACACAAACTGGTCCAAAATTCAGGTCTGCCAAAATGCCGCTCTACGCATCGCGACAGGACAGGATCACTTCCATCAGGAGACAAAATTGATGCCAATACTTGATCACAATCTCCTACTCTCAAAGCAGTATCTTGTTGGTTGCTATCGTGAGGATCACCCCAATAATTATCTCATGGACCGAATTCCTCCACCACGACATGTCAGGCGTGGTTTACGAGAGCTTGAGAGAGAGGTTCAGGGATACAGGACCCTTACGATGAAGTTACATACCGGACCGCCATCGCAGCGATCCACACTGAAGAAGTGAATCGGTATATTGCGAGCTTAGGTGCGAATAGAGTCCTCTCAGAGCGCCCACCACCTATTTCGCCTGAGGAGATTAGGCTCCCGAGAGCCACCAGAGTAACACTAGCTCAACTTCGGTCGGGCTTTTGTTCACGCCTCAATTCGTACCTTTCTCGCATAAACCCGGACATCCAAAACATCTGTCCAAACTGCGATGGTACTCCTCATGATGTGGGTCATTTGTTTCAATGCCCCGCTGCGCCCACTGATCTTACCCCTATATCGCTGTGGGAAAACCCTATCGCAGCAGCTATGTTTCTGTCCTTAGACCTCACGGACACAAACATTGACGAAGCATAACTCGCAGAGCCGGCCTTAGCACTCTGGTGGCCCTGGGCCAAATGGATGATTGTGGCCCGTACTCCCTTAATAATACACAAACAAAACGCATCTGATCTTGATTGGCTGAATGTTTTCCCTTACGTTAGATCTGCGACTGACGAGTGCTTAATCAAAACTCTTTAACGTTTTACACCAATATTGGGAGCTGCTGTCACTGGCAGTTAGCTGTTTTTTAATCACCTCAAATTCTAATCATCTCTCATGATCATATTTCTAGCATTCATTAAAATTTTTTATTTAATCACCATTTTTTCCAATTGGAAACAAAACTGACATTTTGCAAATTTTTATTAGCTGTGTAACTTTTCATTTACAAAACATTCAAAATACCAAGCTTGAAATAGATTCGAAGCGTCAGCATCGGCATCAGCAGAAACATTTCAATTTAGAACACACGAATTTGCCATTTTTTATGCTTCTGCTGCTGCTGTCAATGTGGGTCATCAAAGGCAAATGTGTGTGTTCTAAACTGAAAAGTTTCTGCTGATGCTGACGCGTCAAATTCATCCACCATCCATCTGACGGTTTTTAGGAGTTTCATAACTCTGCGTAAGTGTTAATTAATGGCATTCACCGGAGTGCTTATTTGGCAGCCTAAACCTTAGAATTTTAATACTATGTACAACATTTTGTGGAGTTTTTCTATTCATTCCGTGAATTTGTCAATCAAAAGTAATTTCTACATTACTCATTTCCTATATTTGAGAAGTTGTAGCGGAACCCTAGTGTCCTATGAAACCCTGTTTGGGAAGCACTGCGTTAGACGATAATTTTGTACACGCAGTGCATCGTGTTCCTATAAATAATACATCCGCCTGTTTTCAATGCAGAAAACTCCAATCCTCATTTATGGGTCTGACGTCGATAACGGGCGTGTGGTTAAGTTATTCATGATAAACACCAATTCAAACTTCTTGTAACGTAAAGGTGTCACGTCTTGTAAAGAAACAGTACCTATGAGATTTCCAGTCACTAATCTCGATTTTAAGATTTTTGTATGGCAGCAATGCTCAGCTTTCGACGTGGTCTAAGAGAGCAAAAAATTAAGGATCCGAATATCGTAATTCGAAAATTTTGATCTAGGTTTATTTTTCCTCTTTCTTCCCTTATTATACCAATCCGTGAAGTAGTGGCCTCTTGTGTCATCACTACCGGCTTTTCATGGTATAATCGCAGGCTTATCCTGCACCTTATCGAGCTTGGATTTTGTTAAATTTTTTCGATAAGTTCTAAAAATCAAACTTCTTTCAAACCATGCATCACTGGTGACGTTGGAGAACAGATATTGCAATATGTTTCAGAAGAGAGAGCTCTCTCTCTTTTGAAAGATGGATGTCTTATCCCTATGCATGTTATAACAGATTTTTTATCAGTAAAATTACATCATCGCTATTTCACTTTACATATATTAAATTTAGAACTAACTTTAGAACTACTTTAGTTCGAGTACATATCTTTCTCGTGGAGGCCCCTTTTGAGTGATCCTTTTTCCGAGTGGTGGCCCTTGAAAGTAAAGGTTTCTTGAGAGTGGTGGCCCCTTAAGTGTGGTGGCCCTGGGCGACCGCCCAGTTCGCCCACCCCTAGGGCCGACCCTGATAACTCGTACCCACATAGATGCACAGAGGTTTCACACCTTTCTGCACCGCTAAAAGAAGAAGAAGATATAGTCCAAAACACTAAAACTTGCACAAATTTGGACCTTTAACCCCCCTCCCCGCGTTAGCGCACCCCTCAGCACCGACTAAAATTAGAAGAAAAAAATCGTCACCTCCTTCAATGTCCTTTACACTCCCTTTTTATGCATTGATTGATTCGCCTAGTGATGGAGTTTGTTTTTTATAAATTCCTGCCTTGTTTCTTAATTTTACCTCACATTTTACATACCATTCCAACCGTATAGTTTTGTTAAAACAAAATGTGTACATATGTATAATATATGAAAATAGTGAAGATCCAAACAGATTTATCGGAGCGTCTAAAATATCATTGAATTGTTAGTGGACACTTTTGCTCGAAAAATTCAAACTCAGTTGAACTATTTCACAACTAGAAGCAGAACGCAAACTAAATGTCTCTATATACCATCTCAAACGAAAGAATTGTCGAAAGAGGACTCAAAAGAAAACGGAAGTACACGGTCGATTCCCTGACATAATAGAACAGACGACCGACCTCTTTTCACAAACTCCAAAGGAGCAGCATCAAGTTATATTTGAAATAATGAGTTACGCTTGAGAAGGTCTTTTGACTGAAATATAAAGCCCGACATTATGAAAAAGTTCAACCATAGAACTCTTCATAGTTCAAAAGAAAGAAATAGGGAAAATGTCAACGTACAGAACTTGCCTAATAATAAATATTTTTGAATAAAGAAAAGATGCCTCCTCAACCAAACTGCAGTCAAGTGCATGGGTCCGCCATTTGTCAGAATCTCCCTATTTTATTATATGTCCTCTCCACCTCCCTCTGTCATTGTATTCTTCGAATTTCTTGAAAAGGACATAAAGCACAGGTTGACGTTTTTTGTCCAATTGCAAATGATTTCGCCCGGTGACCGTGGCGGTTTCTCCTGACTGCAAAAAAAAAATCCTCGGCAAATTCTTTTCAGACAGCATTTCTTTTCTATTCAGGACAAAATAGCCGCGACGATAGCATTGAAATATTTGCAAAGCACGCGACACATTCAATGCGCTGCAATATTTTATAAGCAAAATTTGCAATATATACGGTGTAAATGGTATGTTGTGTCCGAAAAAGTCCTGTCCGTTGTCGCCGTGTCCGTGCCGTGGTTTGATCACCTCGAAATTTGACTATCAGACCTGAAAACGAGCGAGGCTGACTATAAAATAAGAATCCATACAAGACGAATAGAACGGCAAAAAAAAGTGAATCGGAATCGTTGCCAAAATTTCGCCACGGGAAGTGAGAGATTTGTTTTCAACCCTTTTGTGGGTTCCGCCCGTTTAGGGAATCATTCACCGTTGTCGTTTCGGGTATCGCACAAAATTACCGGAGACACGAATATTTTTGGCTACGAATTTATTTGATGGCGTTTCAGGATTTCGTTAAAATCTAAATCCTTTCTTGGACTGTTTTTTTTTCTATTTGTCAGAGTTTCAGCTGTCCGGCATTTTTTTCGGGCTACAATGATTTCTTTATTGTCGTCTCGAAGGAGTCAAAATGTTTTTTCTCTTCTTTTGATTTTGAAAACCCTATTCATTTACATACAAACATAAATCTGACTGTCTGAGAACGCCAAGCAACATAAAGATATTTGTTACAATGTAGAAGCTAGAAATACATAGGACTACACTTCTTGAAGGGATCGGGATCATTTACTTCGCAATATACGAGTATATTATCGCAACTTTTACATATTCGTGTCTTTTATGTATGAATTCATACTGCCTGTTTCGTGGGAGGATGCCGTTTTGAATAGATAAATACATCGAGCGCCACCCCCGTTTCGATAGCATGACGAAGGACGTGTAGCGTATAGCAATGGGGGTCCATTTCCATTGAGAGAATGCACTGTAGCTATAGAATGCTGGAGTTGGGATCGAGAATAACTGAAAGGGATGTTATTGTCATGACAACATCATCATGTTCCTTTGTTGTACGCTTGTATTGTGTTATATCGAATTTCGCATTTCAATTTGTATAGAAGAGAAAATCTAAAGATATAGACGTGTAGCGCGAATAGATAGCATTGGCTGATGCTATATAGATCGACATGAAAGCAAGATGGAGATTGCTTTGTAGACATTCTGACAATGAAGTGTTTCTCTTTGAATGGTATGGGGAGATAATTAACAGGGTGGTGTCGCGGGCAAGAAGTAATTAACACTTGTGCAGTGAGGATTAGGATAATGACAGAGTCTTAATGATGATTAAGAAAGTCGTTACGGGTTGCCATTGGGTGAAATGCAGTGGCTTTGGAATTACGAAAATAATGTGTATCTCCGTTTTATTATAGGAAGAAATAAAAATATGTAAGTACACATCTTCATTTCACTTAATATGTATTTGTTTTAGTTACATATCTACAAACGAGACAAAATGTTACAAAAATGTATATACAGTCAAACCTGTCTAATCGGACCACTGACGGGACCGATCAAATTTGGTCCGATTAGCAGGTGGTCCGATTACTAAGGGATGCCAGAAAAGTACAAAAAATTAATGTAATAATTTTTAAACGTTGTTCATGAACATTGGACTTGTACAAAGGTCACCTATGCCTTAAGCAATTAATGTTTTGAAACCGCTCAACAGCGTAACTCCTTTGTGATTTTTTTTATTATAAATTCTCCCCACACTCAGTTCCGCCGAAATTTGGAATATTCTTCAATATTTTATCAAGCGTTTCTATAATCAAAGTCATGGTTAATGGTTAAAGCAATCCTCCCTTTAACTTCACTTGCATCTTCTTGTCTCAGAAACTCCAGAATTGTCTCACCACTTCATCTACCCAACACTGATTCAATGGTTGATGCTGTCTACGAAATTTTCCGTGGTCATGGGAAATAATATAGCTCATCATTGTAATCGGAACTGAAGTGAATGTAGTAACGAAATTTGTAAGATTTTTTTTTTGTCAACAAAATGGGTTGCCACGTTGCCTGTCTGTTGGTTAAAAATGCCCTCGTACTGCTCAAGTAAAAATCAATTTGAAGTTTTGGTCCGATTTTGGAGATTTATCCAGTAGTTGGTCCGATTGTGGAGGTACGTCTAGTACTGATCCATCTAACTGGAGTCACCGATCGTGGTCCATGGTCCGATTAAGAGGTGGTCCGTTTATAAAGGTTATTTTGTATGAAAAACCAAATAAAATTGACCAAGGGTGGTCCAATTAGAAGGTGGTCCGATTATAGAGTGGTCCGATTAACAGGTTTGACTGTATCATATTTACTAACATTATTTGATAAACATCTCCCCATTATCTCCGTTTAAATTGGCATTACACCAATTTAATTGGAGCCCCTTCTACACGTCAAAATGTATACCAGGACAAATTCTGGAACCGAGTACGACGTTCAATATCATCAGTCTGAAAAGATACAACTCAATAAAATGTATCAAATGGCATGCGCCTCGATTCGTCACGGTTCATAGTAAATTCCACTTCAACTTCTATACGAACGCAGGTCCTGATTAGATGTGGTTGGTATAATGAATACAATTGTAACTGGTGGGATTTTCGAGAACACTTTTTCCCACCACTTTCGGTCATAGATAAAGTGATAAACTATTTTCAAATACAATGGTTGTTGTCCTCGAAATGATACTCAAAATCTCTTCATCGATAATGTCCTACACACGTTTTTTTTTCTTCACGCACGGTAAATCAACTATCTCTATTATGTGTATGAGTTTCGCGTGCGTAATTTTTTCAAGGGGCTTACATCACTTCCCATAGTCTCTTGTAGAGGGTGATGCACGCTTTGATTGAGGGGGTTGTAACCTTTTCAAATTGTTCAATTGCCATGAACTATTTTCAGTAAACACACTTCTGTTTGATTGTGTATGAGATTTAACAAATAATCGGGTGATGATAGTGTTTATTTATTGTTTGGAATTTAATAGATTTATGCGGACTTTTTAGTCAGTTTGGGAAAAACATCTTCGTAAGTTCAAAATTTTGCATTGTAATTTTTTAAATGTATGTAAATAGTATGAAAGCATGACTTTTTAAAATACACGCATACACAAAATGGAGTATCAGCTTGAATGGAACTCCATAGTCCTAGACATTAAAAAGTCGTAGTAATCGGGTATATTTTACTTAAAAAAAAAAATACGTAATGGCTGAAATTTGGTGAAGATGTTAATCAACGTGGCCTAAGTCTAAATCTGAGTTTTCGTATTTGTGGGAGTGGGGGAAGTTATAGTAATTTGCCTACTTATAGGGGAATTTCGCGTTTTTCCTTAATATCATTCGTACTGGTATTCCTACAGTAAAGTGATGTATAAAAGTTTTGTTTCTAATCAAATTGTCTATTCAACGGTACCTAAGCCAATATCGTAGGCCGAATAGTTCCGTTATAATGACCGGTTAAAGGGCAAAATAGCGCTAATAAATGAGAATATATGGCTTAAGTAAAACAAGTGATGACTGAAATTTGGTGGAGATGTTAAGAGATACGTCCTAAATCTTTAACTGAGTTTTCGTATTATTTATGGGAGGGGGTTGCTATAGTAAATTGCCTACTTATAGGTTAAATTTGAGTTTTTGCTTAATATCATTCTTATTGTTGACCCTACAGTAAAATGGTAGAGGTTTTCTTTCCAATCAAATAATCTATTCACCGGTACCTTAACAGTATTAACAGAATTTTCTATACGAATAGTGCATAGGGTTTTGTAGTTAGCTATACAACTCAAAACACATACATATTAAAATATCGTAACTATATAAACTATCATAATTTCCAATTAAAATAAAATTTCAAACCAGTGAGTGGCAAAGAGGCGAAAATGGTCAGAAATTATGACATGCATTTTATTGCTCGAGTAACTTTAGGGTGCGATTAATTAGAAAGTTCTTACCATAGACAGGTAGTTGAATCAACATTTGAAAGATATTTTTGTCAACCTATTTATGCAGTTAGTTTACAAAAAAAATCCTACTTTTATGGTATTAAAAAAATACAAAACCCGTTCTTATTGGTCTACTTGACGTATGATTTAAATACCGTTTGATAGATTATTTGATAAGAAATGAAAACTCTATACACCATTTTACTGTAGGGTCAACAATAAGAATGATATTAAGCATAAACGGAAATTTAGCCTATAAGTAGGCAATCTACTATAACTACCTCCCTGATATATATACGCAACTTCAGATATAGATTTATAACGCATCCCTTAACGGCTCCACCGAATTTCAGTCAATACATGTTTTATTTAAGCAAAATATTCCCATTATTGGTACTACATATTTTCACCTTTAACTGGTAACTATAACGGAATTACTTGACCGATGAAATTAATGTAAGTACCGTAAGATAGATAATTTGATTAGAAACAAAACGTCTATACATCACTTTACAGTAGGGTCAACAGTAAGAATGATATTAGCGAAAAATGCAAAATTCGCCTATAAGTAGGCAATATACTCCAACTTCCCCCACCCCCACGAATACGAAAACTCAGTTTTAGATAAAAGACATGTCCCCTAACATCTCCAGCAAATTTCAGCCATTACGTATTTTTTTAAGTAAACAGCCGTTTTGTGTATTAAATACTGTACTAATAGTATAAAAGAATTTATTTAAACCGGGCAGTAACCCAATATGCAATAGCTAGGGTCGCTACTAAATTGTTCCGGATACTTTGTACATACAATGTCATATAGAATTAATTTCAAAGAAATTTCAATTGAATTTCAAAATTGAATAACGGTACCTTGAACCTTCAATTCCGCAAACTTCATGAAAGTCGATTTAACATATTGGCTTTCTAACAGCAGTCCACTTTCGAAAATTACATTTCATAATTTTGTAAAAAAAAAGGCACTTTGAAAACCACCAAAAATACCTACATTTGGGGTGTGGAGATGGAGACCTAAATAACAGCCACATGACCCCACAGTCCGTTTCATCCGTTTCTTAAACATGGTCTTATAAAAGCGATAGAGACGATTTTCAGTAGAATGGCCCAGAAATAATAAAGGTTTTCTTACAAGAAACACTTTTGGAAATAGGATTGGTATGGCTGCTCCTCGATACCATGGGCCGATCGTGTTCGATTCAAGATATATTTTGGTTATTTGATAGAAAGACATTTAATTGGGGTTTAGTTGAAATTGGTTTATAAATAAAAATGTTGCTTAGAAAAACCACATGTTAGAGTTGGGTTTTGAATGGCAGCCCATTATACCCCATAGTTCGATCTCGGCGATTCAAACATGAAAACAGCCTGCAGCAGAAATAATGGCCATCAAAATTTCAGCTCCATAGACGGACAGACGGGTGTCGCCCAATCCACTCCCCTTGTCATACTGATCAACTATACAGGGTGTCCGGAAATTATTGCAATGATTTCAGCAAAAAATATGAACCGGATACACCCGAATTCCGTTTAGCTGCCGAAACCAACCACTATAAGATCCGAATAAGCGGTTTAATTTTTACAGAGCTTCAATGTAAATTTTTGCAATTTTACACTAAATCCGATTGCTTTTCAAACTCTATTTTCTCCAGCTGCCTCACCAATGATTTAGTTAAAAGAAAACATTGCGTTATTTCTTTTCAAAAGTTGAATTACATAATTTGATTAAATTAAATTAAAAATTGATATTTTTTTAATTTCAGCGTCAGAAAAGCAATCCCTTTGTTTGTCAACACATGGATTTAGCGACACGTTACGTCCAAGCACAAAATGCGGTTCAGGTACGAACATTACATATTACATTTGTGTCTATAAAAATAATAGAACTTTGGATAGCATTACTATAATCCATAATATTAATATAAAAACGTACCAACAAATATATTTCACAGAAAAAAAACCAGACCGAGGCTAATTTCGGGCGCGGTCGAAATTTGAATACCCGTGAATGAAACTTAAGGTTCTTTTCTGGTTATAATTGCTACCACAACCCTATGACGTGCTCGGATTCCATCTGTTCCTGTATATATTTTGAGGCTTTGCTATAGGAACACACTTGAATTTAATTTTCGGGGGTTGGTTTGTATGGCAGTCCTATGACGTAGTGTTCCGATTTCATCCGTTCCTAGATATGTTTTGAGGCTTTATTAGGAACACACTTGGGTGAAGTTTGGTTAAAAGAAAAAACATTTATTAAGAACCCAATTTTCAGGGGTAGCTTTGAACAAAGCCCTATGAAGTAGGACTCCGATTCCATCCGTTCCTGGATATGTTTTGAGGATTTACTAGGACACTTGGATCAAGTTGGGTTAAGATTGGTTCAAAAAGAAAAAAGTTTTTCTTACTAGAAGCTAATTGTTGGTGTTTGGCTTGTAATGACAGCCAATAACGTATTGTTCCGATCCATCCGTTCCTGGATATATTTTGAGACTACTAGGAACACACTGCCCTGTGACATGGGTTAAGAATAGTGCCACCACTTTCCCCGGCGTGACGTAGAAGACGACTAAAGAGGCAGGGGTGAATAAAACTCTCCTGGGTCTCGTACAAATCTATACAATTGCGCGCGACATTGGGTGAGGTTATAAAACACAAGGTTCGCGCAACGTTACCTTTAATTTGAAATTAACCGGCCGTTACGGATCAGAAACTTCTCCCTACAAACAGATCCCCTAAGCGCTTAGGGAATCTGTTTGTAGGGAGAAGTTTCTGATCCGTAACGACCGGTTGATTTGAAATTAAAGGTAACGTTGCGCGAACGTTGTGTTTTATAACCTCACCCATTGATTGCGTTCAATTGTATACATATGTATGTGCGAAGCCTAACAAAAATTGACCCCTGTGGTGTTGGGGTTAGAATTATGCCACAGCGTTCCCGGCTTGTCGTAGAAGGCGACTTGAGGGATAGGGTATGTATGCTTGTAACTTGCATACCTGAAGCTAAATTACACTCGAAACATTGAACGAGCCTCGTATACCACGGACTGATTTACCGGCAACGACTTTTGGCTACAAACAACGGACTACGATTGGTTTTTGGAACGTCCGAACGATCTGGGGCGAGTGCAGTAGTACGAGAATCACGGAATCATGAGTCGACCTTATCATCTTGTTCCCAAACTGTGCTGCTTTACTCTGGTAGTGAACTTGAAGCCTCACCCACCCAGAATGGCTGGAGTTGGCATCCTTATGAACAAGGAAGCTCGCCAATCTCTTATAGATTGGAGGCCTATTTCCGACTGAATAATAACTGCCAGATTCAAGTCCAGAGTAAGAAACATTACTATAATTCAGTGCTACGCCACGACTGAGCCAGCCGACCAGAATGCTAAGGACGCCTTTTACCACCTGCTTGGCGACACCTTTGAGAAGGCTCCCAGAATTATTATGGGGGATTTCAATGCTAAAATTGTGTCTGACAATGTTGGATTGGAACATAGAACATGGGCAATCATGGTCTGGGTGTCAGAAACGACAATGGTGAGTTGTTCGTAGAGTTCTGTAACTCTCGTCAGCTTGTCATTGGCGGCACCCTGTACAGACACAAACCTTGCTATTTAGCAACCTAGATATCTCCAGATGGCCGAACAGAGAACCAGATTGACCATATAGCCATCTCCAAAACATGGAGGAATTGTCTCATGGACGTCAGGGCTAAGCGTGGTGCTGATGTAGGCAGGGATCACCAACTTGTCATCGCAAAAATTCGCTTACGGGCCGCTGCTATTCGTCGCACACAAAACGAGCGTGTATCGCCACGATTCAATGTGCAAAAACTTAAAGATCCATCAACAATACGTGCAGTTTCTAGCGCATTGCACGAGAGAGCTAATGCACAAACGCCAGATACTCCTTCATCAATTGATGATAGATGGAATATTGTGAAGGACGCTTTTACATCGTGTGGCGAAACATTTATGGGCAGACTTAAACGAGGTAGGAGACCATTTATCAGCCACGATACATGGTCTCTGATGAGAGCAATTGAACTCGGCTACTGACACTACAGTCAAGCAACAACTGAGGACCGAGTACAATTCTCTTCAAAACAGAGTGCAGAGAAGCATAAGACGTGATAAACGCAACAACATCAACGCGTTAGCGGTGGAGGCAGAAGATGCGGCTTACCGTGGTGACAGTGGGACCTTTTACAAGCTCATTAAGCCATTGACTGGCAAATCTTTTACCCATGAGCATCCTGTAAAAGATAAAGACGGGTCTCTGCTAATCACAGACGAACAACAACTCCGCCGTTGGAAAGAGCATTTCATGGAGGTACTTAACAACAACTTCAACCCTTCAAGACCACCGGAAGCAGCAAGTCTTCCGCAAATGGCCAGAATTAATACCGGTACACCATCCAAGCTGGAAATAATTAAGGCCCTTAAATCATTGGAAGCTGGTAAAGCCCCGGGGGGGAGACGGTATCCCTATGGAACTTTTGAAAGCGGATATCAACGCTTCAGCGCATATTCTTCTACCCCTGATCCAAGAGTGTTGGACAACCGAGACTCTCCCTCAAGAATGGAAGAAGGGCGTCATTGTTAAAATCCCTAAGAAAGGAAATCTTAAGGATTGCAATAATTGCCCTGGAATCTGTCTCCTCCCTGCAATAATCTTGGACCGGATCAAGGCAACGATCGACCGCACTCTGAACAATGAACAAGCTGGTTTTCCTGAGGGTTTTTCATGTAGCGATCATATCAACACCCTCCGATTTATAATTGAACAATCCGCTGAATGGAGATCAGAGAGACCGGATTATATGCAACTTAAAAAGGCTGAAATAAGCATGCAAATTTGCATAAAAACCCTTTAAAATATGCAACTAAAACGACAAAATATGCAACATAAAATGAAAGAAAAAAATACCGGTGTACAGAGGGCTGCGCCCGCAATACGAGGGTTTTTTTAGAATTTTAATGCATAGTGAATATTTTTTGTACATATATTTTATAAGCAATAAATAAGTATTGTGCACAACATTAATGAAATGCTTCCTGTAAATCTATTTTTGGATTGGTCTAAATAAACGCGTTCCAGGCTAGCGCCTTTCATTCTGTTCCACCTTTAATTAGACCAATCCAAAAATAGATTTACTATTTACCCAGTTTGTATAAAAGTACTCCAAGGCAAATCTAAAGGCAACGATTTAAGATTTCTGAAGGCCTTTGACCAAAAAGAAACTCAGGCAAACGTAAGGATGGCTTGGCTTTATATATGAACTGAATTATTAGCTGTAAATCTACTGTTACTGTTTTTTAATCAAGGAAAATCAACCTTATATAAAATAATGATTCCATTGTGTTCCCTGTCATAAGAGCCAACGCAAGCTTTCCTATGAGTATTGAACAAGTATACTTTTGCAGCTATTCAGGGACACCCTGTTAACTTGGTTCTACTAACTTCAAAAATTTTTGTGGCAAACACTATTACCATTCTATGCATTTCCACCAAATTTCATGTTCATTGTTTCATCAAGTTAAAAGATATACATTGAAGAAATGCTTAAGAGGCTTGCATTGTGAAAGGCCCTTACTAAATACTTATTTGGCTATATTTCCGGTTTGGATACAGTTATTCGAATGAAAATTCGTAGACATATTCTATATTCTAAAAACCCTTAGCAGCATTTTCATATTTAGAAACCTAAGAGGGGCTACACACGAACAAATTGAAATTTTACAAATTTACTGTTATTTACTTTTCCTTTGCAAAACTCAACAGTCTTAATATTTAACGTATAAAAGGCCCTACCGACCAATCTTTGTGCAAAGTTTCATATCGATCCCTATAACAGTTTAGAAAAACGGAGCTCGAAAAGAAAGTTTAACTTTAAACGCCAATAACTTTTTTACCGTTACTCGAAACTGGAAAATTTTAACTGATATGAGGTGTACTCGTTTAGATCTATGATTTTAATACCCATACATCAATCTCCGATAAAAACTAAAAAAGTCGTTCAAACGTTCGGGACACCCTGTTGTCGTCTTCCTACCAACTTCTAAGGTATATGTGCCAAAGACTGTAACCATTCTACACATTCCTACCAATCAGGTGGAAATTATTCGATTACCTTCAGCACCTGGACTACGCTGACGATATTTGCCTTCTCTCAAACACACCAGATCATCTGGCTCAAATGACGGATGGTTTGCATCGTGAAAGTCGAAGTGCTGCCTTAAAAATTAATGCCGCTAACACTAGATACATGAGCTTGTCATCAGGAGGGCAAAACACCGGAAAACCGATAGAAAAAGTCGATAACTTTACTTACCATGGAAGCGTAGTGACTGCGGATGGTGGGCTGATGCCGATGTAGAGTCCCGCATAAATAAAGCCCGAGCAGTATTTTTCAGTTTGACTCCTCTCTGGCAAAACAAAAACATCTCCAGAAATACCAAACTCCGGATCTTCGAAAGCAATGTAAAATTTGTGCTTTTATATGGGTGTTCCACGTAAAAGGTGACGAGTAACATTACAACCAAACTGCGAACTTTCGTGAATCAGTGCCTACGACGCACCCTACACTGAACCAAATATTTTTTCATATCAACGAATTTTTTTTTTCATAAAATGTTGATTAAAATTTTCGTTAATTTTACATCATAATTTGTTGCATTGAATATTAATCACTAGTATTTTTAAAGAAAAAATGCTTTTTATTCAAAATGAAGATTTCACTTTTCCTTTTATTTGAATTGAATAAACTTTCATCAAAATCTGTAACATCTGGGTACAATTCTTCATCAATTTGAACAAATCGTTTTTCGTAAGCATTTTTCTTGCAAATTGACGAATATTGAAGAATTTATTCAAACTGACGATTTGCTACGGCAAAATTGTATAAACCTATTGTTATATTGAACATTTTCGTCAAATAGACAATACCTAATTGTCCAATTGAATAAAAATTATTCATATGGTTCATCATATTGAAGAAATTGCAGTCTTATTCTTCAAATCTTCAAATTGAAGAAAAATATTCAAATCGAAGATGTTGTCGTATAAACTTTTCGCTATGTAAGTAATTTCTTCATATTGACGACGCAAAGTTAGGTGCTTTTTCAAATGAACGAATTTTAATCAAACGGAAATATGTTATCGCTTAAAAATACCGTTTTCTTCGTCGTTTACTAATTCGATATTCAGTTCAATTTCAGTTTAGCAACTTGATTGTCCTGTGCATGTGGTGTGTAATAATTTCACATATTTTACATATTTCTCATTTCTAAACATATATAAATATTGATATCACCGAGGCAATTTTAAAAATTTAATAAGAACTTAGTTATCATAGCTACAAATTTCTGAATATATAGGTATGCAAAGACAAATAGGTATGAAGATTTTTAATCTGCGTTTCCGAACATTGAAATGTTCATACCACTTAGTGCAACTATCTTTACATACATATTTGTTGCAAAAAATATGGATTTTTTTTAGTTATGATGAGTGCTTATCCAATTCAGTAGTTTGCCTCAGCTATATCAATATTATATGTCAAGAAAAAATTACAGCTGGTAAAATATAATTTTTTTAACATTGAATATGATGGTTTCTACGAAGATTCATCACAGTGACAATAGAATAATATTCAATATGAACAGGATTCTTCATATTGACAATTTAACTTTGCAATAATTTTCTTCAATTTGATAAATATTCATCAAAACTGACTTTTTTCAATTTATTCAAAACGAATAAATATTTATCATATAGAAGATTGGTAATTTTTCTTCAATTCGAATAAATATTCATCAACATATCTATCATTTTGTCAATATTCAATATGACTATAATATTCTTCCATCCAAATAAGAGCCTCATTGACCGTATTTTGATGAAATATTTTTCATATTAAATGTAATTTCGTCGAATTTACGAATTTTTTGGTTCAGTGTACGAATTCGCTGGCCTGAAGTAATATCTAACGACGAACTCCTCAAAACTACTCGCCAAAATAGGATAGGCATCGACATCAAAAGGCAAAAGTGGCAGTGGATAGGTCACACACTTCGAAAAGAGCCAAAAAACATTGCAAAACAGGCTCTAGATTGGAATCCTCAGGGAACCATTGCTAGTCGTCGTGTGGGACGACCCAAAAATACATGGAGAAGATCTGTTGAGGGAAAATCTATAGGCAAATCGTGGGACCAGCTAAAGGCGATGGCTGCTAATAGGCAGAGGAGGAGGCGTAGTAGGCCCCACTAGGGGTTAAAAGGAACCAGAGAGAGATAGAGCTCACTTGAATGAAGATTGGTTCATAAAGAAAAAATGTTTCTTAGAACAACCTAATTTTGAATTTTGGGTTTGTATGGCAGCCCCATGACGCCGTGGTCCGATCGATTGAGGTCAGCTGCAGTAGTCACCTTGAATACAACCTATCGGAGATATCGTTGGATTTCCGACCACCCTGTGCTCTGACCGGGGAAGAGAGCCCAATGACACTTTAGGCAATGTTCTGGCGAGTCCGGTGACAACACGCCAGAACATTGCCTGGTCGGAAATCCAACGATATCTCCGATAGGTTGTATTCAAGGTGACTACATTTTTTGGACATACATACATACATGCCTAAAGGGCCATTGGAGCCTCTTCCCTGATCAGTGCACATCATAGAAACCCCACCTCCAAAACTATGATTTTCTTAGAAAAATGTTTCATTTAAAGATCTATCCTAGCCGAACTCACTTTCTATCTAGAAATCAACGAAAATTTACCACAAAATAACTCTCTATCTAGAAACCAACGAAAATTTACCACAAAATAACCAAGAAGCTACATTTTCCCCATTTTTGGCTTAGACTGAGTAAATGAGCGTGTTTCGTGATTATAGCAATTAAAGAAGTATTGGGGCGACGTAAATCTATCGCTTTGTTTCCATATCCACTTTGTGTTCATTATCTTTAGGTCGATCCCACCTACACCGGAGTACAACAAATAAACGCCTAATTTTCGATTCCCCGGCCATTCATTTATTTTCCACGATGAGCTCATCGTGAAGACCGGGGAATCGAAAATTAATATGTAGACAAAACGTCAGCAAAAATGATGTAACCATTTAAGGATTATATGGAATTTCTCAGCATATCTAACATATTCCACGACAGTACGTATGAATTTTCATTGAAAAAATTATGGCGGAAAAAATTTAATTTTAACTTTCGTCCAAAGTCTTTCAAAGCCTTAACCCTTGATGAAAAGTAGAGCACTATGGGCATTTATTTTGACGGAAGCAAACATGTTTGACAATACGTCCAAACCAGATAGTTTAAAGTAGTTTCAACATATGGATTCGGCTTGAGTCCTATAAACAGCACGCGCATTTTAAAATCACACCTGTCGGGATTATGTAGTGGTGTTTTGTGATTGGATATTTCGATTTTGGGGATTCGGAATAAGGGATTTTTGTTTGGAGATTTCGTATCCAACCCTACAATTTAAGCTAGGGCGTTCTTAAATCAATAAAACAGGCTTTCTTCTCCTGCGCGCGGTATGGATACGTTTCTTCGTTTGATTCTTCTTCTTGATATGCCCTAACTCCTAGTGGAGCATGGTGTGTTGACGGCTACCGTGTGTAGTCATCAACGTTTCAACGACAACTGAATTTAGATCGCAGTGTGATACGGTTGATAGTAGCATTTTTTGTTTATTGTATGATAAGAACATTTCTTATCTTCTTTTAAATAACCAACGTGCGACGAGCCATTATTAAGTATTAGAGCTCCGGCACACTTCAAACTTTTAATCGGCCGATAGTTTGATGGTTCTGCTAATCAGCACGAGACCATATAGACTGGGAGATGGTCAACACTTTTATTTACTTGAAAGCTAAATGGTCGACGATACTCTTAATCGATAGTCCGTTTGGTGCTAAAAAATAAATTGCAAGTCTTGCTGTCCAAATCGGTTGCGTTTTTGAGATTTTTTGACGTTAAGGTGTCAAATTTATGGGTTCCATTTAACCGAAAGCTAAACGGCTGAATTTTTTATAAAGTCTCAAGCAGGACGGGATGAGTTAAAATCCACACTGCAAGACGAGCCAGGTGGTTGCGTTTTCAAAACAGACGCGTTCAAACATGTCAATTTTTTAAGTTCAATTTAACTGAAAGCTAAATGGATGAAGCTTTTTGAAAAAGTCTAAACTGGTCAAGGAGAGTAGGAATCTGGGCCGAAAGACGACCTAGGTGGTTGCGTTTTCAAAACAGACGTTAGTCCAGTCATATTAGCAATTCAAATAGAAAAGTAGAGTAAGGCTAATTTTTGTTGTTTTTTAATCAGGGCTCCCAGAAATCTAAAACTGATTTTGCTAAAAATAAATGTTGATCGGAAAGGTCCCAAAAAGGATAAAAAAGGATACTCTTTAATCCTTGACCGGAGGTCGGCATGCGGTGTGTCATATCAAAGGGGACGCCGAGTATATTACATAACCGGTATTTGTTTCTTGTTTCTAGGACCCTCAACGGAATGAATCGAGCTTAAATGGAAAATTATCGTGTTTTCTGTGTACCTTTCAAAAGCTATACCCAAGTAACAATTTCATCCCTATATTACTTCGTAAAATATTCTCTTCTAACAATAATAGGGGCACTTTACAGGGTATAACCACTGAATAATAGTCCAATTATGGCATTTGGCGCCGTTTTTTAATCCAATAGAACCTTATTGTAGCACTAAATTACGCTTCAAAAAAGCGTACGTCATTTGAGTTATATCATCATTTTCTGTCATTGAACGAATTGAAAAAAAATGAAACACAAAATTTCCGCAGCTAGCATCGAACCCGTGTCTGTTGGTTGCCCATCCTACACGCTACCACTCAGCCAACCTCACATATAGTCAGCGTTACTCGTAAACACTACAAATGGTTAGTTGCTTCTATAGAAATGCTTGACAATTCTTTATCGAACCTTCTGCAATGCACCCTAAATCTATAGATTTATCAATAAAATAGAGTAAATTTCTGCGGAGAGATCTTCTTAATTGGTTCCGAAGATAACAATAAGTGAGTAAGTGTGGGTTTCATGCAAGATTTCAAGGATTTCTATTGAAGAAATTATTAGACCACTTCATAAGTGTCAATTCATTAAGAAATCACAAAGTCCATCCTTCTATAAATCTACGGTGAACAATTTATGGGTGACCATACTATAAAAATGAAACCGACTGTGCTATAGAAGAATATGTGCATGTGAGTTGACTTAGAGAGACTATTGCATGTGTGTGCTGTATCATCCAATAAACACAAGAGTGGAGTATTTAAAGGAGTATTTTTTTAGGTTAACGTTTAGAGACAGTTTTATGGAAGTCTTATACCACCATCTTTAAATTTATTCCATAATGATGATTGAAGCTTGCTTTCCAGAAAATGCTTTAAGGCTGTTTTATCGGATCAACATATTTCATTAACACACGATAAATTGATTTCGTGGTACTATATGATTGCTACAGTGTGAAGTGCTTCTTTAAAGCCAATGAATTGCTGTTTGGGTAGCTACGAGAATAATTCAAGTTGTCACTACTTCTCTCACTTTTCAGAATCTATAATATCAAAATATTCTACGATTAAATTTGCTAAGAAAAAAATTGATCGGAAAGCTCTGAAACATAAAAGGACACTAATTATAATCCTTGATTGAACGTGGGCATGCGGGGTGTCATATCAAAAAGGACATCAAGTGCATTGCATATCCGGTGTTCGTTTCCTGTTTCCAGGAAACTAAATGGAAAAATCCGGGCTTAACCTTCGGGCGGGCGCAATGCATCTGACAGATTAAGTGATCCGCTTTTGTTGCGCCAATTAGCGATATGAAAACGGAGTGAACTGAAACTCACAGTAGCTTAATCTTTATCGATCAACTACCCAAAGCAGTTTTTAGTTTTTATCGACCATATGTCTGAAGGCCGGGAGGGATGAAATAATCTCTCAGATTGTGTTATTTTCTTTTTTTTTTATAAAAATTTTCACTTTTTATACTCGTCACATTGCATTTTAACGTTGTGTTGAACTTTTTGACTGGAGAATGGTTCAATTCCGTGTTTTTGGTTAATGTATTTCACATTTTTGATACTGTCGAGTTGTTGGTGGTTTTTTAAATATTGAAACGATTTAAATCGGATTCATCAATTTTTCTGTATTTAATCTGTCAGATGCATTGCGCCCGATCGTGTTAGTATTAGTATTGCGCCCGCTGGAAGGTTAAATCGAAAATGACGGATTTGAAAAGATATACTGATACGGCAAACACGAAAATGTTCTCCATTGAGGGTCCTTGAAACAAGTAACAAACGCCGGATATGTAATGTACTCAGCGTCCCCTTTGATATGATACCCCGCATGCCGACCTCCGGTCAAGGATTAAATAGTATCCTTTTTTGTCCTTTTTGGGACCTTTCCGATCAAAACTTTTTTTTTTGCAAAATGAGTTTTAGATTTCTGGGAGCCCATTGATTTGAAAATAACGAAAATTAGCCTTACTCATTTTTTTTCTATTTGAAATGCTAATATGACTGGACTAGCGTCTGTTTTGAAAACGCAACCACCTAGGTCGTCTTTCGGTCCAGATTCCTACTCACCTTGACCAATTTAGACTTTTTCAAAAAGCTTCATCCATTTAGCTTTCAGTTAAATTGAACTTAAAAAATTGACATGTTTGAACGCGTCTGTTTTAAAAACGCAACCACCTGGCTCGTCTTGCAGTATGGATTTTAACTCATCTCGTCCTGCTTGAGACTTTATAAAAAATTCAGCCGTCTAGCTTTCAGTTAAATGGAACCCATAAATTTGACACCTTAACGTCAAAAAATCTCAAAAACGCAACCGATTTGGACAGCAAGACTTGCAATTTATTTTTTAGCACCAAACGGACTATCGATTAAGAGTATCGTCGACCATTTAGCTTTCAAGTAAATAAAAGTGTTAACCATCTCCTAGACTAATATGGAAGTGCGCACACTTGAACGCATATGGTCTCGTGCTAATTAGAAGAACGATCAAACTATCGGCCGATTAAAAGTTTGTATAGTGTGCGGTCGCTCTTAAAAACTAATTTCTCTATGAATCTCTATATCACATAGTGGCGACTGAACAATCCCGACCTCTGTTGGGTACGTTTACTAATAAAAATCAAAATTTGAAAAAGAAAGATCTTCTAGGCTTGCACTTGGATTTGTATCGAACACAATATCAGTTTTTAAAGGATTGCAAATAAATACCTATCCAATGAATTGCTGCTAAAACAAATGGCAACGTTAAGGATATTATGCATATGTTGCAACACGTGTCAGATTTATTAACAAATGATTACTTAATTTTAAAAGACCCAAAAAACGTTGGGTAGGAATTCAAAGAATTCACTGCTCACAACGCCAACGAAAATAGCAATTGTTTTAAATTTGCCCTCGTACTAAACCCTTTCATTCGATTGTACGTCAACGTCGCACCGGTGCCGGCGGTGTCGGTCTACAACGTGAGAATATATCCCCGCGATAAAATAATAATTAATAGTATGTACCTACATACATGCATTACATATAGGCGAGTGAAAGAAGGATATTTTGAATAACAGCCAAGACGACTTTAGGGTTAGGATTTGCGTTCCATGAAAGGGGTAATATGTACATACTCATTAGTGGGCTGACCTCATAAATATTTATATTCTGTCCTTGATTTAAATAACTGCCCGCTGTCTTCCCATATTTCACACATTCATATAGGATACAACGTAGTAATTATCAAGAGACGCGAGAGCGTCTCGCCCGCCAAAGGAAAAAGAAAAACGAAAGCGAACAAGTCTATGATTACCGGAGACAACTTGCTTTTTTGTTTGACCAGGCTACAGCCTTCCAGGCAACAGCCCCCAAAAAATTTTTTTTACCAAAATATTCCACATATCCTGTTCTAGTGCCTTTCCAAATAAAATCTTCGATCGGCACAATAACGGGTAAGATATATGCAATAAACGGTGAAATTTTCACCCTCACAGACTTAAGCGAGTAACCCAATTTCAGAATGAAGTCTACAGTTGCAGAAAGACTTGCTTCTACTGTCTCTCTTCGTGATGGAATTTTTATGAAATTTGGAACGAATGATTATCTGGTGGTCCTTCTAAAGAATCAATGTCTTCCATTTAGAAAGGTGGATGGAATAACGGTAAATTAATAGGTAAAGTTAACAAAAGATTTCCAACAATTGCGTATATCGGCTCATCGCATTGAACATTTTTTAAAACACACTGCGGCATTGGGATATTTGGATATTGAGACACCGGGAGACTGGGAGACTAGGATCTTGGGGTAGTGGGATATTAGGAAATTGGGACATTAGGGTCTTGGGACATTAGGACATTGGGGCATTAGGCACAATGGGGAAACAGGGACGTGGGGACATCGGGATATTGGGGCATTGGGACATCAGGATATTGGGACAATGGGACATTGGGATATTGGGACATTAGGACACTGGGAGACTGGGACATTAGGACACTGGGATATTAGGACATTGGGGCATTATGACCTTGGGACAATCGGACATTGGGACACTGGTACATAGGGGCATTGGACCACTGAGACATCGGAATGTTGTAACATTGGGACATCGGGATATTCGCACATAGGGGCACTGGGATATAAGAACATGCGAACATTAGGGTCTTGGGTCATTAGGACATTGGGATATTAGGACATCAACACATTACGACATTGGGACATTAGGTACACTGGGGAAACTGGGATGTGGGAACATTGGGGCACTGGGACATCGGGATATTAGAACATTGGGACATTGTAACATTGGCATATTGGCACATTAGGATATTGGAACATTGGGATACTGGGACATTAGGGCACTGAGATACAGGGACATTGGGGCACTGGGATATTAGGACATTAGGCTATTGGGACCTTGGGACACTTGGTATACTGCGACATTGGGACACTGACCACTGGTACATTACGACATTGGGCCATTGGGATATTATCACATTAGGATACTGGGGCATTTGGGACATTGGGGTACTGGGATATTAGGACCTTGGGACATTAGGACAGTTAGACATTGGGATATTGGGACATTAGGTGGGAGACTGGGACATTGGGACACTAGGGTACTGGGACATTCGGACATTAAACCATTGGGGCACTGTGATATTTGCACATTGGGACAATAGGACCTAAATTGGGACACTGGGACATCAGGATATTGGGACATTGGCACATTAGGATATTGGGACATTGGGACACTGGGATATTAGAACATTGGGACATGAGGACACTGTGACAATGGACCTTAGGGCATTAGGGCATTAGGACATTGGAACATTGGGACACTGTGACATTGGGACACTGGGTCAGGGGGGCATTAAGACAGATCAGTAACAGAACGTTAACAAAGCGTTGGCAAGGCAACAACAGAGCGTTAGCAGATCGTTAACAGAGTGTTAACAGAAAATTAACAGAGCCTTAACAGAACGTTAACATAACGTAAACCGAGTAATAAAAGAAAGGTAACAGACCGTTTACAGAGCGTTAGCCGAATGATTAAAGAGAATTAAGAGAACATTAACAGAATGTTAACAGAGCATTAACGAAAAGATAATAGAGTGTTAAGAGAACGTTAATAGAGCATTAACAGAGTTAACAAAAAATTAACAGATTACTAACAGAATGTTAGCAGAGCCATAACACAAAGATAACACAAATCTATTTTGCACAAAATACATATTAATAAACTATACCCATTTCATCCCAAAATTATTTTTAAAAAAGCTCAGCAACAGCCATTTGTGGCGTATTTGCAATTGCGTTTGCAGTAGGTATCTATTTATTTTAAAGAAGACCCTGTGAATATAACTTATTATATTCAATTTATGGAATATGATGAACAAAAACCTATTGAAACTTTTCCCAAAACAAAAATATTAGTTGGCTATTTAAGTATGCAAAAATATATGATATCTGACCAAAAACAACAAAGTTGTAAAAGTTACTCCGCCAAAGAAAAATTCATCTGCCGCAAAAAGAATACATATCACTCCAATCCGCTGCTCATATCTAATTTTGTTTGCTGGATGTACTTTTGTTTTAGGTGTAAATGCTGGAGAAGTTTAAATGTTCAGAACTACTTCTTAAAGTAATTTGGAGGGAGCCGTCAAAGTGGCACTGAATAAAATGTTAAAGCTCCCACCAAATTACTTTAAGAAGTAGTCCTGTACATTTAAACTTCTCCAGTATTTACACCTAAAACAAAAGTACATCCAGCAAACAAAATTAGATATGAGCAGCGGATTGGAGTGATATGTATTCTTTTTGCGGCAGATGAATTTTTCTTTGGCGGGGTAACTTTTACAACTTTGTTGTTTTTGGTCAGATTATTTTAATCCTGTTTTTGCTGGTATACTCGTATATTTGATGGAAAATTATACATTTGAAAATTAAAGGAGAAGAAGGTTTCACTGCTTTAATGCAAGGCGTAATCGTCTAAACCCCAAATGTTATTAAATATATTTGTCAAAATCAATAGAAAATATATAATCTAAATACATTCCCGAAGCTCCCGTCGAACCACTCCTAGGTCATTACAACACAATATTACGAAGAATCCTATTCAGCACTTCTAGCTTCATTATACGCGTACACAGATACGATAAGTATATTCTGAATCGGATGGGTGTACATCGGCTGGGAACATTTAAGCATTATCCCCAAGAACAGGAACCATTTGTTATTGTTAAAAATATGATTTATGGTAAAAACGTTTTCTATGCGCTTTCTCCATACTTTCCTGTCAAGGAGCGAAACCGACGTTATGCTCGATGCCTCGTTACAAAAGCCTTCATATTTATGGGTGTGTTCGATTATACGCGAGTATTCTTGCAAAAATATGTGGTCGGCTGTACAAACGATGACAACGACTACGTCGATGGCGAGTGCCAATGCCACCCTCGTTTTCTTTATGGTTTCATAGAAATCTTAGCGATAAAATAGACAATCGAATATGTTATCACATAGTAGTCCCTCTAGGACTAAGTTGTATAAAATGACTATAACGTTCGTAGTGTGAAAATACGGCGACGAAGCGCGGGTTGAAAAAATTCTAAATCTTTTATAACCAATCGAGTCTCTTTTATCGAGAAGGGTCTTCGATGGCATTAGGGAGCTTCGATTCCCGGAAGTAGATAGTTTATGGATAATTCATGTTTGCCTAGTGTCATAGCCATCATTGATCCTTTTCAATAAATGGTTGAGACATTTTCTGTTTCTTTGGTTTCGTAAAATAGCGAATTTATCGAACGATTGTGATAATGTATAGAGAACTTCGGTTGAGTTAAAGGGCAAGGTTCCAGTCGTAGTCCTTACTATGGGATCAGTTTGCGAGATTTTTATGTATGCCTAGATCCATAAATAAACATTTATTGTCCGACTTTGCGCAAGATTAATAGTATATTCGAAAATAGACTGACTTCTCTCCGTGAGTAAAATTCATTTAATATCATTTGGCTACATAACAAGACTGTGAAAATGGGAAGAAAATATTAAATGTAGGTAGTTGAAAAAATCAACCTCTCTTCACCATTCGAAAGAGGTTAAAGATAAATTTACAGGAAAATTTGATTACATCATCTAGCCGCCTGCTACAAAAAAAAGTGATTCTATTTGGGTTGTGTTCTCTAAAACAATAAAATCACATAATTAAACCCTCTGTTAGAAAGCCTTAAAAAATTCAATTAATAACTTATACATTTTTGCTAAAAAATAATTCATCGCTTAACATTTCATCAGAATATTCCAATTTTTATCCATTCAAAACTCTACAAAGTCGTTAGTCATGCCTATCGCAGACATCCACCCCCACGCATTAATGTGAAAAGCTGTCGATACGCGTGCAGTGAGCATTAAGAAGAATTCATCTGAACCCCACCCCATATAAATAAGCTTTCTCACCCCCAATGTCACTATGCTATACACAGAAAAACATTTTGTCAATGGTTTGACAAAGAAAATGGTAAGAGGGTGGCGCATTATGTCGATATTTGTGTTCGTGAATTCCTCCTGATTGGGGGTGGTGCGCAATTGGCATTCTGAGACAGGTATAGTTGAAATGCGTGCAAAATGGTGGCAATCGGTTTTTGAAGTTCACCATTCAATACTCTTACAAAGCTCCATTGTCAAAGCAAACTTTCCTATAGTGCAAGTATAATGAATGGTGATATTGGTTGCTGGTTTTGTTGATTTTTTTTATATTTTTTTTGTGTATGTATCCTTTGTGTTCCCCCTTTCCGTAAGGGGGAAGATAAAGGTTGAAAGGCTTCGGCTAATTCCTATATCTTCTTCAGTTGTGGCATAACTGCGGACCCTTAGCTATGCAGGAGGAGTTTCATAGGAAAAGGACTTCGGCCAATTCCTATGTCTCTCTACGGGGCGTTACTTTCCCGCATTATCCGAGTAACCGCTGCGCCTGAGTGCTGCATTAACATCTGCAGCGTCTCAGGTTACTTAACGTGATAGGTGACAGAAAACATTTAAGTCAACCACTAAAGCAGCATCTTCGAGGCATGCCCATGATGGCCTTTACTCAACGATTAAACCCTATCATGGTTTAGCGATGTGCCGACAACTCATCCTAAGAAAAACTTCAAGTCAAGAAACCTGAAACAAAAGCCTCGGATTGGACGGATACAAAACAACGACGACCCCGCAAACGAACAACTGATTACTCTTTCGGATCCTGGAATGTACGCTCCCTGAATAGACCGGGGGCCTTAAGGGCCCTCCTGGATCAGGTAGAACAATACAAGCTGAGCATAGTTGCAATCCAGGAAACTAAATGGCTCAAAAGCGAGATTAACGACCTCAATTCGCACACTATTTTTACGAGTGGTAAAGAGGAGGGCAACAAGGAGTTTGGAGTAGCTTTCATCGTGAGTAAGCAGCTCAAGGACCACGTTATCGGCTTCAAACCCATCAACGAGCGGCTATGTGCGATCCGCATTAAGACCCGTTTCGCTAATCTCTGGCTCATTAATGCGCATGCCCCTACAGAAGTAAAAGAAGACGCGATTAAGGACGAGTTCTACAACGACCTAGAAACACTCTTCGACTCACTTCCATCAAACGACGTCAAGCTGCTGCTAGGAGACTTTAACGCCAAAGTCGGAAATGAAAGCTGGCATAGGGGAACTACTGGAGGTCATAGCCTCCACGACGAAAACAACAACAACGGTCAGCGACTTATCGACTTCGCGAGCGGCAGAAACCTGGTAATAAGTTCTACATGCTTCCCTCATCGACGAATCCACAAGCAGACCTGGAAGTCTCCAGATGAATACACCGTGAACCAGATCGACCACGTACTGACCAGCAAGAGATGGGCTTCTAATGTCCTAGATGTTCGATCCTATCGAGGAGCCAACTGCGACACCGATCACTATTTGGTGAAGACGACCTACAGGTGCAGAATCTCTTCGGTGCACCTAACGAGAATCAACCCTGCCAAGATCTTCGAGGTTGACAATTTGATTGATGATGCCACGGCGGCTGCGTATACAACAGCACTAGAGGAAAAACTGTCGCCCATGCTTGATAACATCAACAATTTAGGCATCCATGAGTTCTGGGAGGAGCTCAAAGACAGCATCAAGGGGGTCGCAGAAGAGGTCGTGGGCTATAAAGGCCGGCGCAGACGAGCAGACTGGTTCGACGAAGAATGCAGGGCCTCGATTGAGGCGAAAAATGAAGCCTATCGCCAATACACACAACGCGCATCCCGAGCCAAGAAAGAAAGATATAACGAGCTTCGGCGAGTATCTAATAAGTTAATTAGACGTAAGAAACGCAAACATTTTGACGAGCAGTTACAGCAAATAAACCAAAGATTAGCCAGTAAGAACATTAGACAGGCGTACAAACTTATAAATAATGTTAAGAACGGATATCAACCCAGGACAAGCCTATGTAAGGACAAGGATGGTAACATCATCAGCGACATCGAAAGCGTCAACAAACGATGGGCCTCGCATTTTGAAGAGCTCCTCAATGCACCATCAACATCCCCCGCGGAGCCAGCTCTTGAGCAGTTAGCCGAACCAGGCCCTCCCGTTCTACCCCCAACAGTAGAGGAGGTGAGTCTTGCCATACAGTCGCTTCAAAATAATAAAGCGCCCGGCGCTGACGAGATCCCAGCAGAACTGCTGAAGCATGGTGGAACGTGCCTGACCAACGCTATACATGTGCTACTGCTGAAAATATGGAACGACGAGGAAATCCCCGAAGATTGGCGCAAAAGCATAATCTGCCCAATCCACAAAAAGGGTGACAAGCTGAAGTGTGAGAATTACAGGGGCATATCATTAGTTTGTACGGCCTATAAGATATTATCTAAAATTCTTGAAAAGAGAATTAATCCGTACGCAGAACGAATCATTGGCGAGTATCAAGGCGGCTTCAGACCTGGTCGATCAACGACCGATCAGCTTTTCACAGTGAAGCTACTACTCCAAAAGTGCTGGGAATATAACATCGACGTATACCAAATCTTTGTCGACTTCAAGCAGGCATACGACAGTATCGATCGAAGTGTACTGTACAACATTATGCTGAATTTTGGTATACCGGCAAAGTTAGTGCGACTCACAAGGATGACGATGACTAATACCGTCTCGCAGGTCAGAGTGCAGAATCGACTCACTGACCTATTTGAAACTCGTACTGGACTCAAGCAGGGCGACGGGCTGGCGCCGACGCTCTTCAACCTTGCTTTGGAGTATGTAATTCGAGCCATGAATATGGACAGCAGCGGAACGCTACTCATCAAGTCGACTCAATTAGTAGCGTACGCCGATGATATCAACATCATGTCTCGAAGGTTGGGTGATGCAGAAAGCCTTCTGCATAACCTCAATAACGCCGCAAAGGAAGTTGGACTACATATCAACGAAAGCAAAACAAAGGCCATGATGCAATCGAAAACAAGGACGCCAGCAAATTCAAGCATCACAGTGGGGGACCTTAATATCGAGTATGTAGACAACTTCAACTATCTGGGTTGTAACTTATCAAAGGACGCCAACGAAACCGACGAAATTAAGCGACGGATACAACTAGCCAATAAGACATATTTCTCGGTCCTCCCTATAATTAATTCGAAACTTGCGCACAGGAACACGAAGCTCCGCGTGTACAAAACGATCATCCGACCCGTGCTATGTTATGGCTGCGAAACATGGACCCTCACCCAAGCCTCCGAAATTTTGCTAGACCGATTCGAACGAAAGGTCCTTCGGCGAATTTTCGGGGCCGTTCGCGAGCGAGACCAATGGCGTATCCGGTACAACCATGAGTTGTATCAATTGTACGATGAGCTGGAAGTATCGAAAATCGTGAAGCTTCAACGTTTGCAATGGGCGGGGCATGTACAACGGATGGACGATAATCGCATGCCAAAGAAAGTGATGAACGCACAACGAATTGACGGAGCGAGGTTGCGTGGACGACCGAGAGCTCGCTGGGAGAACTCCGTAGGTGAAGACGCCCAACAGCTGCTGGGCTTCCGAAACTGGAGGACGAGGTCACGTAACCGCGACAATTGGAGGTCAACGATTCAGGCGGCCAAGGCCCGACGTCGGGCTATCGTGCCACATTGATGATGATGATCCTTTGTGCAAATCGTAGGTTATGGTGTTGTTTTTGATCGAAATTCGTCCATTTCTTATTACATATAATATATAAGGGATAATAAACAAATATTACCTGCGGTACACATGTGGTTTTTCTTTTAATGCAAATTCAGATAATATTATTTTCAGCATATAATTTTCAAATCTGGATTCATTCAATCATAGGATATCTGTTAAAAATAATAAAAAGATGCATGCAAACGAATTCTGTGAAATGTATTTATCAGTCTGAATAGTAATTATTTCAGTCTTTCACTTGACACTCCCACTCATACCTCTAGAAAAATTAGTAGCGATTTGAGGTGAGGTGAGGTGAGGGCAAAATCCAATCAGGTTATGTACAAATTCAAACATAACGGTCTTCATTGAGACTAACATTAGGAACTCATCCCAAGTCATGATACCAGGACAAACTCCTGCAAACTTTTGCATTTTACAGTTGAAACATTGAACTGCATGAAACAAACATTACCCATTTTATAATCATTTAAGCAAAATTTTATTTTTTACCGTTATAATATACAGTGGCATAAGGTTTTTAAAATTTGTTGTCTTCGACATTTCTTATGCAGCGGTATTTTGGATTTATGTATATAATATCCATATGGAGGAGCGTTCGCTGACTGGCATTGGTGTTCTCCTTTCGTCACCGTTACTTTGTTTTAAATATTTTTTTAAATTAAATTCTAATTCTAATAACCATATTTGAATAAACATTCCTCATATCTGAATTTTTGAGTCAGTGTTATCAACGTCATCGCACACCTACATACGTATTTGCACACTTGCACTATTGGCAGGATAATTTTTACGCTTTGTGCAGCCTTGGGGAAATATTTTAAAAGTACATATTGCCAACATATTGCCATACTTTGGAGCCCCAAGTTCAAAGTAAATGTCCTATTAACATAGAAAATAACAAGAAATCAATTCGGTAATTTTTCGGAATGGGGAATGTTCGTTGAAAAAAAAAATTACGATCTTTCTTCGAAGTATCTATGTATTTCGCTTCCCAGAAATGACAATCACACATGACCTGATCCTGGCCAATCATGATTATTCTCTCATAAAATTTGGCGGGGCTTCTGATTTTTATACCCTTCGCTCATAGAGTGAAAGGGTATATTAACTTTGTCATCAAGTTTGTAACGCATTGAAGGAAGCAACTCCGACCATATAGAAAGTATACATATATGATCAGCATGAATTGGGGAGTCGATTGGGCGATGTCCGTCTGTCTGTCTGTCCGTCTTTTGCGACGCGTTTTACTCGGCCAATTTGAAAGCTATAAAGCTGAAATTCTCCACAGATGCTTCTTTTTGCTGCAGGCAGTTTGTATGTTTGAATCGGTAAAATCGGACCATAGGGTCATGGGGCTGCCATACCAACCCAACTACTCAAATTAGGTTCTTCTAAGAAAAACTTTTTTATTTGTGCAGCAATTTCAACACAATTTCACACAAATATGTTTCTATTGATAAAACAAAACATATGCAAGAATGGATCAAATCGGAACATGGGGTCATGGGGCTGCCATACAAACCTAACCCCCCAAATTAGGTTCTTCTAAGAAAAACTTTTTTGTTTGTTCACCAATTTTAACCAAATTTCACATGAATGTGATTCTCTTAATGACACAACACACATCTAAGAATGGATCAAATCAGAACATGGCGTCATGGGGCTGCCATACAAACCTAACCCCCCAAATTAGGTTCTTCTAAGAAAAACTTTTTGATTTGTGCACCAATTTCAACCAAATTTCACAGAAACGTTTTTCACTTGATGGCACAAAACATATCTGAGAATTGATCAAATTGGATGATGGGGTCATGGGGCTGCCATACAAACCTAACCCACCAAATTAGGTTCTTCTAAGAAAAACTTTTTTGTTTGTGCACCAATTTTAACCAACTTTCACACGAATGTGTTTCTCTTAATGACACAACACATATCTAAGAATGGGTCAAATCGGATAATGGGGTCATGGGGCTGTCATACAAACCTAACCTCCCAAATTAGGTTCTTCTAAGAAAAACTTTTTTATTTGTGGACCAATTTCAACAAAATTACACACAAACGTGTTTCTCTTGATGACACAAAACATATCTGAGAATTGATCAAATCTGCCCATGAAGTCATGGGGTGGCCATACAAACCCAATCCCCATTTCGGTTCTTCTAAGAAACATTTTAGCACCAATTTCACAAAACCTATATGAATTAATGTGTCTTTACCAAAGCAACAAAAAAGTTAAAAACGAATGGAATCATACTGTGGGGTCATGCTTCCGCAACTCCAATTTTCCGAGTAAATATTTTTATTTGCCCACTTATTTCAACCAAGAGCAAAACTTTTGTTAAGACGGAAGAAAAAGAATGAGGAGGGGGATTTAATACAAGTCATAGGTACGCCCGAAAAAACTTTTGGCCCAAAGAGAGCGAAGGGTATCCAAATTTCGGCCGCGCCCGAAATTAGCCCCGGCCCCGGGGGTTGGCGAGCGTAGCGAGCAGGGGGCAAGCCCCTAGTTTTTTCTTTTTTTGAGCAACAGTATTACAAATCCCGCTTTTTTCTCAAAGACCTCAATCAGCTATAATGCCACTTAAAAATATGAAGTCTCAACGCTGTTTAGTCATAAATTCGAAATGATTTTGTTTGGTGTCTTTGTTTAGGCATAGATAACCAATCCTTTCAAGCACGAACTAGTGCTATCTAATCAATAGGGAATTTAACTTAGGCGACTCATCATAGACCCTCCAATCGATTGTACAAAACAAACACCCATTTTTTAGGTTCCACTACCGAATTCGTTAGAGAAAATGAGATTTCTCCACAGAAAATGAGCCTAACTGTACATACAATAAATTGCACAATCTATGGCGACTCTAAGCAATGGATCGGAATATCGCTTAACCCTTTCCCGGACAAAACCGTCCAATTTTGAGCATTTGACATACAAATCGAGTCAAAATTTGGCGTTGTTTCCGGCAATGAGTTAATATTTCTTATCTTAATATTTTCTATCTATGCTAAAAAGTGAAAAGGCAATTCGCTACAAGAGAATACTCAAAAAAGTTTGGAGGATATTTTTGTTGGGCCTATTGCTTTGATAACTAACAGCAACAACAAAGAAATTTCTAATCGCCTCATGCTAGCTGCAAACTTTCTAGGCTTTTATTATTTCATTTAATTTTTCTAATTCTGCGGCATTGTGCGTACAGCGAAATCGAACACAATTTTCTAGAGTAATTGATAGGGAAACCGAGCTATCTTGAATTTGAAATGGAAATCCGTTAAAATAATTTGGAAAATCATAAATTTGATACAGAAATTTGCAAATTTCACAAGGAAATTCCCCAATTAGATATTCGTCAACGTGATCTGGAAATTAGTCAATTTAAAAATAAAATTTCCTAATTTTCCATGAAATTTCGTAAATTTGAAATGGAAATTCGACAACATGATTTGAAAATTCGTCAATTGGACATTTTGACAAAATATTTATATTTGTCAGAAAAATAGAGTAAATAAAATAAGGGGTACATTCGACTTACTTATATCTAGTATGGTCGAATGTGCCCCAAAACAATCTACCCCTGCTGAATGCACCCCGGACGCACTTATCAACCAAACAACTTAAAGTTCAATGACAAATTAGATTCATTTCTACCCTGGAAGGTGATGCTCCGTTGAATCGACTGACTACGCATCATCACATTTATCCCGTTTTTCTTGACAATTTTCATTATTTTGAGCTGCTGATTTTTCGTACAGCACTTACCGTGCCGTTGTACTGGCCGGGTACATTGCAATTAGTTTCTATTAAAAAAACACTCTGTAATTTTGTATTAGTAGGCATATCGCCGGTTACTTATACATTTTATCCAATAGATTAGCTTAAAGCATTCTACATCCAGGCTACAAGTATGCTTTAAGCTTAAATTATGGATAAATTTGTACGAGTAACCGAGGCATAGACGAATCGCCAAAATTAGTTATCATTATCAATGACTCCAAAAATATCGCAAACAGGATAAGGCACTCTTCCACCAATCTCGAGGTTCTCCTCAGACTTCTCTCCATAGCTACATTAAAACTGTGCCTGGAAGGCCATAATCATAGCTTAAGAATTCTCGGCCCAATGAGGTATCAGTCTATCCATTGCAATAAACGAAACGAAGCTTTTAAATAAGTATAGGTACTTTGCGGGCATAATGAAAAGCCAGATGCCAGATCATATGACGATATGACTGTCCTTACAGAAATCTGAAATTTCTGAAATCTATCTTTTGTTTTATATGTATAATATTAATTCAAGTACTGTTCCCTGTTATAGGTTTCTGTGATAAAACGTACGTTTATCCTTCTCATGTTGATGATTTTTTGTTAAAAAGAACCAGTGGCGGACGGAGGTAACTTTTCAAAGGAGAAGGGGATCAATGGTCAGGATTATGTTTTTCAACATAGGAGAAATGCATTTAACTCAAGAGTTTTAAATAAGGAATTTAAGGAGTCGTCAGCCCCATCTTGTTTCTATGCTTCTTCGACACATCGAAGTAAATATTGTTGTGGGGTGAACTTAAAATTTGAGCTTCGTCTGCAATATCGAGCCCAAATGTTAAGAATCGTTTCCGCATTGGAGATGGATGCAGTAAACATATGTAGGTCTCAATGAGTAGTTTTTCTGTAGCATACAATAATGGGCTGCTGAGCGAGGAAGCAGGACGTAAATACGTCGAGGCAGACTCTGTTAAGTAATACCGAAAGATTATCCGGCGGATGAGTGAACGAGATGGTTATGAGAAAAATCCTACATAACTGCATACCGGGTAACATGATTCAGTATTGTTCAAGTTCAAACCGCTCATATGCCGCTGTATCACAAACTTTTCTTAGTAAATCTGCAATCTGTTCTTGTGGCAGTCGCACTATCTGAAAAACAACGCTTCAAATATGGCTGAGAATTTGCCTGAAAACCGAATTCCGCAAGCATGTGTACAGCATTAAGTCTTCGGGATTCTGGTCACCTTATCGTAGCCTCCTCGTTCATATACGATTTATCCCGATTTTATTTATTTACGCCGATAAAAACAATCAGCTATCGTTTGGAAAATCACCTTTCGATGCGTTATTGCAAAAATATTGCATGATTTAGTACACAGTAAGTAAGATAATAAATTGGTCTTCTATGACTAGATAACGGTACGGTAACGTGAGCGCAAGACTTAGCAGTTATTTGCTATAAAGCATACTCAGACATAATTGTCAGAAAGTTGTCTTTTAGTCTAGTACAGATAGCTCAAAACCTAAACATAAAAAAAAAGGAATTTTTCATGCCAAATTGTTGAATACACTGCTCAATATACGCAGAAAAAAGTTACACTAATTTGCGCCATGGGTTAAGGGGGGAGGGGGTGGCAAAGGGGTGAAAATTCAGTTTTTTGCAAATATCTGGAAAACTATGAGTCTGAGCTTAAAATGTGCTGAGGAAGAATCAAACTGCATAAAATTACCTTTGTAATGATATGTAATACTCTCTCAGAAAATTATACCCTAGACCCAAAAGTATTATAGTGAATTTACTTTTTTTGAGTTTTACATTTCGCACTGTAACTCTTGTTAGAATAGACCTTCGGTCATAAAATCTTGTCCATACATTGCTAGCAAAATTTACTTAATTTCTATGAAAAATTGGAATATTCCCACCATTGACGCCCCCCTCACTCCTCCTAACATTTTTCAAAAAGGCATGCCTGTAGATTCCTTTTAAATTAAGCAGGCAAATAAAATTTGGTGGGGTGCCTAGTCTAAGCTCCATTATGCTCCCCACCAAAAATTATTACCATTCGATCAAAACGAAGGGTACCCCCCATACAAAGTGAACGAACAAAACAAACAAATTTCCCTTTTTTTTACTTCTAAATTCTATGTAAAATAGAAAAAAAAATTTATCTCTTAGAACGCCATTATAATAGTTAATTGTAGGCTTGTAAATGTATATTCAAATGTTTGTACCAAGGCGTACGCTACAAGTATCAAAAAATTGGGTTTGAAGGTCAGTGATATATTTCGAGTAACGTGTACTAGCAACCTTCAAACCTGATTTTTCGTACTTGTAAGGCACGCTTTGGTACAAACTTTGGATATACATTTAGAAGACTACAGTTAAATGTTATAAGGACGTTCTAAGAGATAAATTCTTTTTTTCTATTTTAGATAGAATTTAGAAGTGAAGAAATATGAAATTTGTTAGAAATTTGGGTCACTTTGTATGGGGGGTACCCTTAGTTTTGACCGGATGGTAATAATTTTTGGTGGGGAGCATAATGGAGCTTAGACTAAGCAGTCCACCAAATTTGATCGGCCTGGCTCAATTTAAAAAGAAGCTACAGGCATGCCTTTTTGAAAAATGTTAGAAGGAGTGAGGGGGGCGTCAATGGTGGGAGCATTCGAATTTTTGGTAGAAATGAAGTAAATTTTGTTAGCAATATATGGACAGGAGTTTATGACCGAAGGTCTATTCTATCAGGAGTTACAGTGCGAAATGTAAAACTCAAAAAATGTAAATTCACTATAATATATATATATATGAACAACACAATTGACCGTATTTGTAGGGAAGGGAATATGTTCGCTGACAAAATTGATTTTTTTTTATAGTTCGCAATCTGTTATGAAATCCACAATTAAGAGTCGACTTTATTTGTAAATTACTGGCACTGTTAGCATTAGTATTAATATAACTATTTAATTTTTGAATTGTTTATGTATTATTGACTGAATATTATATCTCATTATTTATATAAAGGGTGTATGCCCGTGCATTGAATAAATAATAATAATAATAACACTTTGGGTCTAGGGTATAATTTTCTGAGAAAATGTCTAGAGTGTTACATATCATTACAAAGGTAATTTTATGTAGTCTGTTTCGTACTCAGGACATTTCAAGCTCAGACTCATAGTTTTCCAGATATTTGGAAAAAACTGAATTTTCACCCCTTTGCCACTCCTCCCCCCTTTACCCATGGCGCAAATTAGTGTAACTTTTTACTGCGTATATTAGGGAGTGTCTTCAACAATTTGGCATCAAAAATTTATTTTTTTTTCTATGTTTAGGTTTGGGGTTATTTTGAACCAATTGTACTGGACTATTTCAAATTTCTATTTCTAATTTCACAAATATCGAAGACATTTTTCCAGGCTTTATTTCAATTGAGAACTCCATGGTTTGGAATAAAACATTATCCAACCATTAATATACATACTTGTAATTGTACATTACATTCTTATCTGGATTCTTAGGACAAGCTTAATACATTATCTTAAAATATTCTCAACTATTATAGCCGAAATAATATGACTACATTATATTATCATCAAACATATCGTGAGTACATCATTTTCGCTTCTGCTTTTTTATCGCATGTTTTCCCATTAGCTGCGCCATCATCTCATGCATTCCTAAACGGCAAAATAACTTTATCACGCGGGGATGAGACATGAGAGTGCGCTGCTTTACTAAACCGGGACAAACTGCTGTATCTGTTCTGTAAAGCTGTGAAACTTGAAAATCATCATCGAGAGCATCTTTACAGCGCAACGAGCAAAGCAACGTAATCAAAATCCTTAACAACATTTTCGTATACGCTATAACAGCAAGGAATCACAATCAACGAATGTCTTTCCGGAAATGAAGTTATGTGGGTGGATTGCGCGACTTTACCCACTTCACGTTGTATTTTCGTATAGAAATATGTACATAGCAGAGCACCCCTTATTCAAATCATTCCTAGTTGATTCCTTGACTTTGCTACCCGAAATTTATTCATTCATGAGATGAAATCGACGAAATTAAATTTACGCAAGGATTGCAGAGTTAATCTCTTTTTGAGAATAGACTGGGCGTGTTGTAAATGTTGAAACATAAGGTGCAAAGAAATGAAGATTACAGATTAAAATATAAAACAGATTGATTTTAACAATGGAAATTTGGAAATTCTTGTCGGTAAGCTGGGCTGGAGTAGGAGGAGATGGGAAGGATTCATACATTTTCTACTTTTTGTCAAAAAGTCTTTTAACAAACACGTTTTTAATATAATTTTTTTCGTTACACTTATAGCCAATACAAGAAGGCATTTGATGGCTCTGTGGTAGAGATGTCACTGTCTCGCCAGAGCGTGGGTTCGAATCCCACTTTGACCATGGATGTTTGTGATGTTCTCTTTTCGATAATTTACCCTAGGTTCCCTTCAACCAAGGCTTGCATTAAAGGGTTCTCGCCTCAAGCCTATTGATATCAACATAAGAAAAATACACACTATCGACAAAAACTGGTTTACATACATACATACATATACGTAGATTTTAAAATTAATCCAGTAAAAACCCTGGATACTAGATCGTAAAATGTACTTATATTATTCAAATTGCAGTACAATATGGTACAAGTGTTAACCAAATCTAGGATTTAATAAATCTTGTCGATAGACTAAGGGGCGATTCAGACTATCGACAAGATTTACTAAATCCTAGATTTAGTTGACAGTTGTACCATATTGTACTGCAATTTGAATAATGCAAGTACATCCTACGATACATTTTCAATTTAATGACATTCGATTTAATCTAGTAGGCGGGTTTCGACTCGATTAATTTAGTGGTTTTAGTAAATCCTGTCCATAGTGTGAATCCCCTCTAAGGTTCGATTCAGACTATAGACAGGATTTACTAAATCCTAGATTTAGTTGACAGTTGTACCATATTGTACTGCAATTTGAATAATGCAAGTACATTCTACAATGTATTTTGAATTTAATGACACACGATTTAATCTAGTAGGCGGGTGTTGACTTGATTAATTTAGTGGTTTTAGTAAATCCTGTCCATAATGTGAATCCCCTCTAAGTCCCCTTTAACTCGATTCGAAAGAAATCCATTTCGAAATGACGAGTTCGACCATATGAAAATGAAAGTCCCCTATCATGTACATTATTCGAAAACGTTTGGGAATATGAACGATTGCATCCACAATTTATTCGAGAGATAGGCTACTCTTGAGAAGCTTGGTTGCACTGAAACGTTTTGAGATGTTAACACTAGAAGGGTCAGGATTTTTGCATACCTAAAAGGGTCACAGCCGTCAATTTGACGGCAAGGTGTTTATAGCTGAATTGGTACTCCCATAAATATAAAATGCTTAAGTAAACTAAGAAATAAGACAATAACTTACTAATAATTGGGAATTAATGTATTTCTGAAATTTTTTTAAGTGAAACATGTAAAAATATTTATTTTTAAGGTGATGACCGACGGCACATTTGCCTCAAAAAGTCTTTTATACATGGCTAAAAAGTAATAGTTCAATGCTTTTTTAGCCATCCTGAAATGCGCAGTTACACTTATATCCTCCGGCGACCTTTTCTTTTCTCTTATTGCTTTAGCTGTAGCCAGTTTTACTAGATGTAGGTGCTTGGCAATAGAAACAAAACTGCCTAGTACCTAAGAGCGTATCCAAGCCCTCCTAAAACCGAAACGTATTATGTTTTTGGCAATACTATTTTATATCTGAGTTAGAGGGGATTCACATTATGGACAGGATTTACTAAAACCACTAAATTAATCGAGTCAACACCCGCCTACTAGATTCAATCGTGTGTCATTAAATTCAAAATACATCGTAGAATGTACTTGCATTATTCAAATTGCAGTACAATATGGTACAACTGTCAACTAAATCTAGGATTTAGTAAATCTTGTCGATAGTCTGAATCGCCCCTTAGTGACAAGTACTTCCCAGACTACTGCATAAGTTGAAATAAGAAAGGTAAGGGTAGGTGTTGGATCCGAGGGATACACGCAATGATCATAAAGCAATCGAAGCTCAACGACAAGAACGAACCATTTTGCTTGTACCCGTATTTCAACCACGAAGAGGAAAACAACTCCGGACAGCGAAATAGGGATCGCTTTGCAAGAGTTGCTCGGAAGGATGTCTACCTAAATGCAATCCACTCGATTGGTAGGACTGACATATGCACCATTTGTAGCCATATAGCGGACTTTTATTGAAACTCTACCCATACCACTGAAGGATATGATACTTTCCTTAGCTAAAAATAAGGACTACGAGCATTATACATTATGACAGGACTGATCATGGCGCTAGTTTGCTGTGTATGCTAGTCTTACTGCTTTGCAGGGAACTCTAGTCTTGTAGTTTTCTCTCTCTCTCTCTCTTGTACTTCAATGTATTTTAGAAATCTTAGTGTTTTACTTTATTTCATTTACTACTTAGCTCGCAATTTTTTCAGCATAAGTGGCCGCATGATTTCCGGTGTCTGCACTCGTTGTCTTGAAAGCTTCAAGAAACGCCTATTCCGCCTCTTAGTTCATGACGTGTACTAATTTTGTGGAAAGTATCAGTACTGAGGCAGGACAACCAAAGCAGGACAACCAACACCAAGAGATAGATAATGGGCAAACAAGCACGAGAACAACCGTGAAAATGACTCAAGGCCAAAGTCTAGGCTAGTACATGAGAGCGCTCCAAAAGCCCACATTATCACAAAAAGTTGAAGTATAAAACCTCTATAAACAATTGTTTTCTTTTACATACTCTAACAAAAACACAAATTTAAACCTTCGGCTTTATGGATTTTTTGGAATGATAAGCCTTAACCGTCAATTTGACGGTTCTGACTCTATAGTAGTATAGTAGTATAGGTATAACAAGAATTATCTCATAAACTAATTTTTTTTATTTTTATTTCTATCCAAATATTTGATCAAATACATATTTTAGGAAAAGTCAATAAATATGAAAGCTGAAACGAGACCGAGGCTAATTTCGGGCGCGGCCGAAATTTGAATACCCTTCACTCTCCTCGGGCTAAAAGTTTTTTGGGGCAAACCTATGACTTGTATTTAATCCTTCCCCATTCTTTTCCTTCTGTTTTCGCATAATATTTGAAATTGACAAATTCTGTGGCGTCGATAAAACAATATTTGTGTAAGGTTTGGTTAAAATAAGTGGTAAAATAAAAAAAAATATCTCAGAAAACTTTATTGGGGGGATGCGGGAGCATGGCCCCATAGTACGATTCCATTTGTTTTACTTTTTTTTTTGATAAAGACGCATTGAGGTTTTTTAAATTGGTGTAGAAAAAATGTTTCTTAGAAGATCCAAAATGGGGAGGTTGGGCTTGTATGATAGCCCCATGACTCCATAGTCCGATTATTTATGGCATCAATTGAAGTGCACTTTTACGAGTTTTGGTTGAAAGTGGTGCACAAATAAAAAAGTTGTTCGTAGAAGAACTCAATTTAGGGGGTTGGCTTTGTATGATAGCCCCATGACCCCATCGTCCGATTCCATTCATTTTTACACATGTTTTGTGGCATCAAATGAAATGCACTTTTATGAGGTTTGATTGAAATTGGTGGACAAATAAAAAAGTTTTTCTTACAAAAACTCAATTTGGGGGCTGGGTTTGTATGACAGCCCCATGACCCCACAGTCTGATTCCATTTATTCTTACATATATTTTGTGGCATCAATAGAAATACATTTGTGTGAAATTTGGTTCAAATTGGTGCACAAATGAAAAAGTTTTTCTTAGAAGAACCTAATTTGGGGGGTTAGGTTTGTATGGCAGCCCCATGACCCCATGGTCCGATTTGATCCATTCTTACATATGTTTTGTGTTATCAATAGAAACACATTTGTGTGAAATTTCGTTGAAATTAGTAAACACATGAAAAAGTTTTTCTTAGAAAAACCAAATTGGGGGGGTTAGGTTTGTATGGCAGCCCCATGACCCCACGGTCCGATTTTAGCGATTCAAACATACAAACTGCCTGCAATAAAAAGAAACATGTGTGCAAAATTTCAGCTCGATAGCTTTTAAACTGGCCGAGTAAAACGCGTAGCAACAGACGGACAGACGGACAGACAGACAGACGGACATCGCCCAATCGACTCAGCTCGTCATGCTGATCATATATATACATATTTTATATGGTCGGAGATGCTTCCTTCAATGCGTTACAAACTTCATGACAAAGTTAATATACCCTTTACTCTACGAGTGAAGGGTATAAAAAATTGTAGTTTAGAAGATATACCTAGATGATTTAAATCACAAAACCGTCAAATTGACGGCTCTGACCCTTCTAGTGTTAAAAAGTGTTTTAATTCAAAAACTAAATTAACTACTTAACATAGCGCACATTTATGTTATAAGCACGTTTCTAGGGGCGAATAGAATCGCTGTTGCAACTGGCTCGTCCGAGTGAAATGAACATTTATTATTATTGGAGAATATATCGGAAACTGCAAGAATTTGAAGAAAAGTGGGTTAAAATAATTAGATTTGTATAGCGAAATTATCGTTGTTTTAATGTTTTCTTTTTTTTATTGGCCGTCATTGAAGGAAGGTTGTCCTGCATCTTCGAATAGGACCGTGAGTTCGAATCCCATTTATAACTCGCACTTTATTTATTTATTATACTTTATATTGTTCCACTTTTCACTTTCTTCACAATTTAATCAAACACACTATAAAATCGCGGAACTTTTAATTTAATTTGAATTGTGTTTTTTAGTTTTAAGGATTAAAAATTGAAGCCGAAACACCAAAATATTTTTCATTTGGCATTCGACGGTCGATTTAATCTAGAGGGACATTTTCTACATTCATGAGGCAATACCAATTACTTGAAACGGACGAGTTACATATGATACCATATTGCTTTCGAATCGAATACTAAAGTGTCTGCACTTGCGTTTTCGTTCCGAATTAAATGATAGGGCCAATGGTTTTAGTAAAACCTGTCGGAAGTGTGAACACCCTCTTAAGTAAGTTTTTACATTAACAATATTAAAGCCCTGGTGATAATGGCAGCCACATGATATGATGTTCCAATCCTACCCGTTCCGTCTATGAAGTAGTGTTCCGATTCCATCCGTTACATCATATTTTTACGGTATTTCCAGGAATAAATTTTACTAAGGTTTGGTTAAGGCCCGCAAAAAAAATTATCAAAAGAACCCGATTTAGAAGGTAGGGTTAGTATGGCCACATGACATTGCTTGCAATTTCACTCAGTTTTATTACTAAATAAAAGTACGGTTACATGAAAGTGATTCAATAGGAAAAATAATCGTTAGAAATATTTTTAGGTACCCGAGAAACGCTTGGGAAAGCTTCGTTGTCATGGGTTTATAAAGAAAATCGGTTTTTCTTAGAAGAAACCGTTTCTGAAAATGATACGGTTCCATTCGCTCTAAGACATTTATACACAAAATTACAAAACTTAGAGACTAGTTTGCATATGAACTAGAGATGTAAAGGATGTCCGCATCCGCATCCGCAATAGCGGATTATTCGCATAAAAATTAAACTCCGCATCCGCATTCGCATCCTTATCTTACCAATATTTACATCCGCATCCTCATCCGCAATCCTCATTTTTTGTATGCAGACAATTAGCGGATATTTGCGTCTCACGTGCACGTTACATTGTAATGCTTGAAATACATATCGCGCAGAAGCAGCAGCTTTCTGCCCAGTATTTTTGTAAGCAATGTAGAATAGAATGCATTGCGCTGGCATTTCGCGATGCTGCTGCGTAATATGTATTTCAAACATAACTATAAAGACATGCATTGAGACAAATTGTATTATGTATCGTATAAACAACTAAACTTCAGTTTGTCGGTCAGCACAGCAGTTCGCAGTTTTGTGACTAGTGTTTGAGTGGTTTTGTTTTGAATGAATTGGGCTGAGGGGGGTGAAGTGCTATTTTTTTTTAAGCTGTAGCGAAGTAAGGACGTATGCACCTTTTTTATTTTTAATCACACTAATAAGAGGAATTTAATTTTTTTCATCTTCATGAAAATTATGAAACCTAAATATTTTTTTTACATATTCGATCTTATCCTCATCCGCACCCTCATCCACATCCTCAAAAATGTCTCCATGAATATCCGCATCCGCAACCGCATCCTCAATCTTATACTATTTTGCATCCGCATCCGCATACGCATCCTCATCCGCTAAACAACATCCGTTACATCTCTAATATGAACAGACACAAGAACATCTTCCAATCGACTCTTCTCGACACAATAAGATAAAATACTTTAAATTTCGGAAATCTTTCATGTATGCCAAATAAATAAAAATACATAAAATAAATAACAGTCCTACTTTGGACCAAGGTCGCAGATGAGTTAGTGATATCCAATTTGCAAGAGCTAAACTGTTTTTTAGTAGAGGTGTTGAAATCAACAGCACGCTCAGTAGATTTGCTTATCCCCATAATAGTTTAAGAAAAATGGCATATTTGGTCGGCAAAAATCCCACATCGGATTTTTTTTGGATCATGGTTGGGGATGGTCCCCAGATTATGGCATTAAAGTCCCAACCGATTGGGGGTCCACAACCTTAAAAAGGGGGAAAGGGGGTGCATTTATTCGTTTTTTGCGATTATTTCAAAAACGGTAAGAGATACAGAAAAATGCTTTGAGGACGAACTACATAAAATTGTCTTTGCAATGATATATAACACATTAGAGTTTAATTGAATACATATTTCGGTGTTAGACTAGATAATAAACTAGAATATTTTCATTTTAGACCTTTTTTAAAAGCCCCATAACTTTTGAAAGAATGCGAGCTCAGTCGTAAAATTTTGTATAAGTATTCACAATAAGATTTCCTTTCGAGGTAAGCATTGAGTCGCTCCGATCAAGGACCCCATTATCCCCCATTTGAATTTGTCAAAACGACATGTCCATAACTCCCCCCAAAATTGGAGGAGAGTGCTAAATTTTGGTTTATTGCGATTGGAGGTCATAGTCACCATACCCACCATACCCACCAAAAATCAGCTCATTCGGATAAAAACTAAGGGTATCTCCCATACAAAGTGACCCATCAGGAGTTTGTTCTACGTATATAAACTGTAGAACAAAGTTGTCTTGGGTCAATTTTTATGGGAGGTACTCTTAGTTTTTATCCGAATGAACTGATTTTTTATGGGTGGGGTGACTATGACCTCCAATCGCAACAAACCAAAATTTAGCACTCTCCTCCAATTTCGGGGGGAGTTATGGATATGCCGTTTTGAAAAATTTATATGGGAGTCCTTGACCGGAGCGACTAAATGTTTACCTTAAAATGATATTGAACTTATTAAGAATACATATAAAAAATTTCACGGCTGAAATAGCATTCTTTCAAAAGTTATGGAGCTTTTATAAAAGGTCTAAAATGAAAATATTCTAATTTATTATTTAAGGCTACGCCGAAATGTTTAAGTAGACTCTTGTGTTTTATATCATTGGAAAGGTAATTTTATGTAGTTTTTTTTCGTTCTCCATTTTTCTGTATCTCTTGCCGTTTTTGAAATAATCGCAAAAAGTCCAAAAAAAGCCCTTTTCCCCTTTTTTTTAAGGTTGCGAACCCCCAATCGGTTGGGACTTTTTATGCCATCATATGGGGACCATCCCCAACCATAAGCAAAAAATTTCCGATGTAGAATTTTTGCCGTTCGATGGCCATATTTTGGCCCAATTTTCTTAGACTAAATGGGTATTCGTTTACCATCATAGTGAGTTCGTTCAGTCATAACGAGCAAAATATTAACACTGTTATAGGGTTGCTCCCTACAGGGAATTCAAATGAAGCCCAGTTAAAACAAAACGATTCGTTATCTCGCATTGAAAATTCAACGAAATCTCTAGATTTTATTCTCGCTCTCTCTTGTTACTTATATCTTATGGCTGGATAGAAGTATCTATAAGTATAACAAACAAGACGTCAGCACATTATAATGGCCGCCAGCTCGTAGCTCTATTGATGAAAGGTAGAAAATAATAAGTTCCCACCCAAAAAGCTGAAGGATTGAAATTTGCCTTCGAAGGATATCCACAGCATGAACACAAATGAAGAGACACTATTCATTCAAGCATAACGAACAAACTTGGAAATAAAATAAGAAGAAGGAGAAGGAAAAAAATAAATAAAAGGATCTTAAGGGGATTCATGGAATTTACGATAGTATTGTCTTGAGAAAGCTGAAGAAGATGACGGCGACGACGACGTCTTTTAAACTTTTTCTTTTCCAAGATGTTAGACTCCGATGCTATTCATAACTAAAAAAGTGGCACGACAGCTGACTTCAACGGCAATGATGCTGGAGTTACGCATCGGTTTCAGAACGAAGGAAAAGTTATTCATTTGTTGATTTTCTTTTGTTTAAGAAGTTTTTTATAAAGACTATACCTAGCTAGAATCTAATGGTTTTGATGCTGTTGTCGTCTGGTCGACGTTGCTAGAATTCTGATTATGTATGTAATGTACTTAATTATTTTTATTGGAGAGATTCATGTAGTGAAAGCTCCGTTCGCGGACAGCTCCCGCAGGCGGACATCTCCCGTAGCCGGACAATTTTCTTAGTCCCAACTTTTTCCTTCATATTTTAGAACAAAATATATTCCACTAGCCGGACGCTCTACTGGCCGGACACGGAGACTATTCCTACTTATATTTCTCAAATCATCTCCCGTAAGCGGACACAAATTTAATTTTTAGTCGAATTGCCGAAATTAATAAAAACTGGATACAATCACAGAAGTGCATTTTAGTTTTGTTTTTGAAGATTTTTGGCTCCGCGGATACCATGCATTTTTGTATTGCAATAGGGATACAGAAACAGGACGGTTGAACCCAAAACTCATACTTCAATAACGGACGACCAACCCGCTCGGCTTTTTTGTCTTCCTATTTGTAACCCGGGCCGGGTGCCCGGGTGTTCAACTTTTCGGTTTAACCGGAATTTCTTTGTTGAATGTGCCCATCAGAAATTCCAAGTTTATTTCGATGCCGAGACTGATCATCTGGGAGGGTAGTTTTGCCTATACGAGAAGAAAAGTTTCTGGAGCAGAGCATGTATTGCACAGGATCCTATTGTGCGAGTCATATTGAAAGGATTAAACATTCCCTGCTGAAGCTGTTTGTGATTTTCCTTTAGAATGAGCTTCTGTGGTTTGTAAGGAATTCACGCGTTGTTGTAGACGTACTTAGTCGAGGTTCTTTATACCAGGCGAAACTGCCATTTTGAAAAAGCTCTACTTAACGCTCTGAGGGTGAATTCAGTGAAAAGAACGCTCGAGTATCTTACAACTTTCAAGTAACAATGCCAGGCTGGGTCAAGTGGTCACTCTGGGTAAGACACAACTTTGGAAGGAGCATCTCACCCTGGGCGGTTTTTGAAATCCGTAATTAACGCTAATAGTTTTCTACTAGTTTTCCCTATGAATGCTGGGAACAGTTTATTGGTAAATTTGCATTTGCGCATTGTACATTGTTTGTAAACCAAAAATGAATTAGAATTGAATGAACACTTTTATTGGTTTAATGTTCTTTTGAATTATTGTGTATAAATGAATGCAATATTTTTTAACACTCTCCCGCAGGCGGACATCTCCCGTAGCCGGACGAAAATGCTGGAACCGTGAGTGTCTGCCCACGGGAGCTTTTAATGTAGGTATATACGACTCTGATTACAAGGATGTATTTTAATTATTACAACACAATGAAATTGGATTGAAGTTGTCTGATGCGATAAAGTAAATTAAGGGATTCACCGTCACTAAAGTAGTTGTTCGACAATCATATTAGTGAGCGCCACCTCTGCATATTAGCGTCGCCTTACACCTTCCGATCGGTTGTATAATCTTTTTGATCGTCAGATGGATTGGATGGTGTATGTGATGATCGATCGATCGGAAGATATATGGCGACTCTTACATACTTGAATGCAGATATGGCTTTCGACCAAACAAGGCACATACTAATTTTTTGATATTTTCCAAAAGGGCATTTAACTGTTCTAATTTTATTTTCTTTGTTCTTTCTTGTCTCGTTCTTTATACCGCTCAATGGCGTCGCGTCGGTATAGGCACGCACTAATTTTTATTTTCCTTTTCGAAAAAGGGACGGTTAGTTACAATATCAATGAACAAGTAGTGTACACGGGTTCAGTGTATAAAAATAACGAATTATTGCAATTACAATTTTAAATAATACGATAGACAAAATTTAATTAAATCTATACTCATACGTCAAGTCAAAGTCGCATACCGTTTTTTTCTATCCATAGACAATTTGTTCCGGACATGGTTTTCTGCTTTGCTTTTCTTATAATCAAACATAAATACTACAGAATAAATCTTGACGACGTTCCTCATCGGAGAGTATCAACACAATACGGAACTGTCTTCCATTCGCCATTTAAAATGTTTATGGCTGAAAACGGGCAGCATATTTTACTTGTCGACACGTGTGTTTCGCGTGTTATGTCATTCATAAGTCATTACGCCGCACGTGTGCTTCGCTCTTTTAACTAACACACAATAAAGAGTGACGTTCAACCCCCTTCGTATACTGGTTCCTGAAGGAAAATTGTAAAATGAATCAGTGATATGACCATTGTAAGTGCCACAATTCATCTACAGATAGAATTTATGAAACTTGCACTTTCCTCAAAGTGGTAGTTAGTTGCGCCTCAAGGGTTGGCGTGCCATGTCCTTATTGTGTTTTGTAATTAGAAGAATACTTTGAAGGCATTCAATTTTCAATTTCAAGTGTTTTTAAGTGTGCATAATATTCGCCTCGAGGTCCTGTTTATTATTCTTAATTATGGACTATGGAGTTATTGATTATGTCTAACTATAGACACCTTGTCGAAGATTCTAAATTAAAAGCCTATGAAAACCTCCTGAAAATTGCCTGATATTTGGAAATACTCCCATTTCGTCTGTCTCCGGGGAGCAATCAGTAACTACCCCACATTATTTTTACTTGTGGAAATATGTTATTGCGTATATAGACACACATAAAGTCTCTCAGGACACGAGATTGCGAATTTGTTATGTTGCGGGTGTGTGTGGTGATGTGACCTTTCTCCCCTGGTCTCGTCCAACCATCATGACACCCCGTGGCTGTGAATTATCACTTGATTTGTTTCCACTATCCCTTGCACGTATAACCACTTCCCTATCAACTTTCCGCTCCCAGTGCACGTTGCGCTCCCCCGTCCTTCCGTGTAGTCGTTATTCGTTCGGTCCTTGTTGTTCTATCCATACGAACTTGAATTAGGGACAGACAGCATATTGCCCAAGTCTGTTGAGTTATTTATTTTGATTTTCGATGTGAATTTGATTTTAGCACCCCTTAGATGGCCATAGAAAGCCCAAGAGAGGACTATATTGCATTTTGTCCTTGGCGTGTGTATATTATGACGTTATGTCGCTTGAGGATTTAATTTTTATTTAAAAAAAAATCATTTGCCGGGTTTATAAAAGTCCTTTCTTTCAATTATGCTTTAATGGGCATTGTATGTGAGAAAAGGGGTTTAATGGGTTGCGGGGCTCACTTGTGGATGTTTGCATGTTTCTTTTTTAAATTGGAGTAAGAAATAACAAACTAAGAAATGTCAAATTGAACTTTTTAAATATTTAAAGTTCACATCGAATGCCCCAGCATTATCATTCCCCTTGAAAAGGAGAAAGCAAGGAGTGGATTTGTGTGTTGGAACTGATGGGGAGTACAGTTTTCGGGGAAGGAGGTGGAGGGGAGAGCAAGGTTTATCGCAATAAACGGATCTGTAGTCCTTTCCTCTGAGTTCACCATCACCGGGAGAACGGGTGAATATTGGGTAAAAGGATCCATTCATTGGAAGTCGAGATCTTTCTATTGACATCCATTTTACTGAGGCATTACGACAACTGGAATTTCTGCTTGGTCCTATCCTTTAATACTGTAAATATATGTAATGTTTCTAACAAAAAAGTTTGTATTGCCATATAAAACCTCACACATCCGCATTATTCCCGTAAGGGGGAAGATAAAGGTTGAAAGGCTTCGGCCGATCCCTATATCCTCTTCAATTGTGGCAAAACTGCCGAACCTTAGCTATGCAGGGGGAGGTTCAGGTTTAACGGCTCCAGCCAATTCCTATGTTCTTCATGGAGCGTTACTTCCCCGCATTATCCGAGTATCCCCTGTGGTGTGGGGAAAGAATAAACCACAGTGTTCCTGGCTTGTCGGAAAGGTCGATTAAAATGAGCTCTGGGAAGTGTCCACTTACAGTTTCATAGTTTTTCTCTATACGATCTAGTCTAGTCTCCGCGCCCAACGGCTAGGTGATTTGAATCTCTGGGTATTGTCAAGAAATTAGGCGGACACGAGAGTTAACACTGCTCGGCATCGTAGACATTCGATCATATATGCGTGTACGGATCTCCTATCCAATCTTTATCTCGTATATATGATCAAATGAATACGATGCTACATGAAAAAAATCGTCCTAAATCCCTGGAGTGTTATGCAACCCGTGCCCATCGGGGAAGATGTCCAAGGACGCAAATGCATATCACTAACGGAGCAGCCTGATAAACCAGGTGACGTTCGGTTAAATCTAGCCTTGCTACACCATGCGGGGCTATGATGTAGTGGACCTTTAATTCCCTAGCTACGTGGAATCCAATGAGCAAACAAATAAAAATAAACACAAACACGAAGACCTATCCGAAAGAAGCAGCCTCAGACTTGAATGTAGGTGAGGGGCGGGTACGCCAACAGGAGCAAATCCATTCAAGAAGAGCTCTAAACTCTCGAGGTCTCTCCAACAACCTCTAGCCGTTGTTACTAAAATCCTCGCTACGCGAGATATGTTCGCTAAACTAGGAGAACTGATTTTCGATGCGATTGAAGTTGTAGATTCGAAACCTTACATACACGAGGCAGTAAAAAAAAAGTGAAAGAAGGCCAGACTCGGAGTGAGTTCGTAACGTGACGGCGCGCGCCTGAACGTTTAAAGCACAGGCTAGACATGGAGGAGATAGCAGCTCTTCAAACCTCAAAGCTCAAAAAAGAAGGAATCCAAGTCAAAACCCAAAACCCCGACGCGATGATCATTTCTGAGTCAGAAGAGATGACTGAACCACGAATGAAAGAGATGGACGATAACGTCCGTAATTCGCCGAACAAGAAATAGAGAACTATTGCAACAAATGAAAACCCGCGGTGGAGATTCGGTTGGCATTGGTAACGGGCCTGTAAGAACTGAATCCATAAGTATAAGAGTATAGCGGCAGCCGACGACGTTAGATGTTCTAAATCTCGACGAGGTCACAACTAGGGAGGATGTCCAGGGAACTCGAAGTGGTGCTTCCCCTGACACTGTGAAGCAGGGACGGCTTTAGATGTAACGGCGGCCGGGGCGAACTTGAAAGAAGCGCCCCTTATAGTTTCTATACACGAAAAAAATTGCAATAGAAGTTGAACTTCAACGTTCTATGGAAATATTTTTCTCCATTGCCCCGCCGGCCGCCATTGAAACTATCCACTTTAACTGTTTTTAACTTCTCCTTAATTTTCTCCTGTTTCCCAATCAATTGATTGCTTAAAGCGAACAGAAAAGTATGCCTCTATCTCTATCCATTCACATTTGTTCATAATTCGTCCTAGGAAATCATTATTTCGTTAATATTATAAAAAAACGAGTTTTGTGTAAGCAAGAGTAGATCTATTGCAGGATCTGCGGTAGTGTTCATTTTTAAATTTTTAAATCAAATCACATAATACTTTGCCAGTTTAATAATAGTTGAAAAATAAAAACAGGCAATCTCACGTCGCAGAAAGTTTGATAATATGTAGTTCAAAAATAAAAACAGACAATCTCACGTCGCAGAAACATAAGGACCCATACATCTTAGCTCACAAACATTCATTATGTTGAATGGGAAGACGATAGCAAATCCCAAATCCCATCAATTTGATGGTACCGAATTCAGTCAGTATCGATTTTACGTATAGTAGTCCATATTTTTCAAAACATGATATTGAAGCTAGCAAGCTGAAATTTTGCACACGTGCTTCTTATTGTTGCAGGCTGTTTGTATGTTTGATTCACCCAAATTGGATCACTGGGTCATGGGGCTGCCATACAAACAAACCTAGCTTCCCAATTTGAGTTCTTCTAAGAAAAACTTTTTAATTTGTGTACCAATTTCAACCAAATCACACAAATGTGTTTCTATAGATAACACAAAATATATGCAAGAATTGATCAAATCGGACCATGGGGTCATGGGGCTGCCATACAAATCCAACCCCCCAAATTAGGTTCTTCTAAGAAAAACTTTTTCATTTGTGCACCAATTTCAACCGAATTTCACACAAATGTATTTCTATTGATGACACAAAACATATGTAAGATTGAATCAAATCGGACCATGGAGACAGGGGCTGCCATACAAACCAAACCCCCCATATTATGGTTCTTCTAAGAAACATTTTTTTACACCAATTTCACAAAACCTTGAATTTATGTGTCTTTATCAAAGCAACTAAAAAGTTCAAAACGAATGGAATCGTACTGTGGGGTCATGCTCCGGTAACCCCAATAAAATTATCCGAGTAAATATTTTTATTTGCCCACTTATTTCAACCAAGCCCAAAACTTTTGTCAAGACGGAAGAAAAAGAATGAGTAGGGGGATTAAATACAAGTCAAGGGGGTTGGCGAGCGAAGCGAGCAGGGGGCGGAGCCCCCTAGTTCTGTAATTTCGACCGTGGCTAGAAATGGTTTGTTCGGGCAACCTGGCTTTTTTGCATTACAGCAGGTTCCACTATGTAGGTACCACCGGTTCATTTTCGAATCACCAACATTTAAACGATCATTAGGTTAATAATTTTGCATATACGTTTATAAACTTTTCAATTTTTTATGCAGTTTTTGTAAAGTTAATTGAGCGAGAAAAGACAACAATGTTTGCTCTAAAATGCAATACCTACATACATATTAACAAAAATCCAAAAACTTTTCTACATACATAAATATCAATAAACGTAAGTGGCGCCGCAGACCCTCCGATCGATTGGCCAGATTTTTTGATTGGGAGATAAATCGGAAGGTGGGACCATTGGATTCATTTTTTTTTTCATTTAACGTGTGGAACGTATTGCCAGTGCAATTTTCCGTACAAGCTGTCATGACAATCATGTGATGCTCAGTTGCTGATTTTTGACATAGCCCTGTGGTCGTTCTTCATGCTATCGTTGTGGCGGTCATTCTCCATCAAAAGTAGCAATGGATGTCCATTTGATAAATCCTTGTACGATATTGAAAATGTGCCAAATCGGACCAAGGGTTACCCTACCTCCCATACAAATTACCCCACCTTGATATTTCAACTCGTCCATAACTTTCGAAAGAAATTTAAATCAATGCCTATTTGTGACAAATGCTTGTAGTTGATGGAAAGTGGAGTAGGTAGGTAGGTCCCTACTCCTACCTCTCTTACAAAGCTATAGTCAGCCATTTCTTTTGATAAAATGCCGCGAAAATTTTAAAATTTGTGTTAAAGGGTAGCTGTTGGATGTCCTTATAAAATACTGAATGTGTGTTAGGTCCATCCCATCTACCCCTACATCCCCTATAAAGTAGAAAGGTCTGTACTATTAATACTAATGGATCGTATATTGAAAACTGTATTTTTCGAGATTTTAAATGCAGTTTTTGTAGAAATTGTAGGCTTAAAATATTGCCTTTCAATTTGACCAGCTGTGCTGTGGCCAGTTGGTTTAAGTCGCTTTTTATTATAATTTTCCTCCAGCGCCGCCTTGAATATTTGTGTTTCAATTCTGAAGGTAAATGGGCCATTTCCGTGAAAGTCATTTGATCGCTTTCTATTGCTTTTAGATAGTGATAGAAAATAGGATTTTAATGACACATACTCGTACATACATACTCTTTCTACGGCCGGTAAAAGTGCGAGCCACCTTGTTTTGTTGTATCCGAGCATTTTCTTATATTGGACCTCTGCTTCTTCACAAAAAGCTAATAAATTGTTCAACATAAACTGGCGAAAAATCTGCTGCCGTTTGAATAGCATCATACGCAATATGCGCTGCGCTTCCCACACCAATGTTCCCGTTTGCAGTTTTGCAAAAACATGGCTCTGGCCCTTATGAGAAATACCTCCAAAATTGGTATTTGCGTTATCTGTGCAAACTGCCAAGACTTTTTCCCTAAAGCGGCTTTGTCGAGCGTCTCCATCAAATATGAACAGTCGGCTGGTTCTTCTGGCAAAGTTGGTTTTTCAAGCATCTTGCTATAATTCCCTGACGTAGGCCCAAAATACCTAACTAGATTTGGAAATAATTTCAAATCTCAATGATTTCAGGCATCGGTACAGCTGCTTTTAAAAGTGACTTTCGTAATGTCTGATTTTAAAATGTTGAAAATGAAAAAATTACGTTTTTGACAAAACTTACTTTTGACACTATGACTAAGTATATAACATACACAATAAGTCGCCAGTCTCCTCCACATATGGATATATGTACATGTTGCATTTGGAAATATTAAATAAGCATCTTTGCATGCCTGCACTCCAATGTACATAGTAGATAAATTAATTCTAGGAAGTACGAACTATGCGGGACTTGCGGGACACTTGGATGTTTTTCGGGACAAATCCAGGATGATTTTCAGAGAGGGACAGACTTGTAAAATGCGGGACTGTCCCGCAGGATCCGGGACGGTTGGTCACCTTAATCTTCCATCGCCAAAAATGGTATAACTTTCGCTATTTGGTGTTGTGTCTTGTGGACCGTGAGACTGTGAATTTCACATTGCCCGATAAATTGCCTAATGTATGTGCTGTATGGGCGGCAGATCGATTGTGGGCCCAATCGATCGGCCGAGAAATCGTCAGGTTTGTGGCGCCCTTAAGTTTAATAAAGACCAAAGCATAAATATAATCCAGATATTGCATTTCCACATAGAAAATATTGATGATGATGGTTCGAAAACTAATGTGCTTATTAGAATTGTGTACTGCTTTTTCTTAATTAAAGGTTACATGTATCTTTGGAGCGCAGTCAATTCCTGAAGTGGGAATCTGATATTATGAGATGAGTTCCCAACTAAATTCTTATCTGATTTCTATAAAGATACAGGTGACATTTTGTGTCGTGCGGCCTTGAGTGAACGTTGTGGAATTGGACATAGAATTTTTGTCGCAGGTCTCCGTTTGTAAAAAAGTATTCCGTAAACTTGTGATTAGAACGCGCGTTAAATTGATGGCATTATATACATTCATACTTGGATGTGGTCGGGTACTATAGCCTGCCTTAGTATTCTTACATCATACTAATTCAGCAGTTAAAAAATAATTTAATTTATTAAGCAACAAACAAATTTGTAAAAATAAATTAAATTAAAAATACGGGTTTCGGCACCCCTAAACCTGGCGCCCGGGGCGACCGCCCCGCTCGCCCCACCCTAAAGCCGGCCCTGCTGTGAAATCTTCGATGAATGCTTACGGTTGCACCCACACAGAGAGAAATGATTCGTCGATTACAGGTAAAATTTTTGTTAATAATATCAAAAGTCTTCGTTGATTTCCAGTCATAGGTGTATTTTAATTGAAACTACCAAACCAGTTTGTTTAAATATACAAAACAAATATTGAAAAATCATATAAAGTTTGTGTTAACCTGAACTAAAAGTTCAAATGATATTGACATAATCAATTTGCTATTTCAACAAATTATGTACTAAATATTTTGTTAAGATAATTAATTTCCATTGGTGGTAACAACCAAAACTTTGTATGGATAACCCAATTAGTTTCAATTAATCTTTTTTGTTAATTATACCAATATTTTGGCTGTCAGTACCAAATTTCAATTGAGATTATGTAGAATTATTTAATTAATTATACTAAACTGTTTTGTAGTTTTATACAAACGTGACTTGTAGTATCAGCCAAAGCATTGTACCATAGGCCCAGTTTGTTTCAATAAAAGTTTCTCTCAGTTTTGCTAATACAGTTGTTATCAATCACAAATTTCAATAAACAGTCTATTGAAATTTGGGACCAACAGTATTAGCAAAACTGAAAACTTTTTTTATTAAAACGAGTTCATAATTCACATCATACATTGAATATCTTAATTAAAAAAAAAAAACAACCATTTATTTTCACAATATGTATTTTGTTTATTTTTATTTTTTTGCTTATATTCCGTGCGTATACATATAACTTTTTATTATTATTATTACACAAAATGAAGAACACAGTGAAGTCAAGCCTCTGTTTGTATTGTCTCTTCTTATGATGCCTTAGCTTAGTTTTTTCTGTAAGAAGAAGAATATGTAAAATAATAAAAATATACCAAAGAACTAAATCAATTTGATTTTGCAAAACTTTGAGTAAGATGTTAAAAATTCGATAGGGCAACTTATATTTATGTAAAATACTATATATATTTTGAACTTACAATTGGGGTAGAATTGAATTTCGATGAAAAGCTACAGCTATTGTCTGCGTCATTCAGCTCTTAGCCAAATCCGTAATCCCAGCAAATGCAAATGTTGATTTGTAAGAAGACCGACAAGTATTTTTCTGCTGCCGTGACCGGCCAAAGGGCTTGGTAACCTTAATAAACAAAAACAACATATTTCAAAAATTATCTAAATATAAGAGAATGTATTAGAATTACCTTTTTAAGATGCCACTCGAACAACGGGGCCGGAAATTTGATAATTTTAATTTATAAAATACGTCTATTAAACATTTTTCTCTGTATTTTTATGCACACACACAATCACTTTTCTCACAGAACACCGAAAACAAACTAGATCATACACCAAAGAATGACAACTTGCGAATTCTGTTTCTGTTTTTAGATAGTTCTAAATAAATAAATCGCTAGATTGTGTAAAGCTTTGTTTGTTATAAAATTTTACCGTTAAAATTGGAAGAAATTTCGTATTTTCAACAAAAGATTTAGTTATGGACGTTCTTGTTTATACTCGCATAAATCAGCTACCTGTTCGACAACAAAAGCTTTTGCTGATATTACAAAACCCTATGTCAACTGAAAAATTACTCAGCGTTCTTTTTTCGTTGATTTTTCATTTGAACAAAAGATTTGTTACCTCCAACAAATGTTACAATTTGATTGTCAGTATCATTCGTGCATTTTATTGCAGCGAAAATGTTTGGTTATTTTAACTAGAAAATTAGTTCGTTCTAAAAAAATATTTTTTAGTAGTCTTAACAAAATATGCTTTGTCATATCAAACAATCGTTCCATTTACTAGTGCAAATTTTTTTGACGGTTTAAAAAAAGAATTGCTAAAAACCAACAAAACCTGCAGGCAGCTAGGGCCACCTATAAGCACCAAACTGGATTTGTCAGTGCCCGGTATTTCCGGAGGCAATAAAATTATTCCCCAAATAAGATTCTTGCAGTTGAATCTGAAACACTGCCAGGTTGCACAAGAATTGCTATCACAGACGGTAAAAGAGAAGGTAATCGACTTTGCAATTATCTGCGACCAATATAAAAAACTGCGTAGCTCGGTTTGGATTGCAGATAAGGACAACGATGTACTCGGGGAACGTTAACACCTAAGAAGAAATACGTGGTGAATGGTCGACCTTACATTCGTAAGTAGTTCGTTGGTTACAGCTAGGAAGTGGCAAGTTAGCGAGTATTATACACAAAGTGACCATCAAGTCGTATTTATTTTTATTCTCCATAGCGGATAGATTGCATGTAGGTATAACGACAGCTCCAATTGTGGGGTGGTCTACGAGACGCTTCGATGAGGCGTTGTTCATGGAAACCCTGTCTGATGTTGGTCACTGCAGGGGTACCGCAGGGATCTGTTCTTTGGCAACATAAATTTTCAGCAAAAAAACAGATAATCTGAAATCTTAGCCCTTTAGCTGCGGCAGGTATTAAATGATTAAAGAAACCTGCATTTATTCAATCCTCAAACTAATACATAAACTAACGATGCTACTTCGTTTAGGAAGAAAAACAGTCATACACGAAACAGATCTCAGATCTTATCTTAATCTACTTCTTTGAAATCACAAGTATAGAATATAACGTCCAGGGGACATTTATGTATATGTACTCGTAAAAAGCACAGATGAAATGTGATCAAAGTCATTTTGGTTTGTTTTTTTTTTTTCTAAAAATTGGCTTACAAATCTTGACCCCTTCTTACAATATTTTTAATGGCCGATTATTTTAATTGAAAAAAAAATCTTAATTGTTTGCTTTAATTATAACCCTCAGACCTCCTATATAACGTTGAAAATTGTTTGGGCTTCTGGGTTACTTAATGGACTCTAGTCTTAAGGAGTCTATTGAGAGTTGGGGAAGGTACACTGAACAAAATCATTTGCTTAAAACAAGAAAAGATACAATAAAAAACAGCCAAGCAATAATTTTTCCTGATTTAAGTTGTATTTACTTGTCCCAAGAAAAGTTTTTCTGATTTAAGATGTATTTTCATGAGCCAAGAAAAGTTTTTGCTTAAAATAATGCTTATTTTTTTATTTTAAGCAAAAACTTTTCTTGGAACAAGAAAAAACATCTTAAATCAGAAAAACGTTTCTTGGAACAACAAAATACATCTTAAATCAGGAAAAAAATTTTGTTGGCTGTTTTTTATTGTATTTTGTTCTTGTTTTAAGCAAACTATTTTTTCAGTGAAGCTGGCTGCAAATGTTTACTTCGAAAGCAAACCTTCCTTCTGCTTCGTTACTACGGCACACGTTTCATGGATGCTCAAAGTCTCGCAAGTCTCTCTGCAAGCGCGCACAGAAAACGGGGCAATCGGGTAAATTTGCCTCGGCCCCGACCTGTCTCATAACAAGATTATATGACCACGGAGTTAGGCTTTGGCTTCGCAATAAATTCCATAGGTAATTATCCCTTCTTCTTCCTTGCCTCGTTGCTTATACCGCTCCATGGTTTCGCGTTGCTCGACCGTTTTTGCGGTAATATCTCAGCATATTTCTACAGGCATAGGTAATTATCCCAATCGCTCAGAATCATAAAAACGAGCGTTTTTAGCTGTAGAATGTAATGATAAGTAAAAAATTTAATAGGGTTTTAATCGGAGCACTATCTTATAGAACTATACCATGGGAACCGCTTATTACAAAATATATATGAGCGAAATCTTTTTTTTTTTTTTTTGTATTTTCTAACAACTTCTGCCCTGCCCCTCTCCTTTTTGCAGGAGCCGGGCGAGAGAAGTGGCAGAGTGGCAACATTAACTGTATTGTTGACATTTATTTTCAAAGGCTAAGTTCAGCATTCGTAGAGATTTTGGCTAAAATCTCTCCCAAGTATGGGAAATCTTGAAAATTTAATCTAGATTAAATGTTAATTCTTATACAAGAATTAACAAGATTTAACATAGATGAATATAGTTTTCATACAAGCTAATCTGTAACATGTTTCAAAACTCTATAAATTTTCCCATGGACTTTTCCAAGTAGCATCAGCTTTATGTGCTTAATGTATCGGACAAAAATTTATTAACCGTGAAAGGAAAGTTCAATTCTTCACTATGACATAGAAGGCATAAAACCGAGAAAAAGGGGAGAGTCATCGGTCAGACAAAATTGATGTTTTGTGTAAATATTTTGGATATACCCGAGGGTAACTTCCTATTTTGCGCCCTTTATCTCCTTGCCCCGGTACCGCACGCGCTGTCTTCAGCTTTCGTTGCTTTCTTATTGTTCAGTCGTTTAGAATTCGATTTTTAAACATTCGCACTCCCGACGAACGCTATACGCACTTCCTGATCCAAGCGAAACAAATCCATTAATCATTATCTTCGATTGGATTTTGGGTAATACTTTCAGAGCTATCGCGTGCCGACCATATTGTCCACAACGACGACCAGTCAGTCTCACGAATAAAATACAAGTAGTTTTTCGCTTTTAGGCAATGACTGGTCGAAAATCGACATTTATAATAATAATGATATTTCACCCTCACCCCTCATCACTGAGTGCTTGGTTGAATGTGAATATGATGCACGCACCGGCGGCACAAGGAAGGGAAGACGCTTACTCTTTTTGTTAATTGCTCGATTCGTGGTCCTGGGAAAATTATAACTCAGAAGATTCAAAGTGAGAGATGGCATAATAGGATGATTAGCGCAATTGAAAATGCGCAATCTTTTATAATGGGATAATCACGAACTTACATGGTGTTTATTTTGATGCGCTGACTTCATGAATTGAAGGGAATAAATTTCAAGTTTTGCAAAAGGGTGATGTTGAGCCGTCACAGGGAACAGAGCTACGGCAGGGATTTAATGGGATTAACTTCAAGTGCTATCACATGACTTGATGGGGGTTGTAGTGTAGACAGGGGATTTTTAGTTAGAGGAATTTGTATTCTTGCTTACAAAAGATGATGATAATCGAGGATTTTTAACGATTCTCTTGAGAATACTTGACTTTATAACTTATTTAGACATAAGTTTGCGTTTATCTTTAATTTGACATATTATTCGGGGTGTTTAATTTATTTACAATGACCATTTTTAAAAGGAATGAAGCGGTGGAGATGTTATTGTGTGTTCCACAAGAATGTTTTCAAGAAAGTGAGTTCGTTTAGTCATCACTTTCGAGATCCAAGCATGTAACTAACGAAGCTGCTGTGAGATTTCAGTTGACACTCAGAGTAAAGATACGCCTTACTCACACTCTGACAAGGTTGCTTAGACAACCGACTGTTAAAGTCAAGGAGAAAGAATAAGAAGAAGTCAAGGTTGCATAAAACCCTACTAAGGATTATTCCTTTATATTTGGATGGTGATTTTAATTTTAAACATAATATTCTATATTCATAACTGTCAAAATCCATCAGTTAGGTTTTTCTATAACACTTTTTTCCGTTACAAACCGATCTTATAACCAAACTTTGCTCAAGAGTGTTTCTATAGTCAAGCTTCGAAACATATCCTGGAACGAATGGAATCGGAATACTACGTCATAGGGCGGACATATAAACCAAATCTCCGAAATTAATTTATTTTTGTTTTGTGGATTCTTTAATGGCAATAATCTTGAACGAATGAAATTGGAACATTACGTCATAGGGCTGCGGTAGAAATTATTAGGTGTGTTTTTTTGGTTATCCCGTGTAGGTTTGGGTAACGAAACTCCATATAAAAAAAATTACAGCTGACCCACCTGTCATTTTTTTTATGAAGTTTCGTTACCCAAACCTACACGGGATAACCAAAAATCATACCTATTAATCCAAAAGAAGCTTAAGTTTTATTCAAATGTGAAGAGTATTCAAATTTCGGATGCGCCTGCCTCGGTCTCGTTTTTTAAATGGTGTTAGATGAAATTGAATAAATTAAAGAAATGCCTTAGATTTCTAAAATTGCAAAATACATTGCATATAATATTTCTATGATAGCATTACCCTAAAAGTAATAATGGCATCATCTAGGATAACTCACATACATGCATAAATATTTACGCTTCGCTGAACACCTAGTGACATCATAATTGAAATATCTCTCACCCCAATGATGTCACATAATATTTACCCTTCACTCCTCTCACGCAGGCCAAAATCTTTCATAACAATCTTCCCACACACACACACACTATACACCTCACCACCCAACCACTTACCACAACTGCAGCAAATAAACAATTAACAAGTTCCGCACATTGAGCTCCATCGACAAAAAAAAAGGGAGAATTGTCCTGAATTGTGATCTATTGAGTAAAGTTCACAGGACAGTCATAAATAATCGAGGACAATTGACCCGAAATCGAGAACAGGAGCCTTTTTTTCATTCGATTCCTAAATTAACGGCGCACGTTACGCGGTAGTTTTCCCACGGTAGCAATTGAAAATGACATGGAAAATATGTTCGACGGCCACTTTCCCTCTTCAATAGATACATTATACGTACGTACGTACGTTATACGTGCAGGAGAAGGCGGAAAAGAAAGATAGTACCTTTGTGTCCTATGGTATATGACGTGTGCCATGTGGGTGCAACAAATTTGACACCAAGCAGCTTTTTGACTTCAATGTCACACGCGAAATGCAATCATCCCCTATTGTTTGCAACTCTACTGGTTGATGGGATATCGTGATCAGTCGGTTGACTTCTGGTAAAAAAACGGCACACGGTCTGTAATTTAATATACCTACAGGATCTCGTTACAGTTAAGGTTATGTTTTTACCTGATTTAATTGTAGTTCCATTATATGATTTTGTTGGGCAATTGACTCCTAGGGAACACATTTTTCCATACATTGTCATAGATTAACCAAAATCTCTACAAAATCGTGGTAAAGTGTGGTGAACTCCGACTTTGAAAATAAATGTCAAGAGCAAGACTACAGTAGAGCCCGTCAAATCCACATTCCGCTCTGCCCACAAAGTATGACTTTTCCACTGTGTGACAAACATAAATGAAATCAAATTTATTTTTATAAGTTAGATTCTTCTTTCTTTGCAACAAATTATTACAGATAACTATTTCAGTCGTACGAGAGATTGTCAGAGTGACAAATTTAGACGGACTCTACTGTACTATCAAGTCTTGGAACAAATTTACAACCATATCCTGTATACACAGGATTCGACATTTCATTGCTGCCAAGTGTGAATCGCGATAACGGTGAAATTTTTAGCAATTCTATTCATAGCGTTTGCAGCGAAACCGAACATAAAAGGCTATATTTCTTTATTTGTTAATCAATAAAATTAGTCGTTGATTTCTTAAAAATCCGTCTGTGGAAATCAGTGGCGTAACGTACGGTGTTCCATGTGTTCGGTGGCACACGGGCCCCCAACCATCAGGGGCCCCCAAGCGTAGTTACGCAGAGTAGCAAATTTGTTGGGTCATTGAATTATAGAAGCTGTTGAACAAGTTAGAAGTGTTCTTCTTTGCTACGAAGCAGCTTTAAGCGAGATTTACATGGGCCATTTTAGTGCTGGGTGCGGTGGTATGTCCGGAAAGTGCGAGGTCCGGGTTAATTTCCCGGCTTCGCACCTCCTAAAGCTGCTATTGACTGTTAAATTTTCCGCCCTGATTAAATTGGGAATATTTTAATCGGAACTTATGTTTTGTTGAAATTGTTCGACCACTAGAAATTTAAAAACGCGGTTCACAATAAGGAATTAGCAAAACTTCCAATCATTAAATAAGTTCAACAAAAATCACACTGGCGGCGTGCAGATTGGTAAATGCGCCGAGAACCAAAACTTTGAAAATACATAGAGCTGCTGGAGGTTAGGACTCACTTCTCTTAGAAAGTGTTACCCAATAACACTTTTTTTTCAGCTACTGGTAGGTATAAACCTTGCTCTCCGCCTTAGGTCGAACATCTGGCCCCATCTTGTATCGTGATACAAAGGGTATTCATTTCATTTCCGCACTGAGTTAAGTAAAACAAAAAAATTTAGATGATGAAATGGTTGGTAAATCTTTTATGATGCGAAAGCAATACGAGTGGCAAAATTTCTACTACGTAATTTACATGATGATGAGAATTTACCATCATTAATGAGGAGTGTAAAAGCGATATTTAAAATTGAATTTTAAGGCAATGAAATATGACTTCAGGAAGCCCACACAAGCTTGAATGCACTAGCATTTTGTTCAAAAATTCAGCTTTAAATTTTTCCATACAATTTTGTACAAAAGTTAAGTACGATCGATTAATTAAACTAAGACTCAGGTCGCACAAAATTCACTTCAGACTTTTTACTTTTGTAAAAAAAATTCGTTTTCACAATGTGTTTGGTCATAAAGGTATGTACTGAGCTCACATAGCGAAAAACTTGCATATATGTCTCCCGTGAAAAGCGCGCCGCCGTGGAGATTTGCTCTTTATTCACTCAATTCAGGACAAATTTTCACTCGCGTTCTGATTGATTGTCGAAGACATCTTTTCACTGTGAAATAAAGTGCAACTGCATTTATTTTCGCTGGCGAAATGTTAAAAACCGGCGTGGAGACTTTCATGTGAAGTGAGTACCACCAAGCGAATTCGATTTCACGATCATCAAAATTTTGACAGTACATATTTGCATGGATTTCGCGTGAACTGACGATTTTAGTACCTACTTTAAGTTTTCTTAAATTCTCTCCAATATTTATACAAAAACTAGTCAGTGTAAGAATTCAGGTTATTCACGAAACCCTATACTTCTTTAAATTGCATTTTCCTTGTAAGAAAAAATCTAAACACAGATCCCCTCACTCTCCGAAAAGCTACGCCACTGCTCCTATCAAAGAAGACGATGCGAATCGCTACAATAAAAATAATAGCCATAGCGGACAAAAAATATGGTCGTTTCAAAAATGTTGGCTAATAGTATTATATTATACATGGGGCCCCCATTTCGTATTCGAACACAAGATATTTTTGAAACGTTACGCCACTGGTGGAAATACATAAGAATATAAATATTTTCAAGATATTATTTTAATTAAACTATATTACACCTCATCAGTTTAACAAAATTACTTATAATTAGCGTTTATGACATGTTTTCAAAACTCTATAAATGTACACGATAGTAAGTATTAATTTTTATTGATAAAATCGTAGTGGAATAAATTTCAATTTCGAGCTTAATCCAGCCCTTTACAACGAAAGGTGAGAATAACTCCAGCTCCAACAACGAGTGAGAAAGCCAGATTTTTTTTCAACATCAAGATTATCTTAGGACTTGAAATCGTTAGTCGCGAAAATATTGTTGGGAAAATTTTAGAGTAGAGTGGCTGGTGTAATGGTTAGTGCGCGAACCTTCGGTGCACAGAGTCATGGGCTCGAGACTCACCGTGAACGAATTCAGTTTATGGTGTTTTTCGAACTCACGCCCCTTGTCACGAACTATGATCTCACTCAAATGTTAGACGAGTACCCATTTATGGGGATAAATAACATTGCTGAGCGTGCTGTTGATCTCAACACCTCAAGGACCTTGGGAATTGGATGTCACTAACACATCGGCGGCCTTAGTCCAATGTTAAACTGCGCGCCTGTTTTTTTTTTTTAATTTTAGAGCTAATTTTGAGGAAAGGGCAGTCGAGACTGATTTTCTGCACCATTTAACGAAAAATGGCCCCCGAACATGTTTAGACTTTTACTGGTGTTTCTGATTACATTCAAATGGCCTCCGATTCTACTTTTCAGATCGTGGCTCTTATATATTCAGTACCATTTTTGGCTTTTGGACTGCATATTCTACTTGCGAGATCAAGGTCCGTTTTAAAGTCTGGCTTTGCTTCGTTCTACAGGATCGCATCTCCTGCCGAAACATACCGAGAAGCCTCTTACGTCACATCCACAGAAACACTATCCTATCGACATTTAGGGATACATGCTTTTCTTCCTCCTTAAAATAGGAGCCGAAGATCTTAAGCTGTTTTTTTCTCTTCCAAATAGGAGCCCATATGCGCTTCAGATGCTCATCTATCCTTTTTATTCCACTGAGAGTCCGATCTCTTTAGCTGCTCAACCCAGCTGCTCCTCTACGCTTCTACAATAACATCTGGAGCTCTAGCTAACCCTCCCTAGAACGAAATCTCACATATATAAAACGAAGTTGGGCAGGATTGCATCCTATTTCCGATGGTAGTATTTTGCTCATTCGACTTTATTTGCCGGGACGCCGTGGAACTTGTATGATTAAGTTTCGACATTTAAGTACTCTCGCACATAATCAACGGTCTGAGTGTTAAAGCTCTGGATCTCGAGGAGGAGTTAAACGCTGTCGGGTTAAAGAAAAAATTAAACAAAATCAAAGAGCCTAGTTTGAGTGGAAATTCAGCAGTGTTCTTTATCCCCATAAATGGGTTTCCGTTTAACATCTGAGTGAGATCATAGTCCTGGGTTGTGAGTTCGAAAAACATCATAAACTTCATTCGCTCATGGTGAGGCCCGAGTCCACGACCCTGCGCACCGAAAGTGAGTGCACCAACCACTACACCAACCATAGACTACTAGACTGGGCTTAAATGAAAGATTTATAACCTTTATCAAAACGCACTGTTTAATCGTTAAAGGGGTATCAACAAGATTTACTAAATTCTCCATTTAGTTAACAGTTGTACAATATTGTACTGCAATTTGGATAATGCAAGTACATTTTAGGACGCATTTTGAGTTTGATGACATACGATTTAATCTAGTAGGCGGTTTCCGACTCGATTAATTTAGTTGTTTTAGTAAATCCTTCAGTAGTGTGAATCCCCTTTTAGAATAAACGATACTTCTGGGAAGTTAATGGAATTCAAAATCTTTCTATTTGAAAAGTATAAATTTCGTGACAGCTTTGCCAGTTTGGGACCAACGAACGAGTGTTATATTTCCGTGCCTTCGGAATTATTAAATTCAACCTACTAATACCCCATCAAATGAAAAATGTTAATCATTTTTGTGAGCTACACCTCTTCCAAACCTTGATCTTGAAAACATTTTAGGCTTACTCTACAGTGAAACTGCATTATCTGTCCATAGTGTCTTTAGCGAAGTCGGTCTGCGAAGCTACTTAAAGCCTTGCCATTCTAATCTTGCGGCCGTCTTCACACATTCCTACGTTTTCCAAATTCAATTCTGACAATACAGCTCATCAAAACGAGCGTGCGATGTCTCTTCTCAAGCCCAGTGTAATACCACCGCTCTAAGCTTCAATTTTGACTTCAGCCAAAATAACACGGATAGCCTGACTATGGGTCTAGCGACAATGTAACTCTGCAATTTTGAGTATCTTTCTAAAAGATACTTTATGGGTAAAAGGACCTCACGCATGCAATTCTTTGTGAATATATTTAAATTTCGGTAAAAATTTTATATCGAAGCAGGTAAATATAAATGTTGGACGTATGTTCGACATGGACAGGGTGGGTTAGCATCTAGCCAGTTATTTATTTTAACCCTTCACTGCTCAAAATCACGAAAATTAATTTTGTAGTCGAAAATCGATGAGTTATGTCATATAGGGCGATGAAAAAATATTAAAAAAAATCCTGCTTGAGAATTCGTTGCTTAAGGGCCCAAAATTTGCTATGTTGCATATCTGCAACATTATGCTAATCCGTCATTTGTTTTTTGCGTTCCAAGTGGAAAATGCATTGAATAAAATAGTGTCTTTATTCAACAAATTTAAATAAATTATACATTATTCAACTAAAATACGGAACAAATTAAAGTTAAATAATATACATGCTAATAATATAATTTTATATGATTCGAAAATTGAAGAAACTGACGGTTTTAAATCTGTTTTAAAACTTAAGTAGTATTTTTTTTTACAAAAAGCTGGATTTTATTCTAAAAATATTTAAACAGAGAATTCAATGAGATTTTCATACAAAGTAGCAGACGGGTAATAAGTTGAGGCATGTTCTATCATTTTTACTAACGCTGAATTGTACCTGCGCAGCAAATATTTAAGGCATGCTTGCTGTATTCTTTTTCTCCAAAAAGTTGCTATATCGATAATTTTCAGAGCAGAAACGCTTTTTTTTCGGATCAGCTACGCATTTCTTTCTAACAACGACATCATAGTGATGCGCCTTTTATGCAAAAAAGGTCAAAATACCCTATTTTGCCGATTTGTTCAAAGTGAACCATAAAACGAGCATCAAATCTTGGAGCTCCAAACGAATAGTTTTGAGCTCCTGCTGCTGTATTTCATGGAATATTATCTTATGATGCTAGTAAGTAAACCTAGTTATCGGACATATTTACCCGGCTGAAAGAAGTCATCCAGGCGATCCTATTCTATGCGTCATGTAATTGTAGTAGGACCTGGAAATTCCACAAAACTCTCAAAATAAGTCGAAAACGATGAAAGACCTGCGTTCGAAAGTGGTCAATTGACTCTTCTCTGAATTTCAGAAGTTCAGGACAAAAGGACGATGGCATACTAAATGTTACTTACAAGTTACGTGAATGTTGAAGTTTGCCGTCCAACCCTATAGGCTTTCCTATCAAAAATTCGTCAAATATAATCTCTAGTAGATTGACTTTTGTGCAATCCGCGAAATCTAATCATAATATCATATGAATAAATAATGGTCCAAATCGTAAGGACAGAATCCCTTTTTTATAGGAATCAGTATTGGGCACTGCTTTTTCATTATATTTTTTTTCTATTTTTGTGCCAAAAAGTGGCAATTACACCCAAATTCCTTACAAAAACTACATGGTTTTAAATTTTTACAGCTTTCAGAGTAGGAAATTGGTTGCCAACTTTCAGAGTTGTAAATTTACAACACGCATTTCAAATTACATCAATATATTTAACCCATTTCCAACAAAGATTTAATTTTAAATTCATAGAGGGAAACAAGTCCCATACCCATGTGTAAAATTAAATTTTTTATTTAAAATTAACTTAACGTTAACTCAGCCGTTTATAGGCAATTTCGAGTCAACGTTACAATGCATATAATTTCGGAGTGTATATAATGTTGCAAGCACTATATATTTCCTATCCTCACATGTTCGAAAATTTTGGACCACGCCGAGATTCGATCTACGGACCTCTAGATTACTAGCATCGTAGAGTGGCGACTCAACCAAGTGCGCCACACAGCGTAGCAGAATACTATCGACAAGATTTACGAAATGTAAAAATGAAATGATGAAAAATTACATTCATTTCATTTAATTTTACATTAAATGATGAAAAATCACAAATCACTTGATTTAATTTTACATTTTTTGTTGGTAAAATTACAGTAGCAATGTGATTTCACAATATTTTACTTAAAATTTAATAGTTTTCATTTATTTTAACCTTTTGCTAAAGAAATGTGTAAGATTAAATTTCAAATTTTTTTTTAGCTTTTTTTTGTAGTAATTTTTACTACACTTTGTGTGGGAAATTCAATAAACTTTTTACTGTGTACCATTCTTCCTAATACCGAAAGAATACAAAATTCTTGAATTTCCTTGACCAATAATATAATACATTGGACATAAAACAATATTAAATGTCTTCAAAATATAACCGGTTTTAGTAAGACATTTACATAATGTTGCAGATATGCAACAAACACAATTAGTTCGAGAAATCATTCGGTAACCATACATTTTGAAAAATTCCTTCGGAAAAAGAAAGTAGACACTCTGTTATCTAACGTCTTCTATATCCTCACAGGATTTTTTGAAAAATTATAGGGATAACTTTCTTGCATTTGGACATAAATTTGCAATAATTTATATTTGTAGATCATTACAACATTTTGCACAGTTATGGAATTTCCATTTGAATAAATTGCATAACTGTGCAAAATGTTGTTGTAATGATCTACAAATATAAATTATTGCAAATTTGTGTCCAAATGCAAGAAATATTTTCAAAGAAAAATCAAAACTACTTCTCACTCATTGCCGAACGAGAATAAGGCGTTTTAAAGCAACAAATTCTAATAGGATACTTTCTAGGAACGATTTTCCGTTATGTTGCAGATATGCAACACTAAGCCGTAAAGGGTTAAGAATGATTTCCGTTTTTATCACTAAACCTCGGCCACCGAAAACGTTCTTTTCGTTAGAAGATATAATTCATCTCGCTGACTTTTTTTTAATTAAATTTCCCTTTGAGGCAGTGTCGCCAATTTAGCCGTTTTCCGGCCAAATTTAGCCGGAAATCGTGCTGTTTAGCCGGAAGAAATTTCTAATTCCGGCCGGCCGGATTTTTAGCCGAAATTGATTTTCTTCGGCCGTTTTTAGGGTTTTTTAGAAAATATTTTTTCAAAAAACCCTTATGAAATCGATTTTGTCCGTCCGTCCGTCTGTCCGTCTGTCCGTCTGTCCGTCTGTCCGTCTGTCCGTCTGTCCGTCCGTCCGTCTGTCCGTCTGTTCACTAAATAACTCGCGAACGGCTCAACCGATTGTCATGAAATTTGGTAGGAATGTGTAGAATGTTTACAGTCTTTGGCACATATACCTTAGAAGTTGGTAGAAAGAAGACAACAGGGTGTCCCGAACGTTTGAAAAAAGTAGACTTTTTTAGTTTTTATCGGAAATTGACGTATGGGTATTTAAATCAAAGATCTAAACGAGTACACCTCATATCAGTTAAAATTTTCCAGTTTCGAGTAACGGTAAAAAATTTATTGGCGTTTAAAGTTAAACTTCCTTTTCGAGCTCCGTTTTTCTAATCCGTTATAGGGATCGATATGAAACTTTGCACAAAGATTGGTCGGTAGGGCCTTATATACGTTAAATATTAAGACTGTTGACTTTGGCTAAGGAAAAGTAAATAACAGTAAATTTGTAAAATTTCAATTTGTTCGTGTGTAGCCCCTCTTAGGTTTCCAAATACGAAAATTCTTCTAAGAGATTTTAGAAAATTACATAGGGAATATGTCTATGAATTTTCATTCGAATAACTGTCTCCAAACCGGAAATATAGCCAAGTAAGTATTTAGTAAGGGCCTTTCACAATGCAAGGGAAGCCTCGTAAGCAAATGCAAATCTTTTAACTTGATGAAACAATGGACATGAAATTTGGTGGAAATGCATAGAATGGTAGTAGTGTTTGCCACAAATATTTTTGAAGTTTGTAGAACCAAGTTAACAGGGTGCCCCGGAATAGCTGCAAAAGTATACTTGTTCAATGCTTATAGGAAAGCTTGGGTGGTATTCCCAGACATGGAATCATTTCATATACATAAGTTGCTTTTCCTTGATTTAAAAAACCGTAACAGTAGATTTACAGCTAATAATTCAGTTCATATATAAAGCCAAGTCATCCTTACGTTTGCCTGAGTTCATTTTTGCTCAAAAGCCATCAGAAATCTTAAATCGAAAAATACCTGTAGATTTGCCTTGGAGTACTTTCATACAAACTGGGTAAATAGTAAATCTATTTTTGGATTGGTCTAATTAAAGGTGCTAGCCTTTCATTCTGGAACGCGTTTATTTAGACCAATCCAAAAATAGATATACAGGAAGCATTTCTTGAATGTCCAATCTCTTTAATGTCCCAACTCGGCACGACTCGTCGCAAGTTTATTATTCAGAAGAAGATGATAAGAGATATTCTTATCATTGAATAATAAACTAATAATGCGACTAGGAAGTGGTACGGCGGACAACCGAATCACACTCCGAATTCAGTTGTCTTTGTAACGTTGACGACTACACACGGTAGTCGTAAGCGCACCATGCTCCACTAGGAGTTAGGGTAATAAATAGAAGATTTCTTGAATGTTGTGCACAATTCTTATTTATTGCATATAAAATATATGTACAAAAAATATTCACTATGCATTAAAATTCTAAAAAACCCTCGTATTGCGGGCGCAGCCCTCTGTACGCCGGCATTTTTTTCGGCTAAAATGATTTTATGATTTTATATGAACAACTTTTTTTATTTATGAACCAATCTTAACGAAACTTCGCATAAAAGGATCCCTATAAATGTCACGAAAAATAAGTGAAAATGGATGGAAACAAACGATGGGGTTATGGGGCTGCCATACAAACCTAACCCCCCAAATTAGGTTCTTCTAAGATCCAAGAAAAACATTTTTTTTGGGCACCGATGTGAACCAAACTTCATGAAAACATATTTCTAATGATCCCTAAAACATACGTAAAAATAAGTGGAATCCAATAATGGGGTAATCGGGCTGCCATATAAACCCAAACCCTCAAATTTGGTTTTTCTAAGAAAAACTTTTTTTTATTTGGACACCAATTTACACCAAACCTGATGAAAATGTATTTGTGTTGATGTCACAAAACAAACGCAAAAATTAATGACTTCGAACCATGGGGTCATGGGGCTGCGATACAAACCCAACCCCCCCAAATTAAGTTCTTCAAAGAAAAACTTTTTTATTTGTTCACCAATTTCAACCAAACTTCATACAAATTTATTTCTATTGATGGGAGAACACAAACGTAAATATTAATGGAAAGGTTCCATGGGCTCGGGGGGCTGCCGTAGAAACCCTCCCCCGCATGTTGGTTCTTCTAATAAACATTTTTTACTACACTAATTTCACCAAACCAAACCACCAAACAAGAAAAAATGTAAAAAAAAAACTGGAATTTTACTAAGGGACCATGTCCCCCGCTGCCCCCCAATAAAGTTGTCTAAGAGAACTTAGCCTCGGTCCCGTTTTTTTTTTATTTTGAAACTAGAATAAATTTTTGATATTCACAACCAAAATAATTAATCGCCGTGAAATTATTTCTACATACACTTATTGTCGTGTATTAGGGTAAGTACCTACTATGACCACCAAAGGGAAAACTTGCATTTATGTCTCCAGGGAAAAATGTGCCGTGGAGACTTGCCTTTTTTCAATAAATTTAGGATAATGGGTTTCACGTAAACTGACGATTAGTACCTAGTCTAAGCATGTAATTTACTAACCACCAATATGCTGAATAATTTGCAAAATTTAAGACACTTTCTTAAATAAAATTCTTTGCTGAACAAGTAAGTCTTGGAGCGTGCACAAAAGCTAAGTGCTGAAGAAGGGGGTAAGTTTCCCATGAAATATATAAACACTTTTTGTAGTTTACTAGGCAAACTAGGCTTGACTCACGCTAATCCGGACCACTAAATATTTCCACTATGTATTCTATAGTCCGGATTTCGGCAGCAATTCTGACTCTGTAATTCGGATATTTGAGATTTTCAGGGTGAAATGGTAGATTTGGTCTCGTACCTTACACGTAATATACATGAAAAAGTACGTTTAATCAATAAACGGTGTCCTCAAAATGTCTCCGATGATTGCCTTTATTAATATAATGAACACACCATCATTAGTTGATGTTATGTACATTATATCAACAACCAACTAATTGTAATATTGGTAAAGAATTTCAATTCATATAATAACCATCGGTAATTGAATTCATTAATCGGTTGGTTAATTCCACGGGCTAAAATTATAGAACTAACGACCAAAGAATTGTTGAAGTAATGTTCGATTTTGTTAAACCAATAAATTCTGATTATTGAATCTTTATGGTTTCTTTTTGATTTTTAAAATAAAATAAATCTGACGCATGCCGGCAGTGAACCTAGACTTCTATACGTGTTAAAGACATTTAATTTACCTCAGTGCGTTCTGAAAAGCATCATAAAACTACCACCTACCTACAGTGGGATTCGATCCCGGGATCCTATGATTCGAAGACCAACACCCTACCTACTAGACCAAGCAGACATACATGATGAACGTTTCTAAGATACACTTAAAGTATTTGTCTAGCTAAAGAATCGTGTTCATTAATGTTATGAACAATTTATTAATATCAATGCTGCGGTCTTCAAAAGCAAATCAATAAATTAGTTCATAAATGCAATGAACAATAATAATGTTAATAAAAAAACTTGTTCGTTGTACTAACTAAAATTCATTTATTGATTTGACAACGAACAATTTATTAAACCGATACGTTTTTATTATTAATACAATAAAATATATAATAGGATCTTAATAAACGCTAAATTTTTGGAATGATAAAAGCGGTCATTATTTAATAAATACAAAATTATAAATCCAATAAAAATTACACTGGCACAATTAAATTAATTAATTAATTTTTCAATAACTGCCGTTTATTAATAATACGAACGATATTTTTTTCTGTGTATTACGGGACGGTTTGGCAAATGACACAATGCTGACTAATTTCAAAGAAATAATACATTTATCGCCTTTTGCTCCTCTTTTTTATTTATTTGGACTGTTTTTCCTCAGAAATCCGCTAATCCGGATGTTCCGATAGTCCAGATTACCCATTGCAATAATTGATCCGGATTATCGAGTCAAGACTGAACTTGCACAACGTTAGATGATTCATAGAACCTACGCATTTAAAATCTATACCATTTCCCGCCCAAGCTCATAATTTTGGAACTTCAATTTCGTGCCTTTGGAGCATCAAATTTGTAATTGCGGATCATCAACAACGCCCTTGCCCATAGTTACGCATTGGACGTTCCTTTTAAGAATTTTATGTTCCACAATTTCGATCCTAATGTGGTTATGAACTTAGCCGAGAAATTGTACCTGTATACAACAATTTTGATTAGTTGAGCTATCTAACCCCGAACAAAGTAAATTTTGACTGTAATGACAGCGATTGGAGCATATATGTAATAAAACTAAAAAATCTGCCTAAAGCATAGTTTACGGGTAGTACTCCAGAAAATAAATAAATTTATTAAAATCAGTTTCTCACTATATTTCTCGCAATGTGATTGTTTTGTATGATTTAGCCGGTTTTTTGACCGTTTTTCTGACTGAAAATGATTTAGCCGGATTTTTAGCCGTTTTTGAAAAAAATATAGCCGCTTTTCCGGCTAAATTTAGCCGTTTTCTAAATTTCCAGTTGGCAACACTGCACATTAAAAGAAGCATATAGAGGGTATCCGGAAACTATCGCATAAACGCACTAACACGGTATTTCCCAGCATTACAGGAAATATCCCGAATTCTTGAGTGTTCTCGGGTGGACTTTGAAACGGTCCATAAGACTCTGCAACTTTGTCCTGCAAAAATTTTCTGAAAATCGATCCCGAAAGACACCAGAACCAAAAAAAAAGAGAAACAAAATATTTTACCGACAATTTCTGATTCTGAATAAGCAATACGATATCAGTTAGCAATTCGAGAAATGTGAAAACAAATTTATAGCGAATTCAGCAAGCCTTAACTCTTGCTTACAATTCTATTCTCTAGGAATCGCCGTGTCCCGGATTAAGGCGAAAACCCAAAAATCGCACCTGTTACCCACACCACACAGTAAAAGAAGACGGTATAAAAATTCACCATGCTTGGATAAGTAACATTTCAACATTAGTTGGTGTTTTTTCATTGAAAAATATTATCCTCTATCCTTTGGAATATATAATTTCCAACTGGTGAATAATATAGAAATTTAAATTAATTTTCCAGATGAGCATTACCAAAAACACAAATAATGCAATAGACGAACATTTGCTCAAGTATCAATAAATCCGATTGGGGTTTTTTAAAAACCAACTCGGCGTTGTCCAGGAAATATATAGTGCTTGCCACATTATATACACTCCAGTATAATGCAATGTAAGGTTGACTCGAAGTAGCCCCACAAAATGGATTTTTTTAACTCCAAAAAGGAAATTTAAAAACTCTCAATTACGGTTTTTGAAAAACACCAAACGGAAAACAATGATTTTTTCGAATATTAAAATATTTCCCTTCTGGAGACCGATCTTTTGAAATAATATTAACACCAGTCGAGGGCGGACTCCATGGAACACCGGATTGGGGTTTTATTAACACCACTTTTGTTACAGTGCACCCTCCCCACGTTAGCTCACCTCCAACCCAAGGTTCGGTTACTTTAAGAATGTCCACCTTCTAACCAAAAAAAATCAAAATTCCTCACCCTATCCGGAGCTTTCTGCACCCCTCTTTTGAGCACTCATTGATTGCCCTGCAAAGGGGTTCACAGCGCTTAAATTACAATTTTGATTTTTGACAACGGAAAGTTTTTTTATATGCATAGAATAAATCTTAATCGAGAAATCAAAATCAAATTATCCGCTGAAAAGTACCTAATTTGGTCTACAGTCAACGCCTTAAGGTGCATCTAAACTGGCTTTTAAATGGACGCGCGTCCAAAAACTGGCATCACGAACACGAACTACTTAGTTATCTTCACTAGCTATACCAAATGGAGACAGAAAATGACATAACCAAAATTTCATTTTTGTTATTTTTTTAAATTTAATTATCAAAATTGGTCTCTGCGCGTTTAAATTATTACACGGCCATTCAAGAATTAATCAATTCAAAACTGGACGCACACCCAAATAGCGATCAGTTTGAATGCAATGACAACTGCCAGTTGCAACCATTTGGCGATCACGTGCAACCATTTGGCGATCAGTCTAGATGCACCCTTACGGTCGTTTTACACAGGCTTGACCGTGTCAATTTGTACAACCGGTCTGGAAGAATCTTTATAGAAACTTGAAACTGAAGCCGCCAACACAGCTGCCAAATTGTCATATTAGAGGTACGGACATTTCGTTTTTACGAAATAAATGCGGATTTCGGGGAAAATCACTCATTGTTAGAAATAGATGCAAAATTGCGAAATTTCGTTATTTTTCCTTGAACAAGTTTATTTTTCTCAAAAAAAAAAAATAATTATGGAAGTTTCAATATCATTTTTTCCCCTTTAATTAGAATTGCTCAATGGCAACCCCACTCCACTTTGTCCAACATGATACGAACAAAATTCTCGTTAAAAAAAAATAATAGAATATTTGTAAAATATTCGCAAAATGTCAGGCGCAGAATCTATCGCCATTTCGTTCTTTGTTCATTCAATATCATAAATTATAAATTCAGTGCTCAGCGGGTACAAATGCAAACTCCAAACCCCATTCGTGTCTTATGAAACGTAAAAGTTTTGGCGGCTTCAAAGGACTATACTAGCGAACATAACTGTATAACACATCCTATAGGTTCACTCGGCATCGAGATGATGATCATCGCCAACCCCAACGCAGGTATCATCACCTCCCGCGATAAGAGGACTAAACTTTATAAGAAAGTTCCTGACAGCACCCACAATTTCGATTCCTCTCATCCTCCTTCGAGTCGTCGTCCGTTGTCGCTTGTTCATCTACATATAGATAGACATTGCAAGTGTAAAGTACAAAACTGGCTAGAACAAATCAGGATAAATGAAAGGAATTCAAATATGGGTGGTGGGACGCCTGCCTGTTTGGTAAAAGTATCGTCACATCGTGAACCTGACTTGGTACGAGTAGGTGTATAATACAACTCGACAACGAAACGGTAATATCCTCGTGTTTGGTGGAAGGAAGAAGGAAGTGGATAATACATCCGTCCTTGTTGCTTCACGATGTCAAGCCTCACACCAATATCATCGCTGCCTATATTTCAATGACACAAACGTATACAAAAATATCCACACATCCCAATGCATATGCAATATAGGATGACACACCCTTAAAGTCCTTCCTGGCTTTGTGTGTGCTTTTCGTTTTGTTGTACGATTTTTTCGTCGTCGCCTGTACAGGGTGCTGAAATCCTAGGCAACAAGGGATGCCCGCCTGATGTTATGTTGTATAGGAAGGAACATTGGCCACACCCCCTTGAATATGATTCGACCGGGGAAAAGTCCTGACTGAGAAAGATGTAAGGGTTGCTCCCTGGGCTTCAACTATATTCTTACAAACACGGTCAGGTTATCCTGTGTGATGTGTTGTGCACCCGCAGCAACAAAAACGGAATAAGGGTGGGTTGGCGTTGTGTGTGCAATTCTCGGGGCACGTCCTTTTTCAACTCGGGGTGCTGTAGATTGTTGTTGAACGGAACTCGTTCAATTGTTGTGTTGTCGCGCTACAAGACGGTCACAACATTATACGTTTCGGAAAATATCCTTGCCCGTTAGAAGTGCTAAAGTTAGACGAAAACATTCAGGCACGTATTGTCACGTCACATATTCAGTTGGGTCGCTCGTTGTGCTATATGCTACGTATCTGCGTATATCTGTTATAGTCACTCGACGTTTTGAGTGAGAGTGAACCGGAAGTAGAGGTGTCCGGTAACGGTAACCGGTTCCGATCGTCGTTCTTTCCCGTTCCTGTTCCTGTTCCGTTGTCGGGTCGTTTCAATATTGGTACGCTGTTTTGAAAGTAGTGTTGTTCAGTGTTTTATTAATTGTGGATCACCCTGTTCGCATTCTCGACGCTCGATGGTCAAATGAAATTAACTTTGTCATTCAGTTACCTGTAGACACACATCTTGGATGATATTTGTAACAATTGGTCTGTGTTCTCACTTCAGTATGTGAATAATACATTAAACAAAAAGTGCAATAAAACTAAAAAGAGAAAAAAAGTGAATTCAACCCTAAACAATCTCTAAATTGGTAGTGCAACTTACCAGTGAAATTATTTTAAGTTTACCATAAATCTCAAAAGATAATAAATGTTCACCCTCATGAGGACACCTATTTGAAGCTAAAAACTAACTTATAACAAAACATTGAACAATTGTTTTAGTGTGTGCTAAACGTAACATGATGCTCGACATAAAAGCCTCAACCGATTATTTGTCCTGTTCAGCAGGAACATTTAGTAATTTCTCAATGTTGTTTGCGGGTATGAACGTATTATTGACTAAATAGTTTTTAAATCTATTTTATGCATAGTTTTGTTAACAATTATTTATTTCATTACCCTAGAAAATGTTTTGCCACCAGAAATGAGAGTTAAATGTGAGTTGAGTCCAAATTCATAAAAAATCATCTTTAATATCCAATCTTATAAAATTAATAATTCTTTTAAATTATTTAATAACATTATATTTATCAATATTATTAGTACTCAGTACTCGGCTGATTATTATTGATAAGATATTTTCGAAAATTCGTCGGCTGCTAAAATAAGTTCTAACTGAGAGTTTTACCCTAATCTTGTTTTTTTAATTGATTTCTACAGGCCCAACGTATCCGGAGATATGGCATATCAAAAATTGTACATTTTAGCCAAATACGATCAATAGAGAGTTTTAGCATATCGTTCAAAATATTACGATAGGACGAATAGGCTTTGACATTTTCTATGAAAAATTCGCTTGCCTGTCGTACGCAAAACAGCATACCACATTTTTTATGTCCCAAGTAGGCATAGGTGTATTTCCGTGAATTTGGCTGACTATAAACAGCTGGAATTGTGGCTTCATGATATTTTATTTGTCGGCTATGCCTACTTCGAACATACAAACTTGTGGTATACTGTTTTGCGTACGGCAGTGAAGCGAATTTTTCATAGAAAATGCCTATTCGTCCTATCGTAATATTTTGAACGATATGCTAAAACTCTCTAATATCTCAACTAGGCATACGCTTAAATGAACCCTAGTCGTGAATTAACACTAGTTTTCTGTTTTAAAAACATTCAAACTGCCAAAAATAAAACAGCTAGAATAAAATGATCTAAGAAAAAGATTTATCGCACCCCCAACATTGACCGAAGTTGAAAAAAAAATATATTCAAAACATCGCTTTAGGTTAAAATCAGAAAAATTTGTATTTTAAGTTTGTGGAAACTATGTAAATCGCCTATTCGCGTTTAATACGCGGTTAATGGAAAACACACGATGAATCACTTCCCAGTGCGTTTATGTGATAGTTTTCCGAATATAGTTTTTTATTGCTTAACAGCAGTATATTTGAAGGGTTGTATTGGAACCTGTTAACCCTACAGAACTGGCTAACCTTTATCTTCTGGAAAATTTTTATGTTTTCGAAAATATCTTCATCATTGATAAAATCTAAACCCGAAATTTTCAATGTAAAGTGTTTTGTCAGGTGGGCAGGGGTAGGTTGGTTGGAGCTGGTCCATGCATATTATTTTGTAAAGAGATCCCACAGTTACAAATTGACCGAAATTTTAAATTTTTCGCGACATTCTATCAAAATATATAGCTGGATATAGTTTGATAAGGGAGGTGGAGGAACCTTTAGTCAGACCTATTCCTATTTGCATTAACAAAAAATTAGGCAATGATAAAAATTCAGGGCGCTAAAGCGATATTTTCTCTAGAGTTATATTCTAGATCAGTGATTCCCAAACTGTGGGGCGCGCCCCCCTAGGGAGGCGTGACGGCTTGGGAAGGGGGGCGTGAGTACGACTTATATATTGCTGTAACAATAAATTTATTTTCATACTAGCTAAGAGCCTCTGGCCAAAAATCGCTGAAAATATTTTAGGTCGAAATCGCTTTACATTGACGTCTAGGCTCGTAATGAAAAAAAATTCTTTTGATTTATTAGAACCCCTTCGGACTCTTATAGCTCCAGTAATAGCACTGCTTTACTTATCTCATCATTAAGCCAAAAATATTTTTTTTTGTGTTATTATCAGGGGCGGCGCATAAGGACCCGCAGGGCCCGCCTGGCGGGGGGCCCACAAGATTTAGGGGCCCAAAAGCCAAATGAAAAATTTCTTAAACCATAAAAACAGCACGACTGCGAAAACCAATACTCCGACGTAGACAAGCAGATATATTCATTTTTCGAAGTCTAAACAAATGCTAATTTTATTTCTTCTCTTTCACCAGGCCCCTTAGATAAGCCTCTACGATCAAAAAATTTAATATTGTCCTAATATTTTCGAAATTTCATCACACAATCCGGATTTTCAAATTTTCATTAAAAATGGCTGAAAACAGTTTTTCTCTATAATTTTATAATCTTTTATAGTGCAAGGAAACCTTGGCCATCTTTGATAATTCACATAAAAAAAGCTTGAAATCAAGGTGAAAACACATCATTTTGTGTTGTTGTTTTTTTGTGAAAAGATAAGTTAAACTTTATAAACACCCTACAAGCCTCCATTACCGAATGAATTTGCTCCTGCTATGGCTGTGCTATTTGCTGTAACTGTACCCGCGATTTGTCATGCAACCCACAATTCTCCTTGAAAGAACAACATGGCCAAAATTATCATTCAGGTCTTATGCAAATAAAATCCAAATCCTCTTTGGCATGAACTGTCTAAACACAAACAAAATAATTCGCGAGTGGTACTAAACTTAGTTGAAACTAGTTAGTCCGGCCTGTATATGTCGTTGGAAACTAAAATATTTTATCTTACTTGCGGTATATACACGGTTATTTGGGCTGTGGTACCGAGGCCACATATGGTTTGAGTGGAGTCTTGCCCATTGAATGTAATAAAACGTAAAGAGCGAACGTTCTTAAAATTAAATGATTTAATTGCTTAATTTTAGTAGAAACACTGTAACGTCAAAGTCATATTTAATAATAGTTGATTTAAGCATATTTTCGATGCTTTTTTCTAAGTGTAGGGGGGCCCACTCGAGAAGTTGGCGGGAGGGCCCCGAGTGAAGTTGTTCCGCCACTGGTTATTATGACTTTTTTTTTGTCAAAAAACGATTATAAGTAAACATTTTCCACTTTTTGGCTGTACAAATCCCCATCATAAATAAAACTGCTTGTTACTGCCAAACTTCCGAAGAAACTCACGTTGAGTGCTTTACAAAAATGTCCAAAATGTTCCAAAACTTGGACTCTCACTGTGACCCATGGATGTTTGTGTTGTCCATAAAAATGCTCCTACGGCAGCCGGTTCTTCGATATAAATCGCTCCGGAGCTACCCGTTGTTAAAAAAAAGGCCAAATCTACCAAAACCCCCTTCGATTCAAGAGAGAAAAAGAAAATCTCTTGAATCGATACAACAACAACCAAGTCCAATATAAAAAACAAGTCTAGACTTCTGTCCAAAATTAGTGTGTGATTGCTCAAATGTTTGCAAATCATGTCTCGGTATTTTACAGCTTTGAGAAACTATAAGGAAGTTTTAAATAAAATAAAGCAATTAACCGAAGAACGCAAATATATAATTAAAGTCCCCACGAAGTGAACAATGGCGGAAATAAAAATTTTATTATGCCTATTTGCGGTTTTTGGCCAAAATTTTCTCTGGTGGCGCCAGCCTCAGCAGACTTCGCAAAGGGGGGCGCGGACTGAAAAAGATTGGGAACCACTGTTCTAGATAGTATTAAGTAATGGGTTATCCATTTTTACTTTGGGAAAGTAAAATGAAAAATGAAACCACACACAACCGAGTTAGATTTGGATGATTTTTTTTCATTTTAATGTCTGGATGTCATTATATGTGAAACACAACATAATTCAAATGCCCTCCCAGGGACCTTTTGCAGAGGTAATTTAATTTTTGCAGGATTGTTGGGACTTGGGATTATGATTATGCGGAAAAAGTCCCAACTGATAGAAATATGGAAAAAGGGGGAAAGGGACGTATTTTTTTTGCGATTATTTCGAAAATGGTAAAAGTCTTAGAACAGAAAAGTGTAACCAACATTTAGCATTCTGCTACAACTTTTGAGGAGAGTTATGGACATGTCGGAGGGATAACGGGGGCCTTTGATTGAAGCTACTCAATTTTCGACAAAAATTATCTTCAACGTGGATGCTCACAAAAAATTTCATGGCTTAACTTGCACTTTTTCGAGAGTTGTGCGTTTTAAAACGGCCCAAACTGAAAAAAAAACCCTAATTTATGTTTTAGTCTAGCGCCTAATTTTCCGAGAACAGATTTAAGGTAATATTATATCAATGCAAAGGAAATTGTAGTTTTTTTCTCCGACTACATATCTGCATGTTTTATCCTTTTTGAAATCATCGCAAAAAAAATTTAAAATATCAAATTTGGTAGATTTGGTGTTGACTTTATATGTAGGGGTACCCTTAGCTTTAATCCAATAGAAGTGGATGGGGAGTAGAATGGGGCTTAGACTAGGCACTCAACCAATTTTATCTGCCTGACATAGTTTGGAGAGAAGTTATAGGCATGCCATTTTGAAAAATGTTAAGAAGAGTGCGGGGAGCGCCTTGGGGCGGAGCACTCAGAACTTTCGCATAAATGGAATAAATGTGTGTGGTATATAATTTCCTAAGGAAGGACATTTAGTTAATTTCGTCTTTAGGACATTTTTCGGTCACACTCACTTCCAGATATTTACAAAAAAAAAATTTCATTCACCCCTTTACTGCCTTCTCCCTCCTAAGCTTGATGAACTAATTAGTGTCACTCTTTACCAACGACTAACGATCAACTATACTAAGATATAAGTGCCTCCGTAGCCCATCTTTATGAATGTGCACATTCAAGTTGTGAGAAAATGCGAAACAGAGACTCACCTATAACCCTTCACAATGACCTCGTAAGTCTGAAAGAGGAGAACAACTGAACCGTTTCGTAAAGTGTTCATTTTTCTCTCCATTTTGCTGATATTTCGGGATGTTGGCAGCACTAAATTTAGCAAATGTCACGTCATTCCGTGTGGCTCTTCACTGTAAAAAGCAAAGGCCCAGAAGAATTTTATTTTGAGCCCTGTCCGTTAAGGATCGGATTATACAAAAAAAAAATCATAAAACATTGATTGATAGTCTCTTGGTGGTATTTCTTTATCAGACCCTGCTAACATCAACTTGGCCAGGTTGCCATGGCGATTAAGATCCGGGTGTCATGTCCAAGAAATCCACGTCCTACTGCCAGGCTAAGGCGGCTATTTTCTTTTATTCCCCACTCCGTACAGCCCGAGATAAGGACCAGAAATGCCCTGCTGAATTAAAGTACACCGCTGTCTGTAATCTCACATATACGGAAGATCAGCATGCTTGTCATTTTCGAAAGAATATTCATTTATGATCACTGATGTAATCAGAACTACTACTAAGCCTGACTACTACAAACCACTAAAACTAAAATCCAAATGTGCCGGACAGCACATTTTGAGCGGCTTTTTACCAATTTCTAATAACAGGGGATTATGCAAAAAAAAATCGTTCATAAATTTTTCTGTGCTCGTTTAGGAGCAGGAAACATTTTCCTATTAATTGACGCATACTCAAATTTATCCTTAGATTAGATTATGTTTCACTTCCAAAATGCCATTATGAGATTCTACGCACCAGGAGTCCTAGCGTCTTCCGATTCTTCTAGTACTTAACTTTTTCGAAAAAAATCAATTTGGCTCTTTAAAGTAAATGGCAATTCAGACTATTGACAAGATTTACTAAATCCTAGATTCAGTTTGCAGTTGCACCATATTGTACTGCACTTGGAATAATGTTCGCACATTTTACGATGCATTTTGAATTTAATGACATTCGATTCGATCTAGTTGGCGGGTTTCGACTCGATTAATTTAGTGGTTTTAGTAAATCGAGTCGAGTCGAAACCCGCCTACTAGATTGAATCGTATGTCATTAAATTCAAAATACATCGTAACTTGCATTATTCAAATTGCAGTGCCTACAATATGGTACAACTGTTAACTAAATCTAGGATTTAGTAAATCTTGTCGATAGTCTGAATCGCCCCTAAGACTAATGTGTAATTTCCTAATTTTGGCTCTTCTGGCTAATAAGTTTGCCGACCACTATGTCCTGTACCCTGTAATAAGATGGTATAGGGTATATTGTATTTGTCACACCGAAATTTTGTTCAGATACTTATGTTGGTAAAACCTTGGATAGTGTTGAAAATGGGCCGAATCGGTCCAATGGTTCCTCTACCTCCCATACAAAAGTCTCCTCCTAAATACCGTAATTCAGCCATAAGTTTCGAAAGAATATCGCTAGCGACTTGAAATTTTGGCCAATGCTGAGTTGAAAATTGAATTTGCATATTTCCGCTTTTTGTGTTCTTCATAGGTCTGTACATGGGTATAGGCCAAAGCCACCTTAATTAGAAAGCAGGGAAGCAGCTATACATGCACACAAATCAAGCCTATGAACATGTCGTATATACGTTGGACGCAGTGGCGTAGATAAGGAGGGGGGGACAATCCCCCTTTTGGTCAAATTTTTTTTATTATTACTTTAGGTACGTGTAGCAAAAGCAAAAGTAACCTTTTTTGCTGGAATTATTGAACTTGTTTTATAAAAACGTGAAACCATTTTCAGAACTCCAATAGAAAATTTAGCACTTCCTCAAATTTCAATTGTATAATAGAAGCGTATTGATAGAATAGAAACACTACAGCACACACCTTTACGTTAATCTACTTTTTTACATTGGATCTGGAGTTTCGCACAGACAAGTCCTACTGAAGTAATCTAGAAGTGCTGCTAGAAAAATTAAATGTGAATGATTGAAAATTTGTTGCCGGAAAATTTAATGTTCGGTTCAAAAATTTGTGAAAATAATGTGAAACAGAAACAGAAGCGCAGGAGATTGGAAAGCTAATGTGAATGAAGAGAAAACGCTGCAAAGCTGCTTCCAATTTCTGAGTATTTGAGTTTATACACATTTTTTTTTTTCTTTTCTTTTTTTAAGTTAAAATTTGACGAAAGGTTTTATCGTAAATAGCAGAGCAAAGCGAGTCTTGACTATCTCTAGTTTTTCGCAATTTTATTGAATTTAGTACGAAATCTCAAAGCTATAACAAGGATTATTTTTTTTAACTAAATCTTCTTTAAAAACATTGTAGAAATTTCCAAAATTGAAAGATATATACAAACAGAGTTCCGTAGTACCCTAGCATTCCGTGAAGATCTCTCTGGGATTTCGCAAAGAACAATTTAGGAAGAGCTTTTGACAACAAAAAGCAAACAATCCATACGAAAAAAGTGTTTGTAGGTTTTAACACTTTCCCGGACACAACGCCAAAATTTGACACGATTTGTATGGTCAAATGCTCAAAATTGGACGTCTATAGACGTTGTGTCCGGGAACGGGTTAAAATTCCGAAGCTTACTCTGAATCAGAAATCAACTTAACTGTAAAATATGTGACCAGCATCAGAGACTCCACCGATTTTCTTTTGCAACTTTCTACTTTATGAAATCGAAAAGGAAGTATAGTGTGGGCCTGAATATAAAGCAAGTCCACAGTATTTGTGATGCGGTTTTTGGGATTTAAAATAAAGCGCAAATAACTTAGAGGATTAAATTTGTGTTTATCAAAACTTTTCTACGATTTTTTTAAACGAATGTTTTACAGTCCAAGTGTTAAGTTCTACTCAGATTTTTGGTATCCCTTTCAAACAATTGGCTGATAGCTAGAGCCTCAAAATCTATAGCAAATATATATAGTTGCTACGCTGTCCTGCAAGTTTGAACATTTTATAAATAGCTACTCACGAATTGCTAAGTTATCGGAAAATTTCGATTTAAAAACACAAGAGCTGTACTTTATCCACATATACTTGGCATTCCCAAGGAGCTCTTGTCTTCACAATTTCCATAACTATATAATTTATTTTAATTCCTGTTTTGCGGTATTCCGGCCAGAAAGCGCGATGCTAGGTGTTCCGTCATTCCTAAAAATTTGGGAACCACTGATCTAACCCAATATAAAGCTCTGATACTCTCTCTCCAATCACAGTAGCGAAAATGTGTACGAAAATTGGAATACTGTGGATTCAATCACCGTAGTAAACAGCCAAAATTATCGATGCAATATTTTCAGGACTCAGTTTTTTTCATATGGCAAAATTGCTAAAAAAAAACTGCTAATTTGAAGTGTAATAAATTCATCATCATCAATGTGGCACGATAGCCCGACGTCGGGCTTTGGCCGCCTACAGAAATTTTTATTCTAAAATTCAACATTTGATCACCGCAAATCTTGCAAAAAAGATCCCCCTCCTCTCCGAAAAGCTATCTACGTCACTGGTTGGAAACCATCTGTCAATGGCTACGAACCAAAGTACCTGTTGTTGTTACTATTCCTATTGTTGTAATACGTGGTACTTAAGGTTCGTAGCTTCAATTTAATTAGCTAATAATTCAGCTTGTATATCTAGATGGCGTTGGAATAGGGCGTATAATCATCGTGCTATTTGCACGATTAGAACTCTTTTTTTGTTGGTCTTTGTTTTGACGATGACCATTTTCGGGTCTAATTTGTTAAATTTACAGATAATTTTTCTGTTATACTTATTTTTCTTATCATTCTTTGCTTACATTGTCTTGCGTCTTTTTTATATCGAGATATGTGATGTTAAGCAATTTTATATTAGTATCCATAGATCCCTCTTCGATGAAAAATATGTAAAAACAACACTCACTTCTTCGGAGTCACCTTTAAACTTAAAGGTGGCAGAAACAATTGACATTCTAGATATTTCTAACGAAATTCCTGTTAATCGTTTGATCCGTTCACGAGATATTTAGTAAACATACAGACGTGCAAAAACAATTTTTAATAAAAGGTTGTAAAAATCGGCTAACCTATTAAAACTCGTCATATGAGTTACCTATCAATTCTTTTCAGCATCTTCTTTTTATGTTTTCCGAAAATGCGCGAAAATACTGATTCCGACATTAACTCAATCATTGATTCTATACAATATATTTTAACATTTATATATTTTCTTAATAAATTAAATTTTCTTTTTGTTGCAGATACTTCATATAAAACTTCATGGGGATCACACGGTGCATCACAATCGCAAGGTAAATAAGTAAAATATTAAATGGTGTGTGTGCGTGTTTTTCAAGGATATCCCAACAGTCAAATTCTGATGAAATATTAAAGAATCATTCAAGGAGCTCTATGTCCCTCTCTCTCTCATTCTCTATACCTTAACGCGTCCCTTGTGGGACATGGTGTGTTAATTCATTTAATTAACGTTTACCGAATTTTTTGTGATCGAATTTGGAATGGCCCCACGTACGATTTTTAACCGTAGAATATATTGCCAGAGCCTGCATTCACAGCAGTCCACAAATGAGCAAGAACAACGAAAATCTTCTGTTTAAGCAACATGTTTCAACAGTTTTTATTTGAAGGAAAAATTGAAATTTGAATAAATATACTATGGTAAACTTGTAAAGATCATCTACATGTCCTATTTAACTATTCATCAATAAGTTAAATAGAAGCGACGAAAAAACGCCACCTCGAGAAGTGAGCCTACATGCCTGTTTCGTATAACAGTCATTGATCCTAGACTAAAAGAATTTACCCTAAATCTGAGGATCACGTCAGCTAGCTCACAGCTTTGTCATTTCTAGCCAAGTTAAGACGTTGGCGTATCCATGGCGAATTTAATCGATTGAAATGAAATGGTAGAGTCCCTCCAAAGATAAATGCATCCTGTGGGGGAAACGACTGATCCGTTATCTGGACAGAAGGGTTTTTGACTTATTGACCGATCTTTCGGCCAGCAGATCCACAACATTTTGAACATATTTTCATTGATCAGTCTCTTTTCCTTCAGTATTTAAACATTCTACGAACTGGACCAAAATGGCTCAATTTTACACAAGAACCTTCATGATAAGCACTCCTTTTACAAGTTGAACCTTTATATCTCTTCAATATTTTCATGACCAAAACCCAGAAAAGCTGATATTCAAACAAATCCCCACTCGATAAGGTTGTGATACACTTTCTTTATAATTTATTGTTTCTGATGATTGTTTTATTGCAAAAATCCGTGAAATTTGGCATTCTATACCTATATTTGGCTACATTTTTCGTTCAAAACCTCGAAATAGTGCGCTAGGCCGCTAGGTGTGCTGCTTGGTGGATGCAATTAACTCACTTGAATGTGACCACCAAAACATTTAATCTTTACCCTTTATTAAGCATCAAATGTGCCCTAATAATTTAGATAGCCTTCACATTCTCATTTCTATTCAAAACATTTCATTTCATTTACTTTGATAGCCCCCGCTTATCACGAAATAAAGGATAAGGCTGTTTTCTGAAAAGAAAGAATGTCTTCTTAACCTACTTCAGCAGGGATAATTTTAAAATGCACGCAGATTACAAATGTGGAAAAAAATTTTTTTCTTTGTTTTCTATTTTATTTGGGGGTGTCCATATTAATAGAGAGTTTTAGTATATCGTTTGAAATAAAACGACATAATTTGACATTCCATATAAAAATTCGCTTGCTTACCGTATACGAAACAATATATCTTAATTTTGCATGTTCTAAGTAGGTGTAAAATCACGACAAATTATTTCGCCAATTTCGACTGTTTCCAGAGCATCAAATATACGGAAATACACCCATGCCTACTTGGGACATGCAAAAATATAAGATACATTAGAGAGTTTTAGTATATCGTATGGAATAAAACGACACAAATTGACATTCCATATAAAAATTCGCTTGCTTACCGTATACGAAACAAAATATCTTAATTTTGCATGTCCCAAGTAGGCATGGGTGTATTTCCGTATATTTGATGCTCTGGAAATAGTCGAAATTGGCGAAATAATTTGTCGTTTTTTAAACCTTCGCCTACATAGGACATGCAAAATTGAGATATTTTGTTTCGTATACGGTAAGCAAGCGAATTTTTATATGGAATGTCAAATTATGTCGTTTTATTTCAAACGATAAGCTAAAACTCTCTAATATATTGGAGATCACATTTTTATGTATCGAACTCGAACGAGATATACAGAAAGAAAAAAAGTGAAAAATTGGAAGTTTTTGGTGATTTTGATACGAAAATGAAAAACAAAGCAAATGAAAAATTCTCCACCAAATTTTTCAATCTAAACCTAACGTCTAGACTATATGACATTTGACTAAAAAATATGCTTGGAGCTACGGAGCTGCATGGAAAAGCCCATAATGACGAGTACAGCAATAATCTTTATGATCAAACAATTACCGTACGTCAAATGGGGATAGTGTCGAAAAAATGTTGAATTGAACAATTTTGAATACATACTTGGATCTGAGTTTCTAAATATGTGATGTGACTGTTCGTTTATTTTGGCATTATACATTTATCAAAATCGAAATTTCCTATTTAAAATGAAAATACCGCCTTTTAACATACATATTTGAAAATAACGCCTTTTATACTTTTCAGCCCTTGGTTGCTAATACTTCCCGTAAGTCCAGCCCTGTCATGTCTACTTTATGCAGATTTAGCGATTCGATTTACTAACTCAAATACGAAATATAAAATCGGATGCTTATGTTGAGCTTAATCGATCTCTCCTGATAGTAATTTTGTTCTAGACCAACTCTAGTCTTTGTAGACTTCAAATTTCTCTCAGCAAAATTTTGTGTAAACTATCGTCTAATAAATAAATGACTTGTTTTCAAAAACACTTCAATGCTATCAAAACAGTGTCTCTTCAATCAATTGATGAAACTTTCAGTCAAGTGATTTCCAACACAAAAGGGTTTTTATGTTCCTCTATGATGACAATGCGATCGAATATGAACAACCCCTCACATACGGTATTTCATCCCTTGCGGCATTCACTTTAAAATGTCAAAAGTTAGCACTACAAATTATACCCCGTGGCGCGTTAAGATCATCTTTGTCCTTTATGATGTTGCTGATGCGAAACTTGGGAAAACTCGGATGATGAAATTACAACAACAAATACAACACCAACGAGTGTGAAACGTTGCCATTCGCATATTACTAACGGCTAAATACCGAAATTCAAAATTTCCTCATTTTCCACAGCGACAAGAACGTCACAAAAATCTGTTTTTGCTCAAAATCAACGTTAACTTATCCCGCGCGTTCATAGGGAAGTTTTGTATGCTCTGTAGCACACATTTCTGGAATCACGAAGCTATCTATATGATGGTAAAGCTAAGAGTTTTGCCAAAAACCCGGGAGCTCTGTGTTAGAATTTACGAAGGTTTCTCACTTGCAGCTCCCTTTATGAAGCGGTGGCGGTGAAGCGGATAAAAAGCCTCGCAGCTGTTTTCGCACAAAGCAAAGCACACCCATTGCGCGAGAGGGTTATGCACGAGTGTATAGTCGGGACTGTGATTGTGCCCGGGAGCACACTTTTCACAAATTTCACAATGATACGATGCGAATGCTCTTTTCGGGAGATGCTTTTGATGGTGGCGTAATGAAATTTCATGGCATCATCGGCAGTGTCTGTATAGCCGAATAGAGTGAGTGTTTCAAGAGTTTTCGTTCAAAATATACAAGCAGATGGGGAGTCATAAATGGCTATTACGGGGCGCTCTTTTGCGGTTTACGTATACTCACTCCAATTCAATTCTTCTCTCTCACTCTCCCTCTCTCTCTCTTCATCTGTTTTCAACTGTTACCACAACACCCTACGGTCATGGGCTCATCTTTGTTTAACGTCGCGCAGACACATCGGTGAAATAGTAGTGAAATCCGATGATGATGATGATGCTACCACCGTGACGAGCTCTCGAGTGAGGGATAAATAACAATTTCCAACCGATTAACTATTCATTTAGTATGAAAAAAGAGAAAAGACCGAAAAAAGGACTCTATTTCGCCCAGCCAATTACGTTAAAAACACTTGTTTAGGAGGATTGAATCAGTTGGGGGTACATATACAGGTCGGGTGCGGTGACAAAGCTTTGATGAACAAGGATTTGATAAGATGATGTTTTTTTTTGCGCAAAAGAAGAAAAGTTACGATAAAATTGGTAGAATATAAATACACTCGTATTCCTGATGGGTAAACCTTTTCGATTGTTCAAAGAAGATGTTTCACTCAATAGTAACATTGTATATTAGTGTCAAACAAACATGTCCTGAAGGATAGAAAAGTGAACATCAAAAAGATATTGTCAGTAAAGCACCCTTTCTTCTCTACTCGTTTGTGAATACGGTTGACGTTCATGTACCAGAATGATTGAAATGTGTGAATCCTTTCGGTGATTTTTTCTGATTGTTTGGTTCATGTTTGTGGCAACAACTGAAGCGTATTCAGAGATTAGATTAGGACATTTACTTTGTCTGGTGTTGAATGTTGAAAGAAATTGTCACAATTATTGAAATACCACGGAAATTGTTGCTTTACTCTTGCGATAATAGGGTTAGACTTTAGGGTGGGGTAAGGTAGGGGTAACTTGTAAACAACGTTCGACTTCGGTTGCGTATAGATGATTAACTAGTGAATTTAGAAGTAAGTAGTATCCATAGAACTTGAAATGCGCATACACTAAGAAAATTAAGTCAAAAGTTGGCTTCGATATATGGGAAAATTTTTTACATACTTTTTACCAAAAAAATTTATTCCTCACGTCAATTATTCAAAATTGTCAATAATTGTCCGATTTGAGAAATCGAATCGTCAATCTTTCAAATTTGACAATTCGAAGCGTCAATCATTGAAAATTCGACGAACAGTCTAATTTCACGTATTGGATAGTTAGACTTATGCGAAATACAATTTTACCCAGCTGTTGGAACACTTTTAATAGGACTAAGGCCCGTATCTATGAACATTCCTTAACTCAAGGAGACTTTTTTAACTATGAAAAAGTATGGAAAATGACATTTAATTTATTGAATTTCGGCATCCTTGACCCAAGGTCTCCTTGACCTGTGGACTTTCGCATAGCGGCGGTGACATCAGGAACAAAGCACAACCCTGGTCAAAGGAGACAAAAAGTCTCCTTGAGGTAAGGAATGTTCATAAATACAGGCCTAAGCGTATAATATACCTACAATCTTTATGGGGAAAATCCCCTAAACTTAGGGTTTTTTCAACCTTCAAAGGGGAATTTAGGGGGATAAAATGCTTAGAGGAGATTTCGGGGAGAACATAAAAACCTTAGCTAATTTAGGGGTTTGTTTTCTAAAAAAAAAATCAGGGAATCCCCTCAAAATGAGTGTCTGTGACAGTTGATCGTTTACTTCCCTATACCTCCAGAGTTCAAAATATCTTCGGACCGGGATGCGTAAGGTTTGAAACTTGATTTTCATAACTTAACTTTTAAAGTCGTTTTCAGAATATGCCCTAATCTCTTTACTTCAATTCAGTACCAATAGTTGTCTCCAAAATTATAATGATGGAAAAGAGAAACATTATTCGGCATGCAATTTTTCAAAAAACGTTTTGTAGAATGGGATTTTGTTTTTTTACGGCGTTTTAAAAAACCATGAGGTTCCTGTGGTGCACCCTGTAGAAACTACAGAAAATATTGGCGCTCCGAAAACTTCTAATGGAGGATTTGTTAATAGTTTTTAAAAGGAATTACGAAGGAACTAAAAACAGTTCTCGGGATTTAGTTGAAAAAAAAAAAGGCAATTTTCTGAGTTCTCCGCTAATGTCCTCATTTCCTTACCTTGGGGTCACACGATGCTAAAAAGTTGGAATATCTGAATTATACCAAATTTGTTGTAGTTGATTTTCCTTTATTTATTTATTAACCAAACAAGGTAGATTACAATTGTACAGAAGAAAGAAAACAATTATACAGAACATTTAATTTCACAAATACTTAATTAGATAGGAAGGAAGGTGAAGAAGGAAATACAAATGAGAAGATTAGGATGTTGTAAGGGACTTCATAACATTTCGTTTGAAAACCAACTTAGAAATATCGGGAGAGTAGTGGATGCTAAAGGAATTAAAAGTTCTACAGCACCTATTTACAGGCTCGTTGTAGCCATATACGGTTGAATGCTGATATTCTTTTAAAAGAGGTGTATGTCTAGTTCGTCTAATTTGATCATTAAACGTGATTTTGTTAGATATACGATCGATACTAGCTGCCCCGCTAACAAAGTCAAAAGTAAAACATGTAGAAAGCAAGGTTCTTCTGGAGGTAAGCGTCGTCAAGTTCAGCAGAGAAAGTCTATATTTGTAGGATGGGAGACAAAGAAAAACAGTGGGGTCATATAAATCTCTCAGTGCGAATAGAAGAAATTGTTTTTGAACAGATTCAAATCTATCACAGTGCGACTCGTAAAATGGATTCCAGACTATACAGGCGTATTCAAGTATAGGGCGTACAAGTGTGGTATATAAGGATTTGGTAACCCAAATATTTCTAAAGTCTTTTGCACGTCTTTTTATGAAAACAATTTGTTTATTGGCTGTAGATAGTACCATATCGTAATGCAGATTGAAGCGCAATTTATTGTCAAGTATAACACCGAGGTCCTTGATATGGTCCACTTTCTTGAGTTCGGTGTCATTAAGTAGGTAGGAACTAGATAAGACTGTGCTCTTACGCGAAAAACTCATTACCTGACACTTGCTAACGTTCAAGTGCAGATTATTTTGATTGCACCAATTTTCGAGGAACTCGAGCTTTCGCTGAAGAAAATCAATGTCAGAGTTTACTTTAATAGTGTGGTACAACTTCAAATCGTCGGCGTACAGAAGATGAGGAATATCCCACAAGAGTTGTGACAAATCCGAAATGAATATGTTGAATAGGAGAGGGCCTAAGTGGCTGCCTTGTGGCACCCCGGAAGGGACACATACACTTTTTAATATACAACCCTGAAATTTAACAAATTGAGTCCGATTAAGGAGGTATGATTGAAGCCATCTGAGAAGCGAACCTCTTATTCCGAAATTATGTAATTTTGTAATTAAAATTTGGTGATCGACCCTATCAAAGGCCTTGCTGAAATCAGTATAAATAGCATCAATTTGATTGCCTTTTTCCATTTCGCAGAGGATATCAGAAACTAGAATAATAAGATTGGTTGAAGTAGATCTGCCTTTTCGAAAACCGTGTTGTTGCTCATTGAGACGAGGTTCAAAGATAATGGTGAGCTTGTCACAAACCAATTTTTCGAAAAGTTTTGGGATAGCTGATAGAATTGCGATGCCTCGATAATTTTCAACCAATCTTTTATCGCCGCTTTTATGGATAGGGGTGAGATGTGAATATTTCCAGTACAAAGGAAAGACGCCAGTTTGGAGTGAATTGTTGAAGAGTATATGCAGTGGAGCGAGTAATTGATCTAAAAATTGCTTCAAAAAATAGGGTGCTATTAGGTCAGGTCCAGGTCCTTTGTTAACACTGAGCTGTTGAATCGCTATAGCTATTTCTGCCTGTGTAATTATAATTTCATTTAAAATGGACGGTAGGCTGGTATCGGTTGAATAAGCTGTGGAGCTCTGCGTCTTCGAAGTGCTGAAACAATTCTGGAAATGGTCAGCGAAGAAGTCATAAATTTTTTGCGGGGAAGATGAAGTAAGAGTACCATTGGACATAGAAGTGGGAAAACCTGATGTCTTACGTTTTATATTGACAAAATCAAAAAACTTTTTGGGGTCGTTGATAATCTTTTCCCCCATTAAATTGACAAAAAGATCGTACGCTTCTCGGGATTTTATGCGGAATTCACTAGCTATCTCTTCATATTCTCTCTTTATGTCAGCGCTAATATCGGGGTCATTTTTAATCAACTTGTACAGTTTGTTTCGCTGATTTCTTAGTTGTCTCAAATTCCTATCTAGCCAGGGCTCAGTAAGAGCTTTACGCTTTTTGATTTTGGGTACATGTAAATTAATGGCGCCGAAGATTATACTGTAGAAAGCTGATACATTGTCATCAATATCTGAATTGTCAAAATGAGATTCTCAATCTATTGAACTTAGATAATTATTGACGCCTAAATAGTCAGCATTTAAAATGTCGTCCACTATTTCATTATTATATGATTGTTTGAAAGTAAAATGAGTTCCTAAGAATTCAACTGTAATAGCCGAATGATGACAAGTGTTACAAAATAAATTTTCGGTATCAGTAGTTGGGCTAGCTACTACTTCGTCATAACAGTTTGTAAAAATTAGATCTAACCAGTTTCCATTCTGGTTAGAAGTCGGGATGATTTGCTGTAGGTCATTGCTGTAAAATGAGTCGATTAAGTTAAAATCAGAATTGTCAAGGAGATTGAGTGGAAGTAGTTGATGGCCATTTTCATCAAATATAAACTTAATGTTAGGACGGTTGAAATCACCGAAGATAATAACTTGGTCTGACTCGTCTAAGGATGCAGAAAGAGAAGTTATTGTTTCACATAATTTATTTATTTATTTATTTATGATTTAACGGACATTTGTCCTTTTACATTATTGTACAATTATGCTGTCTTATTAAATTCGGTGAATATAATTCAATATAAAGTAATTTACTGCTAATAAAAAATAATAAAAATAACAATCATATAAAAAATAAAATAAAAAATAAAAATTTGCAAATACGAGTAATTCAAAAGTTCCTATAAAATATGGTGAACAAAAAAAAAAAAATATAATTAAAATCTACTCTAACACATTAAAAACTATTTGTTTGAATTCAAATTTATTTGTATTGAAAAAGTCGCAATAATTCGCAATTAAATTTCCGATTGATTTCATTCGTTCAATTGGGGAGTTACATAGGTAATTAGATCCAAGTGTAAGTTTATAGAATAGCTCGTGTTTCCTTGTATTTTTAGTTGGAATTTTAAATGAAATATCGCACAGGATGTTAGGAGCATCAATAGCTCCATTGATTAAGTTATGTAAAAAGATTGCATCGAAATAACTTCTACGGGTTTCGAGGGAACTTATATTTAATAGCTTCTGGATATATGAATAATTTATGTCAACAAAGGATATATGAAGCTTATATGCGATATATCTGAGAAATTTATGCTGTATTGTTTCAATAGTTTTACTGTGGCAATAGTAAAAAGGATTCCAAACTATAGATAAGTATTCTAATTTACTTCGTACTAACGAAAAATATAATGACTTAAGCGCGTGTATGTTACTAAATTCAGATGAGCTTCTTATTATGAATCCTAAATTACGTCGTGCTTGTTAATCGTCGTTAATCTATTATAAGTGGACTCGCCAGACCGGGGGGGTACGTAAAAAACTCCAATGAACAGGTAGTGTTTTTCTAATTGTATTTTGACGACAATGTGCTCGAAAGCTTTGCTGGAATTGGTTGCAACTATTTCACTTGAAAAGCGATTGTGAATAGCGATGAGGACCCCACCACCCCTAGAATTACCTGTATAATTGTAGTTCCGATCGCAAAGGTAAATAGTCCAGTTAGAGTCGAGAATTTCTTCATTTTTAAAGGAGTCATTTAACCAGGTTTCTGTGATTACGAGTATGTTAAAAAGGCAAGACTTGGCATCGAGAAAGAGTGTACTAATTTTACCTCTCCTGCCACTACAATTATGGTAAATGAATCTAGGAATAATTGAGGGCGTATTGTCGTTAGGAGTAAAATTTCTTGTGGTCTTCTCGTGTTTTTTGTAGGCGTGAAACATGTTTTGCGCTAACGAAAGAGCGATATGTTTCTAGGTCACGTTTTACTTGATCTTGACTCATACCTAGTTCTTCATGGTATCGATTGAATCAATGTTGACATGGTGATATTAAACGGCTAATTAAAACATCTATTTTATTTTTAATAAGCATTTCAAACAACTTCGGTATTGCCGATAGTGTGAACAGGGGTTATGTACGAAACTTTCCATTCATCAAGAAAAACGCCTGAAGACAACGACAAATTAAAAATAAACGCTAAAGGTTGATTGCCTACAGTCCTTCAAAAAAATATTTGGAATGCTATCAGGTCCGGCCTGAATACTAACATCAAGATCACGCGTAGCACCCAATAGTTCATCCTCAGAAATCTCAAGAGCACTCATAAAGTCCTCCTGAGCTATCCGAGGGACCAATGCACTCTGGCTTCCATTGATGTTAGCATTCATTTCTGATGAAACGGAGTCGGGCACTTCGTAAACTGAACTGAAAAATCTAGCAAATCCATCACAAACCGATTGAACATCGTTGTAAAAATTACCATTGAACTTTAAATTTTTGGGTATTCCTGTATTCTTGCGCTTGCTGTTTATAAAACTCCAAAATGTCTTACTATCATTCTTTATATTATTTTCAACTCTCGCAATATACTGTTTGTTAATTGTTAGTTAATAGTTCATAATCATCCATTAACGGCAGTCAGTTTGAATGGTAACGTGGCAACGTGTTCCAAAGTGCACATCGTTGATTCAGTTCCTACCATAAAATAAAATACATTCGCCCATAGTAAAAAAAAAGTACACTTATCCATCAAAAACCATATCTCGCCAATCATACATAAATACTACTATTCACAAGGTAACCACCACATTGGGCAATATCAAAATGCAATTATTTATAGACTGAGCAAATAAACAAGTGACCAGCCCTGGCATGAACACGTAGAAATGAAAATTTTATTACATTCATCCCCTGCGTCTGGGGAGTAATTTCAGTCAACCTATGGTCCCCGCAGTTGCAAAAAAAAAGTTCAACTGCGCGGTTCATTACTATACAATCAGCTCTAAAACCAATAAAACGTTTATTTATATTAGCTGGGTCGCCACAACATGAAATGTTCAACGTAAAGGTCATTTCTACAACAATTGAGGGAAAAAAGGCATGAAAAAAGTTATTGGTGTTATGTATAGGCTCCTAATAAATTTGGCCTGAAATTCAAAAATTTTAATTATTTTGTGTTGTTTTCATTTGCAGGATACAGCTCAAATGCCCTGAGTTCAGTCGGAGTGGGAAAGTCATCGCTAGATCCACATTCACATCTACGTCAACCAGGTAATGCATTACAACAATTTCTGTTTCTTATAAATTTTTCATTGGCCTATGAAAACTTAATTTTTCGATTTTATACAGTTCAATTTTCACAAAATAACATTTATTGATTCCTAAGCTATACAGTCAGACTATTGTATCAGCATTAGCACTGCTCCTGGACCTAGGGTGTCAATTTACGAACAAACATTTGCTAAACGTCAACACTGACCCTTCAAGACAGTAGCCTATTCAACTGTATATGGGCAATAAGCAATCAGCTGCAAAAGATCAATAAGAAACGCAAATATTTGAAATGTCCTGGCCAGAGACTCATCCAATGCCTTCGATTTTTGCAGGACTCCAAATTTATTCTCGAATGCAAGCGAATTTACGTATAAAACTGAAACCATTTCGCAAAAAAAAAACAACACATGGACGAATTCTTTCAAGCGTTAAAGCACTAGTCCAAATTCGCCAATATTTACAAAAAAAAAGTGAAATTGTACACATACGTACGTGCATTCAGCAGCCCTTCATGCACGAATTCACGCAGAACTAAATCACTTTTTTATTTTTTCGCAATGATGTAAGCGACAAAATTACCTGCTACTATACTCGTACTTTCACACATCATTAGATCCCTTCAGCTTTTCGATTGATGTTGGGCTTTACGACACTTTTATCCTAAATATCGGGTATATGGGGAAAAGGGAAATTCGCCGCTCTATTCAAATTCAATGGATGTATTCATGTTGAATGAGGAAAAAGAAACAGTTCACACAATTTTCTTTTTTATCAGGCTGCTTAACACTTTCTGTGCTATATTTTTACGATTTTCCTGTTACAGTATGTTACATATACATTTCCACATAATGTGGGACGCTTTTTTCAGTCCTTCGCACGATGTGCGACTCAAAATGATCATGAATGATGTGACTTATCTGGTATGGGATGGTTTTACACTTGTATCGCAATTTGTGCATCCTTTTTATCCTTTTTTTGTGTGTTGTGGAGATGCTTTACATGAGTGGGAATCTCGTAATCATTTCAGATGCGTGTAAAATGACTGTAAGACGTACAACATGGTCCCTTTTTACCACTTTCTGAATGTGTCTTATCCAGAACAAATTCAGTGATGTGGAGTGATTTTGTATAAGTATTATGGTAAAGAGATGCATAATAAAAGGGTTGGAGGACATTAGGGACTATTTGCTTTTGGATGAAGGAAGTAAAGTGGCTTTCTTGGAGTGTATAGAAGAATACTCTGATCTCTGAGATGGCTTATTGGAAGATGTTTCTAATTGACAATGGAAAAGGTTGATTTTGGATTTTTTGCTTTGTTTTAAAATTGCTAAAAATTTAGAAACTTTTTGACTATTAGCGCGGGTTTGGTAGCACTTTAGCATTTTTTAGCAGTTCGAGCGTTTAATGGGATTCTATACTGTCAATAGCATTTCCGCTTAGATTCCAGGTTTATCAGAGGTGGAACCAATGAAGAAGAAAAAGAAGGAAACGAAATATCAAGAGACGCGAGAGCGTCTCGCCCGCCAAAGGAAAAAGAAAAACGAAAGCGAACAAGTCTATGATTACCGGAGACAACTTGCTTTTTTGTTTGTCCAGGCTACAGCCTTCCAGGCAACAGCCCCCAAAAAAATTTTTTTACCAAAATATTCCACATATCCTGTTGTAGTGCCTTTCCAAATAAAATCTTCGATCGGCACAATAACGGGTAAGATATATGCAATAAACGGTGAAATTTTCACCCTCACAGACTTAAGCGAGTAACCCAATTTCAGAATGAAGTCTACAGTTGCAGAAAGACTTGCTTCTACTATCTCTCTTCGTGATGGGATTTTTATGAAATTTGGAACGAATGATCCTCTGGTGGTCCTTTTAAAGAATCAATGTCTTCCATTTAGATAAGTGGATGGAATAATGGTAAATTAATAGGTAAAGTTAACAAAAGATTTCCAACAATTGCGTCTATCGGCTCATCGCATTGACAATTTTTTAAAACACACTGCGGCATTGGGACATTTGGATATTGGGACACCGGGAGACTGGGCGACTAGGATCTTGGGGTAGTGGGATATTAGGAAATTGGTACATTAGGGTCTTGGGACATTAGGACATTGGGGCATTAGGCACAATGGGGAAACAGGGACGTGGGGACATCGGCATATTGGGGCATTGAGACATCGGGATATTGGGGCATTGCGACATCAGGATATTGGAACAATGGGACATTGGGAAATTGGGACATTAGGACACTGGGAGACTGGGACATTTGGACACTGTGATATTAGGACATTGGGACATTATGACCTTGGGACAATCGGACATTGGGACACTGGTACATAGGGGCATTGGACCACTGAGACATCGGAATGTTGTGACATTGGGACATCGGGATATTCGCACATAGGGGCACTGGGATATAAGAACATGTGAACATTAGGGTCTTGGGTCATTAGAACATTGGGATATTAGGACATCAACACATTAGGACATTGGGACATTAGCTACACTGCGGAAACTGGGACGTGGGAACATTGGGGCACTGGGACATCGGGATATTAGAACATTGGGACATTGTAACATTGGGATATTGGCACATTTGGACATTGGAACATTGGGATACTGGGACATTAGGGCACTGAGATACAGGGACATTGGGGCACTGGGATATTAGGACATTAGGCTATTGGGACACTTGGTATACTGCGACATTGGGACACTGACCACTGGTACATTAGGACATTGGGCCATTGGGATATTATCACATTAGGATACTGGGACATTTGGGACATTGGGGTACTGGGATATTAGGAAATTGGGGCATTAGGACCTTGGGACATTAGGACAGTTAGACATTGGGATATTAGAACATTAGGTGGGAGACTGGGACATTGGGATATTCCGACACTGGGACATTGGGACACTAGGGTATTAGGACATTCGGACATTGATTAAATCATTGGGGCACTGTGATATTTGCACATTGGGACAATAGGACCTAAATGTAAAATGACTGGGACATCAGGATATTGGGACATGGGCACATTAGGATATTAGGACTTTGGGACACTGAGATATTAGAACATTGGGACATGAGGACACTGTGACAATGGACCTTAGGGCATTAGGGCATTAGGACATTGGAACATTGGGACACTGTGACATTGGGACAATGTGGCATTAAGACAGATCAGTAACAGAACGTTAACAAAGCGTTGGCAAGGCAACAACAGAGCATTAGCAGATCGTTAACAGAGTGTTAACGGAAAATTAACAGAGCCTTAACAGAACGTTAACAGAACGTAAATCGAGTAATAAAAGAAAGGTAACAGACCGTTTACAGAGCGTTAGCCGAATGATTAAAGACAATTAAGAGAACATTAACAGAACGTTAACAGAGCATTAACGAAAAGATAATAGAGTGTTAAGAGAACGTTAATAGAGCATTAACAGAGTTAACAAAAAATTAGCAGATTACTAACAGAATGTTAGCAGAGCAACACAAATCTATTTTGTACAAAATACATATTAATAAACTGTACCCATTTCATCCCAAAATTATTTTTAAAAAAGCTCAGCAACAGCCATTTGTGGCGTATTTGCAATTGCGTTTGCAGTATCTATTTATTTTAAAGAAGACCCTGTGAATATAAAATAAATAAATAACAGGCGCGACAATCCAGCATTGGACTAAGGCCGCAGGATGTGTTAGTGACATCCTATTTCCAAGATCTTATCTGCTTTTTGTTGAGGTAATGAGATCAGCATCACGCTCAGCAGTGTTATTTATCCCCATAAATGGGTACTCGTTTAACATCTGAGTGAGATCATAGTCCGTCACAAGCTCGTGAGTTCGAAAAACACCATGGAACACGGTGAGATTCGAACTCATGAGCCTGTGCACCGAAGGTGCGCGCACTAACCGCTAGACCAGCCAGACTACATATATGAATATAACTTATGATATTGAATTTATGGAATATGCTGAACAAAAACCTATTGAAACTTTTCCCAAAACATAAATATTAGTTGGCTATTTAAGTATGCAAAAATATATGATATCTGACCAAAAACAACAAAGTTGTAAAAGTTACCCCGCCAAAGAAAAATTCATCTGCCGCAAAAAGAATACATATCACTCCAATCCGCTGCTCATATCTAATTTTGTTTGCTGGATGTACTTTTGTTTTAGGTGTAAATGCTGGAGAAGTTTAAATGTAGAGGACTACTTCTTAAAGTAATTTGGAGGGAGCCGTCAAAGTGGCACTGAATAAAATGTTAAAGCTCCCACCAAATTCCTTTAAGAAGTAGTCCTGTACATTTAAACTTCTCCAGCATTTACACTTAAAACAAAAGTACATCCAGCAAACAAAATTAGATATGAGCAGCGGATTGGAGTGATATGTATTCTTTTTGCGGCAGATGAATTTTTCTTTGGCGGGGTAACTTTTACAACTTTGTTGTTTTTGGTCAGATCTGAAAATAAAGGCGACAATTTGTTTTTTTTTTATAGCTAGCAGTGGCATAGGAAATTTAGTGTTTGGGACTGGTATGGTATAATACTTTTTGGCTTTTTCATTCGTTGAAGTATTCAACCGCAATGCACTGGAATGAACACTATTTAAAATGTTGAATTTATAGCATTTTCAGGTCAACTAAATAACTTTCCGAGTCAAATAGATAAATGTCCGAAACAAATAGGTAAATTTCCGAATCAACAAAACACGTTTGCAGATCAAAAAGATAAATGTCCGAAACAAAAAAATGAATTCCCAAATGAAAAAAACTAATAAACAAATCATAAAAATAAATTTCCAATTCAAAAAAATAAATGTCCAAATCAGAAAAATAAATGTACAATTCAAATAAAAAATTGTCCGAAACAAAAAAATAAATTCACAAATAAAAAAAATTGTTTCCATCAAAAAACATATTTCACAAATCAAAAAAGCAATTTAAAAAGATAGTACTTTAATATAGTAAATAATGCGCTTTCATATGAATTTCGTTGAGCATTGAAAAAAATAATAAATTAATAATTTCAATCTGAATGAGATTTTGTTTATTCAAAATTACGTATATAATTGTCAATTGTACTACACACGTTTGGAATAGGACGATATAAATTGTTTTCTTAGACGTTATTTGCCATCTCTAAACTACCATAACTTCCTCAAAACTCAAGTCACACCAGCTGAGCTTTCTAAAATTTTTACATTAGAATCGAAGATAGAGGTGACCTCAGAATGATAACGGAATCTATACATTGACAGTGTCTTCGAGTCTGTAAGACCCAGTGTCGGTACTTAAAAGTTAAAATTATTAGGTCTCGATTGAATTTGAATAAAAGCTCCAAATTAGAAGTGTTTTCATTTTTTTTACAAGAGAACGTTTAGCTTTTTATTGTCATGATCAATCAGATTCCGTTTCTCAAAAAATATTTCTATCGTAATAGGTGAAGAATACCAATGAGGAGGGAGGGTGGTATTCCAGGGGAATAAACCTAAGCAAATAATCAGGGGAAAATGCGGGAGAGTCTGCACCTTAAGCAGACACATTGACACAGCTTTTAGTAACGGTGACTCGATTCAGACAGGATTCTGTTGAATTATACGAATTGTAGTGTTCAGCTGATGTCATGTACCTTTACTAATACTCGTAGAGAGTTTTAGCATGTCGTACTATCGTACAAATTTCAACTTTAATCGACAGTCACCGCTGTTTAACGTACGACAAAAAAAAAAACTTACGCCTACTTGGGACAAGCAAAATTGTGATATACTGTTTTTTTGCGCGCTACACAAGCGAATTTTTCCTTTAAAATCTCATAGATTTCCACTTCCAACCGTTAATATATGTATATCTTGGGGTGTCATACATTTAATATAATTTAATTTTTCTTATTAGAAGAATATTATATTAACCTTTGAAAATTTATTTATTTGATTTGGAAATGTATTTATTTGATTTACTTTTTTGGCATTTTTTTACATTAATTTATTTATATTTATTCGATTTGGAAATTTATTTATTTGATTTGTAAATTTATTTTCCTGATTTGGACATTTATTTTTTTAATTTGGAAATTAATGTTTTTGTTTTGGTTATTTATTTTTTTCATTTAGAAGTTCATTTATTTCGTCCGGAAATTTATTTATTTGATCCGGAATCGTGTTTTGTTGATTCGGAAGTTTATTTTTTTGATCCGGAAATGTATTTTGTTGCTTCGGAATTTTATCTATTTGTCTCGGAGAGTTATTTACTTGACCTGGAAATGCTATATACCACGCAACGCTTTGCAATCTCATTTAAATCTACTGTTCGCGATAGTGTAAATTTGGATGCTGTTGGTATACAGTTATGCAACAGGAACGTTGCTGATTAATTAATTTTAATTATTAATCTATTAATTTTGAAATTTCGTATTCATTGCCCCCATTTTTTCTGATGTCCCTACTACGAAGTCACAGCATTAAGCTGCCAATGTGGATGATTTTGTTTACAATTAATTTTCCATATGAAATTCAAATGAGAAATGTCATCGAAACTACAAAATCAAGTTACCATAGGAAATATTTTGGTCCCGAAAAAAAGTCGCATATCTAGTGTATCATGCGGTTATTTGCATTTCCTTTTTAGATTTTCTTATTCATTGGGTGGAACTATGAAGATCCAAATTGTTTGTCTGTTTTTTTTTTTTTTTGTCGGGATATTACTTTAGTAGCGTCAATCAAAGAGTGATGAATGTACTCACCATCGTTTCTAATTTCACTTATTTCAGGGGGACAATCTTGAAAAAGGTTTCATGTAGGGTTTGTCAATTGCTTCGTAATCGAAGTGTATGTATCGATGTTTGTCGCTATACACGTCCAATTTCAGAATTACTGACGTGATTTTTTACTAATTTCACTGAAAGCTTTTTATTTGTTCACCAATTCCAAGCAAACCTCGAACAAATGTATTTCTATCGATGTCACAAAATATATGTAAAAACGGATGGAATTGGAACATGGGGATATGGGGCTGGCATACAAACCTTCACCCCAAAAGAGGTTCTTCTAGGAAAACTTTTTTATTTGGTCACCAAACGAAACCATAAAAACATTGAAAAACAAATAGAATCCTACTTTGGAGTCATGAAGCTGCCATAAAGACCCAACCCCCAAATAATTTCTCCCATTCCAACTTCACACAAATATTGTCCTACCGACACGTCACGGAAACTATAAAAAAACGAATGGAATAAAATGGGGGCCCATAGAGCTGTCATACAAACTCCACTCACAAAGCAAGTTACAAGAATTCACTGAAAAAAATGGTTTAGACTTTTTATCTAAAGTGAAGTAGTTGACTTAAATTTAGATAGTTTTACCAAAGAGATAGCTGATTTCTCTAATCTTCGCAGCTGAAAATACTATTAAATTCGTTCATTTAACCACGCAAGATTAGAAGAAAAAGTTTAGTCAATTCTTCCACAAAAGTTGTTGATTGTACTATTCAAATATAAAATTTAACTACAAACAATCGTTCTTTTTTCTTCAACACAATTTAGCTATCCAACATTTAACAATTTATAGATAATAAATAGCTGTCTTTAAAAAAGAATTAATTGAATTTGCAAATATAGTAGATGTTTCAACTAATGACGAATAGAACAATTATCCATATCTTCGTAGCTGTTTCAACTACATAGAATCATAAGCTGAAAATCAACGCGAACTTTAGATGAGTTCGACTATTTCTTTAGATAACCATTCTAATTTTTTTGCTCAGTATAGGTAGGAATGGACGGAATCGGAATACAAGTCACAGGATCGCCCGAGAAACTAGGTATTAGCTCATAAGAAAGCCAAGGGTATCAACATTTCGGTCACGCCCGAAATTAGCCTCGATCTGTTTTTTTATGAATTATATTATTAACAGCTTGAGTGCCATGAGTCACCGGTGAACACACTAAACTCGATTCTTCACAGGCCAATGTGTTACCGGTGAACATAAAACAATTATTCCTCCCAGGCCAACCATATTTTTCAAGTTGTGGTGGGATTGCGATGGATATTTTTCAGGGTATTTACGATACAGTCGCTTAGTTTTAACTCAATATCAGCGTGTGTTCACCGGTGACACATCGGCTCCCCACAGGCCTGTCTTCTGTATTACACAAAATGAAATTTGTGTCACCGGTGGCAAACCATGCATAATGAAAAATGTATTTATGAACCTTCAGGCTACCCTTACTCAAGGCGACCTTAGTGAAGAAAATACTTAAGAAGACCTTAAGTCAAATAATGAAATGTAATTTCCAGTAACTTTTTTATCAAAATAGTTTATTTTTACAAGTATTTTGGTGCAAACATGAATTACTTGGGGAAAATTTACTGGTGAAGGGGCTAGCTAGGGAGAACGGCCTTGGTGGAAAATGCCTACGCGCCTATATCTAGCTAGTTTGTGGATTGATGACCACACTGCCTGAGTCGCATTGCTGACTAGTAAACTGAAGGGGCCGCCTGGATGTGAAAAGCAGCGCTACGTTGCCTGCACAGGCGCGTAGTCACAGGTCCAACGAGCCTGGGGTGTGCATGCCCGAATTCGACGTAAGGCTTAACCAATAGGGGGCCGAAGGAGGATCACACCTGCTATGGAGAAGTCCACAGCGAATAGTGTACTACGGGGATGGGTGTGCCCAGGGGACCATGGTCCTTGCCCATCAAGGTGTTGGCCTCGTAGTGGCTGGAGGTTGTTACCCAAGTCATCCAGCTAGTTATGCAATCCCGGGGTTGGATTCCGGATGGTGTGTGCATGCGCCTGATGGAGAAATCTCCGTCTGACAACAACACCTTGTCAGTAAAATGCCGAAGGTCCAAACATTTTAGCGGGACCGGGAGATAAAGGCCGAAAGGCTAGGTGCTCCCCTGACGGTATACCTGTAGATGGTTAGCTTGTCACTCTCACTTGAACTCAAGGTTTTACCTACCTTGAGTTCTGCTGATACTGCTCAATGCTGATCCATAATTTAACGCATTTTCCCACTGCGAAAAAAAATAAGTCAGGGCCACAGATCCCTGAAAAGCTATACTTGTATTACTCTAGTTAAGTTTTCCATCAACAGATTGCCGTGTAAGCTACTCGTATTTTTGGTCTCATGTCACTAGAAGAGCTCAGTACATAAATTTAATATGTATAATTCAATGTTTCGCCACGTCGCGTCCCCTCAAAGAACCCCGAAAAAATGCCGCCCTTTTTAGTTTCGTTTGCGAAAAGGGGCGATTTCCCATAACTGAAAACTCTATTCTAAAAAAAAAATAAAAACATTTAATGGCAGTTTTTACAAGCTTATTTCACAAAGGTTTATACGAGTATTTATCTTCACAAATCAGTGACATTTATTTTCTGAGTTACATTAAATCATAAACGCAAAAATTCACCACGGGCAAATCATACTATAGTTGGGCATCGGACCAAAAGCTAATTAAATTGCAATTAACGCTTTGTCTCCCTTCTGAAAATGCGTTGTAGATTATTTTATGAATTTCATTAAGGATTCATTAAAGCATTGGCAAAAATGAAAACACCATGGGCAGCTGCTTTCATTGTAATACAAAAATACAATTGGACAAGGTTTCAAATTAAGGGTCATTCCAAATTGTTATTTCAACACATTAAATGGAATTTTATTTGTGTTGGACAAGGTTGAAACAAAAAGAATTTTAATGGCAGCTATATTAGAGATTGTTTGAATGGGACTCCAAGTACCATTATTACATACCTGAAACAGAGGATGATTTAAATAATTTAAGTTCTTTTTTTATTATTTGATATTTTTTTTATAAATCTTAAAATTTAAAAAACACCGTATTACATACATACTTACATCCCCTGCTAAAACCTCGCTCTAAATTTTCAATAATTTCAAAACACATTAAAAGTGATACATTATCCACGGCGGCCTATAACGAACACTTAAGTGTTTTGAAAAGTGTGTATACAAATATCCCATCACCGTTGATGAAGCATTTCAGGCAAAAATCTAGGCTACCCTCAATTGACCTCAATAGACTTCTTCAACGTATTACAGACAGTAGATGTTGATTACAACAACCTTAAAACGCTCGAAAACTTTACATTCATTCACTTCTTATTCACATATAGAGAGGGCCGAGCGGCTTCAACCCCTTTTCGAACTGGGTATATACTGCTCCCCCGTCACTCGGTATGGTACACTCGTCTCGAATAAAAATGTTTCAAATTATGAACGGTCCTTGAGTTACCGTGCAACAGTTCAAGGAATGCACGCGATATGGCCAGATTCGACAGCTCAGCACAGCTCACAGCCAAGAGGAGTATCACACAATTACGCGAGTGCTTATGAACATCATTCATAGAATTATTCGAAGAAACAAAAATATAAAATGTGATGCAGCAAGGACGCGATGTCGAATGGTATACATATGCGAGTGCGGCGTGCACTAAATACAATATCTCAATTTCAAGAATTGAACAAAAAATCAGGACTTTTCCATTAGAGATGAAATAACAATAGCACGCGCACGGCCTTACTTGATTCCCGAATCGACTCGACCCGAGAGGACATTGTATACGTATAGTGTTCCATAGCTCAGCTTTCGCATATATACAGCTACGAAACGTAGGAGAAAATATTCAGACGCCCTTAGCTGTATGTGCTCTACTATATGCAACGCAAGAGCGCCTGGTCCTGAAACCTTTATCCTGAATAATGCATTTCAAGAGTGTTTTTCGCGTCGAGTGTCCTTCAAGTGATATTTGTTCGTCGAGTTTATTATTAAATATTGTTCCACCACGCGACTTGACAAGCGAGTGTTGGACGGATTGCAGCAGTTCGTGGTGGTGGTTACTGTTAGTCCTGCGAATGCCTACTGCCTGCCGCAACCGGGTGTATATGGTAGCCCCATTTCATACACATATTTATACATAAATATGGCTTTTTCAATGTTATACACAATGTGCACACTCCTCATCACGACACATTTAAAAAACCATTTCAAAACATTTCTGCGATTGTTTCGCATTTGTAATTGAAAACGTGAAATGGATTGAAATAATGTAGTTCAATGGTAAGATGTTGGCAAACAAAAAACGTTCCTTTTTCATGTTTTCAGCCACGCACCCGGCTCACTTTAAGGCTCGAGAGTGGTGCGGTGGCTGTGCGTAGGCTTAGCTCCTTGAGGGTGATGTGAAGCGAATGCAAATTAGCTTTCAATATAGGCATTAGGCTTACCAGCAATAACCAAAAAAAGGGGTTTGTAACGATCAATTTGGGGCATTATTAATGTTGTAAGTGTTACGTAACTGAGTACTTATTGACAATGACGTGCCGCACCACTTCGGTTTGCATTATTATACCCTATACCCATAAGATGGTATAGGCTATAGGGTATATTGTTTTTGTTACGCCGATATTATGTAACACCTCAGAGGAGCCGCCGGAGACATGGCAAAGTATATATATAAATGATCAGGGTCGGCCCCTGAATCGAATAAGCCATGTCTGTCTGTCTGTCTGTCCGTGTGTCTGTCTCGTGCTAACGTTAACTCCCGAAATAATGAAGCTAGTAGTTTGAAATTTTGGTCAAATGTTTGTTTGGCTAAAATCTTGGACGGTATTGAAAATGGGCCAAATCGGGCCACGGGTTCCCCTACCTCCCAACAAACTACCCCTCCTTGATGTTTTAATTCCGCCATAACTTTCGGTAGAATATCGCTATCGACTTGAAATTTTGATCAATGTCTCAATCTGACATATACTTTGAGTTGACGGAAAGTGGACTAGGTCCGACTACCCCTACCCCTACCTCCCCTACAAACTTATATTCAGCCATATCTTTTGATAGAATGTCGAGAAAAACTTCAAATTAGTATCAAATGGTAGCCGTTGGATTCCTTGATAAGATAATAAAGATGTGCCAGGTCCGACCCATCTACCCCTCCCTCCCCTACAAAAAATATGAAATTGAAAATTTTGATTTTTGCGTGCCTTCTAGGTCTGTACATGAGTATAGGGTATACACTCATCGTGCTATTCGCACTATTACAACTCGGTTTGGTTTTTTTTTTATCTTGGCCTGGCGAGGTTCTAGCGGCATCTGAACTAGATTTCGAGGCTTTTTGTAAAGGTACTGCAATCAACAACAAAACTCCGCTGAATTACTTATTTGTATTTCCATATAAATGAGTACCTTACTCATTTCTCGATTTCAAACACCATAAAGAAACTGTATTTGGATCCGGTGGGATTTAAACCCACGACCCTGTTTTTCGAAGCCCACCAGCATAAATCATAAATTGTCGCATATTCTAACATAATCTTTACTTCATGCATCACGAGCCGACGTACAGTATCTATAGAACGTAGCCGGACGCGCGGTAATTTACCGCCCTCGTCTTTCCGTCGCCATTTACGACTAACCGTACAATTAACAATTTTTAAATTAAGGTAAATCGAAAGAAGAGCATGTCCTAAATAAGTAATCATCATAAAAACTATTGTCTGCTGAAAAATAGTACAAATTTTGAAGTTTTAGCAAAGCACGTCATTTCAGTGATATTATACAGAGCACAGACACTTTGAACACAACTATCTACCAAAAAGTACCGTCCTCGAACGTTTGATGGCCACTGCGAGGGTATGGAACAAAGCCATCTATATTTCAAAGCCCGGAACCAGAACACGCTCATACACTTTGACGGCAAATCATAGGCTTCAATAGCCAAGACAACTTTGTTCTACAGTTCATAAAATGAGTAGTACGTATAAAACAAACTCCTGATGGGTCACTTTGTATGGGAGATACCCTTAGTTTTTATCCGAATGAGCTGATTTGTGGTGGGTGGGGTGACTATGACCTCCAATTTAGCACTCTGCTCCAATTTTGGGGGAGTTATGGATATGTCGTTTTGATAAATTTAAATGGGGGTCCTTGACCGGAGCGACTCAATATTTACCTTAAAATGATCTTGAACTCATTGTAAATACTTATATAAAATTTTACGGCTGAACTAGTATTCTTTCAAAAGTTATGGAGCTTTTAAAAAAGGTCTAAAATGAAAATATTCTAATTTCTTTTCTAGTCTTACGCCGAAATATTAAATTAAACTCTAATGTGTTATATATCATTGCAAAGATAATTTTATGTAGTTTTTTTTTCGTCCTCAGACAATTTTTCGGTATCTCTTGCTGTTTTTTAAATAATCGCAAAAAAACGAAAAATGTCCGTCTTCCCCCTTTTTAAGGTTTTTTAGATTTTACAAAAAACCCTTATGAAATCGATTTTGTCCGTCCGTCTGTCCGTCCGTCTGTTCACTCTCGCACTCGCGAACGACTTAACCGATCGTCATGAAATTTGTTGGAATGTGTAGAATGGTAACAGTCTTTGGCACGAAATACTTAAAAGTTAGTAGGGCAAAAATAACAGGGTGTCCCGGACAGTTGAAAATTTGTTCACTAAATATCTTGCGAACGGCTTAACCGATCGCCCTGTATTTTAGTAGGAATGTGTAGAATAGTAACAGTCTTCGGCGCGAAATACTTAGAAGTTGGTAAGGCTAAGATAACACGGTGTCCCGGAGATTTAAAAATTTGTTCACTAAATAACTCGCGAACGGCTTAACCGATCGTAATGAAATTTGGTAGGAATGTGTAGAATCGTAACAGTCTTCAACACAAAATACTTAGCCGTTGGTAGGACAAAGCTAACAGGGGGTCCCGGAGATTTGAAAAAGTCGACTTTTTTAGTTTTTATCGGACATGGACGTATGGATACTCAAATCAAAGAGCTCGATGGGTACATTTCATATCAGTTGCTTTTTTCCAGTTTGGAGTAATAGGAACGGAGTTACAGCTAATAAATTCAGTTAATATGTGTGTCCATGATACATAGTAAATATATTTTTGGATTCGTCTAATTGAAAGTGTTATTCACGTTCATTCTGGAACGCGTTTATTTAGACCAATCCAAAAATAGATTTACAAGCAGCATTTCATTAATATTGTGCATAATTCTTATTTATTACCTACCTATAAAATATACGTGCAAAATTATTCACTATGTATTTATCCAAAATCTAAAAAACACTCGTATTGCGGGCGCAGCCCTCTGTACGCCGGTATTTTTTTTTAAGGTTGCGGACCCCCAATCGGTTGGGATTTTTTATGCCATCATCTGGTGACCATCCCCAACCATAATAAAAAAAATTTTCGATGTAGGATTTTTGCCGTTCGATGGCCATATTTTGGCCCAATTTTAATGAAGTGTGTAAAATGTAGTGAAAGAAAAAAATCCCGACAAAAAATGAATTTTCTACGCGTGTTTTCGCGATTTTTATTAAAGTGGAAACGGTTTGTTTACATGCGCTGTGCTTATGTTAGAGCATACTGGACGTGTAAAGAGCGGGACTATTCACAGGCGGGATTTTTTCGGAATTATGTAGGTATGACGGGAAATACATTTATTCAGTTTTGAATAATGAAATACCTGATGGTCAGCTAAGGTATTATGTATATATCGCTTTTTTCACGTATTTGCTACAATGTAGCTATCTCCTTCTATTTTCGCATTTGTCCTACTACATATAAAGAAAACGCAATTCTGGCTCTCACATTAAGAGGCTTACGCGCAGTGATAAGCCGTCATACTTTTGAAAATGACAAGCGTAACAAACCTGAAATTTTTATGTTTTGCAATGCATAAGTGTGCCTATGATGCCCGCTAAATCAGAAATTGTCCCACCATTCTCCCTTATTATTCGAAATTATATCAACATCTTGTCGTGGGATTCTTCTTTCTTGTCTCCTTATAACGCACCAAGGCATTGCGTCGTTCGGCCTGCGGTGTAGTTTATTTCTACTCTATCTTGGAACGTGTGGTCGTCGAAACCAATGCGTTGTTGTTGCTTGACGTGTGATTCATTTTGGATTAATTTCGTTGTATGCATTTCGAGCTATATATCGTTCATTCATTTCGTTAAAGACCTAAATATTTTTTTACGAACCATGGATTAAAAATATATTTGACATAATGATTACATAGTCGCAATGAGTCCCCATGATATAATAAGGAGTAAAGGCGTGATGATAAAATACATAAATCAAATACATTAAACAAATTTTTAAATGTGGTAGCTATTCAAGAATTGTTTTCTTTTGAATCGATGGAAGTTTGGCAGCTCTTGACCGGGTTCGTTCCAGTTCGATTTACATCGTAGAGTCGGCTGTCGTAGGAACACTTTTTGAAAACCAACTCGCCCTGGCAATCCAGAGTTAGAGTGGCTCTCTATCTCCATGTCTATCCAGGGACGTAGCCAGGGGAGGGGTCCATGGGGTCCGGACCCCTCCCGAACTGTTTTCAATGGGGTTTGAAAATTCTGTGATGACAACATGAAAACTGTAGAAATGCACATTTATTTGAATGTTCTACACATTTTCATGCAGATTCTCTGTCAGGACACCAGTACGAAAATTCACCGACTTGTACAGGATTTTGAAATTAAATCTGTGGCTGTGAAAATAGGGTAGTTATTATTTTTTGCCGTAATATCTTTCCTGTCCATGTGGCCCGGATCCCTCTCTACCCATTGCGATTTTTTAGATACCTCGCCCGTTTTATTTTTTTTCTAACAGAGAAAAATAAAGGCTTTCATTTTCGAAATTGAAAGTGTGCACAAAGGCGAACGTTTTTGCAGGAAATCGAACATATCTGAAAATTTCGGATCTGATAAAAATACATACAAGTAAGTAATCCGTCGGCAAGGGGGATGGATTAAATCGACCCGTGCTGTTTTTTTTATTTTTCTGCTTGTATGAATCCTTGCCAAAACGTTCGGAAGCTGGAAATACATTTTCTAAGGGATTTTGGCTATAAGACACGTTTGAAGTGATAGCTCCAATGAAGTCAACATGAATTAGAATTTAGGAATGGGTTTTTTTTTTGAGTCACCACGCAATTAACGTTGGATTTTGTTATCCTTATTGGCTTTACCAATAAATAACCTCGTTTTGGAAAATTACCTCTTCTCTTCACAGTTAATTTATTTTAGATATATGTAATATGCTAATCCCATTTCGCTGAAACTTCTTACCAACTGAAATGAAAACATTATGAACTTCAATTGATCGCTAATATAATGATTTCTTCAATTTTGTAGTCATCAAGTCTCTATGTTTTTCCCCTCTGATTAATTTTAAAAAGACGACACTTAATAGATTAAACCCTGCTGTTAGCCCTGATTCTAAAAAAGTATATAAATGAATTTGACATCTTTAAAGACACCAGTACAGATGTTTTTTTTTCGATTTGTGCAAAAAAAAAGGTACATATCCACTTTCATTACCAATTTAACCAGTCACTCTATGCTCGTCACTAGAATACTGCCTATACATAAATATGGCCGTAGAACTGAAACTCAAAATAATCAACGAATTAACGGCCTCTCGTCAATACTTAAATTATTTGACCTGCAGGATGACCATGGTAACCTCCTTTACACCTCTAGTTCTACTACTAATAATTTCAGCTTTTCAGAGGTAAATCGACTACTACAAATCTTATATGAAAATTACACCTTAAAGTCTGTCAAAAATTGGTCGCACTTTACCAAAGCAATTAATACATAAATTCAAATCTGACCTTTCACTAGTTAAACTGGAAAACTTTGACTTCGGTTGCGCCTCATTAATAGAATAGACAGACGATACCGTTCCGTGATTGTGACCATAGCTCTTACTAATTCCAATCAATTTCCACCAACATCAAGCGTTCCCCAGGAATCATACGTGGATCCACTTTTGTTTTTATTTTTTTTAGATATTCAGAAACTATTTAAATCTCCTATGTAATTAGAGGGCTGTAGTCTGGCTGGTCTAGCGGTTAGTGCGCGCACCTTCGGTGCACAGGGTCATGAGTTTGAATCTCACCGTGGATCATGGTGTTTTTCGAACTCACGAGCTTGTGACGGACTATGATCTCACTCAGATGTTAAACGAGTACCCATTTATGGGGATAAATAACACTGCTGAGCGTGATGCTGATTTCATTACCTCAACAAAAAGCAGATAAGATCTTGGAAATGGGATGTCACTAACACATCCTGCGGCCTTAGTCCAATGTTGGATTGTCGCGCCTGTTATTTATTTATTTTATGTAATTAGAGCGGATGAAATCAATTGGTATATGTACACCGAATGAAAAAGGATGCATTTCATTTTTAGAGAAAGCATGCGTTAGTCCAGAGTGGGCATCAGAAAATAAAAATGGCACCGTTCTCACACTATTGCAGTCCATAGTATGCGTGAAAATTTTATGCAAACGTCAATTTTTTGTTTACAATTGAGAATATAAAATCCGCGCAATATTCATTACTCTCTTAAAATGCCGACGTGATATTTAACCCTTCTGTTGGCATATTGATCCAGACAGACCATTGGTACTATATCTTGATGAAAAATATCGTTCAATAATATTTTCCACCCCTTTCCATATAAATTTCAAAGGAACCAACGGCCACAAATGCGATCAAACGTTCGGCGAAATGTAAACTATGTCTAAAGAATCGAAAAAACGGCGCATCATCGTAAGACACAGTATGTAAACTGTTTCTAGAACCAAAATTAGACCTCTTCAAAAAATAAAATTGATTTCACAGAAGATTCAGCTACACCTTAGGCATAATAGCTCGTAGGCGGCGTCAGAAGGGTTAATAATTGCATCGACAATATTTTGACATTTGAATTATTTCGTGGAGTGTAGTGTAATAAATTTGGAGTCAAACACATATGGGTTGTGTGATCACATAGCCACTCTGGACTAACACATGGCATGTGTTGCTATGTTTTCTCTAAGATTTCATTCAACACATTTCTTAATGATGTATTTTTCTGTATCATAAAAAATACAGTAAAACAGTTCTTCGCTAGTAATACGGAAATACATATCTGAAATCTAAAGTTGGACCACTTCCGAAACAAATTCCTGACTACGTCCCTGTGTCTATCCACAAATTTAAATTTCCTATATTAACATTTATTAAAAATTTGACGTAATGTTTACCCAAATATTTGCATATGTATATTATAACATAAATTTCTAAATTTTTCTTTCCAGATCCATATCAAGTTTTTGGCCCAACGAGTAGTCGATTAGCGAGTTCAGGTGAGTGACTCCCCAATACAATTGTGTATTTCATTGCAAATAAACGATTCAGGTTATGCGTCTATCACCTTCCTTTTATCTCATAAAATTAACATTTATTTACATTAACATTCCATTTTCCACGGCGCGCGGCGTAAGAATTTACAAAATACGATTTCCATAAGGACAGGTGAAACTGGCTATTATTCTAATCACTTCTCGCACTCACAAAGGGGTTAAACCTATATCTGCATATAATTTTGTCAGACTTTTGTATCCTTAAAATCCTCTAGTACTTGTATGTCTCGCCTATTTTACACACACAAATCGTTTTATCCATATTCATGTCGGCAACCGTCTATTATCATATCATTATACAAAAAGTCAATCACGCAATTGTACTCTTTGGTATAATAACGTGGGGTATTCGCGCGCCAAACTTTTTTTACGGGGAATTAAAGTGCGTACGGCACTGATTGTATCTATATCGCAGCCGCAACACGGCACGTTTCTTTCGGGATGACTTGGCACCACCTACAAGGATACCCTCTATTATTGTTCACATGTTGTATAGAAACACCACACGGCATGTGAATGAAGTCACGTCTTATGGGCTGTGTGTTAAGTTTGGATGGGGACAAGGACACACATCCAACTAGTGTTGGGTAAACTCGAAGTTAAGGCTATTCTTTTGACAAAGAAGATGTTTATTTTTTTTAGAAAAAATCTTGATTTTGTAGACGCAATACAAGAACACACATCCTATTAAAAAAATAGCGGCAATTTAAGATTAACTATATCGGTAAACTTGTCCTCGCTATATGTACTTTGTATCAACATAAAACCAAACGCAGATATAACTCACGGACCCATATACTACTATATCACTAAAAGGACATGTTTTACACTTTTTGACATGAAATGTGTCAAAGGGTGTGTGTATGTGTCATAGGTGAATGTGTACACGACCATGTCCTTTTGTCATACAATGATTTCCATTTTAAAAGCCTTGTCAAGAAGTTTTTGATCGACACGTGTATGTGTCTGAACATGGGCGAAAGGCAATATGTTTCTTGAATGTTAAATAATAAATTCTTTGTTATTTATTTCCAGCTATCAAGATTTTCATTCGAGTAGCATAATAACAGTTGATACAAGCAGATAACGTATTGTAGGGTAGAATTTAACATTTAAAGTGGGGATAAGATTTACTACAAAATTTAAGATAGTAGAAATAATATTTCTTAAACATCTTCATAATTATTAAGATTAGTTGGTAATGTATGCTATTTTTTCGAATTGTCAACGTGTAAAAAATTTAAATCTAGATTTAGATTTAAGGAGCAGTGTCTATACCCAATATGTGAGAATTCAATCGATTCCAAAATTTGGACCTGTGAAAATGGTTTCTCTAAGAGGAGGATAATTGAGTGGTAATTCAAAAGCAATCGCTTGGACATGTTTCAAAACGGGCAAAAAAACTTATCCTTGATAGGAGGCGGATATGAGGGGTATCATATTAAACGGGACGTGTCGAGTGAATTATATTTACATATTAGGATCTTTTTCAAGCAACCACTACGGAGTAACTCGCGTATTATTGAACAATAACTGTTGATTCGATTGAGCTGGCTTTTGGTGAGGAGTGTAATAGAGGTGTCACTTGGGCATACGACACTGAAATTTAGCTGTCTACTGCTACTTAAGGGTGAGTCATGGACATGTCTACTTTCGAAAAATAAATGGATGGAAAAGAATATTTATGCTTAGGTATTTGCATAGTCCCACTTGCCATTTTTAGGAGATATAAGGCAAAATGAAACTGAAAAATTGAAAATACCCTACTTTATTTTTCCATAAAAAAGTCGACATTGTTGATTTATAAAATCAACAATAGACATTTTATGTAGGTTATTTGGTTTTAAAAACTTTTATGTGTGTTCTACAATTTTTTGGAATAGTCACCAAAAACGAAAAAAATACCCCTTCCCACTTTTCCCCCCAACATTCCGATCCTTTATCGTTCAGCGTTTTTTTGTCCAATAATCGACGGAACATCCCCAAATTTCGAGCCCTGTTTTGCATTTGGCTTATTGGAAAACTAAAAGGTTTAAACGTAAGAATTGCCAAAAGCTCATAAAAATGTACGATTTGCACTTTGACTACAGTTCTAACAAAATGAACTGCACCACAAACAAAACGACTCTTTTACCACCATATGATGGAAATGGATAGTCAATGCCGATGGCCCTCTCAGGTCCTCTTTGAGCTATTGATTTTTTTTTACTCCGGGTAATAAACTTTTAAATATTATTTTATGGCGTTTACATAGACATAACTTTTATTCTCCGTTTCTACCTGTGTTTTCATTACAGTTAGGCTATCAAACATGCCGTCCATATGCTATTCACATTTTGCCGCCCAAATCAACCTCTACAAGTGCATTGTGAAAGGAAAAAAGTACAAAGGAGCTAAGGCATTTAGTTTACCTTCAAAAAATTAAAATTATTAAAGTGCGCGCAAAACTGTTAGGACTTTGAGTCGAAGATACCGATTTCGATTATTTATATCGAATGATTTTAAATTTACCCTTTGTTCATATATTAATATGTGTGATAATTGTTTACTTTGGTATTGGCAGGTTATAAATGATGCATTTTTTGTGTTGCCCCTTTTTTCATATTTAATTTTTATATTTATTTATTTTGTTATTTAATAATTTATTTTACTTAAACATTTTGTCCACATTATTTTTTATTATTTCTAGTCATTGTACAATATTTAATTTTAAATCTCTCTTAATTTATTTTTGCGATGTTTAGTTTGATTTGCATAATTTAAAAAAACGATGCGCCTAATTTACCTTTACCTAATTTACCTTTACCTAATTTACCTAACATGAATCATGCCACAATTCCTTGTTATAAAAAGACGTCAAAAGTTGTCAAAAGCTGTCAAAATTTATTATTTTATCAAAAACGGATTCCTAAAATACAAAAATATGTGTGATCTTCCAGCTTTCCACTTCGTGAGCTCTGACATAAAATAACGTAAAATTTGAAAGAAATCGTTCTTTTTTCCTTTCCAAATACCAAAAGACTTTCTTAAATAAATTTTTTAAATGTTTTTTATGTGTTAATTTCCATTAATGAAAATGTTTCTTTGCAATTCCCGACTTTCTCTCTAGTAAAATTACAAGTTTGTAACTTAAAAAGTTTTAAATCGTCAAAACAATCGTTGCTAAGTTATTAAAACAAAACGCTAAAAGATTTCCCTTCTCCCAGGCTTCCACTTGTCGGCATTTTTAACAGTCTTCACCGAGGGCAAAAACGAGCTGTGCCTGTTCCCAGGGCCGTGGAGAGAAAATCCGGGCCCGGGGGGAATGATTCCGGGCCGACCTCTTCCATACGATGAAAAATTTTGAATCGAAGAAAATTTTTATTTGACATATCGGTCCTCAAACAAATTGTACAATTGTACAATTATCTCTATAATCCAGCCTCCATTCAATGCGGAACACCTCATAATCCGGCGTCCACACTGAATCGGCTCAGTCTCAGTAATCCGGATGTTTTCTAATCTAGTATAGTCCGGCATCAGTACGATAGATATTTGAAGAATGTTTCTTCTGTGCATTCAGGTGCATTTTGATATTTAAGTTCTGAGCCAAAATTATGGGTTTTCAGAAAAATACGAATTATTGAAAAATAAATATAATAAAAAAACGATACCGGATAAACCATTCGCCAAAAAACTGACAGAAACTGAATTCATTCGTGATGCATTTTTACATACTAAACTCACAAAAAACGGGGTTGACTGGATAGTTTAACAGTTTGTGTGTGTGTGTTTTTTTTTCATACCCGTCACTATATGAAAGGGTATTTTAACTTTGTCATGAAGTTTGCAACGCACAGAAGGAGGCACTTCCTACTATATAAAGTATATTATTGATCAGTGTGACGAGATAAATCGATTGGGCGATGTCCATCCGTCTGTCTGTCCGCCTGTTGCAGCGCAGTCCCTCAGTTTTGACGCTATTTCTTTTTAGTGTACGCTGTGTATAACGAATGAAATCGGGCCATGGGGGCTGCCCATGAAAATAAGGTTCTTCTAAGAAAAACTTTTTTTCTTTATGAACCAATCTAAGCCAAACTTCACCCAAATGTGTTCCTAGTAATAGTAAAGACTCACTGTGGTAGAAATTGTTAACGCGAAAGAAGCCTCGGTCCCGTTTCAAGTATATTTTGAAGAAGATTCGAGAGTTGATTGGCGAATTTTAAGGAAATACAGAAGCCAAAATCATTCTAGAATATGGTTTCTTCGTTTTACGTGCATTTTTGGGTAACGAATCTTTATAAAAAGCTACTGCTTAAAGGGTTAACTTTCTAGTATGAAGTTTCTTTACTAAAATTTGCCCGTGATGAAAATAAGTTTTTTGTTTAATGGTCGTGCCCCTTACACAAGATACACTTAAAGCGAAACTGGTAGCCTGGTAATCTTCTAGCATTTAGTTCTCCCAAGAAAAAAAATTGAAAAATGATTGATTCCCTTGTCCCAACGAAATAATTTAGAAAATGTATATTCTATTGGTGAAGTAAGATTCCAACCTATATTCGAACTTTGATATGAAGGAAGCCTTGAAATTTTCGACAGTCACTCTCGATAGAATAGGATCATTCATAAATATTATTTTTTAATTCGATTTGAAGACTATACGGGTGAAATTGGCTCAAGTGTTCATTTTACCGATGAATAATAAAGGCTGTACTACAAGCAAAATAGAAAGTGTATAATGCAATAAACTGGGCAAATTTACTTATTTATTTTTCTGGCTGAAGATTTTTCGAATTTACAGCTGTGGTCTACTCTGTACCTCAACCGTTACAAAGCTTTTAGGAAAACAAGGCGGATACAGTTCACAGTTCTAACAAATGCTTGGGGAGCTCAAATCTGTAATTTATGAGCACACTCGCAGTGGCCCAGAATGTTGGTCTTTACTCTATAAAATTGACTTTCGAAATGCACACCGCTACGAATTTATAAAGGGATTTTTTTCTTCGTATTTTACCTATTTCAAAAAACCTTTAAATTTTTTGTTACCGAGTTGGCGAGTACTGGTAGATAGATAGTTTTAAATTAAGATTCAATAATTTCAGTGATCAACATCTGTGTGCTGGTACCTTGGAAACAATTTTATAAGCAGCAGCAGTATGTACACAAAATAAAAATCGTTCGGAAAAGTCCTCCTTGAAAAAAAATGTCGCTGTACTCCTATTTTTACTTTAAACACAAATATTTCGAAAAACTTTACGCTACTGGATGAAGAAGTCGAAATTTCTTAATTGAAATTTAGTAACGAAACTATCATGTTGATTGAATTTGCTGATTCGGGCCCTAGTTCTCAAAATTCAAAAATTTAGGGGCCCCAAGCCTAGTACACAGTATGTTATGAATTGTTGTTAAAACGCCAAAAGCAGGACTTATGTATAAGGTTTCTTAGTAAAAGACCTCAAAATAGCAATTTGTATGTAAAAAAACACTAAAGCACAACTTTTGTGTCAAAATCCGGGCCCCCTATGAAATCCCGGGCCCGGGGAAAATCACCCCGTTCCCCTCCTCTCTATACAGGCCTGCCGGTTCCCAAAACGTGTCTAATTTACTATGGGCCATTTTTTCGTACATCTTATAGGCTGGTTAGTCTTATTGCCTAGAGAAGACACACACAATATTTAGAAAGCTTTTCCATTTTATTGAATGAAATTTTTGTTTATTTTGCATAGTTCTGCCATATTTTGATGGTTACACCATCATCTTTGATTAAAAAAATCATTGCACGGTTTCATGCAACAGCGTAAATAAGCAAAAGATAACATAACTATGCAAAATAAACAAAAATGTCATTCAGTACAATGGAAAAGCTTTCTAAATATTGTTTGTGTCTTCTCTAGGCAATAAGACTAACCAGCCTATAAAATGTACGAGAGAATGGGCCTATATCTGGTAATGTAAGATATTAACATAAATGTATTCTGGATTCAGTCTTCCAAAGTGTATATATATATATATATATATATATATATATATATATATATATATATATATATATATATATATATATATATATCTTCAAACTTCAAAAAATATTTGCCCTAACCTTGCCGCCCTAAAATCTGTCTATAGAAACGTCATACACTATATAACCGATAAAAGAAATCAAGTCAACACGTAATGCTCCAACTAAAGGAATTTTGCAATCATTAGAAATATTGGAAATCATACTTTTTAGAGTGAAGAACGCTCAGGAAACTTTAAACAGAAAGCTCAAAGCTAAAAGATTACACGAATGGAGCAAAAATGGACATTTTAAAATGTAGCAAAAAATGTTCGTCAAGAAAATTAAACATTTTGAAGTATTCGGATGTTTGGCAAACATAAGGATAACGGTAAATTCGTTAATGTGATTGTTTAATCGTGTTTGTCATCCGATTTTCATTAACCCCCTCAAATATATTTGAAAAAGATGTGTCAGCATATAGCACTGTTTTGTACGCTAAAAATTAGAACGGAGCGTTTGCACGAAAATGTCTTTGCAAACTTAAATAATATCTACATCCACTTCCTCTACATCCCTTTCTTGAGTGGATTTCACGTGAAATTAAGTGCAGAAACATTGTTTTTTATGTAAAATCTTTTTCAAAATACCGTTACTTTTATTCATTTGAAATTGCAAATTTCGTGACTAAGGAAACATCTTACGGTTGAATTTTTAACTGTCTGTCCTTAGGTTAGGCGTTGCTGCTGCCGAATTTCCGCATATATATTATGTCAGCTTTACAAAAATTTGTTACGTGTGTCTAAGAGTCCACGATTTCATATAATGTATTGCTAGCTGCCAGCAAATCAATACACCACAATTGAACTCCTTTTTACGAAACATAGCCATAGCCGTTTCTCACATGCAAGATTTTATACGTAACCAATAACCTACGTACATATCTTCGAAAAGAAAATAGTACATACCTATGGATGTAGTTTCAATCAAACACTCAGTACGATAAGCTTAATAAGATAATGGCTCTGGTTAATTATAGTAACACCCTTCAACAATAAGAGCCATTTCACTCTTCTTGAAAATATACGCCGCAAAGGTCCCAAAAACACACTTCACACGAAATTAATTTTCATATTTAATTGCAGTTTTGTTAAATTGCAAAAGGGAAAAACGCGTCACGGCAATATTACCGACTTCCTTTATTTCGCCACTTTACCCAATTTCTCAAACATACGTTTCGTGCGCTTCCGACTATTTTAATTGCGCGCGAAGAAATTTTACTTCACAATTTTCTAATTACGACACATCAGAAATTTCCTGCCTATACTAGCTCTACTAAGATGTATAAAAGCGTTGGCCAGAGCTGAATTGGTGTGTATACGTACTAGTTTTAGCAGAGCACCCCGTTTTTACATACTCCTCCGCCATTCTGTCATAAAAGGACGACTGACGGTCTTTTCTCACACTCTATAGCATAAAAATTGTTAATTTAACAGGAAATCCGGAAACAATTAATTCCTTAATCTCGCTTTGATGTTTTTTTTTGTTTCTTTGCTTCAAATAAAGCGTTTGTTTGTTGCTTTTGCAGCGTTCATATGGATTGGTTGCCATATATTGCCAGTCCTTTTTCTTGCGGACTACTCTGTGTTGTGCTCACCTGAAACACTACATGAGTTTGTAACGTGCATATACATATATATGGTCAAAGTCAGTCGCAGTTTTTACGACTCTCAGCCTCTCGCAGTTAGGCTGCTTGAGCGTCTTAAGGTTTTTCCTAAAAAGCAAACTTAATTGTAGAAAAGGTCGTTTTACAAAGCGATTTCTTGTCGAAAGGAAACAATAATTAATCAACAGCATTTTCTTTACTTCTTCTTTTTCATTTAACGTTATTACCCTATAACATAATGGAGAGGAAAAAAAAGCTGGCTGGTAGTCGACAAAAACTAACGCCACACTAAAACTGGATCAAGTCAAGGCCTTTAGTGTAATATGCTAATTTTTGCAGGATTTTTTTCCCATTCCTTACAATGGAGATTTCTTTCTATACACTTATGTTGTTAATGCACGTATAGTGCAAACGTATCCTATGAGAACATGCCGCGTATACTTTTTGCCCTTACCTAAATCCTGAATGCATTTCAATAGTAGCGAGTAGTGTTGTGAAAAATGCATACACACATGCAAAATGTACCTGTAATAGTGTAGTTGTTGGGCCTTTATAGCTGACCACGAAGTTACTTGGCCATACGTAAACTTGGAGTTGATTACTCGCAAAACTGATTCTGAAAAAGAAACCCAAGGAGCTTCGACCCTGATTAGATCCTATACAAGTCATAAACATTTCGAGGCCAAGTTTCGTGCTAAAGACCCATAAATTGTCGGCTATATTCTGAATATTCTGTTACGGGTCGGTGAATACTACGAGTGTAACACTGTATATCGTGTAAGTTTGCAAGTTTTAGATACTAATTGAAATATCGAAATCTTTCAACACAGGGGACAGGGAAAGGTATTTATATAGTTCACAGAAGGAGAGTAGGTATTACTTTGACGAAACAAAAAAATACGTATATAGGTATACACGTAAAACTGAAGGAGTTGGGTCTAACCACCTTTTGCGCAACGAGAGATTTTGTCAAATTAGGTGATTTTTTGTAGTCTGTAGCTAATTTGCACTGTAGTTCCGATATTTAAATAACCTACATATATATGTTCGAACTGTTAGAAATTCGACATTTGCACATAGAGCTGTTCCAAATACGCGTACATATGCTTAAAACCGGGTTTGATTTAACACCGGGACCAATATTTTGAATTGCCGATATCCAGGTTTTGCCAAACATGACCTTTTAGTACCGGTTTCTTTTTGTACAGCATTTCAGCACAGTTTTTTCTTCTTTTATTTCTTTATTTATGGCAGTATTTACTTCAGCCACCATTAGTTTTTTGTTTTCTTCTGTTAAAAGACTTAATTCATTCAGAAGCGTACTCCGATTTTTTTCGGGGAAATATTCGTCCTATCGGCGTAGTAACACCAATTTGATTTAAGATAGCTGATTCGGAATTTGAAGCCGAAACTAAAAAAAAATGAGGTAAAAAAAAAACATTTTCCCGTCCCAGGATGGTGCCTCGATTTTCTGGGAGATTTACTCGTAGAATCAGCTCAGCAGAAACACTGAGGTAATTTTGGGTCGCTAACTACAAATTTGAGGTTAAAAACAGGAAAAAAATTGTTGGGGTTGCCCACCCCAGAATGGGGATGACTTCCCACGGAAATTGTGGCACTAATCTGTTTTTGATCTCAAATTTGGAATCATCAACTCAAAATTACCGTAGTGTTCCGCGTCGATTTGACGCATATTTCTCGAGCAAACGGTATCATTCTGGGGCAGGCACTAAAAAAATGTTTTTAATTTTCCGAATCAGCGATCTAAATTTACCTTAAAAATCGGGGTACTATTCGAAATAAATGAATGAATGAAGTCTATAAACAAATGAAAAACGAATCGTAGCTATTTGATGTAATGTTTAGTGCGCTCACCTTCAATGTACAGTATCGTGCATTCGAGTCACACTATCAGCAAGTTCAGCTTGTGGTGTTTTTCGAACTGGCGACCCATTTAACGGACTACGACCTCATTCAGATGGTACAATAACACAGTTAAGATCTTGGAAATTGGATGTATGTGGCATTGGTCTAACTCTCCCCTCGCACGAGCATGGCTCTTAAGGAGAAAAGCAAAAAACATATATTAGAAGTATTTATTAGATTTTGTATTAGTTACCTATATATGATGAATTTGCAATAAATAAATTGAATTGATCCAATTTTGGACTGCCGCGCCAGTTATTTATTTTAAAACCCGGGTACAAAATTCAGTTCATGACGTGTTGCACAAGTGCATATGCTAAAAACCTGAATAAAAATCGGATCTAAAAACCTGAAAAACCGGCATTGAACAGGTATCAGACATGAAAAATAATAATAAACAGATGCTAAAAATCTGAAAAAACGGTACTAAAAACTCGAAAAATGGTACTAAACAGGTGTTGATAAAACCTGAAAAGAACTGATACTTAACAGCTTCTAAAAAAACTAAAAAGAGCACTGAAAGATACCAGTGCTTGAAAAAAAAAACATGTTGCATTGCATTGAGTGTTAAAGAAAACCGAAAACCTTTACTTCAATCTAGGTACCGAACGGCCTTTGCCTGTAAGCTACACTTTGAAATTTTCTAAGCATTTATTCATTATATTAGACGGCTGTAGATTCGGAACGCTAGACCTAGAAATTTATACAAATATAAAAATTTTCAAATCAAGGAATTTTGTAGACCACCATAGCGATGATTTTTTTGAATGCCAAAAATGGCGCCTGTAAATTCCGAACAGCCATATCTAAAATTAGGGGGAAATGTGCGCGCGAATTTGCTTTATAAGTGTGTAAAATTTCAAAAAGATATAGGAATGCAAGAGTTATCGAATCTATGATTGCCAGACATAAATGTGCGACTAGCTCGCCCCCATTTATTGATGACACTGACTTTCTCATATTTGGACGGCTGTAACTTCGGAACGGTGATAACTAGGTGTAGATTTGGATTAAATGTTTACCTTCGCTCCCTAAGTCGAGTTCTGCCTATATGATTTCAATCCTACCTAGTCTAGACATTTATTCACTCCCACGCAGTGTTGCCAATTTAGCCGTTTTCCGGCCAAATTTAGCCGGAAACCGTGCTGTTTAGCCGGAAGAAATTTGTAATTCCGGCCGGCCGGATTTTTAGCCGGAATTAATTTTCTTTGGCCGTTTTACCGGCTAAAATTATTTTGTGAATTTTTTATACCCTTCGCTCATAGAGTGAAAGGGTATATAAGTTTGTAACGCATTAAAGGAAGAAGAAACGAGTATATATGATCAGCATGACTTGGAGAGTCGATTGGGAGATGTCCGTCTGTCTGTTGCGACGCGTTTTACTCGATGAGTATTCAAGCTAGCAGGTTGTTTGTATGTTTGAATCACCGAAATTGGGTCACAGGGTCATGGGGCTGCCAAATAAACCGAGCCCCCCAATTTAAGTTTTTCTAAGAGAAACTTTTTTGTTTATAAAACAATCTTAACCAAACTGCACACATTTTCTGTCATTGAACGAATTTGCAAAAAAAAAACCCTAAATCCATACATTTATCAATAAAATAGAGTGAATTTCAGCGCATATATCTCCTTAATTAGTTTCGAAGATAACAATGAGTGCGTACGTGTGGGTTTCATCTAATATTTTAAGGATTTCTATTACAGTATTTCGGAGCACTTCATAAGTGTCAATTCATTAAAAAATCACAAGGTCCATCCTTCTATAAAACTACGGTGAACAATTTATCGGATGTCCATAGGAATGTCACACTATAAAAATGAAACCGACTGTGCTATAGAAGAATATTATGCATGTGTGTGAGTTAACTTTGAGAGACTATTGCATGTGTGTGGTGTATCATCCAATAAACACGAAAGTGGAGTATTTAAAGGAGTATCTTTTTAGGTTAACGTTTAGAGACAGTTTTATCGAAGTCTTATACCCCCATCTTTAAATTTATTCCATAATGATGATAGAAGCTTTCCGGAAAATGCTTTAAGGATGTTTTATCGGATCAAAATATTTCTTTAGGCGATGCCACACGACAAATTGATTTCGTGGTACTATATGATTGCTACAGTGTGAAGTGCTTCTTTAAAGCAAACGAATTGTTGTTTGGGTGGGGCTGCCATTCAAACCGAACTCCCCAAATTAGGTTCTTCTAAGAAAAACTTTTTTATTTGGGCACCGATTTCAAACCTCATGAAAATGTATGTATGCCCCCCGAATTAGGTTTTTCTAAGAAAAACTCCCGTATTTGGGCAACAATTTACACCAAACCTCATGAAAATGTACCTATTTCTATTGATGTCACAAAACATATGTAAATATGCAATATGCAAATATGCAATATGCAAATTAATGAAATCGGACCATGGGGTCATAGGGCTGCCATACAAACCCACTCCCGAAATTAGGTACTTTAAAGAAAAACATATATGTAAAAATTTATGGAAAGCAGCCATGCGGTCATGGGGCTGCCGTACAAAAAGAGGCGGCACATCAAAAATGGAACATCAATTTCGTAACTAAATTAAAATTAAGAAATCTGCCTAAAACTATGCTTGCTATGCTATGGGTAATTCTCCAGAAAGAATTTAAATTATTAAAATCAGTTTTTTACTATATTTGTTCGTAATGTGATTGTTTTGTATGATATAGCCGGTTTTTGGCCGTTTTTCTGGCTGAAATTTGTTTAGCCGGATTTTTAGCCGTTTTTGAAAAAAATAAAGCCGGTTTTCCGGCTAAATTTAGCCGTTTTCTAAGTTTTCAGTTGGCAACACTGCTCCCACGCCACACTTCACCAAAATTCAGTATAGAGAAATGCAGTTCGAAATTTATTTTTTTTGAGTCTCGCTTAAATCATTCCAAGTCTTGGAAAATGTACGGTATTTTGTTTTCCATTAATTTCGACTCAATACAAAGAAAACTGCAGCTACCCGCATAGTTTCGACAGGCTGTCAAAACCAATTAACACAATTCATGCAAATATTTCACACGATTGCGATTCATCAAACATTGAATATTTCAATCTATGCTCCAACATACGCGTGACGCATCATTATCCTTGTTCATTCATATATGTTCCAGTCCTTCAGACCCATAATACAGTATGAATGAATAGCGATAATGTGTTCCTAATTGCCTGTGATGAGTTAGCGATTTATATGTTAAAAAAGTGAAACACGCCCTCAATATATTGACTGTACGAAATACATATTTTCTCTTAAAAATTCTTATATGAGCCGTAAGGGTATATCAAGAACGATTAAGGGTACCGCACCCTTGTTCATGATTTCATGGTCGATTGACGTTAAAAGCAACAAGAAAGATGAGCCACCCCTAACATTAACAGCAGCCGAAGAGCGTTCAACGAAAAAGCTAGAAAGTATATGGTCGAAACATGGGGTGCAACGAATTTAACTTGCCACATTAATCTAGTAATAGTGTATTTCATGTTTCCAAAGATGATGAAAGTTATGATTGCAGATTGAGACTAGTAACGATGTAAAGAAAATGATTGATGATTTTGACTATTTGCCGCTGATAAGGGCTGATTTTAAATGAATTTCGTTAAACTAACTAAATCTTACAGCGAAAACTGTTGCAGGGCGCGCATTCTTGTGATTTTCACTACAAAATTAGATTTGAGCTTCAGTTTTTATTTATCATAGAAATATGTATCAGCGTTTATCATTCAGATAATTTCATATAAAAGAACTTCAATATAACGGCTAGGTTAAATTACCATTACACGGGTGTATTTATATGTCGTATCCGTTATAAATTCCAAATCAAGGACAAAAGTATTTTCGGCTGTATGCTATAATTTTACCTATTTCATGGCTTGTTTATTTCTGTCAAAAGGACCCTTCATTAGGACGTCATGCCCCAATTTCGTTTGCTCCAAATTGCGCTTTACTTGTTCATGGCCCGTCTATCACGCTTCATGTATCAAGTAAAGTATCATATTTTGTATCTCTAAGCACAACTTTGTTTCATTTTCATCGTTCACCGTCCTAGCCTGATACAAATCGACTTGCTTGTGCTTGTGCTTGTGCACTCCCAATCCATGTGTGCAACTCTGAAATTGGCATTATATTTTCTTGTTCGCCAAGGAACGGTTTCATTCTCGTATATACTAAAAATGTTCTTTGTGTATCCTTGAAGAGCCCACGACGACTTTGAAGACTTATGACCGGATTGCATGCAACGTCTCGATTAGACCATTTTTACAAAGCGACCACCTCCTGTATACGGAATTTATCCATCTCAAAGCCGTCAATTGTCCTTCCGAAAGGGTCTAGTCCTTTATACACTGATTCTTTCAGTATATTTATTTTTTTTCCTTTTGTTTTTCGACTCTATTTTCCTTGTTTTCTATTTTTTTTGCGCGCAAATAAATGGTTATTAGTCACAGTTAATTTCGATTGGCTTTTCGATAGAGGCGCGCGCCATTGGTGGCGTCCGCAACGCCATTGAATGTGGCCGAAAAGTCTGTAATCAAAAAGGAATTTGGAAGGAAACATTTTATGCTTTTGTGGTTTTCGGAAATTTGTATACGGTAGGTGGTCGATATAAATTAAGTGTTTAGAAATTCTATGGAATTAATTCATTGCTGAGCGCGACCACCCGCTCGCGTACACCAAGCAAGTGAGTTGCGAGTAAAAAATGAGTGCCATTAGTTGTACCGAAGGATAATTTTGATGTATGGTGCGCTGTATAAAAATACTCGTAGAATGATTTTTTATATCAACACCGGAATGGAATGTCAATTTAACATTAATGTTTTCGCAAATCAGATTAGTTCTTATTTAATACATACTTTAAACAAAACACCGCAAATTTAAATTAATTAAAATGAAGTCAATTAAAAAGTTAAATTAATTTTTTTCAGGCTCCGGACAAATACAATTGTGGCAATTTTTACTGGAACTGTTAAGTGATTCGGGCAATGCAGGATGCATCACTTGGGAAGGCACAAATGGTGAATTTAAATTGACGGATCCGGATGAGGTGGCACGACGATGGGGTGAACGAAAATCAAAACCAAATATGAATTACGATAAGCTAAGTCGAGCACTAAGGTAAGTTTTGGTAATTTATTATAGTAGGTACTAAAAGCAAGGATATTCTACATACAATACGTAATGGCTGACATTTAGCAGGGATGTTCGAGGATGTGTCCTAATTCCAAAACTGAGTTTTCGTATTCGAGCGAGTATTGAAAATTGATACAAATTTCGTTATTTCGGCCAATATGTTTCAAGTGTTGTTTGAAAGTATTGCAGCTAATGAAATTATCTGCCTATAACGATAACCTCTATAAAGTCCATATAGGTCAATCAAGTGCTTTGAAGTCGCGGGCCAGAGGACAAATTTTGATTTTCAATTGATGGAAAACTACTTATTTCAACATATTCAAGTACCTATACTCATTTTAAAGTTTTTTTTTTTTAAATAAATATTTCATGATTATGTAATCAATCTGCCAAAAACATAGAAATATTTTTACAGTTTTATGGATTATACAAAAGCTGCCCATTATTTTCAATATTTTACTGGTAACGATTGACTCCATTGATCTAGGACGACGATTTAGGTCTCGTTGGATTAGGGTCAATAGTAAGAATAGAAGAAAAACTGTAACTTTCTCCTACCCCTCGAAAACGATAACTTGGTTTTACATAAAGGATATGTCCCCGAACATCCCAGCGAAAAATTTCAGGCATTGTAAATATTTTTTGAGTTAACAGCGTTTTTGTGTCTTTGCTTTTTTTTTAGACTATTCGATTTTTACTTTTAAGTGTTTATTTTCCGTGGGCTCAGTTCGTCTCCTAAAGTAGACTAAAAAGGATTTGGGTAATCTTGCTTGATCTGAGATTTAAATAGATCCGGTCGTCGTCTTGTTTAAGCTCTCAAAATCGGACGGAGCAAATGCTGTCTTCTCGTATCTGCTAGAAAACTACCTTGTTATTATAAAGGCAATTTTCACATTTGGCCGCAAAATCTAGGTTGATTATAAAATACTGAATCCTGTTCACACTATGGTCGTAATCTTGTTCCACGACTTGATAGTACAGTAGAGTCCGTCTAAATTGCCACTCTGACAATTTCGTGCACATCTGAAAATGCTATTTATATTAGGTGTGTTTTTTTGGTTATCCCGTGCAGGTTTGGGTAACGAAACTCCATATAAAAAAAATGACAGCTGACGCACCTGTCATTTTTTTTATATGAAGTTTCGTTACCCAAACCTGCACGGGATAACCAAAAAAACACACCTAATATGTAATTTGTGCTGTCGTGCTCTGTGGCCGTGATCGTTCGGTCACCACTCTGTGAAATAGACACTCATAGAGAAACGAGTTTCCAAACGCGGCACGACTCGTCGCAAGTTTGTTATTCAGAAGATGATAAGAAATATTCTTATCGTAGAATAATAAATTAACAATGCGACTAGGAAATGGTATGCAGCGCCCGCTCTAAGGGGGGGCAAGCCGGGCGGTCGCCCGGGGCGCCAAATTTTAGGGGCGGCATTTTGGCTATAATCCAAAAAGTGAAAAAGTCAAAAGGAAAAATTCAATATCAACTTCGATTTAGTGAAAAGGAAACCATGGAAATTACAGATGAAATAAAAAGGGGCGAAAAGAATAAGGGAATAAGGCTTTGTTTGAGTATATAAGCAGTGTAAGATATGCGTTATTTTTTTAATCTGTCAGCTGTATCATAAATTCTCTTTTGAAAGTTGTGTTTTAAAGATGCAAAGTCTTTGCTAGGCTTTAAAGAGCCCACAATTGATAGGAAGTACTACATTAGCCTAATTTTGACGTCTGTAATGCTGACAAAGAGAGACAATTCGCTCAGTCATGTGCTAATTAAGTGTTTCTTTAAAAAGACAGGTATTGGAGAATGAAGCGCTAATTTCGTCCTCCAATTAAACATTTAGTTCCTCTTCTTTTCATCAGATTAAGGATTCGCTAGCATGGTCGTTAATTTCTGTAAAAGGGAAGGTTGGCTTGTTCTATTATCCAATATTATCATATGGAGAAAAGGTGTTTCTAATCAATTCATTTTACAGAAAGTGTCGCTAGTGGCGATAGAAAGAAATTAAAATTATTTTTTCGAGAGCTGATAGCGTAATGTTCCAATCATCGTCATATACGTATCTGTTCCTCCCAAGCGTGTGTTATCCGCAACTTTGATCTTTTGCACGCGTTTTTGCAAACCCTCATAAGCAGTGGTGCAACCAGAATCTTGTCCTCATTACTGGACATTTGATGGTAGATATTATTTTCCAATAAGGACTATACCGTGTTTTCTGCTCTTATTGCATTCACGCTTATTTTCGATGGATTTCTTTTCTTAGCTTAGCGTCGTGGAAACGCTAGTGTATCATCCCGTTCTTTCTCTTGTTTTCATTTATAAAATAGATGCAGATGGTGAATCGTGGAGGTCAAGGGAATTTCCTGATCTTTTACGGGTCTCCATATCGCGAAGAACCAATTTGGGTTTGAATAGTTGCCATGGCTGCTCGTTATGTTACAATACCTATATGCGTTCATTTTCTTTCCAGAAAATGTTTATACAGCAATCAGGCCTTAAATAATTTTTCGAAATGTTGTAGAATAATAAGTTTTATTGATACCTCTATGTACCAAGCCCCCCAATTACATTTTTAGGGCACAAAATCTTCCCTAACTTCTATTCCAACTCACACATGTTTTAGCTTTAAAATACTTGGTGCTTGGTAAAAACTATCAACGAAGATGGTAGATTTTTTGCTAAACATTTATTAGAACTTTTTTGTTACAAAAATCAGCTTAAACTTACCAGGTTTTTTGTTCTTATATTTGCACAAAGATGTTTCTGAAATTCCCGTAAGGATGATACACACAGACCATCGAAACTGATAAATAAAACCTATGATTCTCCAAAAACAAGAATTCATATAATTATTCATATTTGTTTCCTATTTTTAAGTTTGGCTTTAGCCCCCTTAGCCCCTCCCGTGACTGCGCCACTGCCGATCAGTGTGGTTGTGGCCTCATATTTTTGTTTAGTCTGTTAAATCAAAGCAGATAACTTCCACTAAATAAGTAGTGAACCTCCGGAGAAATCAGTAGTCGTATAAACACTCAGCATATAAAAGCGTTAAAAAAAACTCCTATGCCAATTCACAACACAATTTCTTTCCAGGCATTTTAGAAAAGATATATCCACATTGGCAGCAATTCCATTTCAATTCGCCCGATCTCTTCGTGAACAAGTTCATTGATTCATCTAGCATTAAGTGGGTAAATTGCGGACAAGGTAGCTTGGATTTCAGCAAGATGGAACATAGGCAGAGCCGCAATAGCAGTCCTCCCTAATGTTTCCGTACATGCTAGTATTAGAATTTGGCTAGGTTCCCCATTTATGAAAATAAGCCACCCAAGTTGAAACCACTGAAGAAACTCGTCCACAAAGAGACCCACCTAATTGAAGTTTTCCGGCTAAGCCATTTTTTGGCCTACCATTTTCGAGAGCGAAGTTTTCTAAATTGTGTTGAGTGTTTGAATGGAAAACAAATGTTCGCATTAATATTCAATCTCTTACATGATTCTAAGATCCGCCATGTGCAATCTGTGTATTTTGTTTTTGCTGGTTGTGAATAATATGTGGCTCGTGAAATTTAGCTTTAATGGAATTTCAAACAAACTCTCTCTAGAAGGCCTTCTGAACTGAGGTGAATTGTGCGTAAGAGTATGAATGATGGCGGAACATGTTTCTACTATATACTATACATACTATCAACGACGACATAACTTGTACTATTATCTACTATTGATCCGCCTGGTACAGTACCTACCTAAGGGGCGGCAATTTGCTCTCCTGCCCGGGGCGGCGTAAGTGCTAGAGCGGGCGCTGATGGTATGGCTGACAACCGTATCACACTCCGAATTCAGTTGTCTTTGTAACGTTGATGACTACACACGGTAGTCATCAACGCACCATGCTCCACTAGGAGTTACGGTAATCAAGAGAGAGAGAATTCGTTTAAAAAAATTGGAATCTGTCAATGATTTTTATTCGTCAAAAACTGAAAAAATCATACTCATGTGTACAGAACCGTAGACAGCGGATTGTGGGTTAGACGGCCTCTACTGTAGTATTACAATTTTTTGTCAAAGGTTGATCACCACGATTTTGATTTTATTCTCGGTACAAAATCTATATAAATGTATGGACTATTTTAAAGTTGTAATTCTAGCTTTTGTGTAGAGAATCTCTCCATAATCACTCTTTTCGGTGCTTGTTTCATGATAATGCTACACTTTGGGCCGTTTCACATTATAAGACGAAACCGCACGACTAACAAACGTACGGCGAGAGCTTTGATAGTGGCCGTCAGACAAGCATTGTGCATTTCAGATTGTCAGAACGCGTCTTACGAAAGAAAAACAATCGTGATACGATTGTTTTTCTTTCGTAAGAATTGTACGACGGAATTACAACCGGACGGAGATAGCATCTCCCGATAGTTCGGGCGTTCTTCCTGCGACGATAATAAACCCAAAATGCGGCTAGTTGTTTTAATTTCATTTTTATGTTGTCGACTCGTCACTTCATTGTACACTAACTTTGAAGCGTGCATACTGTATGGCAACATTTATACTTGCTTTATTATTATTATTCGCCCGTCCTCGTTTTGAACGGACAGTGTGAAATGATCGTACATGAAGTTCTTGTCGTGCAAGTTTGCCCGTACGGCCATTTTCTTATAGTTTGAATTGGCCCTTTAGATTACACACCACATAATGTCGAGAGCAGTTAATGTCATTTTGAATAACCCTAGCAGCACCAGCAAGCCCACCCAATTTAGGACAGATGAATAATATAGAAGCTTCGGTTTATTGGATCGGATACTGAACAAAAAAACTCAACTTCCTTACAAATAGAAGTTGCTATTCTATATAGAACAACTCCTGTCAAATTTATAGACAAGTTGCGCTGTCTGTCCTGTACCCGACCCAAAAACGGACCTATAATGTCAAATCCCTGCAATAAACGAAGAAGTGAATAATCAAAGTACTATTCCTCGTTTCTTCGTTACTCCTGTAGCACCTTTTCAATTGAACATCCTTGAGACCAGCAAAAAGCGTCATATAATCGACCTTTCGTTCAAAATAAAATCAGTTAACAAAAATAATATTTTGTGCAGATGTCAGAGAACGAGGATGAAAGAAAAAAAGTCAAAACGGCCTTTTATTATATGTACTCTAATTTCAATTTGACTCTCCCTTTCTCTCTTTCTGTCTAAATGCTCCTTGTTTTGTCATCATAGCGACTGCAATAAAAAGTAATTTTTCTAGATGCGTAACGTGATTACAGTCAATCGAAGCTAATTTCAAACAATGACTGAAATGGTCATGTCACCCTCGACTTTGATTCATTCTTGATTTCTTTCTCTCCCCTTGTGTATAGTTCGTGTTCGCGTCCTTGCACTTTTATTGCCATTTGTCCAGTAAATATACACAGAGCAGAGACTGAGAGAATTTTCGTGATATGCCTTGACCGAAAGATTTTGTTATGTTACGTATTGACAAAAGGTTGTTGCATGGACGTAGGTAAATATACACCACTCAATACCAAAAAAAGGACATTTCTTCTGGCATAATTTTCTATAATACATACATAATTCTAACGAAAGACCTTGATCCCCCAAAGAATGGATCTGAACTCGTTTAACTCGGAGTCACCCGCCGAGCACTTCACTAGGAGTTAGGGCAAATCAAGAACCTTGTACACCCTATCCAACCCAATTGAGAGTTTTAAGTATTGGTAGGGACCATACCGAAATCACTTACGCAATTTCCATCTAGTTAAATTAGTGTCAATCGAAAGGTCTCGACTCAAAATGAATGGATCTGAGGTTCTTTTCCGCGGGGTCACAGCGGAGTGAAATGCTGTTTGTGCCAGCAGATCTGTATAGTTATATTTCTTAGGTTCACTACCGTTCTTTCGGTGCAGGACTCTCCCCACGGAAACTGCAATTTCGGCCTGATCCCATGCAGTGTACCAAAAACATACAATTAGGGAGGCGAATATTCCATTCCACTTTTACAGTGAACAAAAATCTTGTTATTTATTACCTCTCCCGCCCTTTCGTTATGGGTTTCAGCCGGTCCCACGAAATTCCCACTTCTCCAACAAACCTTCTCTATCCGCGTTTCTTGGTCGTCCTACGGGGTGACTTGCATTCCCTACGGACTCCAATCGAGGGCCTGGTAATGTTTTTTCCTCGTGCTCGTACGACATTTTTCTGATACCAATGTCTTTATCATTCAGGGCACACAAGCAATCCTTCGGCATATTGTTCTTTGACTTTGATAAAAACCTTAAGCTCATCTTGTTCACTACATACAAAATCTCAGTTTTAAAAGGAACCTTGTCAAAAAAGATAAGGAAAGGCTTTAAATAGGAGACGCTTACTCTATAAACCAGACAAAAAAATTAAGGTTTTAAGACGAACCTGCAGAGCACAGGTGGTCTGACGACCGAAGGTGGTCCGAGGAGACCCGTAAGTGGTCCCCGAGGTACTATGGGGACTAATTATGAAAAAAGTGTGTTTAATTGGGATTATTTAAAAAAATAGGCATGAGCTTTGAAAAGTATTGTAGTATAGATAAAGTACTGAATAGTTTCGTTACTAGGTCTGTGGTCGATCTGAAATTGCGTTGTATGTAGACCTTAAGTTAACTTGCATTAAGCTCGGTGGTCTCAGTCTACTTGTACCGGCGATTTTCGTGAAGCGGTGCATTTTTCCTCACATAATGTGACTCTATTGTCTGTGCCTAGTTAATTGGCACAATGGCAGCACAGTGTCCACATTTAGTCACAGTATTCAACAAAGAAGAATTGGAATCAACCGATATCGCATTTGAAGACAATCCATGTTAGTAGTAATTGACCACCTCAATTATTCGTTAAAAAAAGTGAAAATTTATCCGATATCCGCCTCCAATAAATTATTATCTGACAAAGAAGACGCCTTTAACTCTCAAAGTTATGTGTGTCTGCCGTGTTCTGAAGAACCCGAAAATATGCTGATGTTACTGCCTGAACCTATACTTTAATTTTACCTTTCACCCATATACATTTTGTCGAAGGTATGTATGTATAAGAGTGGTCCTACGATCTGGACAATGGTGATGTGTTACATGGTCGTCCGTTTTAAATCACGGTTAAGCAAAGTGGTCCGCAGTCATTTGCGAGTTGGGAACCGCTAGTGTAGAGTATTAATGGCAGCTTACAGTATGAATTTACTCTGGTCGCTCCAATTCTAGATGATAAAACACTGTTGAAACATGCCTATAACACGACACCGAGACCCTGGTTCTGCAACGTGGTCAAGTAAGTCCTCATAGCAGCATGAGCCTCCTGTTACTGCGGCATAGGTTAACTGCTGCTCAACGTTATCCAAGCACCAAGTGAGGGTTTAAATGGTTGGCCACCACACAATGAAAGGCGAATAGCAGTGGCGAATTCAGGCCTGTAGAGAGGGGGGGGGGGGGGGTGGGGTGATTTATTATTGTGCAAGTTTTGGAGACAACAGTTTACGTAAACTCAGCTGACTTTCTGGAAAAAGTTAAGACTGTTTTCCGCAAAATACTTTTAATTCGAATTAATTTTTAATTTGAACGTCCAGCGATTTGTATCATAAATTTTCAAAAGTTTTAGGACAAAATTAATTTTCTGATCGTGTGTACTTATATCATTTAAAAAGATATTGGCAAAGCTGCAACTAAACGTGGTAACTGTATCTTGGCTAACTTTGTTCCATTTCCGGTTTTAAGTAGAGGTTTTTCGACAGATGCAACACTGAAAAAATCATTTGCTTAAAACAAGAAAAAACTACAATAAAAAACAGCCAAGGAAAAAATTTTCCTGATTTAAGATGTATTTTCTTGTTTCAAGAAAAATTTTTCTGATTTAATATGTTTTTTCTTGTTTCAAGAAAAGTCTTTGCTTAAAATAAATAAATAATCATTATTTTAAGCAAAAACTTTTCTTGGAATAAGAAAATACATCTTAGATCAGAAAAACTTTTCTTGGAACAAGAAAATACATCTTAAATCAGGAAAAATTATTCCTTGGCTGTTTTTTATTATATTTTTTCTTAATTTAAGCAAATGATTTTTTTCAATGTACAGTGTATATTTATTATAATTAATAATTATAAAGTAAGCCGCAAAAATACAAAACAAACACTTATTTTTTGAGCCCATTTGTACCCTAGCTAACGATAAAAATAGTTTCTCTCGACAAATGTCATCCATAGAAAAAATTTTAGGTAATGATTTGGTTTTGTCGCTGAATAAGTCTGCTGACAATCCAGCCTTGAATAAATAATTTCTTCTAAATCTCTGTTCTAATGCATATGAAAACGACAACCTCTAAATATAAATATTGGTGTAAAGCAAGGATTAACGAAATTGTTTTGTGTACTTTGTCTCCTTTCATCATCATCAATGTGGAACGACAGCCTGTCCTCCAGTTACGGATGCCCAACAGCTCGTGGACATCCTTACCTACGGAGTACATCCAGCGAGCTCTCGGTTGTCCACGCAATCTGGCTACGTCTGGCTATGCTCCTCGTTGTGCGTTCTTCGCCTTTACTGTGTGCTGAAAGCTAGGAATTAGAGATGTTTCTTCAAGTCTTTTGACATTCGCCCGTCGCAGCCACCCATTGCACCCCGATAAAAGCGGTTGACTTGTTGAGATGATTCAAGATGAACTTCACCGTGATTACAACAATTGAGGCAAAAATATATACCTAATGTAATGTAGTATCTAAATACATTATCCTACAAAGCCTCTCCAAAATGCCTCTTGATTCGATCCCACCTGGCTTACCTAAGGATCCCTAATTCAAAATAATAAATTTTTACTAAATAAAAGCATAAAATTGACATTTACTTGTCTTCCCTTTATGGCTCAAGCAAATTTGTATGTAATCTTTATGAAGGCCAACATGCCCAACGCCCCATTTTTGGGCGGCTATTATTTGCAACAACAACAGTTACAAACAAATATTTTTTTTGAAAATATGCTTCGAAGTATTGCCGACTTGACTTTAATACCAAAAAAAACTTAAATATTCGTGAAAAAATAATAATTTGGGCATATACGGGTTAAGAGCCGATATGTCAAATAAAATTTTTTTTCGATTCATAATTTTTTATCGTATTGAGGGGATAGGCCCGAAATCATTGTCCCCCGGGCCCGGATTTTCTATCCACGACCCTGGGTGAATATTCCCTGCGGAGATATCAAAAAGATCATTGATCGTATATGGTGCTCCTACCATACAATCAGGACTAAATTTGCAGGTAATTTATAGTAAGAGCAAGGAGGACCCCCACCGGCTCAAAGACTTTGGTGTTGATTCCGGTGAGACCTTTGGGTAATAACTACCCCGCTCCCACAAAGAGTCAGGCCACCAGTCCTAGGGCATGCAGGTGAGGTGCCCTCACTGGTAGCAGTTTTTCTGTGAAGTTCTTAGCAGCGGTCATATATCTCTATTACGGGGTTCCCAAAAGATTATTCCCCTCCCCGTAAAGTGAGGTAGGATTCGTGCAGTTGGCGTGGAGTTGCGCAACAACCGGGAGCCGGAACTTAAAGAACAGCAGAGGTGTAGAAAGGCCTCGCATCCAGCAGTATGAAACGCCAAGCCTAACCCTTGGTATAAGACGGTTACCTCTTCACTGACATCGCTAGAATATCAGTTTAGAGACAAAGTCCATGCCAATTTTGTTATAACTGTTGTTGGGCCCAAGTTGTTGCTGGTTTGTGCTGTCAGTAATGGTACAAATATGAGACATTGAGTCCCTTACAAAGGCTGACCAGCTGCCTCAGTAAGGGCATAGCATTGAATTATCTAGGTCTATGACTATGACTATGCGATCTGAAATAAGCTGCTAATCTATAAGAGATCATCGTGCTTCCTGTTTCAAAAGGATTCCATTCAGCATTCTGGATATGGTGTCAAGTTCGCTACATGTAGAGCTTAGGAACTTGAAGATAAAATCGTTTCCAATTCAGGCCATCTTTAGACAAATCGTTGCCGCTAAATCAGTCCGTGGAATGTGAAAGCCCAGACTCGTTTAATATTTCGAGTGTAAGTTACGAACTAGTATTTACATCAATTCCTTTTGTAACCTTTTTAAACGGACGCACTGTTCTTGACCCATACCACAGGGATGTCTTTTTTCGGTCGATTTTTCAAACAAATCAACAATCTTATAATTCTCATCAACCGTACAAGTGTAATGTACGCTTAAGGGCATACTCCTCCTACCCAAAACGAATAGTTTCTCAATAACCCTTCTAAAAGGGTTGTGTACTGATGATGACAACATCAAAATGCCGCTGTCGTCACGGACGAGAGGATAAATGAGGTGAATTAGTCAGAAAATCTGTGTACCTTCTTGTGGTCTACATCACACAAAGAGATTATATTGTGTGGTGGCAAAGAAAGACATTTTGCCATTCTTCTTTTAATGTCTCGTGTCGCACTGCAAATATTCCAGAAGAACTTGAACACTGAAGTGCCATTAGATGCTACACCCTTTAACTCATATGTACGTCAGGGGAAACCAAAGTAGGCCACTTGAAGAGAATACCAAGTTGTTTTGTTCAGCTCAAGGATAATAGACGGATGAGGGTATACAATGCCAATGAGATGTGTGTTTATTTCCTCTATATGGATGATCAACATTGACAATTAATGGTTTGGAAATATGATTCCATAATAATGTATTGAATATGGTTTATCGTGCGAAATTAGATCAGCAATAATAATTTTGATTTTATTAGGTATGTATATTTGTTGGGCATCGTCCTGACAAAGCATGGCATTTTAACTCTGCATGTATCAAAAAATGGATATTCATTCTATTATATTTTTTTTTTATAAATTAAAAAAAAATCTGATTTTGAACACTTTCAAATAAATATTTTGCACTTTAGGTATTTTTTCAATAAAATTTTTCCCATTTCTATTGTACATTTCTGCTTTCACTTCAATTCCAACAGTTTTTTTTTCATTTCCATTGATTTCTCATTTTATTTTGATTATTATATTATAGAAGCGGTAGACATATGCCAACATATTCCGTTTTGGTTGCATGTCGAACATAAAACGACCATCCAATTTGTAGGTAGACTCAGAAACAGAAATTTTGTTTCATCGTTCTCCCTCGTCCTGCGTTGTGTTTTTATTGCTCGACAGGGGGTGGTTTCGGAAGACGAGCAGCAATGAAAACAGGGATATTAATGCTATTTGTATGTCTGGAGCAAAATCAATTCTCATATATAAAGTATATATATTTTTTGCCTCTTTCATTAAACGGTAAAATTGAAAATGAATTTATCAGGACATGTAATTGAAAAGTATATTTTTTCTGATTTCATATGAGGCATGTTTTCCTCTGTGTTTGGGCAACCACCTACATATTTATGTCTATAAATTGATGTTGTATTGAAATTGGAAAAAAAGGATTCAGGCATTTTTATCTACAATTTTTTTACGGTTACTAGTTTGTATGATTTTTATGAATTTCCGTTTATTAATATTTTTATTTTCAAATTCATATGGACAACATATAAAAATGTCCTTGGTCTTTTGTTTTTTCACATTTTACATTTCATTTTTGCACTTTTTTTATGTAATTAAATTGACGGCAAGTGAATTTCATTCAGGCAATTTTTATTCATTTGAATAGTATGTTTGTGCTGAATGGAATGATTTATTGGCTAACATACCAATTAATTCACATCGTAAAAATTCCAAGCACATCCCTGACAATCTCAATCAAGTGATTCACTAAAAACGCGGCGCAACATATACCCATAATATGTATGTATAAATGCCACCCCTTAGGCCTTAAGGCAATCACTAGGCGAACGAATAAAATCCCATTATAGCATCGTTAGAAATCATTTGTAGGCGTTTTAATGGGATTCACATCATTAGGGATGAGCCTGTAAGAGGGACTACAAATCACATTTAACGTTTGTCTGGGCGGATTGAGTTGAGCATTTCGTCAGGATGAAAATGTAAAATTTATGTGTGGTCATATGAATTTTGCCACGGATGGATAGAAAAAGAGGTGTCTATTGTTTGGATGCTTCAAATTAGAAACATTGTAAATAAAAATGCTTTACAGGCTTTATTTATGACCCTCGCTGGGTTTAAATTTCCTAAGTTACTCTTTTAGATTAAGGTGACCACATCGCTGAGACACCATTGCTGTACACACTTTTGTGGAAATAATCCTATCTTGATAAGCCAGAGACATTCCAAATAATCCGCCATATACCAAAAAAAAACTTACGATAAAATATTGGCAAAAAGTTGGTATCCAGCATATGACGTCGTCCCAGATTTGAGAACAACAATGAATCATCTTCTTCCAATGTTGTGGAAAATATTCACGAAAAAACTGTATTGGCGAAGTCGTGGGACTAAAACGTGTGTTCAGGTGGAAATGCTCACATTGTATTCAGGTCACCACGATGCTTATTAGTTTACAGTAGTTATACGAATTATATCGTAGTAAATATTCATGTGAAAAAGTATTTTCATATTTGTAGTCTCATATCTTTAAAAAAAATCAATAAATGACATGTATCCTATCCGACATCTGGTTCCAGTCAAAGCGCATTGTCCTGAGAAATCTGAAGATTGTACCGACCATGGTTCTGAAATGCTTTAAGCTCTGTTATTTTGGTTGAGTTCCCACTAGAAAGGAGAAGAAATGTGTTAAGAAGCAACGACTTTGAATCAACTGTTTCGATATGTTCTATCTTATATACATATTACTGAATTAAAAGAGAAGTTGAAGCGAAGAGCCGTGACGATAAATTCCGATGGCACACTACTAAAGGTACATTTTCGTCGACACGACTGCACGACAGCGACTCGCTCATTTCATATAAAAACTCGTTTTGAAAATGATAGAAAAACGAGTTTTTTATGGAATCAGCGGGTCACTGTCATGCGGCCGCGTCGTGGACAACGTACCTTAAGCAAGCTTTTAAATAAGGATATATCGGTGCGGACGATCGGGCTGCAGTGCACTTCCATATACTGGTAGTGATCAGGGAAGGATTTTGTTTCAGGAGGTGTCCAACACTCGATATTATAAATTTTGGTTAAGCCATTATTGGATATTAGTTAGTGCAACCTATTAAGAACCTAGATTTCAGTACAGTTCAAACATAGACCGGTTTTTTTTTGTGCAAATCATTGGACAAACATTTTCCCGAAAAAACGCACGATTAGAACTCGGTCTCGTTTTTTTCTTGCTTTTGACCTCAAGTTTGGAATCAACGACTGAATATTACCCCGCGGTTCCGAGGGGTACTTTACGAAAAGACGGAGGTATCTCTGGGGCAGTACTGAAAACGTGGTACAAAACCTGAAAAAAATCGATACTGAACAGGTGCCAACAACCTGAAAAACACAACTGAACAAGTGCTAAAAAACCGGTAGTGAACTAGCTACGCCCCCGATAGTAATGCCTCCAAATTGCACCCACGTGATATTAGTGACGCCTCCTTAGCTTTTAATGTCTTTGAACAGCGCTTAGGATTCTATTGGGTGTAATCAAGAATGCTGTACATTTGGCTGTATGCTCAATGTTGTGCGACAGGTCGTAATGCTGTATTGTACAGCAAAGTGATGTACTTCTGGTCAGCGTATTTAAGATTGAAATTAATTTTCCGACCTTTTCAAAAACCCACTCATCTAGATAGATAGATAGATAAAGTGGTTTATTTTTTAAAATTCGGTTCAATATAAATCAGTATAATATTATTTACAAAAACCAATAAGGCATGGCATAGTGCCGTCTGCCTGAGTTGATTGAATTCAATTTTCAAATACACATATTTTTAATATTTTTTTTTTTGTTAATATTCATTTTAATTTTTTGTTTTCTCTTAATATCTACATTATTTCAATTCGTATAATTATTTATCCGATTTTTATGAATATATAAAGTATATCTGTTATTACTTATTTATTTATTAATGTAATTATTTTTATACTTATTAGGTTTACGATTTAATTACTATGGTTTTTAATCGCCGGTTAGAATTAGGTATTATTATGAGACGTACGGGGCAGGGTGATGAAGTTCGCGCAACTCCAAATTCTGCATGTGCATCGACCCTACCCCCATGTCCCTGCATTAATTAGATATCTCCGTCGATAATTCCGTTGCGATATCTCAAGGCAATTTCGAGGTAATCATACAGTGCGTCCCAGTTGGACCCATTTAGCAATTCGTTTACTTCGAAGTCGTCTAGCAGGCCTTTTCCCAAACACGAACGTCTTGTCTCTTTGAGTACAGGGCAACTACCGATGAAGTGTTGAGAGTCCTCCCTCGCCCTTTTATTACATAATTCACATGCTATCGGCAAGTTTTCGCGGTGAGGTATATAATTTAATGGTAAAAGCTCGCCTCTAGCTTTAAATATGAGAGATATTTTGCGGATGGTATAACCGTTCTGGAAGTAGGTGTTCGCCTGTAAATCGTGGTTCAAGTTGACGTAAATCCTTCGATGTTGTGACGCTCTCGCTTCTTCCACGTTAGCTCGTATGTGCATACTCTTAACATCCTGGATGAGTTGGCTGAGTATGTATCCATTGCTACTTGATCCATCCCACCTAAAAGTCGTTCCAGCTTTTTCCGCGAGCATCTCCAGATCGCTATAAAAAAGGGTCCTCCGATTAACTGCGTACATTAGCACTTTCTTAGGCAGCCGCTCAAAGCTCATTTGTGCAACATTCGCCAGATAGTTTATATGCGTTTTCAACGTCTCTATGAATAATGGTAGTAAGCCAGTCTCACGCAGCAGCATATAATTTGGTGTTGTTGTAGGCAATTGAAATGTCCGTTTTAGGAAGTAGCGTTGTAGCTTTTCAACTTCATCATAAGTGTTTCCACCCCATACCTGCGCACCATATAGCAGAATAGACTGCGCCACTGCCTTATAGATTTTATATTTCGCCGTGTGTGCAATATTTCTGTTACTAAAACAGTTCTTCCATACTGAGCTAATTGCCCATTTCGCTTCCTTTAGCTTATCTTCCAGATGTTTTCCCATACTTGCATTGTACGATATTAATATCCCAAGGTATCTGTACTGTTTGACTATTTCAATGCAGCTTCCTTTAAAGGTCCATTTCTCGTTCCGTGCTAATCGAAATTTTTTCTTAAAAACCATTATTTTGGACTTCTGGAGATTAACAGTTAATTTCCATGTATCGCAGTAAATTTCTAAATGGTTAATCATGTGCTGCAAATCCTGTGGTGACTCCGCAAAAAGCACGATATCATCTGCATACAACAGCCCCTTTATTAGCTCTCCAAAAGCTTCTACTCCTCCAGGGCAATCGTTCAAGATATCGTTAATGAAAACTGCAAATATATCCGGGCTCAATTTGCATCCCTGCCGCACACCGACGTTCGTTTCGAATGCTGCCGATAGCTCATTCCCGCTCCATACCATCGCCGTTGTTTTTTCGTACAGTCTTTCCAAAAAGTTGCCAAAATTTCGCAGACATTCCACAATTATACAGCTTGTAAAACAAGGCATTACGATTGATGGTATCGAATGCAGCCTTGAAGTCGATAAAGCACGCGTACAATTTTCTACCGTCATTCACGTATAAATTTGCCAGATTTTGAAGTACAAAGATATGGTCGGCCGTCGAATATCCTTTACGAAATCCCGCTTGGTTTTCCGATATCTTCTGTTCATCACATAGCCATTTCGATAACCTTGTCTGTAGAACCGTTGCCAGAATTTTCGCCGTTGAGTTCAAAAATGAAATACCTCGGTAACATTCCGGATCGTTAACATCGCCTTTCTTGAAAATGGGGAATATGATCGCTTCCCTCAATTCATCTGGTATATTTCCCGTATCAAACATTCTGTTAAACTCTTCGGTTAAGATACTTGTCAAATTTTCACCGGCATATTTGTAAAACTCCACGGGTACACCACTACTCCCATCTATCTACTGTAAATTACTATACATACATTGGTATTGGCGATCACATACGCTCCAGGATTACTATCTGAAGAAATAACCCGAAATGTTACCGTTGGAACGGTCAAGGCAATGCGCCATAGAAGGTGCATTTTCCAAACAACTATTTTGGGAAAAAAAAATGTCTCCGCATTGCTTCGAGAAGCTATTAAAAACTTTAAGTTTAGAGGGTCGCACCTATACATATTGCAGAACACACTTTGCAATACCTGCCCATACATACATACTCTTTCCGGGGCAGTGGCGCAACCACGAGAAGGGCTAAGGGGGCTGAAGCCCCTCCCAGACAAAAATTGGGAAATTAAAAATTGCAAAATGAATTATGAAGCAATACAGATTTTATCAAAATATCATGCATCATAGGTTATTTACCAGTTTCGAATTTAAGAAACATCTTTGGGCAAAACGTCTGCGAGGTGATTTGTGCAAAAAATAAAAACCATATCTCAAAAATAACCGCTTTCCAAAAAAATCCGTCTGCTTCGATTATATTTATATGGAGGCTCTAAATATTTTACAGCTGAAACTTGCCGACCTGAATTTTTTTATTGTGATTGAAATAGTGGATTTTACGCTTCGAAATAAGGTGTCTGAATCAATAGGTGTTAAATTAAATGAGGCATCGATCATACATACTTTTGCACATTTTACAGCATTCGTATAACGTGTATACTTCCTCTTCGCATGCGCACTCCTTTGTTTTAGAATCTACTAGGTCCTGAAAGTCTGTTAGATTTAGGGATTTATTGCAATGCCGAGTTAAAGAGTGATTCAAAATTACGTTTTCATAAAAAAAAAGAGAAACAATGTTTTCTCCCGATACTGCAATTGGAGCTTAAAAACCACTGTACAGCGTCAATACCTGGAAATAACCCTATAATCCGACTTTCGGAGCCAAACTCATCCATATGGATGGCCCTAGCCCCCTCCAGGACAAGATCCTGATCACGCCAGTGTTCCGGCAAAAATAAAAAAAAAATAAAAATAATCTCGAGAATCCCTTGAGATGAATGACCCCAAAAAAAAGGGACCGAGTTCTAATCGTGGGAATAGCACGATGAGTGTATACCCTATACCCATCTACAGACCTAGAATGCGCGTAAAACCTAAAATATTACATTTATATTTCTTAAGGGGGAAGGGGTTGATGGGTCGAATCTCGGACATCTTTAATATCTTATAACGGCATTTAGCAGTTATCATTTGCGATAAATTTGAAGTTTTTCGCGACATTCTACCAAAAGATATGGTGGAATATTACTTTGTAGGGGATGTAGGGGTAGTCAGACCTTCTCCACTTTCCACCAACTTCAAGCATATGTCACAATTAGGCATTGATGAAAATTGCAGGTCCCTAGCGATATCCTGTCGAAAAATATGGGCAAATTTCACTATCATGGAGGGGTCATTTGTATGGGAGGTAGGGGAACCCTTGGTCCGATTTGGCCCATTTTCAATATCATCCAAGCTTTTATCAAAACAATAACCTGCCCAAATTTTCTAAAGGCTAGCTTCATTATTTCGGGAGTTATCGTGCGAACTGACAGACACACGGACGGACAGACAGACAGACGCACATGTCTTATTCTAATCAGGAACCGACCCTGATCATCTATATATATACTTTGCCATACCTCCGGTGGCTCCTTTGAGGTGTTACATAAATCGTTGTAACAAAAACAATGTACCCTTTACCATCTTATGGGTATAGCGTATAGGGTTTCTTGCAAAGCCGGTTAGACCGTCCGGTTTTAACCGGGCTCAAAGTACCGGTTTTTCGGTTAACCGAGTCTTTTCAGTGATTTGCTTAGAATTTTAGTAAAAACTCACTCGTAATGCTGGTGTTCGTATCGTATGCAAAATCAAATCAAATTGCATGTATGTACATGTTGCGACAGAGAAACTTACTTATTTGAAAAAAACTCCCGAGCGGTGAGTTGGCTGAGAAGGGGCGCATATCTGGAGGGGGAAGTCCCTAAGTTTGTTTCCCATTCTAGTCAGTTGCCATCATGCTCTGGTCTAGAGAGCAGCAGACCTTCGCCGTTGAGTTCTTCTTAGCTAACGGCCGCTCACTAGGAACATGATCAAGGATTTATTTGTAAGATGGGCACACATCACACACAGCACGAGGCTGAATGAATTTGTTTCGACAACATTTCCCCGACCGCCTTATCTCTCTCAGAGGCGATCTCAAATGGCCGGCACGCTCTTCAGATTTGGCTCCATGGGATATTGTATTCTCAATTAAAAAAATGTTTTTCATGTTACCTCAATAACGCGGCGTAACGTACAGTGTTCCATGTGTTTGGTGAAACAGCGGACCTAACCGTCAGCGGCCCCTATGCCGCAAGATCTCCCTTTTAGTTTTCTAGAGCAGTGGAATAAAAAAATCCTGGTAAATGCAAGTGCATAACGGTTCTATGCTACAATGATTGGGGTTTAACATTTTTTTTATATCTTGAGTTATTTGAACTTTGATGATATTGTTGAAATTGTATTTAAAACTGCGAAACATGTTAGGAGTAAACACGTTAAGCGAGTACTTCGAGATTTTTTTTTCCGTTGAGAGAATTGCATGCCTGTTACATCATACATTTTAAGGACAATACTTATCGTTACACGAAATCCACAAATCCATGGTGCGTTCACTTAGCCATTTATAGGCTACTTCGAGTCAACGTTACATTGCATATAGAGTCGGAGTGTATAATGTTGTTTTCTGGACCACGCCGAGTCGATCTCCGGACCTCTACTAGCATCGTAGAGTGCGACTCAACCAAGTGAGCCACAGAGCGTTAGTAATTCGAACATCAATACACAGCAATGATTATTATACGAAAAACGCGATTTATGGGAAGATTTTCCACTGGAAAGAGTCTCAGTTTATGGACACCTAATAGGAAGTTAATAATAAATAACTAGTGCGAAAGTCCAACATTGGACTAAGGCCGCAGATTATTAAGATTCTTACTTATACTTCCTATTAAAAATGTTAATAATCTCGCTCAGGTTCAGGCATAATTTTCCGAGTAAAAGTTTTCCCGAAGCGTAATTGGCATTGCATCCATCATCTTTACTTCTCTATAGATGTAAAAACGTAGAGCTGTTTGTAAAAACAATTTGATGAATGATGAGCTACCGCGTATCATCCTATTCTATAACTAGATCATAATGGGCTTTTGTAGATTAGATCTGCAGCATGTTACACCGAGAACTAAAATAAAAAAAAATGGATTCGGATTCACAGTGTGTGGGCGGCCTTATAAAAAAGCAGTACACAATTTTGATTTGAACTGATACCCCACTGTATCTACAATACTTTACTAAGCAAAATGTCTTCATTGTACAGTTAAATATCCTTTTATCCTTTTTCTCCAACAAGTACCGATCAAATAATATAAAATTAATTACTGTTGTTTCAGATATTATTACGATAAAAATATTATGACAAAAGTCCATGGCAAACGATATGCATATAAGTTTGACTTTCAAGGACTTGCCGCAGCCACACAACCCGCCGCCAGCGATCACACATATAAATATCAAAGTGATCTATTCATGACGCCATATCATCATAGTGCAAAACTAAGTTCGTTTATGAGCCCGCATCATGGAATGACATCATCATCAGGTTAGTAATGTGGATTTGAACTAGTAATAATAGTAACCCTGCTACAAATATATGTACGTAAAAACTTTAGGGCGGAATTCATAGTCCCCACTTATACTTAAGGGAACCCTTAAGGGAGTAACGTTATTCATAGTCACTCAATAAGCAAACGCTTAAGGGTTCCCTTATTCGTTTGGGTTCATATCTAGTAACCTTATATGAACTCATATATTTGTTGACATATCCTTATTCAAACACTTTGAAATTTTTTAAAATTTCGAATTTTTAACTACTTGATATTTTTTATTTTATTTTTTCACTTTCAATAGATACGACAAATAAGTGAATCGTTTATTTAATGAGGCAACGCCCTAATAAGTGATGACTATGAATACGAAGCTCCCTTAAGGGCTCACTTACATAGAGAAACCTCTTATTCCTTAAGGGAATTCTTATTATTTAAGTGGGGACTATGAATTCCGCCCTTAGAATGCTGAATACAATAAGTTCTATGAATAAAAAGATGCTTTGCTTATTACTTGGCTAAACAAGCTTAAACAACAACAGCTTACATTTAAATCGGTTCAACCAAGCATTTTTTTCTATCTCAAACTGTCTAAACCTCTCACCCTGGGCCCTGGGGTACACATAGGGCGTCAGAAGCCATCGAGTACGAGATTTCAAAGCATACTAAATTCAGAAAGTGCTGCAGCTGCTTGTCGCATTTATATTTTTTCTGTGAGAAGTAAAATCGATTTTGAGTTTGTGCGATTTTCTAGACATTTAATAAGATGTTTACCTAAAATACTTTATTTGCCAAAAAAAAATGAAAATTGCCAAAAACACCATTAATGGCCTATTTAGCATGATATTCCAAATAGATACGACTATATAGATATCCCTTTTTATAAATAGAAGATTTTCATACCTTTCTATATTCTCACTCAAACCAATACTCGATCATGCTAACTTTACACTACACAATTTTAGTTCAGCCGAACTGACTCTCCGATAAGAAATACTACAAATCGATTTGTCCTTTTGAATGGCAGGAAAAACTTGAGGAAATTCATATAATGCGATATTGAAGGCTGAACTTCCTTCGTCATGCCTGCGCCCATATCTCGAAAAAGAAGGTGTCCTACTCCCACGTTGGGTTGGAAAAAGTCACGGTTCATCCCAAATACAGTTCACCTCTCCCCACCGCATTGCCGTGCCGTGCCACCGGTCCCGGAAAGTTCCATTCAACACATTCGCTTCACCCAAAAATTATCGACTTTTCATACTATACGAGTATTCTCGACACTCTGAACAATGTGTATAGAGAGAGTTATTGGAAAATGGGGGGAAAAGCTTCATATTCTTTCAGCGCTTGCAACAAACGACAATTTCTAAAACGAAACAACTGTGACTCTGAAACGCATAAAAGTTCTCGCCACCCTCATACGTTGAATCGCGCCATCCTTGTATCCTTGTATAATATGGAGGAGCGTCAAGCGCCATTTCATTTCAACGTTGGTATATATATTTAGAAATCATAGCCGGGGCACCATATTTTCTACACACAATTCTAAGTATTTCCTTCTCCTTCACTTTTTGTCTGAATATCCTTCTCTTGCGCGCCGCGCTGCCACTTGATCCCCAACAGGATTGGTTAGATGATACGCAGGGGGGTTGATGATATAGACAGGGAGAACATTTTCGCATAGCTTTGTTGGGAGTTGTTCATGCTATTTAACATGGACGATGGTATAGTGTCGGACTAGCGAGAAAATCAACGGAGTTTGGGAAGTTTGTGAGTTTTGAAAGGGAACCGACTAGGACTTACATACACTCTTCGTTGAACGCTGCACACCACCCGGCTAGACTTATACGAGTGGATATCGTCCTGTGAATGTACGTATATACTCGTACACCCGACATAGAAGAGCTCAATATATTTGTGGTCGATGAAAGTCCCTGTTGCGAGTATAGGATGTCGAAGTGCATGAACATCTACTTCCGCTTCGGTTACGAATTCGTCGGTCGCGACGGAAACGTTCGGGAAATTTCCCACTTTGAGATTGTTTCCCATTGAGTAATAAATTTGTTCCTGAAATCTTCCTCTTTAGTGGGAATCTCCGCTACCGTTACCGCTACAATATAGTATGGCTATGTAATGTGTACAGTCAGTTCAGCGAGTTTGTAGAGGAAAAATATCATTTTCTTTTCATTTTAATTTATTTCCTTTTGTTGAAATGAAAATACGTTAAGAAAGTGTGGAAATATACTCTCGAACGATGAATGGAATGGATGGACGCGAAGGAAGTCATAGTGTGTTGCTGAGTTTTTCTTTTGTAAGCGATAGTTTTATGTGGCACTTGAACGTAGGGAAATACTAATAGATCGATCATACTCTGTATAATAATATGGATTCACCATTGAACAGGAGAGTCTCCAGCAGGCAAAGTCTGGACAGCGTTATCACCAGCAATGGAGTATCATGAAGAACTGCGGAACTATCGCGGCTGGGACCACAAGAAGACCCTTCAGAAGCGGCAAATACATAGTCTGTGGTACCCCACTCCAGGACAAAGATCATGTCTGCCGAACCAAACTCATGGGTCAAATTCTGTGAAAGTGTGTGAAAGTACACCGACACAAATATCAGAATAGCCCGCCTTCTAGATATAAAGAATACCTGAAGAACACTGATGAGCAACAGACGCTTCAGGACCCACTTTTCAGGATTCCTAATCTACCAGCATCGATGAGATTTTCACAACTCTTCTTCGGAGCAGACTGTAGGGTGTAAGCATAACAAGTGATCAGTTGATCGCCCGATCTCAATCCGAAATTTTAGGTTTTCTTTTAATGGGAAAATTTCAGTCTCAGGGACTCGAATATTCCGGAAAAGGGAAACGAGAAAACTGCCATCCACGCAATGTTGAATGTTGAAAATGCAGTCGCGAATAGTCCTCGTAATTTTCGGGCCTTTGGTATTCGGAACGACAACATAGTCAGATTCTGGCTATCTCGAGTTTCGCTTAGTCTTTGGAACAGGCGGAAAAATACGTTTGTGCATTGCAAGGTTTTTGAATCTACTGGGGTCCCTTCTGGCTGGTAGCCCGGAGCGAATTGCCCCTTCCTTCTATGAGGCCCTGCTTTTGAAATTGGAATACGCTAGTGAAATCTTAACCCATTTATAACCACTCATGTGAAGTTAGCCGGATAATTAATTAATTATTCCTGAGTCCGTGCGTTTTCAGGATACACAAACGCACAAATCAATGCACAATATATCTAGATTTCGATTTCGATTGATACCAAATTTAGACCCATCCGACCATATTTAAAAATGTCCGGCTATGTTCACATTTCGAATTTTAAACATGCTATAATTAAATAATAATAGTCTGGCTGGTCTAGCGGTTAGTGCGCATACCTTCGGTGCACAGGGTCATTCGCTCAGATGTTAAACGAGTACCCATTTATGGGGATAAATAACACTGCTGAGCGTGATTCTGATCTCATTACCTCAACAAAAAGCAGATAAGATCTTGGAAATAGTGTGTCACTAACACATCCTGCGGCCTTAGTCCAATGCTGGATTGTCGCGCCTGTTATTTATTTATAATTAAATAATTAGCGACGCGAAAACGAAAACGAAAATTAATGTCGCACAATCCTGCACAATCATTGCCGTCTGCGCACAAACGGTTCTGGACGTGATTGGTGGTTTGTATGACAGCCCTATAATGTAGTGTTCCGATTTCATCCGTTCCTAGATATTTTTTAGGCTTAACCAGCAACATACTTGGGTGAAGTCTGGTTAATATTGGTACATAATGAAAAAAGTTTTTCTTAGAAGAACCTAATTTTCAGGGGCATATACAGCTAAAGAACTAGTTTATAACTTCATGTCACATGACTTTCTCCGTAAAATGCTCATTTAAGCCGATATTCAGCTCGAAACATGACTGAAATTAAAATTTCGAACTTTTTTTTCAAAAAACAATGTTTAAAGTGCTGTATCTTGGGATCCTTTGCGCCTACAAAGCTGTGGAGAAATTACAAACAAAAATATAAAAAAAGTCCGAAAATTTTGAGGTTTTTTGAGGGTCACGGGGTTAGCACAGGTTTTTCGAAGTTACAAACTTGGTGGTACACTTCCGGTATCTATCCTATCCTAACAATATCCCAAAAAACCAGAGCCGAGCAATTTTTTGCGACCTAACGCCTTATTTTTCGGTTTATTGACTGGCCTATTATCTTGATTCATTTTTTTCAAATCACATGTAGAATATGAAGTCCCGAAATCGACCCGGAGCTACTAGTACAGCTTCAGAGCAGTTGGATCTGCTCAAAATACAACAAGAAAATTATGTGTTGAGAATTCTGCTGCTCAAAATCAGATGTCATACTAAGATTTCAAACAAAATCTCATTTCATCCACATTTCAACGAAATAATGAGCGCTTATATACCGGCTCTTAATTTAAACTATCTTAAAGCATTTTTGGAGGTAGTACCTTTTCCATAGGGTGAATATACCGTCCTAGTCTAGTTCGCGAATTAACTTTCTTCTTCTTCTTTTTATTCGAATTGGTTGTGGAATATGCAGATGTTTAGAAATGGTTCTGACATTTCGATTACATATTTGGACAATATTATGATTGGAATTTGTTAATCTCGCGTTTTTTCTAACCAGGAATTTCATATAAACTTTGTAGCGAAACGAAAATCGAAAACGATATTATTTTAGTAGCAAGACGACTTCACTATTCCTGGATAAATTTCAGAGACAGTCGCTTGTCTAGGCATTATGGATTGCTAAGCACCTCGCCATCTGTTGCGAGCGGGACTAAATTTAGTTTCGATTAGTTAGTGCAGCCCGTATATGCCGTCCAAAAATAATTTAAATTTGTCTAAAACTTTTTATGTTTCCTCCGGTATATAAGCGGTCAATGGCAAAGAGTGGTGAACCTCGCCTGAGCTTAGGCAATACAAAACTTTGAAAATGAATGTCAATAATACTACTTCTACGCGGAATTCGCTTTAACCTCCATTTTTAAGAAGATTATTTTAAAATCTTTTTTCCTACTTAAAGAGGTCTTTACAGCTGGAGCGTAAATGAAAATGAAACGGCAAAATACCGTGGTGAATTTATATTTTGGTGAATTTATATTTTTTCTCCGAACATTATTACAACGAAATTATACGTTCCAAATAATCTTAAAAATAACTAGAAAAAAATAATTTCCCCCTAGTTCGAATGAATTTTCCAAGTGAAAATGAGTCGATTCGGTAGCAACGCCGCCGTCTAGATATTAAGGCCGCAATGCAGAATCTTAGACGTCAAAATCAGCTACTAAATTTTGGTTATTTTCGCCAAAGTTGCACTGTTTTGTTTTTGCTTTTAATGGCGTCATACGATTGTTATTGTTGTTTGTTCGCATCCGCTGAGTGGGCAGCAGCTATGAGGGCATTGTCCAGCTGAGTTACGGTTATGATATATCTAGATGGCGTTGATATTCACCGTCAACCGTGATGAATTTTGCAAACGTCAAACCGATTCACTGTTCACGATCAGTCCATCATGGAAACGATCCTATAACCGGTGAATCGAAAAAATACACAAAATGGCAGGGACAATGGTAGAACCAATTTCCGATTGTAGTTTATAGAATTTCCCAGCATTTACGACATATTCCACGACTGTAAATATGCATTTTCATTGAGTAAATCGCAGCGGAAAAAATTTCATTTTTATTTCGCCCGAGGACTATTCAGAATTAAATTTCAAATTTAAACTTTTAAACAAAGAAATAATAATTTCCTTTTCTTTTCATTTCAGCATCCATCTTCCCGTCAGCCGCATCATGGGGTAATTGGGGCAGTCCTGCTACAAATCTTTATCAACCTCACTCAATGAGTCACGTCACACCGTCACATGTTGCACCACATTTGAGCTCATATCCACATTATGCCTGACCATCAACGTCCGGTAGTGGATTCTAATCAATTTCCACCGGACACTAAACCATTACGAAAATTTGTGTAAGTTCCACGAGCACAAACACAAAAACAAGAATTGGCAAAAGGAAATTAACAAAACATACTATATACTTAATTGGTACATCCCGCCACATTTAAGATTGTGTAATAGACGTTGACAAAGATTTGTTTATCGAAAATTTTGCAAAATATCAGATTTAAGGAATATTTACTTATGTACATATTACTCATAATATACGTGAAAATAAACCATCAAATAAAAAAAATATATTTAATAAATCAATTTTAAAATCAACTTGAAACTACGATCAAAATTGTCTGTAATGGAAACATAAAAAATCCATTCTATATTATAACCAAAGAAAAATGTCAGTGTATTTTAGCAATATTATTATTCTAGTCTAGCATCAAAGATAGTGAAAATTTCATTGTTTATTTTAAATGGATAAAAATAACAGAATGCCATTGATTTTTTTTTCGAAAATCTCCATCATTTTGTAAATAGTTATTGATATTAATAAAAAGTACCAAAAATATTAATGTATGAGTGCATATGTATGAATGTGACAGTTTACTTGACATTGTTGATCTCTTAAGAAATGAAAAAGAACTTGTACATATTTACTACGAGTTACATACTCGTATATTAGCAATGTATTATGGTGTCATAAACATCTAAAGTCCAATTTGCTTCTATAAATTTATTTATTTATTTTCATATTATATTTATTTATGTATTTTTAACAAAAAAAAAACAAATTCTTATTTACAACTCAAAGATTATATAATATATATTTAATTTATTTTCCATATTTATATTTTTTTATTTATTCAATTTTCCGAATTTATATACATATTTATTTTACATATAAGTACTTATAATTCGATCAAATTTTCATATATTCAGAATTTTTCCTAATTTATAAAAACAAAAATAAATTCAGATTAAAAACGCTATGTGCATTGATTTAGCAAACAAAAATACATTTGAACACTGTTCACAAAATGCAAATATCTACATAACTGAATTGTGTCGCGACTCCAAAATATTTTACTTTAATTTTTATAACACAAAACCAAAGAAAAACACAATAGAAACAATAAAAGTATTCGCAGCACAAAATTAAAACACATCAAAAAGAACTGCATTTATAATCCTCTGCCCTCTATTCTAAATAAGCATAACACCGCGATACGATTAACTTCCAACGATTATTCTATTTTCTATGAAACTTATTTCAAGCATGGAAGACTGTGATAGTTGTAAATGTAATTAAGTCTATATATGTATAAAGTCATGATGAAAAATGTTTTAGTCTTAACACAAAAAAAAATCATTTTAAATTTATAGTGCAAATAAAAAACTGCACAAATGTATCCCAACCAAAACGTACATGATGGTGTATGTGTTAATATTTCGCTTTGTTTCTAGTTCTAAAGAAATATATTTATTGTATTTATTTTAGTTTTAAATAATAATTAAATTGTAAGACATTTAAAAACAAAAACCATACGTACATACATTAACGATATAAATAAATATCTAAAATATATATTATATGACCGGCAATCCGAATCTCTTTAAACATGATTACCAAACATATATCTACTAGAATACAGTAAAATTAAAATAAAAACAATAAAAAAACAGCAGCCCAAAATGTTATTGGGACGAATAGAATAGAGTTGTAAAATTTACTTACCATTTATTAGTAACGTTTATGATTAGATGAGTGTAAATGTGTATGTTAATATTCTTAATTGTAAACACTATATTGAAGTGAAGAAAAAACCATTTGTAGATGTAAGAAAAGGAAAAGACAACACAAATTATATAAGTGTAAATTCTGATGCAGTTAAAATTTAATGGAAAATACAATCTTTTGAAGACATATAGACAGTTTTTTACATGAATTTGTCATTGGGTGAGGTTATAAAACACAACTTTCGCGTACCGAGCCGCGTTTCCGCCTTCATAGGGAGAACTTTTGTGTTTCCGATATTTTCCGCTATGTGTCCCCTATATGGCGGACGGTAAGATAAGTGTCGCTAGTGTCGATAAGAAGAGTAAGAAAATTCTTCTTACGAGGCTGATAGCGTAATGTTCCTCAATGTGGGTCATCAAAGGCAAATGCGTGTGTTCTAAATTGAAATTTTTCTGCTGATGCCGATGCCGATGCTGACGCATCCAATCTATTTCAACTATCTCTCTCTCGGCGTAAATTCATTCTCCGCGCCTCAATATCCGAATATTCGCATGGAGCCAGTTATGAGAGAGCTGTAACAACTTTTATAGGTACACAGTAGCGGCTTTCATTTCCGACTTCGAGAGAATGTTTAATGTTCTTCTACCATTACTCCTATCCTACTACCGTTTAATTGTTATATTTATTAGTGCAATCCTATCTTTTTTAAAAGCCCCAGAAAAAAATACTGATTTTAGGGACCCGCTCAATGAAATTGGTTAAATAAATTGTCGTTCTTGTTCCAAATATTTCAGGCAACAGTTGCCATTCAGGCTAGAGGGCCTTAACGGTCAATCCACACTTTTCAGTAAGTCAGTCAATCAAATAATTGTCAATATGTCAACTTGTATGGGAAATTACTGTGACTGATAAGTGTGGATTGACCTTTAAGGAGCTTTATTTGTAACTAAAATTAAATAAATAATGATGTTCAAGATTTATGTTGAACAGCTTAAAAATCAGAGCCCGCTACTCCTTGGCCAGCAGGTTATTCACATTCTACCGACTCTACAAGTGTATTGGTGAAGAGACTAACGCATTTAACTTTTTGTAACTTACCTTTGAATCAGGTTGTGCAAACAAATTTCAGGAACGCTATGAATAGATCGGCTTTCCATTATGTACCTTCAATGTAATTGTCATAATTAACTGTTTGTACATTAATACGTATACATATAAGCTTTACACTTTTAGCTTTTTGGGTCCTGAGCGTTCTTCAATATGGATAGGAATCTTTTTCAATGGGAAATCTTTGATTGAAGCAGTCATATGAATGTTATTAAAAGCATATTACGTAAATCAAAATCTTCATGAAATTTCACATAAACCGTTCTTTGCTCTGTTTCGAATGTAACATCGCTCCAGTGACGTATTTACAGGGATTACATGAACACGTGCCCTCCCCCTTAAGCGCATGATTTTTTTTTTCAAAATAGAGTCTGGAAAAAAATTGATATATGTAGTATGGGGAAATTAGGCCGAAAAAGGTCTAAACCCAAACATCCAAAAAAAGAGGAAAGTTTCGATGCCAAATTGTAGCACTCTATACACACTTAAAAGTTACACTAATTTGAGCATCACATTAAGGGGAAGGGGGTGATAAAGAGGGGAAATTTGTGTTTTTCGAAAATATCTGGGAAACTATTAGTCCTATCGCAAAAATATCCTAAGGACGAAATAAACTACATTTAACTTGCTTTGCAATGATATAAAATACTCTTGACCTTTTATTGGAAAATTATATACCCTAGCTTGACCAAAAAGTATTATGTGGAATTTAAAGTTTTTGATATTTACATTTGGCACATTATTTTTTAATAGAGTAAAGATAGTGTGATAAAAATTGGTGCTGATGCTACCAATTAAATGCATTTGATTTATACTAAAAATGAGCTTGCTCCGGCAAATAACACCTCCCACTCTCCTGATAACATTCCTCAAGAAGGCATATGTACACGGTTAAAAAAAATGGTATAAACTTTATAAATTTTGGTATACATATAGTTCCATAGACTTTTCTGTATAAAAATTATACCAAGCTTCTTTATTAATCGAAGTTATCAGTTGAAGCTATAGAGTTCATGCTAATTGCGTATAAAATATTTTTATAAGCTAACAATATAAAAATAATCCGAATAAGGTGTAAATAGTATTTATCCAGATATATGATAAAAACTATACAATTTTTTTATTCAAAATTTAAAAAAAACGACATTCATTTAGATCTGAAGGATAATGTATGCCTGCAGGAAAACCCCTTCTGGGACATACTGTTGCAGGCACTATACTCGTATATTTTCTATCCGCACATACAGAAATTTTTGACCACGCCGAGATTCGATCTCCGCACCTCTAGATTACTAGCATGCAGTCTCAACCAGGTGCGCCACAGCGACGCACGAAGTCCACCTTTCCAAATGCGAATGCAATGATTTTTTTCAGAAATGTACAATTTAGGATAAACTTTACCTCACTTTGGTATAAAAATTTTCTATCAGTTCAATATTATTAAACGAATTCTCGATTGGTATGCAAGTTGTAATTTATAGTATAAAATCAATAACACGTTCTGATAAAAGATTCATATAAATGCTGCATAATTTTCAATAGTATTTTTGGATTAATTTTGTAACAGCTTCGTATAATTTTTATACGAACATCTCGAATTCAATATTTTAATACAAGCTTCGGATAAATTTTATAAAAATTAATATAAGCAAAATTTATACATCGCTGTTTATTAAAATTTTTACTAAAAAATGTATGAATGAGCTTTATACCATCAGTTGGTATAAAAAATACACCAGAACTTTTAACCGTGTAACTATTCTCTAAATTACGCCAGGCAATTAAAATTTGGTTGAGGGCCTAGGTCAAGCCCCCTTATACTCTCGACCAAAAATTATTACGATCGGATCCAAACTAAGGGTACGTCACTATAACAATTAATTAAAGTGTCGGTTACTGGTACATATTTATCCATAATTTATGCACCTCCTGGATTCCCGTGTAATATATATATGACATCTAATTCAAAAAATTCTGGCGCCTTAATTTCGAAATGAAATGTTTGGCTAGTGTGGCAACCCGTCTCGTAATTCTGTTGGCAATGCTGTGCAAACATTTATCTTACAAATCGAACGGTATTTTTGTGGCAGTTTATCGTTTTAGTGAGTGAGGTGCAATAGATTTATGGATCAACGCAGGGAACGGGGTTAGTAACTTTCAAATAATTCGCAAAATATGGAACAATGTGCAATTTCGCTTGGTAGTAAATATTTATAAAGTCCAGTGTTTGAAATAGCGTGAATATTTCATTTCAATATCTATTCTGTGGCTTGTACTATTGAATGAGATTTCAATGTCATATATGTATGACACTGGTTCTCTGTGTAGTTCCCGGCACTACATTAGATGTCATATAGATAGTACACTGGTTCTCAATGCAGTGTACTATTGGTAAATATATTGATGGTATTTTAAATGAACGTATTTCATTTCTAGGTCTTAAACCAGACGACATTCTAGATATTCTAAATGCGTCGGACATTGACTTATCTGAAGATGAGGAAGATCCTTCATTTACTGCTCTTCCAGAAGAAGAGAGCAGTTCCAGCTGTTCAAGTGCTTCGGATAGTGATAGCGACGAAGATGAAATATCATTGTCATCATCCATTTTATTACTAAGCGGAAGAGCAAGGGGTGCTTCTGCTAGCCGTAGATCCCGAGGCAGATCACAACCAACGAGAGGAAGAAGACCAAGAGCTCAGCAGATTGCACGAACGAGAACGAGCATGGCAGTTGGAGAGTGGAATGGACGATTTGAACCAATTGAAATACCATTTACGCCATCTTATCAGATAAGCGATTGCGACAATTGGACTCCAGAAGAGTATTTTCGCCAGTACATATCTGATGATTTGCTAGATCAAATCGTTGAACAAACGAACAGGACGTATGTCGCGAAAAAAGGTGCAAGTTTAAAATTGACTCGTAGAGAGTTGAAAACTTTTATTGGGGTTCAAATGGTGATGAGCTGTATTGAACTCCCAAAAATTCAAATGTTTTGGTCGTGCACGGTGTCGAAATTGTTAAAAAAGCGATGACTCGAAATAGATTTTTTGCGATTAAAGCATCTTTGAAATTTGTCTTTGATGCAGACGTCTCCCAGGAAGCAAAGCAAAATAAGATTTGGAAAGTGGCACCAATATTCCAATCTGTACTAGCTGGCTGCCGTCGCGTCGTCAAGAACGTCCTCAAAATTTGAGCATTGATGAAATGATAATTCCATTTTCTGGAAACTGTGGCATTCGGCAGTATTGTCCTGGAAAACCCAATCCGGTGGGAATTAAAGTTTTTGTTTTGGCGTCGCCTGATGGGATTGTTCTCGATATGGTTGTTTACCAAGGGCAGACTACGGCTCCTAGTTACGTTAACGAAGGCTATACATTAGGTGAGTCTGCAGTGCTAACCCTGTGCGAAACTCTAGTACCGGGACATCATCTATTTTTCGATCGATACTTTACGACAGTTCACCTGGCAGATACTTTACTATCGAAAAGGTTTCATGCAACAGGGACGATTTGCAGAAATAGAATTCCTAGAAACTGCTCTTTCACTCCAGAACGAGAATTTCGAAAATTTCCAAGAGGTTCGTCAGAAGTGAAGACCCGTGTGGATGGTACTGTGCCGATTACATGCTGGCTTGATAATAAAATAGTGCCACTGCTCTCAACGATTTTATCTGACCAAAATACGGACACATGCAAAAGATGGTCAAAAATAAAAAAATTCTACGAAATGTTGAAACGTCCCGAAATTATCAAAGAGTATAATTCAAACATGGGGGGAGTTGATCTGACGGATCGGATGCTGGCAGTTTGTCCTTCAAGACCTCGAACAAAGAAATGGACGATTCGCTTTTATTCTCACATGGTTGACTTAGGTGTAACAAACTCTTGGTTACAATACCGTAAATGTCAGTTGGCAAAAGGAGTACAAGCCTCGAAAATCCCTCAGCTGAGAACTTTTAAGCTAGAACTGGGAGAAAAGCTCATTTCTGAAAATTTTGATGACGACTCCGATAGCTGTGACGACTTCATCGATTTGGCGAACCAACACAAACGGAGGAAGGTTGATATTGTTCCTATACCATCGGAAGCAGCTCGGCATCACAAAGCCGAACACCTAGTTGATTATGCTGACAAACAGCAACGATGTAGGTACTCGGGTTGCACTAATATAACAACTGCGTTCTGCACTAATTGTAATATATTTTTATGTAGTACCAAAAAAAGAAACTGCCACCTTAATTTTCATCGGCAATAATCCTATTTGGAGTTTTCATCCATTATTATCTTTTCAATGAAGACGAACTAAAATATGTGTTATTTTACCTGATTTTTGAATATTTTTTTTCATTTTTTGTACACTTATAATAGCGACGTTTTTTTCGTATCGCGTGTAAATCTGACTCGAAAAAAACGATCGCGGGTAACATCCCGGTTAAGACCAAACAGCTGACATTTGACAGTTTTTGCGCATCTTTGACTCACCTTTGTCGGCTTATTTTTTAGATGTGGTGGATATTATCACAAAAGATGATTATTTCTTTGCAAAATCTTTTCTCGTGATAAGAAAAACTCTCACATTTGGTTTGAAAAAACAAATTCCCTCATATTTCCCCTATGCGTCCGCCATCTACATTTGAGCTCTATCCCGTGTAGGGTAGTTGCACGGGTTAACTTTACCTGGGTAAGTGTCATTTTTTTATATGAAGTTCTACCCAAACCTGCACGGGATAAACACAATAAAACGTACCTAATGTTAATACTGTTCCTTATTACTGAAAACTATGAAATAAATATTATTTTCTAATATTCTTGTCTAATTTCAATAAATTGTTGTGACCAATTCCGCTATCTCAACTAATATATATGTAGAGGGTTGTACTTCACTGAGAACCAGTGTCATATATATATGACATCAACAAAACTCACATTTCAAGCAAAAAAATTTTTTTTTAATTTTTCCAGGCCCGTTTAGACCTTTTAGAATCCATTAGTAAAAAAAATTTTCATTTTCGTAAAAAAAAAAGTTCTGGAACTCAGGAGGTTATAGCATACTTGTAGCATGGTCGTTTACACTGGCTATAGAATACTTTATGCTTATTTATTGGATGGAATGTATGAATAACCGGCCCATAGTCTTCTAAATGTATGTTCAAAAGCTCATACCGAGGAGTGCACTACAACAAGTGTCAGAAAACCGGGTTGAAAGGTCATTAGTACGTATTTGTCGATGATATTTGAAAATAACTTCAAATCGGGAGCTAGTGATCTTCAAACCAAATTTTTCGAGACTTTAGGCTTCATTCAAACGACGAGCCGTACGGCTCGCAAGCTCTAGCCATACAAATGCATTGGCTTATATGGGAAGCTCACGATGAGCTGGAGCCGTGCCGCTGTCAAAACACAACTAGCGAGACGTGTTTTCACATGTCGTGCACCACAACCCGCAAATTCACGGCTCGCGAGCCGTGTTTTTATAGTGGCACGGATCTTACTTGCTCTCGCTCGTCAGGAGCTTCCCATATAAGCCAATGCATTTGTATGTCTAGAGCACTGTTTCCCAACTGGTGGTCCGCGGACCGGAGGTGGTCCGTGAGAGCCTTAGAGGTGGTCCGCAGAAGAAACTAGTGACTATTCTTGTAAAAACGGAATATTCCTCTGTGACTAAATCAACTTTTTGATTTTCATTAAGCAAAGTCTCTGACGGTAATAAATTGATCTCTACACACTAAAAAAATTTGGTATAAATTTTATAAATTTTCTTATCTATATAGGTCCATAGGAAAATTTGTATTAAATTTATAAGTTTCAATCTTATAAATTATATTTATTCTATAAACGATAAAATTAATAGGAGTTATAGTGTAAATCCAACAATACCAATGGTTTATTTTTTATAGGAAATCATTTAGAAGTGTTTTATATGAATTTGGTATAAAAATTATAAAGAATCGATAGATCCTGGTTATAGGACAGATTATACAAATTATAAGAGAACAGGTATAAATCGAAGAATACTAACTATTTTACCCCATGATTCTCAGCCTATCATGTCATAGTCAGTACAAGTATGAAACCTAGTTGATTTTTCACTTGATTGCAAAATAAAAAATAAAAAAAAATTCGCGAGCGCGCAGAGCGCGAACGCCGGGTTGGTGAGCGTAGCGAGCAGGGGGCGAAGCCCCCTAGTAACTCATAAATCTTATATCTCATTGACCTCTTCTATATTTTATTAACCTCTTTACGCTCTAAATTGCATAATAAATTACCTACCTACAGTGGGATTCGATCCCGAGATCCTATGATTTGGAGACCAACGCCTTACCTACTAGACCAACCAGACTCTATGAGTGATGAAGTTTGTAATTTATACCATACATTGACCGAAAGCACGCACAAAATTTTATCGTAGAAAAGCATAAAATAAATATGAACTTAGTATAGATGAGCCTTTCTAAACCATTTTGTATAAAATTTATCTGTGTTTTGGTATAAAACGCAACGAAAAGAAAAGTTCATAAGAACTTTGATAAAATTTATACCATTTTTGGTATACACTGACTTTATACTTTCAACGTTATAAAAATGTATTCTAAAATTGGCATATATAACTTTATATTAAAAATGGTATAAATAATTTTATCTTTTATCCCAAAATTTGTTACCGTGTAGATAGCCAAAGTCGAAAAAATCGATCGTGTACAGAATTTGCAAATTACTGAGCCTAGTCCCCATTGCACCAACAACTTTTCACTTACATTTACCAACGCAATTGTTGGGCTTGTAAGCATTTTTCAATTCACGCATCCGAAAATTAGCAGTTGCTTCGTCTTCTTCGCAGTGGCGCCCTGGTTTTTCCTTAGCTATTTAAATTTTGTTTTAAATGCGAATTTTCCCATTACTTAGTATAGTATAGTGATTTTAGCTGAAAAAATGATGAAACCCAAACATCCAAAAAAAGAGCTGACTTTTGATGCCAAATTGTTCTATGGCCTGACAGCATTACGCAGTAAAAAGTTAGACTTTTTTGCGCGTAACATTTGGGGGGGAGGGGTTGGCAAAGGGGTGAAATTATGATTTTTTGCCAATATTTTGTTAACTGTAATATTTACAGCAAAATGTTCTGAGGACGATTTAAACTACACAAAATTTCCTTTCTAATGATATATTATATCATATACCTTCTCTTGGCAGATTATATACTAGACCTTAAAACATTTAGTGTAATTTAGATTTTTTGATAGTTACATTTGGCGCTCTAGCTCCTGAAGTAATTAAATTGGAGCCATGGTAATTGGGATAACTATTCCTAACAATATATAGCTGTCCCACACGGAGACTCAGGCTGCCCCGACAAAGCATTCCCCTATACTCCCTATGAACATTAAAAAAAAAGACATGCCTGTAACTTTTCGCCGAATCACAGCAGGCGGGAAAAATTTTGGTAAACGTTAAGGCTAAGTCCCATTAGACCCTCCACCAAATATTACTTCGATCGGATTAAAACAAAGGGTACCTTCCATACAAAATGACCGGAAAATTGCCTACGAGCAAAACTTTAATTTTGGTTGACTTGTTCTCTTATTTCTTAATAAACTAGTGGCATTGAATTTGAATAATTTGTATGGGAGGTACCCTTTGTTTTAATCCGATCCCTTTGTTTTAATTCCAAATACATATAGTTTGAAAACAAACAACAAAATTTACCAAGCTGAAGCTGTGATTTAAGTCTTAAAAAAAATCAATTAAAAATATTTAATTGGTAACTATACTGGATTTGGTTAAACTGGGGAAAACTAGAAATAAACAAGTTTACCATCTACGAGGTTTACCGTCAGAGGAGCACCTAGCTTTTCGGCCTTTATCTCCCGGTCCTTCGGACTGTTTGGACCTTCGGCGTTGTACTGGCAAGGTCTTATTGCCAGAAGTGGATTTCTCCATCCGGCGAATGCACTCACCTTCAGGAACCCAACCCCGGGGTTGCATCACCAGCTCGATGACTCGGGTAACAACCTACAGCCACCACGAGGCCAACACTTTGATGGGCAAGGACCATGGTCCCCTGGGCACACCCATCCCCGTGGTACACTATTCGCTAAAGACTAACTAGAAATTAACAGTTGGCAAACTTTTGTGAAGCGAGAGTATCAAGAATTCACCATACGCAGTGGGCGTCAAAAAAGGGTTATTAATAAGGAAGTGATCGCCAAATAGCTGTAGTACCGAATGATGTTGGACGAGATAGAAGAGGCAGCGACCATATGCCCTTCTTACTGTGAAGTTTTTTTCTGTTGATGGCTTCAAAAAGTAGTCCCAACAGTAAAATTTCAATCGAATCACCTTCTAAGAAGAAAGCTACATCTATTTCAGGTGACGCATCATATTTTTTTTTTTTTAAGTGATGACCGATGACCGACAATATAGGAATTATTGGGGAAATTCGGTGCGCTATAAGGTGAACCATGCTTACTGCGTCAAGAAAATGCTATACCATACCGTCAACGCTTCAGTCGGTTCATCCTAAACTACAACGCTCACTGTTGCATGGTACAAAATCGCTGTACTTTGTACACCTCGTGCCGCTGCTTTAACCTCAACATAGTATTATTACAAAGTCTAAAAAAGGTAGAGTACCACTGGAAGTGTGCATCGAACCGAAAGGGCTGAAAAATAACAACAAAAATCTGACTACAATTGAATGGGTAAGAAAAACATTTTGGAAACGTTTTAATCCATCCTCGGAACGGTGTGGTCCGTAACAATTCCCTTCCAGGCTAAGTATGGTCCGCACACATCTGTGGGTTGGGAACCACTGGTCTACAACTTGCGAGCCGTTTTCGCGTCGTTTGAATGAAGCCTTAGGGCACAACTTGGTATGAACTTTTCAATATACATTCAGAAGACTAAAGGTGTGTTTTTTTGGTTGTCCCGTGTAGGTTTGGGTAACGAAACTCCATATAAAAAAAATGCCAGCTGACCCACCTGTCTTTTTTTTATATGTAGTTTCGTTACCCAAACCTACACGGGATAACCAAAAAACACACCTTATAACTTATTTTATAGTGTAGCGTTCGAAGAGATAATTATTTTTTTCTATTTTAGATATATTTAATTTAAATTATTTAAATTTAGAACACACGCATTTGCCTTTGATGACCCACATTGACAGCAGCAGCAGTGGCAGAAGCATTTTTTCTGCTTCTGCTGTCAATGTGGGTCATCAAAGGCAAATGCGTGTGTTCTAAATTGAAAATTTTCTGCTGATGCCGATGCCGATGCTGACGCGTCAAATGTAATTCAAGCATGAGGGCGCTTGCTTTTCGTTTGTCTTGTTTATGCAATATGAAAACGAAAAGAAATGGAGATTATTTCTTGCCCGCAAGATGGCAGTTAGGGGATCAGAATGGCAAACATGTTTGCGAAACATACGCAACTGTTCTGTTTCGTAACCTCACCCAAAAATAATAACGAGTTTGCTCCGATACAGTTTATGTCGTAAGACCGGCAGCTGTAGGGGTAATTTTGTTAAATCATCCATTTATCATCCATGGTTAGGGTATACAGTAGATTAAGCTGACCAGACGTACAGCATTGTGACCTGTTGTACAGCACTGGGAATTGTACAGCATTTCCGATGCTACACGATGAAACATAACCCAACCCTTTTCGATCTTTTTGAAATTTGGCAAATTTGTATTCCCCCTAACAGGAAAAGAAAGAAAGGACTCTGAGAGGCTTTTTTAGATAAAGATTTTTTCCCACAATATCCTTGAAATCTGTTAAAGGGCTGTCAGATGTTAGTTGTGGCGACATTTGTACCTTGATAGAGGATTTTCTAAATACGTAACTACATCGCTTCGAGGATACAGATATTAAAACTTTAGAGAAAATTAAAAAATGATTTTTTATTGAAAGTTCTGACAAATTGTATTACGTTATTTTAAAAACTGGTGAATCTGCAACAAAAGTTGCTTCTTATTTAGACTGCAACGACATATCAAAAACATGTGACCGTCCAAAAAGGATAAAAAATCAGTCTGAATTCTTACCTTTCGTGATTGCAAACATCTATGAAACTGGACCGTTTCAATTTTATTATAAAGAAGTTATTTGTTTAATACGCATTGGTTGATTTTAAGATTTCATTTGTTGATTTATTCAACATTTGGAGAAATACCAAGTGGCATAACCAATCAATAATTCTCATCTCCACGCCAAGTGGCCACCGGCAGCCATTTAAAAAAAAATGCTGGAGAATACTTCCGAGAGTGGTTCCTATTTATATTCTACAGTCTACACTAATTAATTCATTGCATTTACGCATTTTTGGAAACTTTGGACATTATATTGGATAAAATACTCTTGTTTAAGTGATTGAAGTTAAGTGTGAGGTAAAGAAATCGTATACCTATTGCTTAAAATCGATATGATGCAGCAAAAAAACGGCGCAAGCAGCAACAATACATTTTAAATGGGTGACGTCATTTTTGCTGTTCAACAACGACAGCATGCTACCAACATGACGACACCCATTTAAACCTAATTGGTGCTGCTTTCGCCGCTGCTTTGCTGCATCATATCTATTTTAAGCATTGGGTATACGATTTCTTTACCAGTTTTTATTACAAATAGCCTATTGCAATATGATTTCTATACTGTGAAGCTCCTCTGTAGCATAGACAGTGTTATTTGGGAAGTTATCGAAAATGTTCTGTTTTGAAAACACAAGAGTCTGATTTTCTGTATTTATTTAAAGACGAAACGAATTTCTTCTCAAAATGACCGTTACGATACCCCACAAAATATCTTTAAACGTATTGCCGCGCCATCTGAAGGTCAATCAACAAAATCAATCATTAACCAGAGTACACTCCCGTTCAAAAGGCCAATTGAAATCAGCTGGTGCTAACTTTCATCGGTGGTATTCGAAATTTCCATTTCCAGTTTTGTTGTCGTTTCGGTCGGTCGCGTTTCCTTGTGGTTCTGTGATTATTGTGGCTCACGACGACTATTTCATTGCATTTTCGAATTTTTACAATCTTCTGCATTTAAGTTTTTCTAAAGATGAGCAACGGACGACATTTAACTAAAGGTTTGTATAGAGATTGCAACAAACTTTAACTATGAGCACTTAGAAGTGTATCTTCTCTGTATCCCCTCGGTTTATGATATCTGGATCTTAGTTTAATGATATCTAATTAAACAACCTTATTATCATAACTCGTTACTACATAATTTTTATCTAGTTCAAATACACGTACGTAGAAAGTTCACGCCAACCCAAAAATCTGGAAGATTCCGGCCGGTCATGCTTGGAGGAGAGTGACAACGACGGGTTGTTTTATTTATAGTAGTGACGTAATGTAGGGGCCAACTGCAACAACCTGTTTGCTTTTTTTTTACCAAATTAAAGGCTTATCATGATCATAGATTATGCATTCTTGGCAAATCATCATTGCCACTTATCTGTTGCATTGTTCGATTTTAAATTATCGTGAATTAGCAAACTCATCAATTAACAGCTAGAACCAAAAAAAATCCTTTCGCTTATAAGTACATACTACCTCCCTCTTTTGCATTCGTACTTGAGTGTATAAGTTCTTTAAGCCATTCGTAGTGGCTATGTTGGTTAATCTACATAGTTTTCAAATTAATTCATTTTTTTTTAGGATCCAAACAACCCGAATTGCCAAAAGATGGCAAATTGATTTTGTACTCAATGCGTTTCTGTCCATTCGCCCACCGCATTCATCTGATTCTGGACGCGAAAAACATTCCCTACCATTCAGTCTACATTCACCTCGGCAACAAACCTGATTGGTTCCTGGAGAAGAGCCCGACGTCCAAAGTTCCCGCATTGGAGCTAACAAACGAAACGGGCCATCCCACTATCATCGAGTCGCTTATTATCGCCGAATATCTGGACGAAAAATATCCCGAACCGCCAATGTACCCAAAGGATCCATTGTTTAGAGCTCGCGACAGAATTCTGATTGAACAATTCAATTCCGTCATTTCGTCCATGTACAAGTTGTTTTTGCGCGAATTGAAGGAAGTTCCTGGCGCTATTACGGAAGTTGTTACGGGCTTGGATCTTTATGAAAAGGAACTGCGGCATCGCGGTACGAAATTCTTTAATGGGGGACATCCGGGCATGTTGGACTATATGATTTGGCCATGGTGCGAAAGGAGCGATATGTTGCCGCATTTGGTCGGGGATAAGTATCAGTTGGACGATAAACGATTTGAGAAATTGGTAAGCTAAGTAGGGACGATAGATATCATCCGATAATTATTTTGGCTTACGCTTAATATGCTTTCACGAAAATGAAACTTAATTTGGGATATTTATTTGGTTATCACCTTTTTTTAATATTTATAGCTTCAGTGGCGTGCTGCCATGATGGATGATACCGCGGTTAAAAGGTCTATAATCTCGGCCGAAGACCACGCGAAATATATCAAGTCTAGACGTGCAGGAGAGCCAGACTACGATATGCTTGTGTAAGGATGGTTTTCTTATCTTTAATCGTTTCGGATTATTTCCTGATAATAAAATAAAGCAAAAATTGCATTCGAAAAATTTTGATATACTACATAAACACATATCTGCTTCAGCTCTATTCTTTTTTTTTAATTTATCCCGGCATACGATCAGTAGTTACTTTGTTAGGGATACCAACCACATTTTCAGTTTGGCTATTTTTTTAAGTAAGCAAAAGATCGTTGTGTGAACAATTTAGTGCTGATTCAGGAACTTTGAGTTGCAGATGATCTCATCAAGAGTCTAAACTAAAGGGTTCTGATTTTGCTACTCTTTACGTCACATGCCGAGCCGGCGCGTCGATCCATATAACTAACGGGATTTATTGAAATTAAAGCCGCCTCTGCCAGTACGACAATTGTATAGGTTCACTGTCTTAACAAGTAGTTTTGTTGAATAGGCTACGTTTCGTTCAAAGTAATATTAATTTTTGTTATCTGGGGAAGTCCTGTGGTAAAACTATGTCGAGAGAACAACTAAAACACTAAAACTTATGTATTAAAGGAGAATGTGTATTCTGAACTATATGGCAGAACGAGCCCCGCAAAGTTTTGAACGATGCTAATATGTATGGAGTTCCATCTCTATTCCAATTACTTACTTTATGGTGATACCACCGATTGAAACGTCCTTACAGTTGACACCTAGGCCGAGAACCAGCCCGTCCTGGCAATATATTTGTTGAGCAATAGTGGTCTCACATCACGCAGATCATCTGTATCGTAAAAATACATTGAGCCAAGAAAACGTCTACGTTTCTCGACCAGGGTCGGGCAATGGCAGAAAATGATGTACACTTTCTTCCTCTTCTTCGTCATCGCAACTGCGACAAAAGTCGTTATGGGGAATTTTGAGCCTCCTGGCGTGTTCCCCGATAGGCCAGTGTCCCGTTATGGTCCCGACAACCTTGCCGATATGCTTCCTGTCTATTGACAGTAGATTAATAGACCTGGCTGCGTCAAGTCGTGGCCAATTCAATCTTGTTGTAGTACATGTAGTACCGCTAGCTCTGTGCATTGCGGTTTTTTGTATAGCCAGTTTCCAAGAAGATATTGGGGCTTTCAGCTTGTTTCGGTCGGCGTCTAAGGTTATAGAAGTCGCATTACGAGCGAGACGGTCCGCATTAAAGTTCCCTTCAAATTCACTGTGACTGGGTATCCTGCAGAGAACGATGTTGAAAAATTTACCCATCACTCTTAGAGCTGAGCGGCAACTATCAACAGTTTTGGATGTAGTCAGATTCGAGTGATCGGATTGCCGCCTGACTGTCATTGTATATGATAACATCCCTAATCGTGACTATATGATTTTTCAACCAGGTTAGGACTTCCATAATTGCAGAAATGTCCGCTTGAAGGACACTACAGTGGCCACGTAGACAATGTGTCAAGTTAATGTCTAGTCCGTCCGAGTGGACTCTAATACCGACTCTTTCATCCGTCATAGAACCATCAGTGTAAAAACCAACGACCCAGTAGTAGTAGAATCAGACAAACATAGTTTTTGTCGAAAGCATACTTGGAACTAGTGTAGTTAGTCTCAGAAGGGAGGTTAAAATTTTGTAGTGACCGTACTCCAGGGTTTGCCATTGACTTGTTTCACGTTAGCAGCCATTTTTAACATAGTTTAACATTATGAAAAAAAATTCAGATTGAACGGTTTTTCATTTATCGTCGCAAAAGTTGCATTTTTCTTGTACATTATTTATTTTGGGGTGCTGAACCCGAATCCGTAACTTCCCACCAAAATTTCGTTCCGAAACGGTCGAAATCGCAAAAAAACGTAAAAAAATGACTGTCAATTGTAGCGATACCGCTTAACGCATTTTAAGATTAATGGCGCGTTTGACCCGCAATTATGTTTTCTCTAACATTTTCAACGAAATTTTGGTTGAAATTGGTGGGCAAATAAAAAAGTTTTTCTTTGAAGAAGAAACCGTACCTTTCTCCAGAAACAGAAATCCGGCTGAGCTCAGAAGCCCGATTATGTACAACACTCCTCTACCAATTGGGAGTCAAGTCAAATATCTTGGAGTTATCCTCGACAGCAAACTCTACTGGAATAAGCATGTCGAGGCGGTGGCGGAAAAAGCCACCAGAGCCCTTTGGATATGCAAAAAAATACGTAGGGAAAACCTGGGGTTTGAAACCATCCATTATGATCTGGATATACAAACCAATAGTTAGATCAACTTTAAATTATGGTGCTGTGGTCTGGTGGAAAAGAGCCCTGAGAAGTTCTACTAGATCTACACTCAATTGAAATCCACCTCGAGACCCAAGCAAAACTAGCAATGCTAAGACTCATTGGAAATGATGCCAGTCTGGAGCTCACTAAGGGACAGCTCAGATGCTTCAAAAACAATACTACCGCGAATATGCCCTCCGACCACCTTGCAAAGGAGCTCTCATTCGGTCGCTGCTTCCAGGCTGTAACATGGAGCAGAGAGGAGTGGCACCCTAACTTCGCTGGGTTGCCTCCACAAACCATCAAATGGTTTACTGACGGCTCAAAGACAACTGAAGGCTCAGGAACGGGTGTGGTTGGCCCAGCACATGGGATATCTATACCTATGGGCCTCCACACCACTGTTTTTCAGGCAGAAATGCACGCAATAGAAACCTGCGCTGATCTCTGCCTACGAGAGAATTATGTAAATAAACGTATAGCCATCTTCTCAGACAGCCAGGCGGCTTTTAAATCACTTACTCAGTACATCGTCACGTCAAGATTTGTCCAATGCTGTCTGAAGGCGTTGAACAAACTAGGCGAAAACAACAGCCTGACACTTTTCTGGGTTCCAGGTCACATGGGCATCGCAGGGTATGAACAGGCTGATGAGCTGGCACGCATAGCTGCAACATCCCCTTCTGCCTACCTGAAGCCTTCTGCAGCATCTCTCCATATAAAAACTTGTTTTTAGAATGAGAGAAAAGTGAGTTTTTATATGGAATGAGCGAGTCGCTGGTCACACCTCGGAGTGGCCTTTCCAGATACGGACGACATAGCTTCGACATAAGCGACCTCAACTCGTTTCTCAGCACGATCAACCTCGATCGTCAGGCATAGTCCTGCCCATCTGCGACTAGGGCGATAGCACAATAGGCCCATTCGTTTCAGTGCTGCGAAACCTTTCGGGTTCACGCCCCTCTACAATCTACAATCTTTGAAGAACCTAATTTGGGGGGTTGGGTTTGTATGGCAGCCCCATGACCTCATGGTCCGATTTCATTCATTTTTTTACCTCCATAGGGACCCATTTATATGAAGTTTGGTTAAGATTGGGTCATGAAAAAAAAAAGTTTTTCTTAGAAGAACTTAAATTTGGGGGCTAGTTTTGTATGACCCAGTGATCCAATTTCGGTGATTCAAACATAAACACAGCCTGCAACAATAAGAAGCACGTGTGCAAAATTTTAGCTTGTTAGCTTCAATACCCGCCGAATAAAATGCGTCGCAACAGACAGACAGACGCACATCGCCCAATCGACTCCTCAAGTTATGCTGATCATACATGTATACTTTTTATATGGTCGGAGATGCTTCCTTTAATGCGTTACAAACTTAATATACCCTTTCACTCTATGAGCGAAGGGTATAAAAAAGTGAAAAACGAGACCGTTAAGTTGGGGCTCAAGTTTTAGGGTTCTTTGTCTTGAAATTTTCCCGGTTGGTGCAAATACGAAGAAATGTGTGATACGCATTCACTGCCAATCGGAAGCCATCTATGTCAAGTAGCAGTTGTCATCGCATCCACTGCCATTTAGATGGCTGTTATGGTAACTGAATCATCTGTAAGCTCACACTTTAACATTAAATTTAAGAAAAGGTTCAAAATTGATAATATTATTTTCCTGCTTGGCAGCCAGCCATTCCGAGATCTGTTTGGAGGTTAAGTAGCTACCAGATTGCAACTCGCGATGCCTGTTTTTTGGTTAGCGAGTCCGGATACTGCTATATGCATAGCAATTCAAATGTACATATGTATAATGTCCCTAACAAAGTGGCAACCCACTGTAATACGACATTTTTAAGCTTCTTAAGTCAAAATAAATCATTCAAAAGTAAAAACATGCTTATTTTATTTTATTATTAATTATTTATGAGTGCATTCACGTCCACACCGCTCAGTACATTTCGCATTATCATGCAGCAGAGTAGTAGCAGGGAATAAGTTTTAAGCAATTTATTGTTACAAGAATATTAATGCAAATTATGATGATCTTTACATTGTTTGTGATTGTTGCCATCATCATGACAAACGTTTGGCTTTAATATGAACCTTTTTTCTGATATTTGATTTATTTATCATTTACGTGTGCCCTTCTGGTGGGAATTTCGCTCAAATTCTCTCAGCAAAATATATATTGAGCGAAGTTGACCTGAATGCACTCAATGGCAAGATTGATTTGAATACAAACTATCAGCTAGTAATTATTCAATAAATTTATTTTCATTTTTCCCACCCAATCGGTCATTTTAGGAGTGAAAGCAAACGACAGCGAATTGCTTAAGACCATTACCTCCGCAAAACTGAACCGTTGTAATGTTTCTGCATTTACTTTCAATGCTAGACGCTTTTGCATATCCTGCGTAATTTTAAGTTATTTCATAGTATCAGAGATACAAGAAATTTTTGTTTCTTACTTTTAAATGTATTTAATTCTACAGGTAAAATGTTCAATATGTATATCAATTTATGTATTACATAGAATAAAAGTTGGAAATATGTCTCGAATATTTGACGCAACGATTTAATGAACTGTAATAAATTAGTTTCGCTAAAGAATTACAATTACGTTCCAGTCTTATTTGAAATTTAATTTCAAGTACTTAATGAATTATCCTTTATAAAAGAAAATATATATATTTTATTATTTCGTTATCAATGCTTTGTATTTTTCAATGTTCAATAAAGTTATTAAAAAAGCACATAATTTTCTTTTTCCGACAAAGCCTCAACAAACTTAACGAAACAAATTTAACAGACAGGGGCTGAGATTTGAGTAAATCCAATGATCGGGGCAACGAAAATCAATAGACAAAATGGCAGAGAAAAATTGTGGAACTATTTTCAGTGTTAAGTTTACGAAATCTCTCAGCGCTTGCCACATATTCCACGACAGTAAGTAGTAAATCTACGCTCTGTGGCTCACTTGGTTGATTCGCACTCTACGATGCTAGTAATCGAGAGGTCCGGAGATCGAATCTCGGCGTGGTCCAAAATTTTCCGTACTTGGGCGGATAGGAAATATATTGTGCTTGCAACATTATATACATACACTCCGAAATGATATGAAATGTAACGTTGACTCGAAATTGCCTGTAAACGGCCGAGTTAACGCACCATGGCCCCACATAGGGCTATACGGTACTGAGAAGAAAAAGTAGTAAATGCAATGCAGCTTACGTAATACAAATGGGCTGTGCAAGTAGCTTTTCTCTTGGATGTGATCATATTATTATTATTATTATTATTATTTCTTTATTGCAGCTAATTCATATGTGTTATAATAATTCAAACATTTTTCTTAATATATTAGCTCGCATTCGCATAAGTTTTACCTTGAGTGCGAATGCGGTGACAGCCTTAGTTCAGTAGGCATTTATAATATGTAATTCACGAAATTAATACAGTTTCATCAATATTAAATCTTTTGGTTAAAAAGTATGAAAACAATTAAAATAAAAAATTAAATAGTTAAAAAAAATTAAATTAGTAATTGTTGAGTAATGAAGGAAAAAAAATTAAAAATAGTAGATAAATGATTGTGGGAAATTCAGTTTGTTAAAAAGTTCTGAAGAAAATGTGGATTATTAAATGTAAATTCTTTTAGTTTTAGCTTATAAGTAGCCTGGTTCAAGCTTTGCTTTAATTCAATTGGCAAGTTGTTATAAATTCTTGGGCCCAATATATTTAGATGTCTCATGGTTAAAGTTTTCTTGCAGCGTACAGTAACGATAGGCCTTGCTAGTTGTCGTCTTGTCTGGTAGCCAGTTACATGCAAATTAAACTGTCCTCTTTTTATGTAGATAAATTTCATTGCGGAGAATAAAAATAATTGGCGTATGTTCATAACATTAAAAATGCGAAAAGCTTCCGTCGTGGAAGCAAATTTAGATTTTTTTAAGCATATTTTAATTATACCATTCTGTTGATTTTGCAGAGGTCCAATATAAGTTGTGAGCGCTGCTCCCCAAATTTCAATCCCGTATTGCAGTGTCGTCTGTGCCATTGAGAAGTAGACCATTCTTATTGTATGTACGTCAACATTATATCTTAGCAGGACAAACACATACATTGTTCTTCTAAGCTTTTCAAGAACCATATCAATATGCTTTTTCCAATTACGCCTATTATCTATAATGACACCGAGGTATTTTATTTCATTTAGCTCCTTGAGAGTTCTATTATTTATCGATATTGAAACGGTCAAATCATCTGGTATAATTGTATTTTTAAATTTTAGGAAGTGGGTTTTTTCTAGGTTAAGGGCAAGTTTATTAACATTTAACCATGCATACACTTCATTACAACCAATCGTTACTTTTTGCATTAAATTGTTCCAGCTTTTGTCTTTTAAGATTAGTGCGGTATCGTCAGCATACGCGGTGATGAATCCTTCAAAGTTCAAATTATTGGCTTGAATTTTGCACAGATCGTTCACATATATGTTGAACAAGATCGGACCTAAAACGGTGCCCTGAGGAACTCCGCAAGTAACTTTCACGTCACTGCTGAAAGCTTCACCAATTTTGACTTTTTGAAATCTACCTTTGATGTATGATTGTAAAAGTTCATATTCGTTCCCACTAATCCCTAGTTGTCTTAGTTAACAGGACTTCTAAATCCTAATCTAATCCCTAGTTGTCTTCGTTAACAGGACTTCTAAAGTAATAATTTTTAATAACATTACTTCTTTTGAATTTACACCAACATCGGGGGTACTTCAAGCGTCTTGGGGCCTCTCCTTTTTTAATTTTTTTGTAAATGTCCTTTATGATGTTCTCAGCACCGCTGTTTTTTGTAGGCAGATGACTTTAATATTTACCTCTGTTTCATGTCTAGAAGATTGTCTGTCATTGCAGGCTGATCTGGATTTATGATTGTCCTGGTGTAGCTCCAATAATACATTTTTTTAACGTATCGAAGTTTTCGGGGCTGACGAGACTCCAGCAGAACTGCTGAAGCACGGTGGTACGGGCCTGACCAACGCTGTACATTTTTACTGCTGAAAATAAGGACGAGTTAATCCCCGAAGATTGGCGCAAAAGCATAATCTGCCCAATCCACAAAAAGGGTGACAAGCTGAAGTGTGAGAATTACAGGGGCATATCATTACTTTGTACGGCCTATAAGATTTTATCGAAAATTCTGGAAAAGAGAATTAATCTGTACGCAGAACGAATCATTGGCGAGTACCAAGGCGGCTTCAGACCTGGTCGTTCAACGACCGATCAGCTTTTTACAGTGAAGCTACTACTCCAGAGGTGCTGGGAATACAACATCGACTATACCAAATCTTCTTCAAGCAGGTGTACGACAGTATCGATCGAAGTGTTCTGTACAACATTTTGTTGCATTTTTGTATACAGGCAAAGTTAGTGCGACTCATAAAGATGGCGATGACTAATACCGTCTCGCAGGTCAGAGTGCAGAACCGACTCACTGGCCTATTTGAAACTTGTACTGGCGATGGGCTGGCGCCGACGCTCTTCAACCTTGCTTTGGAGTATGTAATTCGAGCCATGAATATGGAAAGCAGCGGAACGCTACTCATCAAGTCGACTCAATTAGTAGTGTACGCCGACGACATCAACATGACATGTTTCGAAGATTGGGTGATGCAGAAAGCCTTTTGCATAACCTCAATAACGCCGCAAAGGAAGTTGGACTACATGTACATATCAACGAAACCAAAAAAGGGATATGATGCAATCGAAAATAAGGACGCCAGCAAATTCAAGCATAACAGTGGGGGGCCTCAATATGGAGTATGTAGACAATTTCAACGACGAAATTAAGCGACGGATATAACTAGCCAATAAGACCTATTTCTCGGCCCTCCTTATAATTAATTCGAAACTTGCGCACAGGAACACGAAACTCCTCGTGTACAAAACGATTATCCGGCCCGTGGTATGTTGAAATTTTGCTAGACAGATTCGAACGAAAGGTCTTTCGGCGAATTTTCGGGGCCGTTCGCGAGCTTAGAAGGACTTGATTTCCTACGTTTCTTTCACTGGAAAAGCGAAGAACTTTTTTTAAACAATGTTTTTACATAAAATTTGCCGTGGATTTCTGCACTCAAGTTTAGCGCATAAATTCATTTATATAATTCCACATCATTCACGATCAAATGCAATTTTTTATCCTCCTTTGACTGTCCTAGCTCTTTTAATTCGAATGATGAGAACATATACATATGTGGAAATAGGGCCAGTGCCCTTTGAGCAATTAAAAGTAGGTATCCTTTTGACAAAATTTTCGAACTACTACAGGCAATATGGTTTTGTTTCATTCCTTTGTCTTTTTTAATTCTTTTGCACTAAAATAGCAAATCAATATTTAACGTAATGTTTATCCTATTTAAACTTGAACTTTTTGAAATTGTTTAATAATATCTATTTGTTACTGATGTAATTGGATATTTCTGTTCAGTTTTTTAGAATAAAAAAATTAATTCCTGGGATTCATTTTTGACAGGAAGCGTTCGTGGAGGGATATAATATCCACAAACGTGTTAAAAAAGCAACTATTGCTTTGTATTCATGTATGAAGGCTATTGGGCCCAAGTAGAGGCCGCGACCGAACATGGCATTGTGGGTTTACACATCGATTGTACGCCCTAGTTTAGTCTATTGATCACGAGTTTTGTGGACGGCGGCGCTTGGTTGTCGTACGAAAATCTACTGGACAAGGTGCAGATACAAGACAAGTAATCAGTAGGGCTTTAAGGTTTGTGTTCGTAGAGACATCTAATTCTAATCCATCTAACTCCAAGCCCTATTTGCATACTTTTTTAATGAGTGATGTGGTAACTTTCCTTGTATCGACAATACCCTAAGGTCTGTATAAAAAATATACGCGTATAATCCTTAAAACCGGTGGTTTAACTGAAATAGTTGAGCAATCATCACATGAGTCGTCTCTGCGAACACAAACCTTTAAGAACTACACCTACGGCGCTCTCAGTATACTGTTTTATCTGCTTACTCTGCAAATTCTAGCTGAAAAGATGGCCGGGATAACAGCGATCCGGCTGAGGGAAAACGAACAGTTGAAAACAAGCTTCATATGATATCGGGTCTGACTATGAAGCGCAACAGTTGTCATTTAACCGTAATTTTGCACAACATGTTTTCTGTTTCACTTGTCCCGAATGCTTCTTGAGGAGCATATGAAACGGAAAATATTGTGTAAAATGACGGTTAAATAACATGGAACCTCCCCTGATGTAAGGTCTATTTATTCGATTATTCGCACCAGACTAATGCCCATATTTTTTAAACGTCCATTGAAACATTTTAAGGTCGCGTTGATTTAAGTCTTGCAAGATACATTTATAAATATGAGCCTAAATGGTGCTGGAATAGGGAGTTTCTAACGGTTCTAAAATGAATCTACAGGTTAAAAAAGGGTTAGAAATAAACTTTTATCTACTAATCTACTAAATCCACTAATCCCAAGTTTAGATTTCCATTTCGGTTCCTTTTAATACTAACAATGGAATAGATAGCTGCATAGCAAAAAGCAATGACACTTCAAGAACTTTAGGGGACAGAGACGTGGTTACACGGCATAACTCGCCCAGGGTTGTTGGATGTTTTCCTGGTTTGGTTTGGTTTAGTTTAGTAATTAAATGTTCATTTTAGCGGTGGTATACTCTTAGGCCTGAGTGTCGAGAAGTGTAAGCATAATTATCGCTATATCGTTAGATCCAGGCGCTTTATAGTGTTTAGCCCTTATTATCGTTTTATTCTTGTACGTGTCGTTGGCTTAAACTTGTTTTGGGTGGATTCACAGTGTGCGATTGGCGATTTGATTGCGCATTTGCGTCAAATTTGATTGCTTTAAAGATAGATTGACTGCTGATGTTGGAAAATTGATTCATATGCTGAGAATACGGTCTCCTGGAATAAATTTCCTCTGGCTGCCTTCTTCTTTATGATCAGCATATTTCAAGTGTTAGTACAATAGGCAAGTGGTCTGAAGATAGCAACAAAGTATCCTCTGTTGTCGGTGTTGGGGTTGAAGTGACAAAGATCATGGTCTTCGTTGCAGTGACATAGTACACATCAATGTCGCCCAGTAGGGAACTAAAATTGAAATTAGTATATCTTGGAGAAGTCTTCAGATGACTATGTAGATCTGTAGTCTAGTTTTCAGTCCTACAAACAAGGTATCACCTTATGCAATCCGTGCTCTTTCGACATGAGACTAAAACAAGGAAAATCTAAAACAATTTATATAATAAATACATAAATAATTTCATTAATTCGTAAAGAAAATAAACTGTATTTTATGCTTGTTTATACATACAATATTGGACTGACTCAAATTTGAAATATGAAGTACATAGAACTATTTCCTATATTATCCTTACAATGTACGATTCATTTCTGTGTTGGTTTCTTGCTTATTTCGAAACTCCAGAGTTTTTTCTTGCGTGGAAACTGGCAAGTAGGATTCAATTGCCATATTTGTACAGGTGCAGGTCTTTACGTTGTCAATAACTTGCTGTTTTTTGTTTTTGCCGGGATCGGTGATCGTCAACAGTGACGGCTCCATTTAATTGGAGGCAACGCAAAAACCATCGCTTTAACATGCAATATTACGAATCCGATTTCAGCCTCTTTTCAGTTACTCGATACTGTTTGAGCTTGATAAAAGTATTTGCGTCAGATGACTGCTTCTGTTGTTCATTGATGAAGTTGTTACAACCCTGCCTGAAGCGGATTCTATTGTCGCCGCTTGCCAGGAGGAATGTACATTACTAAGTAATTAAATTAACAAAAAGAAATACTCTCTCATTCGATTGCTTATATACAATTTAACCCAATTTCAGCCTTAAGACGATTTAAGCCGTTTGTACAATGTGGGGTGTGTGGTTTTTGTAGCTTCAGCCGAGAATTCGAGCCATCCATTTTATTTGGAAGTTCTATCGGAATTGTGAGTTTTCCGATGAGTGATCATCATCGCGTATGTGGGAAAATCTTTGTTGCATACATCGCACGTTTTCTCAATAAACATTTGATAGTGATGGACCGCACTTTCAAACCTCTTTGGAGGAACAATAACATGAGGTCTGCAAATCAAACGGGGAAATATACTTCGGTCGATTGATTAGTGATATTTGATAAATGAATCAACTTACTCAGGACTATCGTATCGTTGTCTACTTGTGCATTTGTTGCTTGAGTCTTTTGGGACACATCGTTCAATAATTCGTGGACGAGGTCTCGGAAGTCCGCTATTGTTGGAAATAGCCAGTTCAGTTTCGGTGTGCGTATTTTGTATGTGTCGTACCCAATCAGCTGGTGTCTCATATTGGCTACAATAAATATAGAATTAAAAAAATATTAGATTTTTGTTTCTTTGGGACCAGAACATGACACGAGTTTCAATAAATTGATCCAAATATTACTTACGTATTGCATAAGTCGCACTTCAAGGAAGCTATCATTTCAGCTGATGTACTCTACAATTTACGAACAATTAAATATGTAATTGAATGAAACTACCATCACAATTATTTACTTACAGCAACCCTTTTCCTTTTCTTTGGAATATACTTTGATGTACTATCCATGTGACTTTCGATGTGACGCACCCAATCGCCGGGTAGTGTAAAAGTTTCACTACACAATTCACAACTCAGCGGTGTATACACAGAATTTCCACCGTTTTCATTGCCCTGTTTATTTTCTTCATCGCTTAAATTTGATTCGATCTTAACCAAATCCAATGGAGCCTGCTTGCATGACGGTGAAACGCAGTCCATGCCATGATCACTAGTCGTCCAATCCGAAGGTTCTTCTTTAATCGGCATAAGACCCAGAGTGTCCGATAAGCTATCGTCAAGCGGACATTCCTGGTTAAATTTGAACGCATTAAGTCGTTTTTATCAAAAGCATTTAATGTCATTTAAATACTTACCGCACTAAACGGAATAGAGTCCTTTCGGAAAATTTCACTTTCTAGTCTATGATTTCTTTGCTCCGGAACACTGGTTTTCTTATGAAGTGCCCTATCGATTACATCGGGATCCGATGATATTCGTCGCGACATGTTTATGACTTCATCGCGACACATATCCGAGCTACGCGAACACAACATAGCATCTTCACTGTGTCGTCGATGTCGTTCTCTATCACGACCATATTCATGCGATCCAGCCGGAGGATACGTTCGAACAGCCGGACTACTTGTACAATTTGTAGTTTGTAGCTTTTTGGCAATTCGTGAAAGATGTGACGGTGTTGCGCTGAACGATGATATTTTATTTGTTTCGTCCGGATCGATAGCATACTCCTTATTGATCATAATGCTTGGACCGGGGACAACTGGCGGTAATGGTTGCAGTTTAGGTGACATTACAATTACGGGGCTCTCTTTCGGTATGACGGTTGCGGAAGCGCCCAGTCCACGAAGTTCTGGCTCGTGTATGCCTATACTGTCAGAATGATTTGTGCAATTTTGGGAGTTGGCATGAGACGATGTTTTAAATTCGTTAGAATGGAAATTGTGCTCGCGGTCATTGTGGTTACGGCAAAGACCGCGTATTTTCAAAATCTCACCGCCACGTAACACTTCAGTCAGGATGTCATTTGATACAGTCGCCTCACCAACGTACATGTATTGTACGAGAATTTGTATTGCTTTTCGACTTAATTCGGGTGGAAGAACGACGTAAACTACATGGTTCGAGTGTGATGATAGTCCTTCGAAGATGGAGGAAAAGAACTGAAAATATAAAATATTTGTTTGCAATTTAGCTATTCAAAATATGTGCTGCTGAAGTCATAAAACTTTGAAGCATTTTTGATAACAGGAAAAAACTTGGCTATTGCCCATAAAATTTTGCTAAATAATTCACATATTATAGTCCTGCCTTTCACAGTCACCGGCATTTCCCATACAAATTGTCACATTGTCAGTGACCTCTCCCTGGTTCCTGTTAACCCCTACCTACGCCTACTTTCCACCTCGTTATGTTCTGTGCCATCGTCCTAAGGTCTGACCACCTCTTGTTTAATGAAGCCTCGCTATCAACCGATTTTCTCCACGTGTTTCTTGGTCGTCCAATACGGCGTCTTGCATTGGCTCCTTGTGGGTTTCAAACTAGGGCCAGTTAAGCAATATTTACTTCGAGGGTATGATCTATCTATTGCCACTTTCGCCTTTTGACAGAAGTGCCTATTCAATCCAAACATTATGGGGATCATCATTCGAAATAATCTCCAGCCAGCGGAATTGTAGTTTGCGCCTTAGACACTGGTTTACGAAAGTTTGCAGCTTAGTTGTAATCTCACCTTCCAAGTTGAACAGCCATAAAGAATCACAAATTTTACAATTGCATAGAAGATTCGGATTTTGGTACGCCTGCAAATGATGCTATTTTTCCAGAAGGGAATCAACGTGAAGAACGCTGCCTTGGCCTTATTAGTACGAAATTGCACATCTGTGACTATGCTTCCGGGGTAGAAGAATTCGTCAACTTTTTGGACTGTTTGGCCCGAAACACTAACTCCGCTTTGTCCCCCTGGATCAGAGGTCAAGTACTTGGTCTTGGCAGCGTTTATCTCAAGCCGCAATGCAGATCATCGACTATTTCAGCTACATCCTCCTTCCTTTTTATTTGATAGCAGACAAATTTCGTCAGCATAGTCCAGGTATTGCAGGTGATGAAACATTTTCTATCTGATACCTTTCATTTGGTTTTGAAACGCTCTCACTAGCACATCGTTGGCTATGAGGAAAAAAATAGGTGACAAAATGCAGCCTTATCTCACTCCACTGTCCACCTCAAAAGGATCTGAAAGCTTACCGTTGTGCAAAACGCGACAGTGTTACGGTTCTAAATAAATCCCGGACTGTAAGTGTAATTTGTTCGACAATTAAACGGTAGTACGTCTGGTTTTCATGTACATACTAGGGTTCATAACACTTTATAGTAGCAGCGATTTGCCGATCCGCTTACTTAAGTTGTACCAAAAAAAAAAAACTTGTTGATTCATGGACGAATCTAAGAAATAGATTATCCATAATTTATCGGATTCAACCAAACCTCCTAGTACTTAGTAAAGCATCAAAATATATCCAGGAAAGGTGGAATCGGAACATTATTTCATAGAACTGTCATAGAAACCAAACCTTCAAAATTAGGTACCTCTAACAACAATTTTGTTTTTAATCAATCTTAACTTAACCTAAATCGAAAAAATTTGAACAAAAAACGAATAATTGAAAAAAAAATTTAGCAAAGCGACCAAGACTATGTTTACATGACGGAACAAGTACGGGTTTTCGGACCTCTCTAGCTCGGATCGTGGTTGGTCCTGAGTGTTCAAATTTGGTAGAGTTTGTCGCTCGCGCCGTCTTACGAAGTGTAGAAAATTTGAAGAAGATACGATGAAAAACACCGGAGATATAAAAGTTTGAAAATCGAATTTTTTCGAAAATCTTGTTCTCGTTGTTCTTGTTGTTTTTTGACAGGGCTACAGCCTCGAAGAGAGCATCTCGGGATTTGTTCTCTTTTCCCAAAGATAGAGTCTGTCCCGAGGGTGTGCATAGGCTATCACTTGCTCCGATCCGTGCAGTAGAAAAAAGATACAGCGAAAAATGTGAAACTGCATACAGTTTCGATAGAGTTTCTGGCTTAAATCTTTTTTATATGTTTAAGAAAATGTTTTAGAAAAGTTGGGAATGGGTGAGAAATGCTTAGGAAAAAAGGGTGTAGTTTTCGAATTTGATAGAATTGTTTAGAACAATCCCTTGGATATTTGCTCCAAAGTTTTCAGTTGTAGAGCGTTTGGAAGAGCAGGGGCAAGGGGTCAAAGTTCCTGCTTCGGTTTCTCTCATATATACGAGTAAGTACACATTAATATACTCGTAATATTGAATGGAAATATAGTGCCATGCATTCAGTGCGTTCGTTCTTGTAAGTACGACTCGGTTTGATCCTGCTGTGGTAGTGGGTTGAGGCATTAGGTCACTATTAGTTATGTTATAAGTAGAGCCCGGATTTTCGTGCAGTAAAAAATTGAAAAACGTGCAGTAAATATCCCGAAACGTGCAAAATTGTGCAATATAAATGCCCGAATGTGCATTTTGCATGCAATATGAAAAATTGACATTTTCGTTGTCTTTTTTAGGCTTTTAGACGCTTACGCTTTGGAAAAAAGGACGTAGGTTAAATATAAAAAAATTTTAAGAAATTAGCTCCAAAAAGTAAAATATTTTTTTATTTAAAAAGCGGGACACTTTTAATATTTTACCCTAACATAAACTTTTTCCCATAAAATGCTGTCTAGATAAGCGCATTCCAAATTCCATTCCAAATAGGTACATGACCAGTTTTTGTTTAGTTAGGATCCATCGCTCAACCTTTGGGCTTATCTAATTCGAGAAATCATAGTTTTAACGAGGGAGATTTTCCTACATGTATTTAAGTTTAGTTAACCACCAGATTAACATGCACTCTACACACAACTGCAAAATTGTATGAAAATCAACCGGCATTTGATGACATTTCCATTAATGGTGATGCACTTTTTTTTTTGTTTTTCCACATGTAATTTCTTTCTCAAAACATACATTTCTCTTCTCTGTCTAGTGAAAAATTCTGCACGTTACATAATATCTGGTAAAAAATTTTATGAAACAGGGGTAAAAATGCAAATGTGCGTTTTCATGCAAAAACCTTAAAACGTGCAATTTTGTGCAATTACCCTGAAAAGTGCAATTTCGTGCATTAACGTGCTATTGCACGAGAATCCGGGCTCTAGTTAGTAGTAAGTGACTGAAACAGAGATTGATCCTGATGGCGATGACTATTTCTGCTTGCGAGTCATGATAACTGGGTAAAGTCGATTGGTCAGGAATGGACAGATTTTCGGGACCTTAACCGTTTGGTAGGCCCAATTTGGATCTTAGGAAATATGGATAGTATTTAGATCACATTAGGGTAACGGATAAGGTTATTGTTAGGTCGTAGTTAATGCTATTATTATGGCGAAACTTAAGGATAAGGTTTGCGTTGAGGTTGAGTTTAATATTTAGGCCAATGTTAATATTAAATTTTTAAGTTTAATGTGATGTATAAAGATGGCAAGGCTACCAACGCTACTAAGGGCTTTCAAGGTATCAAGTGTATTATGGTTACTTAGGTTACCAAGGCAGCTAAGGTTACTGAGGGTACAAAGGTGTCCAAGGGGCTAATTATTATTCTCAAATAAATTCATGTTAATAGAGCAGTTAATATCGTATTAACTTCAAGAAAATTAACGCATTCAATATCATTTAGTGAGATGTTAAGTCGATTTTGTAAATTAAAAACTGCAAAAAATCATGATATCTCACAAAAACAACTATGTTGTAAAAAAATTTCCGCCAAAGAAAAAGTCGTCATCCGCAAAAGGATTGATATAAATATAATGCCGCCAAAATACTCTCATTTTTAGTCACCACCAGTCCAACGCGGTGCGGTACGCATCAAAATGAATGAAACATTTTCGCCGTGGTAAACTACGCTGAATTTGCCAATGCGTGTGGTGTTTGTTGTATGTACCGTGTATCGCTGCCGCGAATTGGTTGAAACCATTTCATTTCATTTTCAATAATTTGGGAATTCTTTCATCGATCTGGCTGGTTTAGCGATTAGTGCGCGTACCTTCGGTGCACAGGGTCATGAGTTCGAATCTCACCGTGGATCATGGTGTTTTTCGAATTCACGAGCTTGTGACGGACTATGATCTCACTCAGATGTTAAACGAGTACCCATTTATGGGGATAAATAACACTGCTGAGCGTGATGCTGATCTCATTACCTCAACAAAAAGCAGATAAGATCTTGGAAATAGGATGTCACTAACACATCCTGCGGTCCAATGCTGGATTGTCGCGCCTGTTATTTTTTTTTTTCATCGATCGATTAACACACTTGTAGAGCTACCTGGCGCTTACATTTACTTACATTCCTCTATATTTTAGGACCTGCGTTCGGGGATTCAATTGAATCAATTTGAGCGGAGAATTTTAAAATGTGGCAGCCATATATAGAGCGCCGCACTGTCCATATTAGGTGAGCATCTATGGATGCTAAGAATAACGAGACCGAGTTCTAATCGTGCGAATAGCACGATGAGTGTATACCCTATACCCATGTACAGACGTAGAATGCGCGTAAAACCGAAAATATTCAATTTATTTTTTTTAAGGGGGAAGGGGTAGATGGGTCGAATCTCGCAAATCTTTAATATCTTATTACGGCATCCAACAGCTATCATGTGATATAAATTTCAAGTTTTTGGGGACATTCTATCAAAAGATGACGGAATATTGCTTTGTAGGGGATGTAGGAGTAGGGGTAGTCGGACCTTCTCCACTTTCCACTAACTTCAAGAATATGTCACAATTGGGCATTGATGAAAATTTCAGGTCCCTAGCAATATTCTGTCGAAAAATATGGCCGAATTACACTATCACGGAGGGGTTATTTGTATGAGAGGTAGGGGAATGCATGGTTCGATTTGGCCCATTTTCAATACCATCCAAGCTTTTATCAAAACAATCATCTCACCAAAATTTCAAAACGCTAGCGTCATTATTTCGGGAGTTATCGTGCGAACTGACAGACACACGGACGGACAGACAGACGGACATGGCTTATTCGAATCAGGGACCGACCCTGATCATTTATATATATACTTTGCCATACCTCCGGTGGCTCCTTTGAGGTGTTACATAAATCGTCGTAACAAAAACAATATACCCTATACCATCTTATGGGTATACGGTATAAAATACACAGCCGTGTAAAGATGCGATTTTAATTTTTTTACAAAACGATGGAAAAATCACTGTTATCCATCCGATTCCCCTATCAAACTCTTTAGGGAAAAGAAAATGCAACCTAAAGGACTCTGCAGGGATTTCCCCAATATGTCTCCCAAATCAAATAAAATCGCGTGAATCCCCAGAGAATCGCCATCCGCTTAAGAATTCCCTACCCATAATGAGGTATCAGTTTATCTATTCTAATAAACGAAACAAAACTTTTAAATATGTATGTAGGTACACGGAGGTGTAATTTTCGTACATACTTCAAATAAACAGCTTCATTATTTTTGTCTCCGGGTCACGGATAGTCAGAGACAGGGAAAGAGCCATCATCATCCGTACAATGCTGCTGAGACTGCATTTTCGAACACTAAAATTCAAAATTTGACAAATTACTGACTGTCTAGAAAGTGGAAATCGTATCCGAATTGGAACAAATTGGATTATCAATTGTCCTTTCTTAAAAAATGGTTTTAGAATGTCCAACATGGTTTCTAAGAAAATGGAACCGACAATTTAAACTGTCAAGAAATCCCAATTTTTGCCGGAGATTGTTCTGATATTGCTCTGTTAATGGTATGTTAACGCTCTGTTCACCCTCTGTTAACGGTATGTTATTTTTTTAATAATATTATGCTAATAATAATATTACTCATGTCATCATAGCAATAAATTATTGTGTTAACGTTATGTTAATCATCATCAATGTGGCACGATAGCCCGACGCGACGTCGGGCCTTGGCCGCCTGAATCGTTGACCTCCAATTGTCGCGGTTACGTGACCTTGTCCTCCAGTTTCGGAAGCCCAGCAGCTGGTGGGCGTCTTCACCTACGGAGTTCTCCCAGCGAGCTCTCGGTCGTCCACGCAACCTCGCTCCGTCAATTCGTTGTGCGTTCATAACTTTCTTTGGCATGCGATTGTCGTCCATCCGTTGTACATGCCCCGCCCATTGCAGACGTTGAAGTTTCACGATTTTCGATACTTCCAGCTCATCGTACAATTGATACAACTCATGGTTGTATCGGATACGCCATTGGTCTCGCTCGCGAACGGCCCCGAAAATTCGCCGAAGGACCTTTCGTTCGAATCGGTCTAGCAAAATTTCGGAGGCTTGGGTAAGGGTCCATGTTTCGCAGCCATAACATAGCACGGGTCGGATGATCGTTTTGTACACGCGGAGCTTCGTGTTCCTGTGCGCAAGTTTCGAATTAATTATAGGGAGGACCAAGAAATATGTCTTATTGGCTAGTTGTATCCGTCGCTTAATTTCGTTGGTTTCGTTGGCGTCCTTTGATAAGTTACAGCCCAGATAGTTGAAGTTGTCTACATACTCGATATTAAGGTCCCCCACTGTGATGCTTGAATTTGCTGGCGTCCTTGTTTTCGATTGCATCATGGCCTTTGTTTTGCTTTCGTTGATATGTAGTCCAACTTCCTTTGCGGCGTTATTGAGGTTATGCAGGAGGCTTTCTGCATCACCCAACCTTCGAGACATGATGTTGATATCGTCGGCGTACGCTACTAATTGAGTCGACTTGATGAGTAGCGTTCCGCTGCTGTCCATATTCATGGCTCGAATTACATACTCCAAAGCCAGGTTGAAGAGCGTCGGCGCCAGCCCGTCGCCCTGCTTGAGTCCAGTACGAGTTTCAAATAGGTCAGTGAGTCGGTTCTGCACTTTGACCTGCGAGACGGTATTAGTCATCGTCATCCTTGTGAGTCGCACTAACTTTGCCGGTATACCAAAGTTCAGCATAATGTTGTACAGTACACTTCGGTCGATACTGTCGTATGCCTGCTTGAAGTCGACAAAGATTTGGTATACGTCGATGTTGTATTCCCAGCACTTTTGGAGTAGTAGCTTCACTGTGTAAAGCTGATCGGTCGTTGAACGACCAGGTCTGAAGCAGCGTTACCACTCGTGTTACAATTGTAACATTTTGTTACAATTGGGCAAGAGTGGAGAACTCAATTATGTTTTAATATTTTTCTACTATAATTAGTGACATGAAGAAGTATTTTGAAAAACAAATTTTCTATTTTTGTGATTTGTGATTTGTGCATCATCACCCATCGATTCAGTCAGGCATGTCAAACTTGTGGCCCACATCACAGTTTTGTGAGGCCCGCGGCCAGATCGGATAAAATAAAAAATGTAAATGTTTCTACAAAATTGAAATTTTGAGTTGTTGAACTAAAATCTAGGAAATGTATTAAAACTCGTCAAGAATTCGATAGCTTATGCAAACTTAAATTATGTATTTAAAAATCCTACTCTCTGTTCTAGGAAGCTAGCGGTTGGTCAAAATACTTTTTTGCAGAAAAATATAAAGCCCATAGTGAAATCGTTTTCTCTCGAGATTTATTTAATAAAGCAGTATTCGGCTTTGCCACAGTTGCATTATACCTCGTGTTCACATTTTTTAGGTACTCAACCTTTTTGGTCGAGCTTAATTATTGTCCGCCGAATAATTTTGCCTCCCAAGGTTATTTCTGGTTTACTGGTTCTGATTTGGAAATAGTGGTTGTTGATCGAAACACCAAATTTCGCCCATTTGGCATAGGTCAGGTTTTGATTTTGATACCTGTGGATTAAGTGCCCGTTTTAGCTGGTCCTTCATTGATTCAGGATCCGTGTTCATCATTCAATTGTACCAGCTAAATTGCGCCAGGCCTTCGAGTCAGCTCTATAAAAGAATTAAATTCTACCTTGACGCAGATTCAAACGAAACATTTACAAAATTTGGAGGGCACCAAGTTTCATTTTAAATCAAAAAATTTGAGAGGGAACGGGATAGTTCGATTCAAATTGATTTGCGAGTGGTTTGATATTATTTTGATGGAGGAAAGAGCAGATGAGGAAACTTGTCAGACAACGTTCGACATCTTTACTTACGGGTCCTGAGCGTTTTTTCGCACTCACTTTGAAAGCTCAAGCATTGTCTGAGGTACTATAGGGAGCATCTGATTTTGCGATAACATAAAGAACTGGGATGCCCTTTCAATCATTTGGAGACTAAGCTTCTATGCAGAGCAGTGACAATATTAATTGCGAGATTTCTAAACAATTGCTTTTGTATTAAATCTGTTCTTAAAACGTGGGTGCGTATTAAACTAATTGTGGAAATTTTGACATATCGGCGTTTCATCTACAAACCAACAGCGGTGGGTACCTGTAGTCATATGATTTCCAAGATTAATTGCGAAGTTTCTATTTCCTTATTTAAAGTTGTATTGTGCCCTGAAATGTTTTTTAATAAATACTGGGTCCAACTATCACGTGAATTTTACGTTAAATCCATGGATTCGCCATAATATATGAAATTTATGGAACAGAATGGGTAACATTTTCGGAAAAAGTCGGCCAAATCCACTATTTGTACGAGCAATATTTGATTTCGGACTCGCGCGAATTTATTGCTGAATTTGTTCATTAACACCAATATCTTAAAATTTGTTACACTCAACCTCAAAATGTTACAATTTTATAAAATAAATGTTACACTTAGAAATCTGAAAACGGCAACCCTGGTCTGAAGCCGCCTTGATACTCGCCAATGATTTGTTCTGCGTACGGATTGATTCTCTTTTCAAGAATTTTTGATAAAATCTTATAGGCCGTACAAACTAATGATATGCCCCTGTAATTCTCACACTTCAGCTTGTCACCCTTTTTGTGGATTGGGCAGATTATGCTTTTGCGCCAATCTTCGGGGATTACCTCGTCGTTCCATATTTTCAGCAGTAGCACATGTACAGCGTTGGTCAGGCACGTTCCACCATGCTTCAGCAGTTCTGCTGGGATCTCGTCAGCGCCGGGCGCTTTATTATTTTGGAGCGACTGTATGGCAAGACTCACCTCCTCTACTGTTGGGGGTAGAACGGGAGGGCCTGGTTCGGCTAACTGCTCAAGAGCTAGCTCCGCGGGGGATGTTGATGATGCATTGAGGAGCTCTTCAAAAAGCGAGGCCCATCGTTTGTTGACGCTTTCGATGTCGCTGATGATGTTACCATCCTTGTCCTTACATAGGCTTGTCCTGGGTTGATATCCGTTCTTGATATTATTTATAAGTTTGTACGCCTGTCTAGTGTTCTTACTGGGTAATCTTTGGTTTATTTGCTGTAACTGCTCGTCAAAATGTTTGCGTTTCTTACGTCTAATTAACTTATTAGATACTCGCCGAAGCTCGTTATATCTTTCTTTCTTGGCTCGGGATGCGCGTTGTGTGTATTGGCGATAGGCTTCATTTTTCGCCTCAATCGAGGCCCTGCATTCGTCGTCGAACCAGTCTGCTCGTCTGCGCCGGGCTTTATAGCCCACGACCTCTTCTGCGACCTCCTTGATGCTGTCTTTGAGCTCCTCGCAGAACTCATGGATGTCTAGATTATTGATGTTATCAAGCATGGGCGACAGTTTTTCCTCAAGGGCTGTAGTATACGCAGCCGCCGTGGCATCATCAATCAAATTGTCAACCTCGAAGATCTTGGCAGGGTTGATTCTCGTTAGGTGCACCGAAGAGATTCTGCACCTGTAGGTCGTCTTCACCAAATAGTGATCGGTGTCGCAGTTGGCTCCTCGATAGGATCGAACGTTATGTTAATGACCTGGTTAATTTGTAGCTCATGTTGTGTTGATGGTATGTTTATGTTATGTTACTCATATCTCATATAATGTTATACTAATGTTATGGTTTGTTCCGTAAAGGTTTCTTTACGTTTTTTCTTACGTTACAACGTTACACTTCTTCGCGAAAAGGCCCCCAGTATATCAGATACCCTCCGCATAGACATATACATGTCAAAAGCACGCCAAAATGTATGGATGGGAAATCTTTGGCCATATTCTTATTTGAACGCATGGGACGCATCGCTGTAACTCTTTCGACGTAGGTATGTATTATAAAATACTGCTACAAAGAGTTTCTGAAAACAAGATTCTGAAAACAACTTTAAAAATTTACTGATAAAAACGGTAGCTATTCTTAAATAAAAGCTATTCTTGGGCGGCCAATTTTATTTATGATAAATACTGCGAGACGCTTAAGACACGTAGAGGCGAATTTTTGTTAAGAGCCCCAAAAGGAATGTTTATGCAAAAATCCCAATTTTAATTTTCTCACTCTTTTAAGGGGTTTGTTGTCAGAATTTATAACAAATAAAATATCAACTCACAAGGACAAGCATCGAACATCGATTGTAACTGCATTTCTCATCATTTTGATCAACACCTGCCCTCGAAGTGACAATTGACATTTTAGGATAAATGTGAGCGGGACCTCTGGTCAGCCTACTCAACAATTTTGTCAGATCAAAATCTCGAACGGGTTCAAAGACTACGGCTTACGAAGAGTCAGTGCAGAATCCAAAGTAGCCCGCAACCAGAGATGAATCAAGGACTCTACATCTGAAGCACGGTTGTCGTAGGCGACTATGCTCTTGCTCAGAGTATTTACTCTGTGTTGGCTGTTGACTAAAACCATGATGTCACCGGAAAAGCGTAGCAAAATCTTGAACTCTTAGCATGGATATGAATTCGTTTAAATCAGGAATCCGCAAAAAAATACCACATACTATTATTACCCCATAGTGAATACGTACATACAAAATAAGTTTATTACAAGCATTTAATTTTACGTGAAAAGGATTTTGTTAGCCAAATGGCCATCATCGCGACCATCCAGTCTAAAATTATACTTACAACAAAATTCCAACAATTTCAGACAAATTCAATTTCAATTCAGAACCTCATTATCAATGATTGCCATAACTTCCCTATCAAAATAATTAGAAAATACAATGCATACTTACATGACTACTAGCGCTCAATATAATCCGATGAGCCGGAATTGGAGGACCTGCACTATCCGTATTACTAGTCAGCAGCATAACATCAGCATACTTTTCATTCCTACGATTGATCAAAGAATAATGAATGCATCTCCCACACTTTATATCCTGTGTGTTTCGTATGATATCCATATTCATGCACATGCACAAGTTGTGTATAGGTACTTACTTGTACAGACTATTCAAAGAGAGATTTAAATAAGATAGATGCGAATCCCATTTCAAATGATAATTTTCCGCTGTAATTGAACTCATTTTCACCATATGGCCATATACGTATGTATGTATGCACACAACTCTCTCAGGCGCTTTTCCCCGCCCGATTCGTAAATGATGTTGGGACGTTTAAACATGGACTCAATCCAATTCCCGTGACTGTTGTAAGCTCATGACTGGGACGTGTATCGATCGATGAATTCCTGCTATGCAGTTGACGACGAATACGACTACGGTGGCGTTGAGGTCAACGCTATATCCAATATGTAGGTATGTACGACGTATGGTGTTGTATATGGTGGAGTGAAGTTTGTCTCCAGTATCTGGTATTCCCGGGAAATTTTTAATCAATAAATCGATAACGCTCGTCTTAGCAATTCTGTAAACAATAGAAGGAGACGAAGTAATGTAAGAAGTAATTCGCATTTAGAATATTAGAAATGAATAAATGTTCTTAACGCCAAAAATGGGTTCAGCTGGGAAAGATGTATTTTGTTTAAATATTAACTGGTGGGTAAAATGGTAAAAAGTAAGAATAAAATTGCAAATACTAATGCTACAATGATGCGCAAAGATTTTTGTACTATAAAGTGTATTCTAAAAAAGATAATATGCGGATAGGAAGCCGAGTCCGAAATTATGCTGTGATTTGGTATAGGGTGAGGTTATAAAACACAACGGCCGTTACGGATCAGAAACTTCTCCCTACAAACAGATTCCCTAAGCGCTTAGGGGATCTGTTTGTAGGGAGAAGTTTCTGATCCGTAACGGCCGGTTAATTTGAAATTAAAGGTAGCGTTGCGCGAACGTTGTGTTCTATAACCTCACCCAATGTCATACTCTATGCCCTACAAGGGGTTGAAACTGAAATCTTAATTGACGAAATTTTGACAAACGAGAACGAGACTAAATCTACTCATAGTATCTTTTTTCTTAATTTACTCTGAATTGTCAGCAAGGATTATAGCCAAAGAAAAATAATCCAAAAAATGGCCATTGAGCGGCAAAAATCAAATATCTCCGGATTTTTGATTATGGGAAAAAAAGTCCTGACCTTATCGGGCGAGGCCAAATCGTAAACACAGGAGATTACTCTTTAACTGAAAACGTTATCTTTGGTATTAAAATTGTAGATTTCGTTACTTGGCTGTTTATATTATGCAGCTGTCTCTCTCTCTCTCTCTCTCTCTCTCTCTCTCTCTTTGGTTCCTTTTAACCCCTAGTGGAGCATAGGGCATTGACTACGCCTCTTTTCCACCTCTGCCTATTAGCAGCCATCGCCTTTAGCTGGTCCCACGAATTGCCTATAGATGTTCCCTCTGCCTCAACAGATCTTCTCCATGTATTTTTGGGTCTTCCCACACGACGCCTTGCATCGGTTCCCTGAGGATTCCAATCTAGAGCCTGTCTTGCAATGTTTTTGACTCTTTTCGAAGTGTGTGTAATTTGGAGGAGGTCGTCGTTAGAGATTACCTCAGGCCAGCGAATTTGTAGGATGCGTCGAAGGCACTGATTGACGAAAGTTTGTAGTTTGGTTGTAATATTACTTGTCACCTTCCAAGTGGAACGAGACTAAATCTACTCATAGTATCTTTTTTCTTAATTTACTCTGAATTGTCAGCAAGGATTATAGCCAAAGAAAAATAATCCAAAAAATGGCCATTGAGCGGCAAAAATCAAATATCTCCGGATTTTTGATTATGGGAAAAAAAGTCCTGACCTTATCGGGCGAGGCCAAATCGTAAACACAGGAGATTACTCTTTAACTGAAAACGTTATCTTTGGTATTAAAATTGTAGATTTCGTTACTTGGCTGTTTATATTATGCAGCTGTCTCTCTCTCTCTCTCTCTCTCTCTCTCTCTCTCTTTGGTTCCTTTTAACCCCTAGTGGAGCATAGGGCATTGACTACGCCTCTTTTCCACCTCTGCCTATTAGCAGCCATCGCCTTTAGCTGGTCCCACGAATTGCCTATAGATGTTCCCTCTGCCTCAACAGATCTTCTCCATGTATTTTTGGGTCTTCCCACACGACGCCTTGCATCGGTTCCCTGAGGATTCCAATCTAGAGCCTGTCTTGCAATGTTTTTGACTCTTTTCGAAGTGTGTGTAATTTGGAGGAGGTCGTCGTTAGAGATTACCTCAGGCCAGCGAATTTGTAGGATGCGTCGAAGGCACTGATTGACGAAAGTTTGTAGTTTGGTTGTAATATTACTTGTCACCTTCCAAGTGGAACACCCAAATAAAAGCACAGATTTTACATTGCTTACGAAGATCCGGAGTTCGGTATTTCTGGAGATGTTTTTGTTTTGCCAGAGAGGAGTCAAACTGAAAAATACTGCTCGGGCTTTATTTATGCGCGACTCTATCGTACATCAGTATCAGCCCCCCAATCCGCTGCTATTACGCTCCCAGGGTAAGTAAAGTTCTCGACTTTTTCTATCGGCTGTCCGGATATAGAAATGTTTCTTTGCCTTTCTGATGTCAAGCTCAGGTATTTAGTCTTAGCAGCATTAATTTTTTAAGGCAGCACTTCGACTTTCACGATGCAAAGCATCCGTCATTTGAGACAGATGATGACGCCCTTTTTCCATTCTTGAGGGAGAGTCTCGGTTGTCCAACACTCTTGGATCAGGGGAAGAAGAATATCCGCTGTAGCGTTGATGTCCGCTTTCAAAAATTCCGGGATACCGTCTGCCCCCGGGGACTTACAAGTTTCCAATGATTGAAGGGCCTTAGTTATTTCCAGCTTGGATGGTACGCCGCACAGTGGGGCGGTAGAGGCAAAAATTCAAAAAATGTATACTATTGGAGAGCTTTTGTGAATGATTCATCGCATAGTGAACATTTTGAAGTTTCTTTCTACAAAAAATTTCGGACCGATATCTGTCACAGTAAGAAATCAGCGGCTCTCAAAGTGTAGATAATTGATTTTGCAGTTTTTCCACATTTTTTCATAATCAAGTTTCAATGAAAACCCTGACTATAAATTCGGATAAAACTTTGTTTTATGATTTTATTTTCAATATTTAGTTTATAATTAATATGTTAGCATAACAAAAGTAAAAAAAAAAATTGGAAAAATTTTTTATTTAATTTTAATCATTGAAGATCAAATTGACCCTAACTGGATTTTTCACATTGAGTTTTAACAACTACCACGTGCCTCCAAGCGTCTGTTTATGCTACATTATTCCAGAAAGTCTCAAGATTACTAATATGTAAGAATCATAACCCCATAGAACCCCAGGCTACTTTAATAACCCATTGTGTTATGGCATGTTGGCTGTTTTAGACACAATTTTTGAATATCTACTGTAAAATATGTTGGGTCCTTTGAACCGGAAATAACCGTAGTTTTCATCCTATTGAACTAGTTTTTGGTGGAGAGTATAAAGGGACTCTGTCTTGACGTTCAGTCAAAATTTACGACCTCCCTTCCCCCTGGAGAGGAGCTATGGACGTTTTGACTTGAACAAGTTCTAGTCGGCGAATCAGGCGGGTCCTTGGTCGGAGCAACTCAATTTTTGGCAAACATCAACTTCATTTTATTAAGAATATTTCCCTAAATTATGCTGGCTCAACTAGCATTTCTTGCAGAGTTACAGTAAAAAATGTAAATGTCAAAAAATGATAATATCCAATTTTATTTTTTGGTCTAGGGTATAATTTATTAAATTAAGTCAATTATATTATATGTCATTCCAAAGGTAATTTTTAGTAGTTTCATGTGTCCTCGAACCATTTTGCTGTAACTTTGATAGTTTTTCAAATAATTAGGAAAAGCTGAAAAATGATCCCCTCTCCCCCCTAAAATCCAAATAACTTCAAAACGGCTGATCGTATCTGCGTGAAACCAATTCCATTCGATTTAGAATGCTCAAATACATTAAGATTGACCTGTTTTTATAATTGTTTCCAAAATTCGGGTTTTTTCGCCCCACTGTGCGCCGGTGTTAATTGTAAAGGGTTCCACTGTCACCACGGTAAGCCGCATCTTCTGCCTCCAAAGCTAACGCGTCGATGTTGTTGCGTTTATCACGTCTTACGCTCCTCTGCACTCTTTTTTGAAGAGAACTGTACTCGGTCCTCAGTTGTTGCTTAACTGAATTGTCCGTAGCCGAGTTTATTTGCATATGCAGCTGTCTAGCTCACAAATATCAAATATGATTCACATACGATCGCATTGGTAAACTTTTTAGCATCTTCCGATAGGGTGATTACCTTTGCGCAACCCACATAATAACTTTGTAATGAGTTGATCAAGGGATTAAATATGTGCCTATTTTTGAAAGAATTGATCAATTTAAGTTTTTAAGTTCCTTTCTATATTTCGGAATTTGGCTTATTACGGGATCCGTGCTCATAAAGAGAAATTTTGTGTTTCCGAAATTTTCCGCTAAATGGCCGCTATATGGCAGATGGTACAGTAAGTGTCGCTCGTGTCAATAAGAGGCAAACAAAAATCTTCTTTCGAAAACTGATAGTGTAATATTCCCGAATTTTTTTCAATAAAATAATTTGAATATAATATCCTGTTGTACTAAGGGCCGATTTCTCATACATGTTATCGGCTGGTTAGTCTTGCCGTATAGATAAGACGCATACCATTTTCTGAAAGTTTTTACATTATATTGAATTGATTTTTTGTTTATTTTGCATAGTATCGCCATATTTTGCTTAGTTATGCCAGTGTATGAAATTGCGTAGCAAAATATGGTTACCATGCAAAGTAAACAAACATTCAATTCAATATATAATGTACATACAATCTTTCGGAAAGTGGTGTGCGTCTTGTCTATACAATAAGACCAGCCGATAAGATGTACGAGAAATCGGTCCTATGACATTATTGGAACAAGAGGCGTGTTTTTTTGTACTTCGATGTAGGTTATTTTAGTGTAACTACATGGAGTTACAATAACAACATGACCCAGACAGGTTATGTTGTTATTGTAACGCCATATAGTTACACTAAAATAACCTACATCGGAGTACAAAAAAACACGCCTATTGGAAATATTGGCATAGCTCCGGTGGCTTCATTGAGGTATAACATAATATCAGCGTAACTATCACTTATTGTAGTCTGGCTGGTCTAGCGGTTAGTGCGCGCACCTTCGGTGCACAGAGTCATGAGTTCGAATCTCACCGTGGATCGTGGTGTTTTTCGAGCTCACGACCTTGTGACGGACTATGATCTCACTCAGATGATAAACGAGTACCCATTTATGGGGATAAATAACACTGCTGAGCGTGATGCTGATCTCATTACTTCAACAAAAAAAGCAGATAAGATCTTGGAAATAGGATGTCACTACACTAACACATCCTGCGGCCTTAGTCCAATGTTGGATTGTCTCGCGTGTTATTTATTTTTTTATCACTTATTGCTAAAATAATTTTTTAAACGGACGCTTTTTTAAATTTAAATTCGTGTCAACGTGTTTCTCATATTATCGTCCGAGCCCAAAACTATGAAGCAAATTAATTGATTCATCATTATTATAAATTTATCAAAAAATCATTTATTCAACCCTTACAACATTCAAAAGTTAATGTAAACAGGCGACAATGTGAAAAGGATATAAATTTGATTCTTGCGCACAAATATTTACGGCATCTACTGTGTAAAATGAAAGCGTGACGTCGTTGGTTAATCATGGAGATAGAATCAAAGGTTTGGGGAGATTTGCGCATCCATTCTGAAATCAATTCAACATACGATTCCACTAGAAAGAGTTGTTGTAGCGTTAGAGAGTGCCAAATATGGGCAGCAAATGCGCCAAGGCAGTTGTAAATCATCAAGTGTGATGCTCTGACTCCTCTGGTTAAGCAACCAAATAGGATCATCATTTTAGTATTTTATATAGGAAATTAGAACGAATAGTGAAAACACAACCTTATCTGTTACTATTATTATTCCAAAGAGCAGCACTATACGTTTTTATGCATGCGTATGGGAAATTGATTAAGCGAAACATATAAATACTCATTTATTAGATATGATATCGATTTATAACGAAACTGATTTACGAAGGTTGCTGATTTGAATATAATGCATATTAACACTTTCACAAATGTTTACAATGCCAATTTCATTGAGCAACCCCAGTAGCATTTTCTATTACGTACCTTAACCACACCACAAACTACCCTAAGGCTATCGACTTTCCCGCCTTTTTCTCCTCGATTTCAAATCATCACCTTCAACAAGTGAAACCACTATCACTATTCACAAGATAAACAATTTCTTGTCCTTTAACACTTTTTCACGAGCGACCAAATCGACCACTATACAATGAATCCTTATTTAAACGTTCACTGATAGTACGACACGCTTACAATGTTCAACACGAAAACAGGAGCGCACAATTTCAGGCCACCTTTCGCACAAGAGTCCGTTTTCACAATGAAATGAATTAATGGGCTCGGTTGGTCGTATCCACTGTATCAGAAAGTCTCGTCAACAGTAAACAGTGTGTGGGGCAGGGTTGCCAGATTGGGCTCCTTCTCGCCAATTGGGCTATCTTTTTTCTCAATTGGCGACAAAAATTCTCAAAAGTCGCCGCGCGATTTTTTGGGCTACATAAAATACGCGCCAGATACTTATTTTTGTTTTAAATATTCTTTTTCCAAGACAAAGTAGATTTTTTGATCCATTGAATTAAAAAAAGCAGAACATTCTCTGAAAATGATTCAGTTTATTATTAACACTAAATGGGTCAGACACATGAAGAAGCAATTCCAAATGACACTGGCCCATCTTGGCTGAAAGTTTTTTAAATTAAAACAGCCGACGTCCAAAAAATATTTCCACATTTAAGTAAATTATCTTTTATTATTTTATTTCTGCCACATTCTGTAAGATGATCGTGAAAAGGGCATTTCCAATTACTTTTTCCCATTCGAAAGAGACTTTATTTATATACTTGGGAGCAAAAAAAATCGACCCACCCCAAATGCTTCCGTTCTAAACACGATTACTCAATAAATAATAAACAGTCTGTTTTTGTATTTAACTCTGTAAAATCAATAAAAAAACATTATTTACTATTAAACTGTGTTAAAACTTTAAATGTTGGGGTAGTTTTTGAGGGGCGCGGAAAGTTTTGTAAGAGTGCAGATATATTAAGTAACCGCTGGAGCATGCAAATACATACAATCTGTTTCATTGCGATGCGATGAACTTGGGGTTTAAGGCTTCATATGCTCTTTGGGGCTTGAAAAACACTTAGGGGTTGTTTTTAAGGGAAGGAGTTGCTCGGCATATTTTTTGCTTTTGCCATTGAATTACGGTAAATTCGCGTCATTTAATGCACTATATGGATCATCGAAATTTAAAAGGGGTAGCGATAACTTTACAGACATAAATCATGTTTTAAAGCGTTTGGGGTGGGTCGATTTCTTCGCTCCCAAGTGTATTATTGCATTTAATGAAATTATTTATGTACAAAGATTAGCTTCTTACGTTTTATTTTGGCAATAAAATTTTTTGGGCTACTTTGGGCTATAAAAAAACTGAAATTTGGCGATTGCTTCTGAAAATATCTGGCAACCCTGGTGTGGGGTTGTATGGTGTGTATACATTCTTGGGTGCCAATTTCCATTCCACCCACCCAATATATTGCCTGTGGACACTTACGAGTATACGCATTCCTCGCAAGATATCCCGTGTAACCCGACGATATATTCCTGATGAATCCACCCATCGTAGAACTCAATCCAATCCATTTCGTATCCAGTTCAATTGTTGAAAAGCGTACGGACGGGTAGACGACAATAGAGCGTGAATAGACGACGTATATACACAGACGGGGATGCTAGGCTGTGTCGTCCCTGAAATCGATAATTTCGGGTTCCAGTATTGATTTTCTGATGGTGATACTGGCTGAACGGCGAACGTACATACGTTTGTCGATTTAGACTGTATAAGAGTCGATTGGAAAGGGGTGTTGTTGGCAGTGAGGGTGAATGACGATATTGATCCGGGCGAAATTCAGTCGTATAAGCGATTCGATTTTTGCTTGCTTGCAGTATATACATATTGTATATGACTGAGTTATTAATGAAATACAGGAGGACTGAACGGGAGCAATGGAAGGAAGATTGGAGAGAATGAGTACTATTGATTTTTGTATTTTTGTTGTACATAGAATATACATATTTTTATACATACATATTTTTAATGGAAAATAGAAATATGTACATACATGATTTTTAAATGAATGTACACATTAATAATAAAATTATTATTTTTTGTTATTATGTGTACATTATGTACTTGGTTATCTATCTATGTAGGTAATTAGATTTGACAAATGCAACGGTTTTTTTTTTTATCTGAGGGGGCTTTTTAGCCATAAAAACATGAGGATCGAAGGTTTAGTATAAAAGGTATCTTCCTTGCACTGGACTAATTTTCTATATGTTATGTAGATTAATCTTATTTATTGATTTTTGGCACCCTAAAAATAAAAATTATTATTCAATGTTCAGTACATACACCACCATTAGTGCATTGGCTAAATCTCTTTGATCAGTGCAATAACGAGTAAAATATATGAAATAAACGGAAATGTTCGTCTCTGCCAAACTTAAGCGAGTAACCCGATTTCAGACTGTAATGTAATAATGCTAGTCTACTACTACTAGTGGAAAGACTTGGTTCCACCGCCTCTTCCCCTGGTGAATTTTTTATGAATTTATGTGCACTGAGAATCTTTGTCGTCGTGCTCTGTGGCCGTGATCGTTCGGTCGCCACTCTGTGAAATAGACACTCATAGAGAAACGAGTTTCCAAACTCGGCACGACTCGTCGCAAGTTTATTATTCGGAAGAAGATAATAAGAAATATTCTTATCGTAGAATAAAACTAACAATGCGACTAGGAAGTGGTATGGCTGACAACCATATCACACTCCGAATTCAATTGTCTTTGTAACGTTGATGGACTACACACGGTAGTCATCAACGCACCATGCTCCACTAGGAGTTACGGTAATTGAGAGAGAGAGAATCTTCAATAACCAATCATCCTCACGTCACTTAACCCTAGTAACTCACGTGGCACCTTAGAAGCTTCTGTCCTGACCCCAATCCATTTAAGGTTGACTGCCATCAGCGAACCAAATATGTATAGCAATCAAAGGCTACTCCAAATGGATTTCTCAGTCCGCATAGTGGCTATTCAGCGGAGAAACGGGTCGGTTCCGGGTTATTCTTGTAGCATTCCCAGTGTTTTGCCAGTGAATTTCGTACACTGAATAAAGCCAATGGCTTCATTCATATGCGAAATGAGAATCCAATTGAAGTAATTGCTACATTTTACGTTCGCTGAATGTACTCATTAACTTAATAGGAAATTTAGTAAGCGTTCATTCTTGCTAAAAATTCTTTTCTATATCGTTCACAGTTTCCAAAATATAGTCGAAAACCCAAAACGTTAATCATTTCTCCCTACGTTTGTTTACCACCCGAATTTAAGAAATTAAATATATGCTTACTTCGTCATAACTTCGCCTACTTCAATGCACTCTAAGGTCGCGCACACACGGTCAATCCGAGTTAAATTTTTTGGATTTGCGTTCTGTCAAAATCATACATTTTCTTGCATTTTTACAGAACAAAACCGAAAAAACGTGGATTCGGAAACTCGGTGTGTGTGTAAGGCATAAAATGACTTAAGTTGGTAGAAGTTAACACAACAGTTTACACAGGCCGTGTTTTTTAATTAGCTAACCTACACTATCCGGGGTAATTTTCATACAAACGCTAACCTGTGACTTTATTCAGGTTAGAAATAATATTGCTATCCAGATTTAATGAGCTTTCCAAAACTCGCCTAAACGTATGCAATCCCAATTATTTTCTAGTACGTTTTCCAATTACTAGCAAAAATTAAATTTTGAAATGAAAAGCTCTAAGGTATAGTTTACATGCAACACACAAGTGTGTGCAAAAAATATAGTTTTTGTTTGTAAATTCATGTTAAAAATGTTGTTCGTCGAATTCTTATTCTAACAAAATTATGATTCCTACATAAAAATATGTTTTCATTAAAAAAAACTACATGTTAACTTTTCCGTTTGTAAAGTGAAAACGGGGCTTTAATATTTTTGAGCAATGTTTTGAAATTAATGGCAATGCCTACGTGACAATTTGAAATTTAACCTGGATGCTACCCTCGATAGTTTTTTTTGCGCGTCTGGGCTAGCAAACCTGCCCCCGATGTAAAAAAAACACGGCCACATTAAACTTGAAAGTGCATATAACGGCTAAATGGTCTAAATCACTGTTTCCCAACAGGTGGTCCACGGACCGGGGGTGGGCCGTGAGAGACCCGTAGGTGGTCCGCGGGGAGACTCTGCACTCTGCAGACTTCTTACAAAAGAGTTATATTTTCTTGTGACTAATTAAAGTCATGCAAAACACGCGCTCTCATTATCATGTAACAGATTATCCAGTAAATACTTTGCTACTAGGTCTGTGATTGTTTTTGTGTTCGATGTGTTGCTTGGGTTCGTTGCTTATAGCCCAATTATTCAAAATTATTATTAAAATTCGAACCCGATTGCAAAAATTCAAAGAGTTTTTTACGTTAAACTTTGCCATAAATCCGAGATTAAGGATCGAGCTATACCGTTTACTGGATAATTTTCAATCGGAGTTAGCACGTCCAGACCCGATGTCACAAATTACTGTGAGAGAAAAATTTCAGCTATAGTGAGGCAAGTGTTGACGCGAACAAAACAGTTTTTCCCATTCTCTCAACCTAGCAAACATGGCAAATCTTAAATCATGCTTCCTAACAAGATGGTGTTAGTTTAGAAATTCAAGCCCAATGACAATGGTTTGCTTCGGGAGTTTGTGGACTGTGCCTTTGAAGAGATGGAAGCCGAAAATAATTTACAATAAATCATCTTTCTCAGACTAAAGCACCAAGATAACATTATGTAGTACGTGTTTTATATGATCAGTGGTTTTCCACTTTATTTTTAAGTAGGAAACAACAAACAATAAAATAATAAGGACAATTTGTGATTGGAGATAGAGCGTGAGCTTCTGAATACCATACCTCGACAAAAAAAATCGAGACCTTATTTATTTTTTTTATTATTATTGCATAGTGGTCCATCGAGATCCATTTTTAGGCTAAGTGGTTCGCAGACGATTCTGAGTTGGGACCCACTGGTCTAAATGAACCTTTACTGGTTTAACTAAATGGGACTTATTGTATTTATTTTTGTTCAACACATATTCATCTCATGATTCCCAGGCGTACCACGTGTACAGCGACAAATCACGTTGGGTTTCGGCAATATCAATCTGGATATTGAATATTCCCGTCTCCCGTGTGAGCCTCACCATTGAACTCCTGCCCGAGGACTCATATGTCCGTTTCTAGAAAACACGTTAAAGTTTAATATATCTAATAATCAAAAATGGCAAATGTAAAAGGGTATATTAATTATGTCATGAAGTTTGCAACGCATAGAATGAAGCACCTCCAACTACACAGGATGTCCGGAAACTACAGCATAAACGCACCGGAAAATGATTCCTTACATAATTTCCATCAAAAAAGGTTTACTGAACATACCCCCAATTCTTAGCCGTTAAGCTGCAACAGTTACTTAAAGCTTTTTGAAAATTGCATTTACTTACACGACTTAACCCGTAATATCTCCAAAACTAAGACTAGCTAGAATAGCGAAATAAAATGATTCAGTCAAAAAATTAACCTAAAAAATAAAAAGCCAAGTATAATACTCTGTAGTCTGGCTGGTCTCGCGGTTAGTGCGCGCACCTTCGGTGCACAGGGTCATGAGTTCGAATCTCACCGTGATTCATGGTGTTTTTCGAACTCACGAGCTTGTGACGGACTATGATCTTACTCAGATGTTAAACGAGTACCCATTTATGGGGATAAATAACACTGCTGAGCGTGATGCTGATCTCATTACCTCAACAAAAAAGGAGATAAGATCTTGGAAATAGGATATCACTAACACGCGGCTTTAGTCCAATGTTGGATTGTCGCGCCTGTTTTTTTTCTTTCTATGTATAATACTCTGGCCCTACACCGCGATTGTACGCCCCATCCTGATATATGGGGCACTCGTCTGGTGGTCAGCGCTCAGTTTAGCTTACAATGTAACGAGGGTGGGCAGGGTGCAAAGATCGGAATGTCTTGACATCACAGGGGATAGGCGAAAATACCCGAGGAATGCGTTGGATGTAATACTACATCCTCTGCATATCAACCTTTTTATAAAAGAACTAGCGGCATTTAGTGCGGTCAAGCTCAAGGAGTGCGGCCAGGCTGGACTGCCAAAGCGTATGGCCACTCTGATGTTCTCAACCAACTGCTACTAGATACGATCGAAGCTATACCGGACTAAACCGTGACTACACTAAGTTTCAGGAATAACTTTCATGTCAGACTTCCTACCAGGTGCGAATGAAGCGGGAGTAAAGTAACAAGGGAAGACGATATCTCCCTTTTCACAGGAGGGTTCAAAATGGACTGTGGTGTGGGTGCAGGAGTCTTCTGTGGCACACTAAATATCTCTGAATCGTACCGTCTCCATGATCATGCCACCATTTTCCAGGGTGAATTTTTTGCAATTATGGAACATAGTACAAGACGAGGCCACATTGATGAATATAGAAGACAAAATAAACACAGCCATGTGTTCAGATGATCAGGCTGCTATTATGGCACTGAATTCTGTATGGATATGTTCCAAGCTTGTGAAGTGCTGTAAAGGAACACTGAACAACCTTGGAGGTAGGCATACAGTCACTCTACTTTGAGTGGCGGACACAGCAATATAGAGGGTAATGAGGTTGCAAATGAGTTGGCCAAACTGGGGGCCACTCTGGACAGCTGTCATGCGGCATTCCATTGGCAGCTTTTAGAAGAAATATTTCCTCTCATTATCTCACGAATAACACTGCTGAGCGTGATGCTGATCTCATTACCTCAACAAAAAGCAGATAAGATCTTGGAAATAGGATGTCACTAACACATCCTGCGGCCTTAGTCCAATGCTGGATTGTCGCGCCTGTTATTTATTTTTATTTTTTATCTCACGAATGCTAATCGTAATTGGCGGAACATTAGAACCTGTGAACTATCAAGGAAGCTATGACCTGAAAATAATGTCTGAGATTCTGACCAGACCGCGTAAAAATATCGCCAGACTAACAGCGGTTATTACTGGACATTATCCAATAGGTGACCATGCAGCCAGGCTGCGTATTCCCCATAACTGGCATTCTCGCAGTTGCGATAATGCAAATAAAAGAGAAACTCTAATTCACATTCTCTGCGAACGCTCTGGTCTCACCAGATCCCGCTACCGCACGTCGGGGTGTGCGTTTTTTGGCTGCCTAGAGGATGCGCCGGAGGATAAAATAAGGGAGCTGCTTAACTTCCAAAATCTCTCTGAATGACTCTAGATGCGTCTTCACACTCGAAACTATATTTCCTGTAACCTCCATCCTCTAAGTAGCTTAACGAAGTTTGTGGTTTCAAAAAGACGCTTTTCGTACTAATTGGGTTCTAGGCCTGTCTCGCCTTAGCCGCCACTTTTACCAACTAACCAACCAAGATGGGATAAGTGGTTTGGTTTTTACAGAGCTTCAAAGTCTAATTGTTAGGATTTGACCTAAAAACAAATTAATTTTCAATCTCAATTTTCTACTACTACTCTCAAGGTGAGGTGCTTATACGACTCTTTTGAAAATTGGCGAATAGTCTTACGATCATATCTTTCTTACTTAATTTTGTTTTAGCTTTATTATTTCTAACAGTTCCAATGCCTTAAGTGCCGAAAACTAGGGTTAATTTGTGTCATATAAACCAACCCCCCAAAATTAGGTTCTTCTAAGAAAAACATTTTTCTTTTTGAACCAAGTAACCGTACGCTGTTACGACTTGCAAGATAAACAAAAATTGCATTCAATACAATGGAAAAGCTTTCTGAATATTGTGAATGTCTTCTCTATGCGATAAGAGACATAAATGAAAGTTTTTCGCTCGGTGAACTCAGTACATACCTTTAACCGAAATTTCGTTCGCTGAAGGTATGTACTAAGTTCACCGAGCGAAAAACTTGCATTTATGTCTCCCGTCAAAAATGTGCCGTGGAGACTTGTCTTTTATTCACTAAATTTATGATAAATGTGCACTCGTGGTCTAATTGATTGTCAATTACACCTTTTCACTGTGAAATAAAGTGCAACTGCATTGTTTTTGCTGGTGAAACGTCAAATACCGGTGTGGAGACTTTCATGTGAAGTGAGTAGCACCAAGCGAATTCCATTTCACGACCATCAAAATTTTGACGGTATTTGTATGAATTTCACGTGAAATGCCGATGTTTAAGTAGGTACTAACATCGTCAGTTCACGTGAAACCCATGCAAATACTGTCAATATGGGCGGGGCATGTACAACGAGTGGACGACAATAACATGCCAAAGAAGGTGATGAACGCACAACGAGTCGACGGAGCGAGCTTGCGCGGACGACCGAAAACTCGCTGAGAGCACTCAGTAGGCGAGGAGGCCCACCAGCTGCTGGATTTCTGAAACTGGAGAATAAGGTCACGCAACCGTGCCAATTGGAGGTCAACGATTCAGGCGGCCAAAGCCCGACGTCGGGCTATCGTGCCATATTAATGATGATGGATATCATATCAGATTTGTGCCACTAACCCGCTTCCACTTTTTCACGCTATAGTTAAGACTTCTTTTAGAAACGGATAAAATGTTCATTACCATTTAAGATAACAAGTTTTTTTTTGCTGGTACATGTTTTATCAATTCAAAACTGTTTCAAAATTTCTATACATCCATGTATGTAAAATTGATGTAGTCTGGCTGGTCTAGCGGTTAGTGCGCGCACCTTCGGTGCACAGGTTCATGAGTTCGAATCTCACCGTGTTCCATGGTGTTTTTCGAACTCACGAGCTTGTGACGGACTATGATCTCACTCAGATGTTAAACGAGTACCCATTTATGGGGATAAATAACACTGCTGAGCGTGATGCTGATCTCATTACCTCAACAAAAAGCAGATAAGATCTTGGAAATAGGATGTCACTAACACATCCTGCGGCCTTAGTCCAATGTTGGATTGTCGCGCCTGTTATTTTATGTATGTAAAATTACCTTATTAACTGTGAGCAGAATCTTTAAAATTGCTCATGGGATTCTTCCAAATAACTTCTGGCTTTAGGATAGTCCAACATCATTTAAAGTTAAGTATGTAGCAACTTTGTCGTGCTCTGTGGCCGTGATCGTTCGGTCGCCACTCTGTGAAATAGACACTCATAGAGAAACGAGTTTCCAAACTCGGCACGACTCGTCGCAAGTTTATTATTCAAAAAGAAGATGATAAGAAATATTCTTATCGTAGAATAATTAACTAAAAATGCGACTAGGAAGTGGTATGGCTGACAACCGTATCACACACCGAATTTAGTTGTCTTTGTAACGTTGAAGACTACACACTGTAGTCATCAACACACCATGCTCCACTAGGAGTTACGGTAATGAAGAGAGATGTAGCAACTAGAATTAAAATAGATTTAAATTACCTCTGATTCGCAAGCGCCTCACTTTGGTTTGATATTGAACTTTACTTTATAGTTCTTTATCTATTTTGTAGGTAGGCTCGAACTTCTCTTCTAATTTGCTCCTCGTTCGAAGTTTCAAGTGAATCCACCGCATTCAGTAGGTACTCCAAACACTTAGTAACCAATGGAACATACTTCTATCCGCACCTGATTTTTCTAAATTTGATACAACTCTGGTTCATACTTTCTGCCATTTACTCAAATTAATGATTACGCTGAAATACTTTTCGCCTAATTGAAATGACAGCAATTTATCGGAAATGTAAATTACAAGGGTGAAGAAAATATAGCCATAAAATGAGTCGGTAGATCAACAAACCACAAATCTGGGCTAGTCTGTTAAATATACAATTTACCTAACCGTTGGCATGCAATCCTACACCGTGTGTCTCGTGTCGAGGCAAACGTTGAAAGCTTATGAAAATCAAAACTTGTGTTCGATAGAGCAGAGTATTCTCCTCAATCTTCATTACAGCCATTAACACTGCAAATTTTATTCGGTATATTTAGAGGCTAGGTATGAATAGAGGTCTCTCAGTGCATCCGCCTGAAGGTTAACAAATTAGACTCCCGAGAACCGGCAAAACGACGACTATGGTTGGTTTTTTGCTCACGGCTAAATTCATATATGTCTCGTATAAACCCGGATATTCAAAACATATGTTCAAACTCTGCTTGTGCGCCTCATGATATGAACCATTCGTTTCGATGTCCACCTCGATCCATGGACCTTACACCTATATCACTGTAGTGAAACCCTCTGCAACGTTTTTGTCGGTAGACATTCGAATGATAACCACAACCACAGCCCTGTCCAAGATCCATTAATATGTAATGTGGTTGCGCGCCTCTCTTATGATTGCATCGATGAATGATGAAGAATATAAAATAATAAAATCCTCTGAATACTATTTATTTTCCTTAAACCATATATAAATTTACAATATTATTACATTTAATCAGAAAAATCTCAATTTTATCACATGAAATCAAAATGTGTAAAGACCCATCCTGTTTATTACTTCTATGGAGACCCATTCCGTATACAGCTTCTACTCTCACGTATACTGTCTGTATGGGTGACTCTCCTGTAGTTTAGCTCTATGGCAGACACTATTTCGTGGGAGAAGTGACAGCTCGATAAGCATGGCACTACGTAAAAGTGGTACGTAGCCGTGCTTCGCGAGAAGTCACTTTTCCAGACCACGAGGAAGTGGCATTTCCAAAAGACACGAGCTGGAGGCAGGTCACATAATTGGGTGAGTGATTAAACATAAAGTGAAATTATTTTTTTTTTTTGGAAAAGAGGATTATTTGTTTTTTTTAGGGATTGCGTGTGCCTAGCATATTGTGTCTGCATTGTAGTTTAATACGCAAAGAATAATTTCTGCGTTTTGGAAGGCGTAACCGCCAGAAGAGCGGGCTCTGCCGCGTTGCAGCTTACGTGCGAGGAGCAAAAGGAGTTTTGTAGTGCTTCTGCAGTGTGCCGTGGTGTTAATTACCAGAAATTCGGTAACCACATGAAAAAAAAACAGGCGCGTCGCGCTGCAGCTTCTGTGTGAAGAACAATTGGAGATCGTGTCTGCTGCTCCTTTGTTAGCGAAGCCCAGGGCCCCAAAAGTGCTCCGTCTTTCTTCCGTGAGTCGGAAAAAACGGAACGGAGGTACGGGCTAGTGTGGAATTCCGACGGGCGTGACCATTTAACAGGTAATCCTTTATTGGTTGCCCTCACAACCAATATTCCTTTCATTCGAATACGGTTAACGGTTAATTAATTTCACAGTATTGGAAACGTCAGGCGAATAAACGGTTTAAGCATATACCGTTCGTTAGAAAACTAGGGATTGCTGAGGAGGACCGCTAGTTGTAACGGGTCCGCAAATACGAATCCGCGTAATCGCTGGAACAGATCGGCGAGCCCGGCGCCCGATCACCACATAGTAGTTGTTGTGAGAATGCCTGTATGGTGACCTGGAAAAGGAAGAATCGTTGCATGAGGGACACTCCCCAACAAAAGAAAACAAGATAAGATTTATGTGTAGTTAGTTTTATGTCGTGTTAGAATTAAGTGTCATTCATACAAAAAAATATCATTTTTGAACGGAATTTATACATATAAAAAAAAAAGAAGAAATGCAAAGTGTGAACGGGTTGCACCGCGCGTCGGTGGCGTGAACGGCTTAACTTCCGAGCAGTCAGGTGCTGCTCCGCCTCGGGCAGTTGTCCCTCCCATTACATTTATGGCGCCCAACTTTAGGGGCAACCAAAAGGATTTATCCTTTCGGTTTGTTCCACAAAAAGTGTTCCAAATACTTGCTAAAATAATAATCAAGTTTGGTGCACTATTTCTTAGTAAACGTTTCACAGCTTATTTTGCTTCATAGTTTGATCCCAGTTCATCATTAAATTATAGTTTGATTGTTGTTTTACGATCGGAGACAGTCCTTTGTGTCGTTTCTCAGTTGTGATAAAGTAATCACGTGATGGAACCTGGTAATTACTTCTGGAATGTCGTATTTAGAGAATACATTTTCTGCTGCGAACCGAAGTTTAGTTTTCCAGAGTATCCTCACCTATCTGTACAAGGGCTGTTCACCTTATGTCAGTTTTTGCCTATACGCTTGTTAGGTTATTTGACTCATTGTATTCCTGTCACAGTGAATTGTGAAATTTGGGTGGTTTTTTTTTCATCCTTTTTCAACCTTTGTCAAGAGATTATAATTTGTCAGATGGCTTATTCGTGTAAGTCGTATATTTACTATCAGTTTAATTTCCTTTTTATTGCTTTTCTTTTTTTTGATATAACAAATTCAGAAATAAAATAAAGAAAAATCCTTCGGCCGTGAGCTGCATTGATAAGGGGGGAAGATGTCTAATATAATTGAACTTTAATAACCCATTTTTGTAGTGATTTAATTGTTTTTTAGTTGTTTGTTGAGAATTAGTATATGTGTAATATAAAAAAAAAAAAAAAAATCAAATTTAATTAAGTATTAAGTATCGTACATAAAATGCCAGTACATCGCAGTGAGGAGGATTTGTTGGGGTTAGGTGCAAATCATCCCTTTAGTTGTCTTGTTTGTCAGACGAAGTTTTCGGCAAATGACAGGGTAATCATCACCGATTGTGGACATCATTTTCACGAGGGTTGTATGTTAGCATGGTTAGAGGAAAAGACTTCGTGTCCTAATTGTAATAGTGACATTGACTCTCGAAAGTTATTCGCGGTAAATACAAACGTCGATAATGTCGCTACAGATGTTACCTCTTTGGGACACGTAACCTCTCAAACTGGTGCCATCCCAAAAGAGATTGGACCAATTACTCGATCACGTACAAGAGCTATTGCTTCCGCAACAACCGGGTTGCGTATGGAACCAGTCATCCAACGAGATTCTCAACCGCAGAGATCGGTTGAATTGCTCGAAGGTTCACAGACTGTTAACCCGGATACAGCAAACTCGGTAGAATTGGTGACAGAAATGGATAGTCAACTTAAATTACAAATTAAGGAAATGGTTAGTGAGCTGATAAATGAACGGTTTAATAAGGCAGCCCAACACACTGTAGATGAACGCATTACACCTCTTAGTTTACAGCGGGAACTACCACCAGTTAACCCTTTCACTAACAATGTATCTCTGATAAGACCTGAACACTATAACTCTTCTAATAGATTGAGGGAGCCAGGAAATCCGCGAAATGATGATGTGGGCCTTCAATACCACCTGACAGAGGATGCTTATGTCGACAGAAATCACGACGTAGCGGCATCTCATCGGTTCTCGAACTCAAACTCCAACCTTCCTCGAGATGGTGCTCCAGAAGTGAGGTACATACCGGAGATTCGACATTCGCCGGTAGCTAGATCATCTCAAGATTCTTCTAGAACACACCGTAGAGGTGATGTTCATGGCAACCCACCACGGCAGAATTCAAACATGCATGTTACACCTATTCAATCTTCTGGTATTCCACTTGATAAATTAGGGAGAATTATTAATAATTGGAATCTTCACTTTAGTGGCGATAATCCACATTTGTCAGTGGAGAAGTTTCTATTTCAAGTCCGTACACTAGCCAATCATACTTTGAATGGACAATTACATTTGGTCACAAATTACCTCCATCTTCTTCTGGTTGGTAAGGCAGCCAATTGGTATTGGCGGTTTTACAGAATTATTATTCGGTTTTCTTGGGACCAATTCTGCGCAGCAATAAGGGAACAATTTCAGGAAAAATTGTCTGACTATGACATAATGGAGATAATCCGTAGAAGAAAACAGGGACATTCGGAGTCTTTCGATGTTTTCTATGAGAATATTATGGAATTAGCTGATCGTCTAGCTGTGCCAATTGCAGAGTGGGAATTAATTGAAATCCTTCGAAGAAATCTGAAATTAGAACTTCGTTGTCGTCTACTGAATGAATCTATTTATTCGGTAAGGCAATTGAAAACCTTGGTTTTTCGATGGGAAAATTTAGAAGATGAGCTTAAGTCCCAGATACCACCAGATCGTTTATTCAGAGACAAAAGAAATATTTCTGAGGTAGTTATGGAAAATTCTTCTGAATATCAAGATGACTCCCTTGTAGAGCAGGTAGCAGCTATTGGCGGCAAGCTATTGTGCTGGAATTGCAGGAAGGAAGGTCACCGTTTTGACGAGTGTCTGGCTGCCCGAACTATATTTTGTTATGGTTGCGGGGCTCCAGACACTTATAAGCCACAATGTGTCAGGTGTAGTCAGAGTCAAAAAAACGGGTTGCGATCGAGGATCGTACCGAAACGGTCCTCCGGTCAACCTCAAGCTCCACCAGATGTGAACCCTCACTAATATCAGCTTCTCCAATAGTTGTAACTTCTCTGCTCAAGCAGAACAATAATAGTATACCCAGTAATAACGATTCCCCTGACCTAATTACTTTCGATGACCCTCCTCGGAAGCAGACGGCAGACCACTTCAGTTTTAAGCCCTGGCATGTACGCTGGAAGAATTACCAGACAGTTCGTAATCGAATTTTTTGTGCAGAAGAGATTCGACTTCGGCGTCCTAAACGCTCTATTGCACGTTTAAAAGCTTTTTGGAAACGGGTAAAACAGACTCGTCGGTTTTATTGTTCAGCGGTTTGTCCAAGTGACCAGCTAACAGACGTACGGCCTTATGCGAACATTTCTGTGTTTGGCAAGGAAGTCTCAGGATTAATTGACACAGGTGCCACTATTAGCTGCTTAGCTTCTAATTTTGCTGATGAATTCCTGAAGGATAATCTATTTCCTTGGGATCGATTTAAAGTCAAAGTTAGTACTGCTGATGGTACTTCCCACACTGCTGTTGGAAGAGTTACCACGGACATTACATTCAAAGGTCAGACACGGAAGATGACATTTCTAATTATGCCTTCACTTTCACAACAACTATATCTAGGTGTAGATTTCGTCCGGCTTTTCGGATTGGCTCCGGATCTCTTTGTGTCGTCTCTGTGTGCAGATATTCCATCGGGGAGTAGTGATAATCGACATGTCTTGAATGTTGAGCAGCAGTTCAAGTTACAGGCCGCGATTGCATTATTTCCTTCGTTTGCTGTGGAAGGTTTGGGACGCACAAAGGTGATAAAGCACTTCATAGATGTTGGGGAAAATAAACCGATTAAACAGCGTTATTTCTCAGTGTCTCCGGCCGTAGAAAAACAGCTCTATGATGAGGTTGATCGAATGCTGGCCCTAGGCGTTATAGAAGAATCTAAAAGCGCATGGTCGTCACCGGTAACTGTGGTAGTGAAACCTGGGAAGGTCCGTTTATGCTTAGACGCCCGAAAGGTGAATTCCGTCACAGTGAAGGATGCTTATCCCTTGCCGCTCATCGACGGTATTTTGGGCAGGCTTCCTAAAGCGGAATTCATTTCTAGCCTTGATTTAAAGGACGCGTTTTGGCAGATACCGCTCGATGAGTGTTCAAGGGATAAGACAGCCTTCACTGTTCCAGGGAGGCCGTTGTATCAGTTCGTAACAATGCCGTTCGGACTGTGCAACGCGCCTCAAACCATGCAACGTCTGATGGACCAGGTGATTCCAGCTGCTCTTCGCCACAAAGTGTTCATTTACCTCGACGACTTGTTGTTGATAACTGAGTCTTTTGAAGAACACATCCTCTTGTTACAAGAAGTTGCATTGCATATGAAGAGAAGTGGTCTTACTCTTAACATCGAGAAATCTAAGTTCCTCATGAAAGAGGTAAAATATCTAGGGCACATAATTGGTAACGGTACTATCCGCACAGACCCCGACAAAGTTCAGGGAATTGCAGAATTTCCGCGTCCAAAGAACGTCAAACAAATGCGACGTTTCCTGGGCATGTGCGGGTGGTATCGTCGCTTCATAGACAATTTTGCAGCTTTGGCATCACCGTTGACAGACATGTTGAGCCAAAAGCGTGTATTTGCTTGGACGGAGGACGGACTTGAAGCTTTTGACGCTTTAAAGAAAAGCTTGACAGAAGCTCCTGTGCTGCATAGCCCGGACTTCAAGCGACCATTTTCAATCCACTGCGACGCCAGTCAGTCCGGCATTGGCGCAGTTTTAGTGCAAACCACTGAGGATGGCACAGAGGTTCCTGTCGCATTTATGTCCCAAAAGTTAAACTCCGCCCAACGCAATTACACGGTTTCGGAACAAGAATGTCTGGCGGCGGTGATGGCAATCAAAAAGTTCCGTGCGTACGTAGAAGGGCATGACTTTGAAATCATTACAGACCATGCCTCATTAAAATGGCTCATGTCCCTTAAGGATTTACATGGTAGATTGGCTAGGTGGGCCCTCAAACTACAAGGGTTTCGATTCACTATAAAACACCGTAGAGGCAATCAGCACGTTGTTCCGGATACGCTATCGCGAATTCATGCTACAGACTCGATTGACGCCCTTACTACCTTCGATCCCTCAATCGAAATAGACTTAAATTCGCCTGCCTTTAAAGGAGATTCCTATACTAGTTTAATATCCAAGATAAGCGAGACACCAAATGTTTCCTTAGACCTTAAAATCGTTGACGGGTATATATATCGGCGTTCGGAATATGCGACCGGGGATGTCATTCAAGAAGAAAACTCATGGAAATTGTGGGTGCCTTCTGAATTAACATCATCTTTGATAGCCCGAGCTCATGATCACCCCTTATGTGCTCATGGGGGCATGACGAAAACTTTAAAGCGCCTGAAAACCTATTATTTCTGGCCACGAATGGGTGTTGACGTCCGTAACTTCGTGAATGCGTGCATAAAATGTAAAGAAACGAAGGCACCACATCAAATCCTTCGGCCTCCCATGGGACGACTTGTCATCCCTGAACGCATATTTCAACGCCTTTATGTAGATTTTCTTGGCCCATACCCTCGCTCCAGGCTTGGAAATATCGGAGTTATTGTTGTCTTGGATCATCTATCCAAATTTTGCTTCGTTGAACCTGTGAGAAAACTCTCTGCAGCCAATTTAGTGAGATTTCTAGAGACCAGAATATTTCATTTGTTCGGCGTCCCAGAATCACTAGTATCAGACAACGGAATCCAGTTCAAGTCTACCTTGTTTAAGAACCTAATGGAAGCTTACGGAACTAAACACATACTAACGGCCTTATACTCTCCACAGGCTAATGCCTCAGAACGAGTTAATCGCTCGATTGTAGCCGCAATTCGTAGTTATGTTCATCCAGATCAGAAAGACTGGGATGCCAATTTGTCATCTATCAATAGTGCCTTGCGCTCAGCGGTACACTCTTCTATTGGTTTCTCTCCGTATTATGTTGTTTTCGGACAAAACATGATATCGCATCTCTCCTTCGAAACTTACACCTACTTAATGACCCGACTGCTAGTACTAATACGGAAAAGACAGAACTAGTTCGAGCCGAAGTTCAAGATAACATTCGTCGAGCGTACGAAACTAATGCTGGAAAGTATAACCTGCGTTCTAGCCCTGTCACTTACAAGCCAGGGGATGTTGTGTACAGGAGAAATTTTAGTCAAAGCAAGTTCTCAGAGCAGTATAATGCCAAGCTTGATAAAAAATTCATTCCAGCTAGGGTGGAAAAACGAGTTGGTGAGTCTTGTTATTTATTATCAGACTTAAACGGTAAAAATATTGGGATCTTTCATGCTAAAGATATCCGTCGCTGAATTCTCAGACTGTTTTACCTCTGGGATTCGGTAAACCAGTCTGCCCTGTAAAGACCCATCCTGTTTATTACTTCTATGGAGACCCATCCTGTTTATTACTTCTATGGAGACCCATCCTGTTTATTACTTCTATGGAGACCCATTCCGTATACAGCTTCTACTCTCACGTATACTGTCTGTATGGGTGACTCTCCTGTAGTTTAGCTCTATGGCAGACACTATTTCGTGGGAGAAGTGACAGCTCGATAAGCATGGCACTACGTAAAAGTGGTACGTAGCCGTGCTTCGCGAGAAGTCACTTTTCCAGACCACGAGGAAGTGGCATTTCCAAAAGACACGAGCTGGAGGCAGGTCACATAATTGGGTGAGTGATTAAACATAAAGTGAAATTATTTTTTTTTTTGGAAAAGAGGATTATTTGTTTTTTTTAGGGATTGCGTGTGCCTAGCATATTGTGTCTGCATTGTAGTTTAATACGCAAAGAATAATTTCTGCGTTTTGGAAGGCGTAACCGCCAGAAGAGCGGGCTCTGCCGCGTTGCAGCTTACGTGCGAGGAGCAAAAGGAGTTTTGTAGTGCTTCTGCAGTGTGCCGTGGTGTTAATTACCAGAAATTCGGTAACCACATGAAAAAAAAACAGGCGCGTCGCGCTGCAGCTTCTGTGTGAAGAACAATTGGAGATCGTGTCTGCTGCTCCTTTGTTAGCGAAGCCCAGGGCCCCAAAAGTGCTCCGTCTTTCTTCCGTGAGTCGGAAAAAACGGAACGGAGGTACGGGCTAGTGTGGAATTCCGACGGGCGTGACCATTTAACAGGTAATCCTTTATTGGTTGCCCTCACAACCAATATTCCTTTCATTCGAATACGGTTAACGGTTAATTAATTTCACAGTATTGGAAACGTCAGGCGAATAAACGGTTTAAGCATATACCGTTCGTTAGAAAACTAGGGATTGCTGAGGAGGACCGCTAGTTGTAACGGGTCCGCAAATACGAATCCGCGTAATCGCTGGAACAGATCGGCGAGCCCGGCGCCCGATCACCACATAGTAGTTGTTGTGAGAATGCCTGTATGGTGACCTGGAAAAGGAAGAATCGTTGCATGAGGGACACTCCCCAACAAAAGAAAACAAGATAAGATTTATGTGTAGTTAGTTTTATGTCGTGTTAGAATTAAGTGTCATTCATACAAAAAAATATCATTTTTGAACGGAATTTATACATATAAAAAAAAAAGAAGAAATGCAAAGTGTGAACGGGTTGCACCGCGCGTCGGTGGCGTGAACGGCTTAACTTCCGAGCAGTCAGGTGCTGCTCCGCCTCGGGCAGTTGTCCCTCCCATTACAAATGTTACATTGAATTTGACTTTTGATGGCCTTTTCGCATGCGAATCGATACACTGCGCACTCGACGCTTCCATGTATCCAAACCTTTCACGTTCCTCTTCACATTGATCTCATCTTGATTGTATTGCCCAGTACGAGTACTCTTCCCGGACTTCACAAATATGGTTAAGTTCTCATCTCGCTAATGAACAAATTTGTCCGCTTCCTCTCCTTGTTGCCTGAAATGGTAACCAATTTTTTGACAGGTTAATTGTGAGCTCAACATTGGTCTATAAAACGAATCTAAAAAATAAATTTTTGGACAGTGTTGGGTGTTGGTATCATAATTGTTTGAGGCGGCGTGGTCAATAATGTGGCAATGTAAAGAGGAGGGAGAAGATTTTATTCAGTATACTGATTAAAAAAAAACACCATTTTAAAAAAATGTTGTGAGTGTGTGTGTGTGTGGTTATGTGGAAAAACCTAACAACCTATCCAACTATATTAGGTGACACTTACAAAATAAATTTTCAACTTTTTTCTATTTTCAAACAATACTTTACTATTAATTCAAATTAATTATGTTACCAAAAATATAATTTTCTACCAATTTATTAATTTTTTTTAACTATTTAAATAATTTTTTATATTTTTAATAACGTCACTTTTAATGCTCCTGAATGTCGAGTCAAACTTTCAATTCCGATTTCACTATTCTTTGAAGTTAAAGAATATGATATCAATTTCCAACAATTTCTATTAAAAACTGATATCATATTCTCCATCTTCAATAAATGCAAATATCTCATTGATAAAATGACTCGACAAATAAAAGCTTTAATTTAACATTACCAAAAATATACATTTTATAAACATTTTTAAAATTATAATTTTTTTTATTTTTTTTTTTTATATATTTTTGGTAACATAATTTTGTTTTTTTTTTAATTACAATTTTAAATTAAACTCTTTAATAGTCCTGACACACCAGACGATAAACTCGTTTCGTAAACCGCTAAAAGCTCTGAGCTTTATAAACTCGATAGGCAGGACACACTAGTCGAATGATGGTTATGAATGTCAGAATAAACTCATTGAGCTTTTGATATGTGACAGTTAAAATATAAATATTAAAAAGTATATTCCTGGGTATCGTTCGTTATCGTCCACAATTGAAAATTTGTCAATATTAAGTATTGGTAAATGGTTCCAAGTTTGAAAATGTCAAGAAAGCCAGGGAAGTGAAACAGAAGAATTATCGTGTCGACGTTACAAAATAGACAAACCTGGATAAAGAATAAAAATTCAGATATCGTATTGTTATATCATTCCCATAACTTTAATTAAGTGATTACAATGGAAATAAATAAACATAGCGTAGTTGCAGAGCGTATTATTTTATTTACAAAATCCAGAACTGTCCTAATCGCGAATTCATATTTAATTACATAGGTATAATTTTAAAATAGTATGTTTCGTCGCTTTCTTGAATGGTGTTTCCTTGCGTTTCTCGGGTTTACAGGGATTCACGCTACCCTGTACTATACCGCGCCAATGTTGCTCGCATAAGTATTGGCACATTCTTCAAAAACGTAACTTCGGACATCTACAAGTTCACCTATAGTAATTAAGGAAAACAATCGACTTTAATATTAATGTAGAATAAACTGCTATTTCACTTACCTTTAGTTCCGGCGAATTTCTGTATGCTGTATATGTATAATGTCACTAAACATATGATTATTGGCATTTTTAACAAAACATAATAGGCTAACTATGATAAATAAAGAGCTTTTCGGTGGTTACAATGCAGTTTATGAATTGAAAGCTCCATCCAATTGCGGGTTAAAGCGTGGTTATGAGAGCTTTCATAAACTCCAAACGGCTCATAACCTCGTTATAAACCGCATATAAACTCGTTCTGGACTCATAAACTGCATTCGTTCGTAAACTCGTTTAGGTGTGTCAGGACTATAAGTTGAAAATTTACTTTATTTGTAAGTTAATTAACCCACATAGTTAAGATTTATGTTTCCCAAAACAATTTACTCATGCAATCTAATAAAATTCTAATTTCATCAAATTACAATTTCAATCATTTTAGGAAACATAAATCTTTTAATAGGTTGTTAGGAAAAAACCACATTTTCTACACTAACTACTTCAAATTTGCTTACTACCTAATTTTTAAACTACATACTAATAATTCTAACTAATTAAATAATAATAATAATAACAACAACAATATATTATTAATAAATTCTAATAATTAACCTAAATTAACCCATAACACCTACCAAAAATATATAAAATACAGTAACATAATAAATAGAAACAAAAAACTATCATTACTACCATAAATACTACATAATACATCACCCATAAACCATTCAAAAATTCAATAATTATATAATTCATTATATATCTTACTACTAAACTACAAACTATACCAATTAATTCTAACAAATATTTAATAATATAATAACAAAATCTAATATTTATAGAAACAAAATATCCTAATTCTAAATTACTATATATAATATAACATTCTTCCAAAACACCTTTAAACGCTACTCCTAACAACAAATATCTATGTAAAATATCTATATAATATAAAGTCCTTATCCCCCCTACCATATATTCAATAAACCTCATCATATATCTAAAATATCCCATATAAAAACATAAACAAAAAGGTCTTATAATAAAAATATACATTAAATTCATTATTCCCAAATCACTCATAATTAATTCCCTCACTAAATATTTTAACACAATTTAACACTTTATATATCAAAATCTTACTCTACTCTTTCTTCAATATTTTCTTCTCCTTCCTTATTTATTACTCCTCCTCTCTTATTTTTCTTTTTTATTTTCTTCTTTTTCTTTCTAAAACAAAAGAAATACCAATATTATTAATCTTTTACAAATCTCAATAATTATTTTTAAATTTTTTACCTTTTTTATCACTTTTTTTTAACCTTTTCTTCACTATTCTTCTTCTTCTATCTGCTTTTCTTCTCTCTATCCAATTATATTCTAAAAATATAATTATATTAACAAATTATTAAAATTTTCACAAAAAAACTTACCATACGTCCAATTTCTGAAAATATTTTCACATAATGAAATTTATTGAAAGGGTATCTATATAGATATCTTACTTTTTTAAAAATAAACCTATATTTTTTATGCCAGAATCTCATGTTAGTACTGGATTTCTTCGTGTCATGTTCGTGAAGAACCTTTTTGGTGGATAACATTCTTAGGCCCATTGCAGTAAGGATCATGTTCTTTTGGTCGAGCTAGCGCCTTAGACCGCAATTAGGCAAAATCCTGATTCTCCACCCTACCGTTTCCTCTTTTTGCACGTTCAGTGTTCTCTGTCCTACCTATGTTGTTATCTAATCCTATTCCTTGAGGAAACTTTTGTGTATGATTGTGATTCTTCCAACTGTTCAGTAGGTGCTTTTACTAAAACAGTCCCTTGACACAATCAGTGACTTCCTTAGGTGTATTTCTCCATTGCCGCTATTGTGTTTCTGTTTTTTACTAGCTAAGCATGTTGGAGACTATTTTATTTAGTAATTAAGTTTAATCTATCTAATTTGAATGTTCAATCTATTTTTCATATATTCATTAGTTAAATTCACTAACACTATCCTACATATGTGATATGTACTTTATTTTTCAAAATTCTTTCAATATTTCCAATATTTAAATTTGGTCCAATTATTTCAAATATGTAATGTGTAATGTGTTTAATACGACTATCCTAAATATGTAATGCATTTTTATTTTTCAACTGCTAAATTTACTCTAATCATCCTGCGTATGTAGTATTTCAACTTGTTAAATTTAATCTAACTATTTCTCCTAAAATTGCAATCCATGACGGGTGACGACATTGGATGATCAAGGCTGTCTGTAATAAAATATGTAAACTACCACAAAATATGTAAAATGCAACGAAATATATGATTCCAAATCAATTTATGTGAGAAAATTTGCAATATATTAGCAATTGATGTGAAAGATTGTGACAAAACACATGATCAGTACTGCAGTAAATTTGAATTGAAAAAGCCACATGTGTTTCACCACAAATCTTCCAATTTTACATGATGTACAATTCAAATATTACTTAGATGGGCACCTAGACGCGTTTCGTCCCTGCCCAACGGGACTCTTCAGTAGGTTTTTCTACATTGAAATTAGGGAAATTTGTTCAAACTCACCTCGTTCATCCATTCGTTTCCCGTGTCAATTGCACTATTTTCTTCTCTATATAAAAACCTGCTTTCACTTTTATCAAACTACACTTCACTTTTATTAAAAAACTACACTTCACTATATTTTCTTTTTATTAACCTACACTTTACTATATTTTCTTTTTTCTAACTTTCACGTATTCCGTGCGCCACTTATTTTATCTGACATTAAATTTCATGGCTAATTCAACATTTTCAAATTTTCAAATTTCATGGCTAACTAATTTTAATTGAGTAGATCAACTAACTAGCTGACTATTTTTATTGAGTAGATTAACTAACTAGCTAACTATTTCATATATGATTATGATTCTAATTTCAATTCTAATTTCTTGGCTAAAAATTCTTAAATTTCGTACTATAAAATATATTTTTATTCTAGAATCTCATGTTAGTGCTTTGGTGGATACCATTCCTAGGCCTATCACAGCAAAGCTCCTAATTTAACCAGATCTTTGCACTGTGATTAGGCAAAATCCTGATTCTCCACCCCACCACATTTCCATTCTAGAATCTCCTATTGGTACTTAGATTTCTTCATGTCATGTTCGTGAAGAACTGTTTTGGTGGATAACATTCCTAGGCCCATCACAGCAAGTTCTTGCTCTAGATTGAGCTAGTACTTTAGACTGCAATTAGTCAAAAATCCTGATTCTCCACCCTACCATCTCCTCATGTCATGTTCGTGAAGAACCTTTTTGGTGGATACCATTCCTAGGCCCATCACAGCAAAGTTCCGAATTTAACCAGAACTTTAGACTGCAATTAGTCAAAATCCTGAGTCTCCACCTTACCACCTCCTCCTTCCGATTTACGTTATATTCTAGTTTCTTGGCTAAAATTACTACATTTCGAAATTTTCTTCCGTACTATAAAATATATTTTTATTCTAGAATCTCATGTTAGTGCTTTGGTGGATACCATTCCTAGGCCTATCACAGCAAAGCTCCTAATTTAACCAGATCTTTGCACTGTGATTAGGCAAAATCCTGATTCTCCACCCCACCACATTTCCATTCTAGAATCTCCTATTGGTACTTAGATTTCTTCATGTCATGTTCGTGAAGAACTGTTTTGGTGGATATCATTCCTAGGCCCATCACAGCAAGTTCTTGCTCTAGATTGAGCTAGTACTTTAGACTGCAATTAGTCAAAAATCCTGATTCTCCACCCTACCATCTCCTCATGTCATGTTCGTGAAGAACCTTTTTGGTGGATACCATTCCTAGGCCCATCACAGCAAAGTTCCTAATTTAACCAGAACTTTAGACTGCAATTAGTCAAAATCCTGAGTCTCCACCCTACCACCTCCTCCTTCTTAATAGATTTTAATTTATGTTTTAATGGACATCTTTCGTGTGGTTCGTGTCCTATGTATTTGTTTATTTGTATTTCTATATTTCTATATTTATTCACCCTTTTTTTTTTTTTTTTTTTTTTTTTTTTTTGTTTTTTTTTTTTTTGGATAGAAATCCTCCTACGGTAGAATGCATTTAGGTGCCTCTACATGTACCATTGAGTCTTGTTTTTGGAGTCGGAAACCAATTTTGTTGATGTATATTTTGTTAACATTCTGGGTGGGAACCACACTCAACCCAGGTAACTTATTACATCATTAGTTTCAACTCTCTTTAACCTGACGTTTCTTCCATGTATAATTATTACAAGGTACCAGGCAAACAGTAATATCTTTCTTACTTTTTTAAAAATAAACCTATATTTTTTATGCCAGAATCTCATGTTAGTACTGGATTTCTTCGTGTCATGAATCGAACCGGGCACCTATCGTTTCGTAGTCCTACGTCCTACACCTGAGCTATCTAAGATTACAAATTATGGGAATAAATTAGTCGTTTTATATTTTGACAATTTCGTAATTCGCTCGTTGGGAAGAATTACGATTTTATCATCCTTGCAATAATGAGAAGATATTTCGTTAATAGGAGTCACATTCCTGACATATTGATGACGAAAAAGCGATTTTTCGTCGGAGAGACAAGCTTACGATAAATTTTTCATTTGAATGATATCGTTTTCGTATCATTTTTGTGATTTTTCGAATAAAACGATAAAATTGTTTGCTGGGTATGATTTATACAATTCATACATACAATCATACAATCTCTATGAAACGCATCAAGGTATGAGTACTTGATTTTTTCATAGCTATAAAATTATGATTAGAGTTTTGTCAAACTTTGAAGTAAAATTAACTTGTCCGTGTTGCGAACTGTACGATATGCTCCGAAGGATACAAATATGAAGCCGGAATGCACGTTGCCAGATTGGTAAAATTGTTACGTCTTGTGGAGGTCGACTGAAGCTAAATGGAAGCCGACAAGTGTATTTTCAACTGACTAACGACTAGACAACCGCGCCGTTCGATACGGAAAAGTTGACTCGGTTGATTGTCCGCCAATCAATGGTTCCGAGGGTTCAACCCGGATTAAAATTTTTATTAACTTCAAGAATTGCTTAAAGGTTTTGGTGAAGGAACAAAGAAAACTATTTATTAGTACCGAAGTGACGGCAGAAGCTGCAGCAGCGCCAATTGACGAAACGCTTGTCAGGGCGTTGTAAGAAAAATGTTCTCAAATAAAATTATCTGCTACAAATCCTTGTATCGTGTAAATTTGGTGATCCATAAAACTAATTTCCCTAGACAGTATTAAACCAGTTATTTTAATTATTGTTCTGACTTTTTTTAACTTGTTCGGACCCGGTCGTTGTTGTTGTTGTAGCGGCGCAAGAACCAGTATCGTCATTCATAGATTGTTGGGATCCTCTCCTTCTTCTTCTTTTAGCGGTGCAGAAAGGTGTGAAACCTTTGTGCATCTATGTGGGTACGATTTATGGTTCGTCAATGTTTATGTCCGTGAGGTCTAAGGACAGAAACATAGCTGCTGCGATAGGGTTTTCCCACAGCGATATAGAGGTAAGATCAGTGGGCGCAGCGGGGCATTGAAACAAATTACCCACATCATGAGAAGGACCATCGCAGTTTGGACAGATGTTGAGCTAGTGTGACTCTGGTGGCTCTCGGGAGCCTAATCTCCTCAGGCGAAATAGGTGGTGGGCGCTCTGAGAGGACTCTATTCGCACCTAAGCTCGCAATAGACCGATTCACTTCTTCAGTGTGGATCGCTGCGATGGCGGCTCGCTATGTAACTTCATCGCAAGGGTCCCTTTTGTATCACTAAACCTCTCTCTCAAGGTCTCGTAAACCACGTCCACGCATGTCGTGTTGGAGGAATTCGGTCCATGAGATAATTATTGGGATGATCCTCACGATAGCAACCAACAAGATACTGTTTTGAGGGTAGGAGATTGTGGTCACGTATTGGCATCAATTTTGTCTCCTGATGTAAGTGATCCTGGGCAGACATCAGAAGGCAACCTGTCGCGATGCGTAGAGCGGCATTTTGGCAGACCTGAATTTTGGACCAGTTTGTGTCACATAAACCATGTGTCCAAACTGGGGCTGCATAATCAGCGGCCGCCCACCCACCACTTTATAAGTAGCTAGCATGTTTACTTTATCTTTGCCCCAGGTGCTACCAGCTAGAGCTTTTAGGATTTTATTCCTACTGCGCATTTTCTCACAAACGGAATCTGCGTGATTCGCAGACGTCATCATGTTCTCTAGGTGAAGCCCGAGTGAAGTGGTCCTACTGGCAACCATTGCATATTGCATTTTGCAATTCAGCCTCTCCGGGGCGGACCATACCCGTTTGCTACAACAAACGGCCAAGAGTTGCCAAAACGCCTCCCTGGCAAGAGCCTCGAAGGTCTCGATGCAGGAAGGTTGTGTATGTCTGTGTATATGTATGGACTCGTTATATATGTTTTTTCGTCATATTGGGAGCATCACATCTCGGCGCGGCTGCTCTCAATTCTTCTTTTACGCGCCGGCATTGAAGCAAATCCAGGCCCTGTCTTGGTATGGATGTGTAGTGTCTGCAACCGACGTATCGGTCACTTCAGTGTAGTTGATGTTCGGAGTGGGTGCATTTCAGATGCTCCGGTTTGAGAAGGATGGGTCATTACATAGAAGGTACATTTGTTGCACCAGGCTGTAGGAATACTGGGCAGCCTCGGGTAATACCAGACCTCTCCCCACCACCAATGCCCCTTACTCCCCCCAATAATGTTGCCTTGAACGTAAGACACAGCTTAACTCCCGCCCCTCCGCCAGCAATTTTTACACCGGTGTCCATATTGCAGTTCAACTGTAATGGCATCCTAGGGAAATTTTCTTTTCTTCACAAGCTTCTTGAGAACGTATAGAATTCTGATTGCAGCCATCCAAGAGACGAAACTCCACGCGAATTCACCATTCAACGCTGAAGGTGAATATATCATCATACGCAAGGACAGAGAAGGCGCCACGAATGATTCTCACACTGGAGGTGGACTTGCCTTCCTAATACACCGGTCCGTACATTACAGTGTATTAGATGTAGTTTCAGACGGTACGGCGGAATTGCAAGCCATCTCAGCTTCATCAGGGAGCACCAATATTGAAATTTTTAATATCTACATACCACCACATTCTAGCTGTACAAACTACCATTTCAATATTGGTCCTCTTCTTAATGGAGAGCACAGGATCATTCTTGGTGACTTAAATGCCCATCATGAACTCTGGCATTCCGCGCTCCACAACGATGCCAGGGGTCAAGCTATCGCGGAATCTCTGGACGCATCAGATTTCTGTACCCTCAATGAAAACTCGCCAACCCGTGATGCAAACAATTGTATTAGCTCACCAGACATTACAATTGTCAGCGCTAGCCTAATTAGTGAGACCTCCTGGGAAACACTTACTGGTCTTCCCTCTGATCACCTCCCAATCATAGTCAGAATTGACAAACCAGCTGACCTGACCAAGTCAGAGAAGCGAACTTTTGTCAATCACAAAAAAACTGATTGAGAAGGTTTCAAAACATTCACGTCATCGAAGTTCTTCGCGCTTCCCCCTCCCACCAATATACATAAGCTCGAACGGAACATTAGGAGCGTCATTGCCAAAGCTGCGGCACGGTTCATCCCTGCAGGGCGCATTCCAAAGGTTCGTCCAAACTTTCCAACAAGTGCCGCAAGGTTAGCCGATGAACGTGACAACATTAGGCGCGCTAACCCTGGTGACCCCAGAATTCGGGAGCTCAATATTCAAATACAGCGACAAGTTAAAGACTACAAGAAGGCCAAATGGAACGAGCACCTCAATGACTGTAACCTTAATGAAGGTACCAGTAAGTTATGGTCCACTGTCCGTGCCCTTTCGAACCCCACAAAAGATAAGGGCAATATAGCCATAACCTTCGGCAAAAAAGAATCAAGCAATCCTCTTCAGTGTGCGAGCCAGTTCAATAAACAATTTATTGAACATCCCAAGTCCGATGGCCTCAAGCGCAAAATCAGAAGACGGATTCGCAGCCGAATTGTTGACTCCGTACCAATTTATACTCCGGACCAGGTTAAAACAGTCATTGAGAATGCAAAAAATTCTAAGGCCCTTGGACCAGATGGCATTTCAATGGCCATGCTCAAACATCTTGATCTTCCTGCCATTGAGTATCTCACGGCAGTCTTTAACTTGTCAATGTCTACGCTCGCCATCCCCGACATCTGGAAACAAGGTCGCATAGTCCCATGCCTTAAACCAGGGAAAAGTGCCAAACTAGGAACTTCCTACAGACCGATTACGATCCTGTCACCTGTAGCAAAGATGCTGGAAGCCCTCATCCACCCCACTCTCGTTTCACATGCAAAGCTAGATCCCCATCAGCACGGATTCAGACGCATGCATAGTACAACCACCGCTCTGGACGCGATGACTACACGTGTAAGAGACGGACTAAACCATAGTACACCTTGCCATAGAACCATAATGGTGGCGATTGACCTATCAAATGGTCGCAAGGTCTCTGTAACACAAGCTGGAACAAAATCCAAGTCATGCTGCTCTACGCACAGCTACAGGATGCCTTCTGATGTCTGCCCAGGACCACCTACATCAGGAGACACATTTGATTCCAATACGTGACCACAATCGACTACTTACAAAACAATATTTAGTAGGTTGTTATCGAGAGGATCATCCTAATCGTAACCTGATGGACAAAATTCCCCCTCCACGCAGCATCAAACAGCACTCTCATCAGGTGCCGCCGGATGTTGGACGGATCACAGTAATAGTAAGTTGCTATTCGACTAAAATGTGATCCGTAGCAACGAATGATTTTTGTTGGTTTATATACGGCTGAGTAACAGCTTGCCGGTGCATTCCTGGTCGTGCCGTCCTCGAATGCATATGACACAGCACTAGCGGCGTCACCTGATGAGAGTGCAGTGTCATATGCGATATGCATTCGATCGAAACCGGTCGAATGTCATTTTTTGCACTCTCCGAGTCGATATGCCTGTAGATCAGGAAATCGCTCGGAGAGCTTCATTCTGAAAAATATTGTACGTATGTATAATTTGTGTACCCGCACTAAATGGGAACAGGGACGGCAGCGGAGGGCTCCACGGCTGTTTCGTGTGATGCGGAGGCTGCGTCCCAACATGCATTTATATTACTAATTTTGGGGGTTAAGTTTGTATGGCAGCCCCACGACCCCATAGTCCGATTTCATTTATTTTCACGTTTGTTATGTAGCACCAATAGAAATATAATTTTCTAAGGTTTGATTGAAATTGGTGTGCAAATAAAAACGTTTTTCTTAGAAAAAATTGATTTGGGGGGCTAGGTTTGTATGGTAGCCCCATGACCACATGGTCCGACTCCATCTATTCATACATATGTTCTGTGTCATCAATAGAAACACATTTGTGTGAAGTTTGGTAGAAATTAATTAATTACTCCTGAGATGACAGCGAGACTAGAATGGTTGGTTGGTTGGTTGGTAAAAGTGGTGGCCATAGGCGAGACTTGCCCAGAGCCCAATTAGCACGATAAGCGCCGTTTTGAGACCACAGACATCCGTTAACTGCTTATAGGATGAGGGTTACAGGAAGTATAAATTTGGGCGTAGATGCACCAAAGCGTCCTTTACATGAGTCGAGTAAACGGTAGAGTAGATCGGGACTGTTTTCCACTGTCAAACTTCAAATTCATACAATTTTTCGTTTGGCATTGGAAAAATTCCACTCCACTCCACCATGCACTCGACTCATGTAAACAGGGCTTTAGAGCCATTTAGAGAGGTTAAGGAAGTGAAGCAGCTCGCCGATTTTTGCCTCCGACGCCTCCTCTAGGCTGCCAAAAAACGGACAACCCAGCGCACGGTAACGAGATCTGGCGAGACCTGGGCATTCACATAGGAAATGAAAAAGAGTTTCTCTTTCATTTGTATTATCGCAGCTGCGACAGTGCTGCATGGTCTCCTATTGGCCAATGTCCAGTAATTACCGCTGTGACTCTAGCAATATCTTTTCGCGGTCTGGTCAAGATCTCGGATGTTTTTTTCCGGTCATACGATGGCCATAGTTTCCTTGATATTACGCAAGTTTTAAGGCTCCGCCAATTAAGATTAGCAACTGCGAGATAATAAGCGGAGATTTTACTTTTGACTGCTGCCAACGGAATGTTCACGTGCTCCGCATGAGAGCTTTGTAGAGTTGCCCCTATTCTGGCCAATTCATCTGCAGCTTCATTTCCTTGTATGTTACTGTGTCCCGGCACCCAAAGTAGGGTGACTGTGTGTCTTTCTCCAAGATTGTTCAACGTTTCTCTACAGGTCTTAACGAGCTTGGAGGATGATCTTACGGATTTCAGTGCCATGATAGCTGCCTGACTATCGGAACAGATGGCTATGTTTTTGTTATGTTGTATATTTCCAAGTTCGTGACAAGCTTTCATGATTGCAAACAATTCAGCCTGGAAAATGCTGGCGTGATTAGGCAGACGGTAGGATTCTGAGATATTGAGTATGCCGCAGAAAACTCCTGCACCCACACCACAATTCATTTTTGATCCATCTGTAAAAAAGGAGAAATCGTATTCTCCTGTTAGCACACTCGCTGTCCACTGGCTTCTGGTGGGAAATCTTACATGGAAGTTCTTCCCGAAACTTAGTGTAGTTATAGAATAGTCCGTAGTAGCGTCGATTGTATGTTGTGGCAGTTGGTTAATAATATCAGAGTGGCCATATGGCTTGGCAATCCAGTGACCAGACTCTTTAAGCCTGATCGCACCACAAGCCGCTAGTTCTTTGATAAAAAGGTTGATCGGCAGAAGATGCAGAATTACATTCAAAGCATCCCTCGGACATGTTCGCATTCCCCCTGTAATGCTAAGACATGCTGATCTTTGCACCCTGCCTAAATTCTTACTTATGTTAAGGATAGAACGAGAAAGGAGAACCAGAAAGTGGTTACCTTTTCGTTGTACGGTAGTATTACCACATGATCCTTCCTTTATTATTTACTTATTCTTTGTAAACAAAGCACAACCCTGGGTCAAAGGAGAAGAAAAAAATTTTAAACAGACCGTCACGAGTATTGCCAACACATCTAGTCAACTTTTTATCGGTCTTCGCGCCTTCGCGTTCTATGTACACTACATGCTAAAAGTAAGGAATTTGGCATTATTTACCTCTTCTGGTTGGCAACGCCGTCGTTGTTTGGAAGCACATGTGTCAAGTTGGAAATTTCGTTTTCTTATTCAATTACATTAAGGCGGAAAAATGGGCAGACGAAACGAATTTAAGAAAAAATTTCATGGCCATCATGATAACAGAAACTCGGGGAGGAAACCTTTTAATCGATTCGATAAATCATCCAACAAGCGACGATTCGATAAGCCCCACGAACAGAAGTAAGACAATGGTATAAAATTTTGGAAGCACCAAAATTAAACATTCCTCTCATTTTCAGGACAAACACTTTATTTTCTAGTTTGAAGGAAGATCAAGTTGGAATCACGGAATACGTCCGAGATGGATCGGGTTTTACGGGAATCATAAAGGCCCGATATTCTGACTTTCATGTAAACGAGATTGATTTTGACGGGAAGGAGGTAAAACTCACTGATCAAACTGCACCGGTACCGGAAGAAGATTGTGAGAACTATTTTCATTTTTATACATATTGTTAATTTTGGACACAGGACTTGACGCTTTTGTATAGCACTAGGAAAAGAGATGGTGGAAAAGAATAAAGTGGAGCTGGCGGCTCTTATTCCCGAAGCGACATGGACTCTGATTCGTGAGATAATTGAAGGGACGCGGAAGGATGAACAAGTTTCCGTGGATATTGATGTTACCGATGTAGAGAAAGACAAGAGGACGTTAATTCATAAGACGCTGAAAGGAGAATTCGGATCGGCTGTGGTGACCACAACAGCTGCTGAGGGTGAGAAGAAGCTGATAAAGTGTTTCAGAGCAAAAGGTCATAGTGAGTATGCTGATTTTTTGAAGGGCAAATGTTCTACTGTATTTTTGTCTTTTTTTATAGAGGAAGCAAAACGAACTAGATGGTGTTGGCCAGGGGAATATGTTTATTTTGTGGTGCACAAATCGAATACTGATACAGTACGGGCAGCGGCCGATTTAGCAAACGGATTAAGGTAGGTCAATAAGTAAATTCTGCTTGAATAGCTTTTTATTTCTGTTCTCCGAATAATGAAATCGAAACTGGTGTTCAGGAACACGAAGCTCCACGTGTATAAAACAATCATTCCATCTCTGCTATGCTATGGCTGCGAAGCATGGACCCTTACCCAAAACTCTGAAGAGCTGCTAGAATCGTGAAATTGCATCGGCTTTGGGAGGACATGTACAAAGGATGAACGGCGATCGCATGCCGAGTGGACGGAGCCAGATTGCGTGGACGACCGAGCGCTCGATGGGAGCAGTTAGTAAGTGAGGACGCCCACCAGATGCTGGACTTCCGGAATTGGAGAACAAGGTCGTGTGAACGCGCAAATTGAAGGTCAACCATTCAGACGGCCAAGGCCCGACGTCGGGCTATCATGCCATAAAGAAGAAGAAGGGTAGAGAGGAGGAACCCTGCTTGATTTTCCTATGCCTTGAACGTTAGCCTCGAAACTCTGTGTAGGATTGCCTCCCAGCTAGGTAGTTGGCAATCCATTTTATTCATTGTGCAGGGATATGCTTGTTGAGGAGGTTTGCCAGCAGCGATGCATCAATGACCGTATCGATCAAGTGTCACTATAATGGTTCTATCACAAGTCTGCGGCTGGTTTAGCCCGTAGGGGATGTGGTATGTGATTGCATCTAGGGCTGTGGTGGTATATGTATCTTCCTAAAGGCATGTTGATGAGAAGCTAGTTGAGCATGGAAATTAAGGGAGGAGCTCTAGGTGTTTGAGCATGACTATTGAAATACCCTCTGGTCCAATGGCCTTGAAGTACTTGGCATTCTTGATCGCTACCAAAACCTAGTCCGCTGTATAAATAGTTAGATCGACTGCGAATCCTTTTTATTTTGCAGTTACAGCCTATAAACTTGGGATTTTCAATAAACTGTTTATTGATCGGGCTCGGGCAAAGTTTACTATTGACAGTTGTTTTCTTAAGAAATTTTGTGACTACACTCCCTTGTCTTTGGTGGGATTGAGACAGGGTGCGGACAGTAGACCATGTTTTGCTAACACCTGAGGAGGGGTTGCATCTATCAAAGTACTCCCCAACATTTTGCTTTTTTGTGGTTGTTAACGTGTTGCTTTATTTCGGAGTTTAGCTCATGAATTCTGGGATCACCTGGGTTGACGCGTCTGGGGTTATCCCGTTCATCTGCTAGCCTGACGGCAGCGGTGGGAAAGTTTGGTTGAACATATTTGCGGATACGCCCTGCTGGAACAAAGCGTGCTGCCGCTTTAACAATGAGGTTGATTTGATTTATCACGCTCATATTTTAGCAATTGAAATGACACCACTCCTGGCAGCGGTTACACTACTACAATCATGGATAAATATTATTCCACGTAAATGTACATTTCTGTGCCGCTAAAAAAAAAAATAAAAACAAGCTTGCTCAGAATTCCTTCCATTTCGGGCAATTAGGGCATTTTACGGCGGCGCGAAATGTCCATAAACGCCAGGTCTCTGATGACTTTGAAGCTCATAAAGGGGTCATGCAGGTTTCCATTGTTTCATCGATCCTATTTCTTTTAGTGTTTGGCGACGTGCTTAATGCGGCCTTCACTGTGGAACGTCAGCGCCGCTGTATTCAATGGACCCTGAATTGTTTAGCCACAAAAAAATTTAAATGGGGATGTCCGTCGGTGGACGATTCAAATTCCTATTGACGAATTGACTCGCAGTCGTAAATGGTAGACAAAGGAGTCGCCCTAAAATCACGTGACATGTGGATGAAGATAGGTATGAAAGACCTCCAGGTCAATTACGATACATACGCGATAGCGAGGAGCTAGGGAACTTAGTAATTACGGGCGACTTCAATTATTTTTTCCTTCCTTCTGCTCACCCACCGTTTTAATCGACAGCATTAAACTGAAACTTTCCCTTTTCAGGCTCAAACCGTCATTGGTAAATTACGCGGGCACCAAAGACAAGCGTGCGAAAACCACTCAATGGTTTTGCGTGAAGAAACGTGATCCCGAGGATCTTGTAAAGGCAGCCAAATTTTTAAAGTATATGCAAATTGGAAATTTTACTTTTAAGGACCAGGTCCTGAAATTAGGAAACCTAAAAGGCAACAGGTATGTTTTGATAAAAATTATTTTTTTTTTAAGTTTTCATAAAAAATCTCGGCAGATTTCGTATTGCCATTCGGCAAGTGTCGGGAGACGAAGCAGAAATTACCAATGCACTGAATAGTATTAAGGAGAATGGATTCATTAATTATTATGGTCTTCAGCGTTTCGGTAACTGTTCAGGTGTGCCGACTTTTGACGTTGGTATTGCATTATTGAAAAGCGATTACAAGGAGGTAATAAAGAGGCACCAAATAGTTTGTGGAAAATAAGAACGAAATGAAATGAATTATTTTTTTATAGGCCTGTGAATTGATTTTGAAACCACGAGATGGTGAACCCAATTTCATGAAGAACATTCGTGAATTGTGGTGGAAAAATCGAAATTCAGCCGAAGCCGCCTCGAAATTCTATGATGATAATAAATTCATCGAAAAAAAGCTTTTGGATGGATTGGCACAATATGGCGAAAATGATTACGCGAATGCATTGCGCAAAGTAGGTTTTAATTACTTATTATCATTATAAGAGCCATGTGAAAATATTTACTTTCATTTTCCCGTTTTAGATTCCCCGCAACATGCTACTCCTTTACACACATTCCTATCAGAGTCTGATATGGAATCAAGTGGCATCACGCAGAATTAAAGAGTTTGGACTGAAGTTAATTCCAGGCGATTTGGTTTACACAGACTCGGTAGATTTGGAGAATGAAGAGTCTATAGAAGTTTTGGATGGTAAGATTTTTTTAACTTCGGCCTTCCAATAAAGTAATTTGACTTTTTTCTCTGGATAGAAGAACTTGCCGAAGAGGGCATTGATGGTGCTCCGGCTGCAGTAGACGAGGAAACTGATAAGGTTGAAGAGTCAAAATTTAAGGTAAGACTGACGAAAAGTTCTTAAATTTTTTAGAAACGAATCTCGTATCATTGTTATTTACAGACAATGGTTAAACCATTAACTGCAGACGATATCGCCAGTGATAAGTACACAATTTTCGATATTGTCCTTCCACTTCCTGGCCACGACATTACATATCCTTCAAACGAGGTGGGCAAATGGTATGACGAGATCTTGGCTGAAAAAGATTTGACATCGGACAAGCTAAAGCACAATGTGAAAACATATTCGCTGACTGGTGCCTATCGAAAACTTTTGGTTAAACCTACAAATATGAGTTGGGAATTTAAAACTTACAAATACCCTACAAGCAATCTTATTATCTCTGATATTGAAGAGCTCAAAGGTGATGGACTAGAAGAGGGCAACGAAGCGGCTACAAATAAGGCGTTAATCTTAGATTTTTGTTTACCATCGGCTGCATACGCAACAATGGCACTACGAGAAATACTGAAAACCGATACGTCTGTCGAAAGTCAACAGAAATTGGCTGATGAGTTGGAAGCCGAAAATAAAAACGCAGAGGAAGTTGATACATTGGAGAAAGATGAAAAACTGGACCAGTGTGATGAAAAAACAACGGCAGAGGGTAATGAAACAGCAAAAGCGACAGAGGATGATTTGAGTAAACAAGAAGAAGAAGAAGAAGATGGTCCTAGCGATTGTAAAAAGATGAAAAGTGAATAAATTTGAGTGTAAGTTACCATTGATTTAATTGGTTGTGTTTTAACTTCACTGCCAGCTGTCTTAATACAGAGAAACTAAACATTAAAATTTTCAGAGTTCTTACTGTGTACTTTAGAAGTTACAGCCATTCCGAAATGTGACCCAAGACCAAAAAATCGTAAAGGGGTGACCAAGCACAAACGAAATATTTCAAAAATGTTGATTGTAACAAATTTGTGCATTGCCTGGCTTTGGTTGGTTTAGTCCATCGACGTGACTGAATTGTCTGTGTTGGTGACTAGCAAGATTTATATGCGGCGGAAGTATTGGCAGATTGATAGTATCAACGAATCCAGTATTTTGGTCACAGGGGATAAAAACGCAATCGAACGGTAGAGTGTGCTGCTTACCTGGTTTGGACAAATGGAATGACGCTATCTCTCTTCCAATACTCTGGGGTAATTAAGGATCGAGAGATAGTTTCATCGTTGCAATGATTTACTCAGTGCTCACAGCATTATCATGGCGAGCCGTACTCTGGCCGTGATCGTTGGGTCGCCACTCTATGATGTAGAGACTCATAGAGAAACGAGTTTTCGAAACTCGGCGTGGCCCCACGCGCGTGTATTATTATGCAGAATAAAATAAGAAATTTTCTCATCGTGGAATAATAAACAAAAATGCGACTAGAAAGTGGAGTCGCTGACAACCGTATCACACTCCGAATTCAGTTGATGTCGAAACGTCAACGCACCTTTTTAAGGAGCTAAGGCAATAGTGTCAGGACAAAACGTCTTGAAGTATAAGAAGTCACCCTTGTTATTAAAAGACAAGGTTGACTTCTTGGGTGGTAACTTGAAGCTATCTCGGATATCTCCCGTAATTTTACGCTTAAAATTAACCTTACCTATGTTTTCGACGAATTGCTTGTTGAATAGGTGAGCGTATTCCCTGTTGTTGTTGTAGCGGTTCAGAAGGGTGTGAGTCGCTGTGCATGTCTGTCGATGTGCTCTAAGTTTCGTCGTCGTTCTCGGCTATTGTCTCAAGTGACAAGAACGTAGCAGCTGCAATAGGGCTGCCATAACACCCTTGGAGAGAGGTTAGTGGGTGCAGCGGGGCATTGAAAAAGGTGGTCTCCATCATGAACCGCACCACCGCAGCGCGAAAAATGTTCTGGATGTCCGGGTCTATTCGAGATAGGTACGAATTGAGGCGTGAACAAAAACCCGACCTAAGCTGGGCTAGTGTCACTCTTGTGGCTCTCGGGAGCCTAGTCTCTTCAGGCGAATTGGGTGTTGGGGGCGCTGAGAGGACTCTATTCATACTTAATCTCCCTATTGACCGATTCACAACGGTTGTGTGAATATCTGCGATGGCCGCATGGTATGCTGTGTCATCAAATATATCGGGAGGTACCCGTTTGTATCCCTGGACGTCTCTCTCGAGATCTCTGATTCCAATCCTGACATGTCGTGGAGGGGGAGTATTGTCCATGAGATGATGGTTTGGGTGATTCTCTCGATAGCAACCGACCAGATATTGTAAAGACAGGAGAAGATTGTGATCACGTATTGGCAACATGCTGGTTTCTTGATGAAGATGATCCTGGGACGACATTAGGTGACAACCTGTGGCGATACGTAGAGCAGCGTTTTGGCAAGTCTGGATCTTATTCCAATTTGTGTTACTAACAGTTTGTGACCATACCGGTGCTGCGTAGCTGGGAATTGCTCTACCTATCGCTTTGTAGGTTACCAACATAGTTGCCTTTCCCCAGGAACTCCCAGCTAGTGCCTTTAGGACATTGTTTCTACTGTGCATTTTGTCGACTACGTCTTCGACATGGTTTTTCGACTTCATCATAGTGTCTGGATAGACACCAAGGATTTTGAGGTTAGTGACAGTAGGAACAACATCATCAGCATGCCTACCCGTACGGATCCTAAGCTCCTCCGAAAATTCCTGCGTCTAGGTGGTGAGAAGTGTTGCAGTGCATTTTGACGGTGAGATGACGAGGTTGCGGATACTGAAAAACTCCCACCAGTTTCTCAATATAGTCATTTAATCGAGCACACATGCCATTTAAATCATTCCCCGTGGTGAGTACAGTGCAATCGTCCGCATAGGAAATTAGTTCGATACCTTCCGGGGGTGTTGGAATGCTCGACAGGTAGATGTTGAACAATGTAGGAGAGAGTACGCTACCTTGTGGCACTCCCTGCTTAATTTTTCTATGCTTTGAATAACTGCCACGAAACTCGGTATAGGATTGCCTTCCAGCTAGATAGTTGGCAATCCATCTAACCTCTTGTGCAGGAACATGCATATTAAGCCAACAGCGCAGAGTGGATAACCGTGTGATAACCGCCACTAGGACAGTTCTGTCACAGGGCGGTTTCTGGTTGAGGCCATTATGGATGTGATGGGTGATCAGATCCAAAGCTGTTGTAGTACTTTGCATCTTCCTGAAGCAATGCTGATGAGAAGCTAGCTCGGCATGTGATACAAGGGTGGGGTGGATGAGTGCTTCGAGCGTCTTTGCAACGGGTGATAAAATCGTGATTGGACGGTAGGAATCGGCGAGTTTTGCGCTTTTACCAGGTTTTAGAAGGGTGGTAATTCGACCCTTTTCCAAAATTCAGGGATGACAAGCGTGGATATCGACAAGTTGAAAGCCATCGTGAGGTATTCGATGGCTGGAAGATCTAGGTGTTTCAGCATGGCCATTGAAATGCCATCTGGTCCAATGGCCTTAGAGTTTTTAGCGTTCTTGATCGCTGCTGAAACTTGGTCCGCTGTATAGGTGGGAATGATGTCAACCGTTCGGTGGCGTATCCTTCTTTTTATTTTGCAGTTGAGCGACTTGGTCTTGGGATGTTCAATAAATTGTTTATTGAACAAGCTCGCGCAAAGTTTAGGATCTGCGGTGGTTTTCTTGCCGAATCTGATGGCTACACTACCTTTGTCTTTGGTTGGATGTGACAGGGCGCGGACTGTAGCCCAAAGCTTGCTGACACCTTTCGAGAGGTCGCAGCTTTCAGGATGCTCGTTCCATTTTTCTTTCTTGTAGGTGTTGACTTTAATTCAATTTATTTCGGAGTTTAGCTCTTGAATTCTGGGGTCTGCCGGATTTGCGCGTCTTAAGTTGTCCCGTTCGTCGGCTAACCTTGCGGCAGTAGTTGGGAAATGTGGCCGAACTTTAGGGATACGTCCTGCCGGAATGAAGCGAGCTGCCGCTTTGACAATGACGTTCCTTTTATTCTTTTCGGCTTCCCTGGTGTTTGTTGGAATAGGTATAGGATAGGGTTCATGGGCAACTGTTTTTGTTGCTATTGTTGTAATACGTGTTGATTCAGTTCCATGATCACTGACAGATTCATTTTCATCAGCTGATAATCCGGGTTGTACATCTAGATAGCGCTGCTAGGGTCCATCAAGTGGAACTTCCATTGATATCGCCTTGCGGGGTTCTCAGGTGGACGCCTTTGAACATGGCAATACCAATCTATTTGTGGGTCTTCGAGCTTTTCGGTGATTGGTTGGTCTATAGAGGGGATGATCGGATGTAGCTACTACAACTGAAACGCGTATCATTTTCATTTCTTTCGAGTAACCTTCATACATGGTCCAGCATTTAGATCCATACATGAATGCAGGACGTACAATCGTTTTGTACAACTTGCCCTTTAGCTTCCATTCACTTCATCTATCCAACCTATATGCGATGTTTGATATCACCATAGTATGTAGTAACAAAGGATCCTTTGTTTACCATCGAGCCAAGATACTTGAACCTATGACAAGACTTAAGCTGCTCTCCTTTGATGTGCATATCTGGATTAATGCATTTATTTTTTTGTTATACTAACCCTCAGTGCATGCTCCTCCAGAATGTCACACCATCTTGTAAGTGCAGTTTGCAAGTCGTCGATGTTTTAGGTTACTGAGCAATCGGCAAAAGGAAATGATACTTTTCAGCGATTAGCACATTATGATGTTGAAAAGCAACTGACTGACAAATTCACCGGCTGTGCATTTAACCTTTGTCGAGCTCCATCATACATGTCTCGTATTATCCTGACATATGCCCCAGGGACATTAAGTGCTCTCAAGAGCAGTAACGAATGCCTTTTCTAAATCGATGAATGCAAAGCTCTATATTTTTCCATCGCAATACTCATGCATCGAAACGACTGCGGATCAACCTTCGAAAAAGTCGCATTGATTGTCATTTAACCGCACAATCTTTCTCAACCTGCTCATAGATCTTCAGTGCATGACATGTTAACTTTATAGCCTGTGAGTCTACCTTGTTGTAATAGAGAGAAATCTGCGTATGTATGCCATATAATAAACCAGCAGCATCCCTTGTACGCGGACTTTGGCGTTCGTATTTCTCGAGCGTTTCTTCTCCTTTGGGCTGCGACCCTAAACATCCTGACATCATGCTTAGGCCTCTTTCGGTTCGTTAAGTGGACAGAAATCGAAGCACTGAGTGGCAGTTTAGCAATGAGTTGTAATTTAGTATTGTCTTCTGAACGGCTGCTATCTCGATGCGTCTATCCATGAATTTAATAAGCTCCGCAACTTATTACAATACAATCGGTGCTGATGTAGCTATACACATTACACAATCAAAACAATTTCTATTTAGTAACATATTTTACTCCATTTAAAAAATATCATCGTATTGAACCATTTCACGTTTATCCTTATGACTGCCTTTTTGCGATTGACTTGCAGCTACAAAAAAAGGAAAAAAAAATTTAAGGTGGAGCCCATCCACAACAAATCCATACAACTCACCAATTGTTGACCACACTGCCGAAGACGATGCATCGTTGATTGGTTCGATTTGTGGCTGTCGACGTGCCAGCTGCACTTGCAATTGAATGCCGGAAATATTCTTTTGATGCATTTCGGCAATAGCACGATCGGCTGATTCGGGTTTGGCAAAGGTCACAAATCCACGCCTAAAATCAAATGACAAAGTAGGTAAATACAAAATATCTTTAATGCATTTCTCCGATCGAAACGAACCCCTTCTCAATTTCCATCGAAACATTGACGATAGTTCCGTAGTCGGCAAACGTTTTCTTAAGAAACTCTTCGGAAACTTTGTTGCCCGACACGAATATTGTATTGCCCGCCCGTGGTTTATCACCTTTGGACGTGTCGCCCTTCTTATCATTTGTACTTCCGCGCTCTTCTCGATCACGACCGGATGCAAATTGTTGATACAAATCGTGAATGAGGCTAATAAATAAAAAAATTACAAATACAGTACCATTTAATGGTAATGTGTGAAATCATACCTAGGACCCTTGTCGGGAGTCACTGGAATACTCCCAATTGTCTCTTGTGCCACATCGTTTTGAGTGGAAGAAAAGGGCTGGTAGGCCGGAACTGTGGGCTCGACTTGAGTTCGTTTTCGTTCCTGACCTAAAATTACCATACAAAATTAAAAATTGCGATTTACCAATTATTAAGAATTGGTTTCCACCTTTCGGACGCTTAAATGACGTCTGATCCTGTTTAGTTTGCTGCTTTTGGATAGCTGGAATGGCGCCACTTTTAATCAATTTTCTGGCTACTTCGCGTGCATCTCGGGCATCGGCCGGTCGTTTGGGGATGAGGGGTTTTTCTGGTTCCGGTTTCGGAGCTTTGAATGCTTGCAAGGCCTTTTTCTGCAAACAAATTTAATGTTTGGTTTCTTTCCATATGAATCAAACGCTTGTTAATACCTTTTTCTTTAGCTTTTGATATTTAGCCTTTAGCATGTGCTCCTCTTCGGTTAAATGTGATGGAAAATGAATGTAAACCATTTTAATTCACGACTGAATTAATAACGCAGGCAACAAAAACCAGCAACAGCAGAGCAGTAAACAAAATCAAGTGTCAGTAAAGTGTCAAATAGCAATGAGCACGAGAATTTGGCAATGAAGGAGGATTCTTGTCTACTGATGACTGAGAGCAGCGCCATCTAGAAATTGATCAGCGTTGCTGAGAGACGCGAAAAGTGTGAGGGTATGGCAACGCTGGAGAATGTTTCGTTTTCTTTTGAACTTTACGATACAGTTCCCGTGGAAAATATTTTCTGTTTTTTTTTTTATGTGTGTTGCTTCATTAATTTTTAAAATACATAAAGGGCCATTTTTTCGTACATTTTATAGGCTGGTTAGTCTTATTGCCTAGAGAAGACACAAACAATATTTAGAAAGCTTTTCCATTGTACTGAATGACATTTTTGTTTATTTTGCATAGTTATGTTATCTTTTGCTTATTTACGCTGTTGCATGAAACCGTGCAATGATTTTTTTAATCTAAGATGATGGTGTAACCAAGCAAAATATGGCAGAACTATGCAAAATAAACAAAAATTTCATTCAATAAAATGGAAAAGCTTTCTAAATATTGTGTGTGTCTTCTCTAGGCAATAAGACTAACCAGCCTATAAAATGTACGAAAAAATGGCCCAAAATAATCCTGGATCTGAGGAATTTTACTTTAAATGAAGACAATGGGTAAGTTGTTAGAATGATTTCTGTTTTATTTTCCTTAGATTCATGATTGCGTATTTGTCTCTTCTTCCAAAAAGCAATTATCCAGACGGAGTTTATCGTTCTGTGAAATAAAGTTAACTTTTGATTTCGCGCGGTGGTGTTCAGGATGCTTAGATGGCCAACGAGGAATAAGCATGTGTGCCAATCTTTGTCCGCTTATAGACAAAAGCTCTTGTGTCATCCTCGATCAAGGACTTAAGGAAATAATGCGGCGTGATTGTGATTTATCGTTTACCTCAGTGTAAAAAAAATTCTTCAGAATATAATTAGCAGGTACGTTGGTACAAAAGTTAAGCCTCGCCGTTTGTATCGGTTGTGGCTAATGGTATGTTATGTCCTGTCTGGGGAAAAAACCTTGACTTTGTATTCTTATAAGATTTTTTTTAAGCAGAAATATCTTGCTGTGCTGCGCCCAAACTGCATCGCCTAGTCAAATATATTTTTATGCCATATTTTAATTTAGGTTTACTACCTAGGTAACTGGAAGAGTGTACGCAATACGGGGAAGCCAAAATTGTCAAAATGAGGAGTTCAACTTAGGACTTAGGTAGTCCACAGTGTGAGTTGCAAATTGATCCCTACTCTCTGTAAATGGATAAATTTCTAAACCTACTGAAAAAAAACTTTGCACCATATTCGCCACGAGAAAACATGAGCGAATATGTGCCTTTTGTTCCGATTCGAATACATATATTTCATGACTATGGATGTGATAAGCCCCTAATTCTAAGCCTAGGTTTTGTCTCTCTTTAATAACAAAAGTGGTCATTATTTAATTTAGAGGGTCTTCCGCCAGCCTGTTGAAGCCCAGAATATCCTTCATAAGAGAACATCTAACCATAGCGTTATTTAAGCAGATGAATTGTTTCAAGCAAGGGTGAAGGGTTTCGTTGATTGTCCGATCTTGGTAGATAATCTAAAGGCGGTGGCTTTAGCTATTCGCAGACCGTTCCGTTGTACCCTGTTGAAAGGCTCAAAGAAACATACTTGCCTGGTACCTCCCAAGCTAAGCGCACAAAAACGTTCGGCACCTAAGAGTGACACTGACACCGGCGTAGCCTCAAACCCAATAAATCGGGATTGAGTTGTATAGGACATTGAAGGTCATCCTCCAGACCAGTGATTCTTAACATTTTATATAAGAGGAATATCTCTCTCGATTACCGTAACTCCTAGTGTAGCATGGTGCGTTGAAAGACAACTGAATTCGGAGTTTGATACGGTTGTCAGCCATACCACTTCCTAGTCGCATTGTTAGTTTAAATTCTACGATAAGAATATTTCTTATCATCTTCTTCTGAATAATAAACTTGCGACGAGTCGTGCCGAGTTTGAAAACTCGTTTCTCTATGAGTGTCTATTTCACAGAGTGGCGACCGAACGATCACGGCCACAGAGCACGACAAAGAGGAATATAGCACTTGGTAATCCTTCAAATACCAATAATTCAAATTAGAATAATTGAAAACCTATTAAAAATTTTAATTATTACACATTTGCACATTCCAAAGAGTGGTTCCCGTTTTTATCACTAAACTTTTGGAGTTGGTTTCGGGATCAGTCCCATTGCTTTTGGAGCAAATCCACTTAAATTCCTTGCAGACGGTTGTATGACATTTTTAAAACTGTCGAACTTCTGTGAGGTATCCTGTATAAGCAAAATTTAAATTTCGATATTGCTGTCGGCATATATTATCCAATTGATTGAACAATTATTGCTCATTTCTTTGGAGAAAGCACATTTTCTGCGTGGAAAGCGCATTTTCTCTAGCAGTGGCACTGGAACCTAAAAAGTGAGTTTTCTCCACAGAAATGAGCTTTGATAGTTCAATCGATTGGATAATGTATGCCGACTCTAAAAAGTCGGGCTGCCTCTCTAAGGCCACACATACAAGATACGCCTGAATGATTTATTTTTTATTTTTGGCTTTATCAAATTCATACATGTGGGCGGCCTAATATAGCCAATTGTGGAAATGTTGACTTATTTTTCCATTCTGTACACCAACTGCTGTGCAGTCTGTTGGAGGAGAAGAGCCCCCTGCGGGAAAAATATCGATTTATTCAATATCGAAAATGTCACATTGGAATGTTTGCATTGATACCTCTAAGTGTCTATAGCTCAGTGTAGGTTTAGTAGAGTTCTGACCTTGTGACTGAAGGTGTAAGGTTCGAGTCCCGATTGGGACGAAACTTTTTTTCCTCAATTTTTGGTATTTTTCCCAAAGCTTTGTGGTTTCGTACAGATAGACACACTCATAAAGGTCCATCTAGATTGATCGCCAAATGGTTGCGCGTCCAACAACTAGTATCACGAAGAGCCATTTGGTTGCTACTTAGCATCTACACTAGCAACCAAATGACATACCCAAAATTTCATTTTGGTGATTTTTTTTAAATTTGAGTATTAAAAACGGACTCTGCGCGTTTGAATTATTACACGGCCATTCAAGAATTATTCAATTTCACACAAAAGAACGAACAAAAGTTGCAAAATTGTCACTTTGAATTTAACAAGCGGTTGGTTGAGTTGCCATATTGAATATCAAAACTGGACGCACACCCAAATGGCGATCAGTTTGGATGCAATGACAACAGCAATTTGGTTGCACGTGACATCATTTGACGATCAATCTAGATGGACCTTAAGGTCTTGTGTCTGTTGCCTATCTCCCCGCGGAGGGGTCTTCTAGGTCCTTGTGACATCAGTCAAATTGCTGTGTAGTGGGACAGAGATCTTTGGTGAGTTGTGACACCACGTACCTGAACAGCGCAGGGAGACCCCTGGTATGGTTGATACACCATGGCGTGGATCTGTACAAAGACCATTCGGACGATAACCTTGCCGAGCTCCCTAGTTAGGTACGGGTAGCTCTTGGCATGACCGACCTCCTCCCATAACTTACGGAAGGGAAGTCATATAAAGGCCGAGCACGATAAACGGTGTTTCCAGATGGGGGGGGGGGAGGGTGGGTTCACCATACGACGGTTAATCGTGTGAGCTTCGGAGTTGGAGGCTTCGCATAACCTGAGCCTCGAAGGGGCTAGTTAGGGAGAATGGCCTTGGTGGAACATGCCTACGCGCCTATATGTAACTAGTTTGTGGATTCATGACCACACGGCCCGAATCGCATTGCTGACTAGTATACTGAAGGTGCCACCCGGATGTGAAAAGCAGCGCTATGAGTCTGCTTTAAGCAGAGGAGCCTGGGATGCGCACATCTGAATTCTTACGTGAGGCTTAACCAATAGGGGGCCGAAGGAGGATCACACCTGCTATAGAGAAGTCTTTAGCGAATAGTGTACCTATACCAGGGGAACACGATCCTTGCCCATCAAGGTGTTGGCCCCGAGGTGGCTGTAGGTTGTTACCCGAGTCATGGAGCTGGTGATGCAACCCCGGGGTTGGGTTTCTGAAGGTGAGTGCATTCGCTGGATGAAGAAATCCCCATCTGACAATAAGACCATGTCAGTAAAAAGCCAAAGGTCCAAACCACCCGAAGAACCGAGAGATAAAGGCCGAAAGGCTAGGTGCTCCCCTGACGGTAAACCTCGTAGATGGTAATCTTGTCTGTTGTCTATCTGTGCACAAGACTCCATCCTGCATAGGAAAGGATCCATAGCTTCACCACAACTGGAAAACATATAGGAATCGGCCAGTGTTTTTCAACAACTTATATCTTCTCAAACACGCTATGCCTCCACAAGAAGTTAAAGCACAGTAATACATTGGCTCATGCCCTTCCTGATTGTCTTGACTTCACGTTAAATATTAAGACTGTTGACATTTCCTAAGAAAAGGTAAATAACAGTAAATTTGGGAAATTTCTGTTTGTGCGCCGTATGTAGCCTCTGTAAGGACTGCAAATATGCAAATTTTGATGAGGGTTATTAGGAAAGGACATAACGAATATGTCTGAACAACTTCATCCTAACCGGAAATATAGCAAATCAACACGCGTTTATTAAGATAACCGTAGATTCATTCAATATTACTTTGTAGTCTTTAACCAACCGTGATTTTGGTTTATTTGTTTCCTTATGTAAATAAGTGTCACCAGCACTGTATACGTATTCCATTTTTTATTTTTTGTTAAAGGTTCGATCATATGATTTGTAGGACCTACAAAGATTCAAACATTTTTGACATTTGCTGCGCTACAGCCGCAACAAAAAATACAATATCTGCGTAAATTTGTAATAGCCCTATTCGACTCACTGGATAATTTCCAGATTTATTGGAAATCCCATACAAAATGATGATCCTGGAAATTGATCCAGGGTACGACTTGGATCATCTGCCAAACTAATCCCCCAGATGTCTCCGCGAACAATTTCCCTGAAATTTCCCGTATGTCAATTTGTTATGTATTTAGTTTTTTTGGTTTGTAAACTTTATTCAGAGTTAATCATTTTAATATTTCTTGCTACTTATCCTTTTAATTGTATCTCGCACGGTGCATAATTACAAATGCAATTTATAATTTAGAATATCGCGTTGGGGCCAGATGACACGATAGTCAGCTGTTACCGATTTGGGAAATTTTGATCCGATTTCATTCGACTTGGACAGGATCAATGATCCAGTTAGTCGAATAGGGCTAATAAAACAAAAATAATTTCAATACAAAGCAGTGGCGGCTCGTGGCTCCAAAACTAGGTGAGTTGACCATTAAAAACAAGGATCGATATAATGTAAATTATATTCTCAAACCTTTTGTTTTACAAAGGCAAAATACTATCTTTGTCATTTGATTGACTTGCATAACTCAACCGAACAAATTTGTAGATCCAAAACAATATTTATCAATTTTCAAGTTATCCACAAATAAAATTCTGCATCAACTAAAAACACAATCGCAAAGAATCACCTCATACGATACGGAAGTGAAGATGAGGTACATACCAGGCAAAAAGCTATTCACTTGCTAAGAAAATCCAGTGTACACATTTCGTGCTGAATACATTGTTGCAGTAGAATCGTGTATCTGAAGTGAAGATGTGGAGCTGTGACACGATTACCTCTTCAGAGTAGGTACATACTAACATCGTCAGTTCACGTGAAATTCATGCAAATACCGTCAAAATTTTGATGATCGTGAATTCGAATTCGCTTGGTGGTACTCACTTCACATGAAAGTCTCCACACCGGTTTTTGACATTTCGCCAGCGAAAATAATGCAGTTGCACTTTATTTCATAGTGAAAAGATGTAATCGACAATTAATCAGAACGCGAGTTAACATTTATCTCGCATTGAGTGAATAAAAAGCAAGTCTCCACGGCACCGTTTTCACGAGAGACATATATGCAAGTTTTTCGCTGGGTGAACTCAGTACATACCTTCACTTGTTAATCATTCTATTGATAGGGAAAAATTTTGCTGTGCAAGGGCACAGAATTTGAAGTAGAAAAATTTCGGTTTGTGGTATACAAAATATGTATTTTATGTACATTTTGATTATGTTTTTTATTGATGATTTATTGAGGAGTTGTTTATTGTTAGAAGCTAGTTTTTAATATTTTTAAAATAATAGTATTAGAGGAAATTTTCAAATTTTATTTTGTAGTGAAGGGGCTCTTCACCTACTTCACCTGAAGAGCCGCCACTGATACAAAGATTGAAGTACATCAAATTATGCCTTAGTGTACATTGTTCTCAGCAATGTAAAAAATTGATACGAGCTTCTGACAATCTGCAAAATTCGAACAAAAAAAAAACCAGAAATTATATTTATGTAATACCATATTTTTATATGTATGTTTCATTTGTTTATTTAAATAACAGTCTTGACTCGATAATCCAGGTCAATTATTGCAAGGGGTAATCCGGGCCAACGGAACATCCGGACTAGCGCAATCATTTTTTTGTGCGGTTCAAATAAAATAAAACGAGGAACTAAAGTCGATAAATGTATTTGTTCCTTAGAGAAAGCATAGTAACCCATGCCATGCGTTAGTCCAGAGTGGCTATGCGATCACACAACCCATATATGCGTTTGACTCCAAATTTATTACACTACACTCCACGAAATAATTCAAACGTCAAAATATTATCAATGCAATTATTAACCCTTCTGTCGCCGCCTACGAGCTATTATGCCTAAGGTGTAGCAGTGGCGGCTCGTGGCTCCAAAAGTAGGTGAAGTGACCATTGAAAACAAGGATCGATATAATGTAAATGATATTCTAAAACCTTTTGTTTTGCAAAGGCAAAATACTCTCTTCGTCATTTCATTGACTTGCATAACTCAACCGAACAAATTTGTACATCCAAAACAATTAATCAATTTCCAAATTATCCACAAATAAAATTCTACATCAACTAAAAACACAAGAGAAATCGCAAAGAATCACCTCATACGATACGGAAGTGAAGATGAGGTTCATACCAGCCAAAAAGCTATTCACTTGCTACGAAAATCCAGTGTACACATTTCGTGCTGAATACATTGTTGCAGTAGAATCGTGTATCTGAAGTGAAGAGGTGGAGCTGTGACACGATTACCTCTTCACTTGTTAATCATTCTATGGATAGGAGAAATTTTGCTGTGCAAGGGCACAGAATTTGAAGTAGAAAGATTTCGGTTTGTGATATACAAAATATGTATTTTATGTACATTTTGACTATGGTTTTTCATTGATGACTTATTGAGGAGTTGTTTATTGTTAGAAGCTAGTTTTTAATGTTTTTAAAATAATAGTATTAGAGGAAATTTTCAATTATATTTTGTAGTGAAGGGGCTCTTCACCTACTTCACCTGAAGAGCCGCCACTGAGGTGTAGCTGAATCTTCTGTGAAATCAATCTTATTTTTTGAAGATGTCTAAACTAGAAACAGTTTACATACTATATGTCTTACAATGATGCGCCGTTTTTTTCGTTTCTTTAGACATAGTTTACATTTCGCCGAACGTTTGATCACATTTGTGGCCGTCCGTTCCTTTGAAATATATATGGAAAGGGGTCGAAAATATTGTTGAACTATATTTTTCATCAAGGTCTGTCTAGGTCTATGTGCCAACGTGCCAACCGAAGGGTTAATTATCACGTTGGCATTTTGAGAGAGTAATAAATTTTACGCGGATATTATATTCTCAATTGTAAACAAAAAATTGACATTTGAATAAAATTGTCACACATACTATCAACTGCAATAGTGTGAAAACGGTGCCATTTTTATACCCTATACCCATAAGATGGTATAGGGTATATTGTTTTTGTTACGCCGATATTATGTAACACCTCAAAGGAGACACCGGAGGTATGGCAAAGTATATATATAAATGATCAGGGTCGATCCCTGAATCGAATAAGCCATGTCTGTCTGTCCGTCCGTGTGTCTGTCTGTTAGCACGATAACTCCCGAAATAATTAAGCTAGCGGTTTGAAATTTTGGTCAAATGTTTATTTTGCTAAAATCTTAGACGGTATTGCAAATGGGCCAAACCAGACCAACCAGACCCCTACCTCCCATACAAATTACCTCTACTTGATATTTTAATTCGGCCATAACATTCGATAGAATATCGCTATCGACTTGAAATTTTGATCAATGTCTCATTCTGACATATACATATTTTGAGTTGATGAAAAGTGGAGTGGGTCCGACTACCCTTAACTCCCCTACAAAGTAGGGATGAGCATCGAACATCGATGTTTCGAAAACATCGATGTTTTAGGTCCGATGGTCGATGTTTTTACCATCGATGGTTTTGTGTCGATGTTTTTCACCATCGATGGTTTGCGTTTCGATGGTCGATGGTTTTCACCATCGATGGTTTTCAACCATCGATGTTTCTTTCCTCAACATAATTTTTTTCTACAACTAAACTTTGTCTTTATAAGTGAATGCGAATATCGTAAACAGCCCAATCGACGGACGGCCGAAGTATGTTCAATTATTGTCTATGAAGAATACGATATTCGGTCGGCAAAATTCAAACATCTTTGGATTTTTGCAAGATGGTTGGGGATGGCTCTTGAATATGGAAAAAAGTCCTTCCCGATTTGAGGTACACAACCTTAAAAAAAAGGGGAAAGAGGGGCATTTTTGAGTTTTTAGCGATTATTTCAAATACGGCAAAAGCTACAGACAAATGGTTTAAGAACGAAAAATGCAACATAATATTTGGAGCAGAAATAGCGCCGAATTTTACAATAAATTTCGAATGTATGTATGTAGTTTTTTTTTTGTTCTGAACCATTTGTCTGTATCTTTTTCCCGCAGGGGGGCTGCGTCCCTCTGACACAGCGCGGCGCGGCGGTGTAGTGGGACACAGGTCTTTGGTGAGTTGCGTCACCACGTACCTGAGCAGCGTTACGAGTCTGCTTTAGGGCTCTCTTCCACTGCAAGCGTAAACTTGAGCGGCGCGGCGCTCCAGCGGCAAAGCTTTCACAAAATGTTCGAAAAATAGCTTTTACTAGTAAAAGGTATAAGCACACACAATATTCAAAAAGCTTTTCCATTGTATTGAATGGAATTTTTGTTTATTTTGCATAGTTACGTCATATTTTGCTTGGTTACGCCATTCAAATTCGGAAAAGCTTTAAACGCGGGAGCGCCGCGCCGCTCGAAGCAGGTAATGGACGGCAGGCGTTAAGCAGACGAGACGAGTAGTTACAACAGGTTCAATGAGCCTGGGACATGCACGTCTGAGTGTTTATGTGAGGCCGAAAGAGGATCACACCTGCTATAGAGAAGTCGTCAACGAATAGTGTACCTCGGGGATGGGTGTGCCCAGGGGACCATGGTCCTTGCCCATCAAGGTGGCTGTAGGTTGTTACCCGAGTAACCCCTGGGTTTGGTTTTTTTGAAGGTAAGTGCATTCGCTGGATAAAGAAATCACAATTTGACAATAAGACAATAAAATGCCGAAGACCCAAAACTCTCGAGGCACCGGGAGCTAAGGCCGAAAAGCCTAGGTACTCCCCTGACGGTATACCTGTAGGTGGTAAACTCTGTTTTTGCCGTTTTTGAAATAATCGCTAAAAACACTTAACAACTTTTTTAAGGTTGCGGACCTCCAATCAGTGAGGACTTTTTTCCCATAATCAGGGGGTCATCCCCAACTATCCTATGCAAAATCCAAAGATGTTTGCCCACTGTCATCCCGTCGCGTACTTTTCCAAGTCGTCGTCACACGGATTCACAGATTCTGCGCGGTAGCACTGGTTGCTCTATGCGGTGGGTTGTGGGTCCGATAACAATGCATATTATACAAAAAAAAAACGCTTACATTCTGGTATGTGGAGGAGGCAATGAAGGAAAACCATAAACTAAACCATATTTCTACTCAATCAGGTTAATTTTTGCTATTAAAGTGACTACTTTTTATGAGTACTCAAAAAACCCAAAACATCGATGTTCGATGTTTTCTCACCATCGATGGTTTCATCTCGACGTTTTTTCGATGGTAACCATCGATGTTTTTCTTTCGATGCTCATCTCTACTACAAAGTTATATTCAGCCATATCTTTTGATAGAACGTCGCGAAAAACTTCAAATTAGTATCAAATGGTAGCCGTTGGATGCCTTGATAAGCTAATAAAGATGTGAAAGGTCCGATCCATCTACCCCTCCCTCCCCTACAAAAAAATATGACATTGAATATTTTGGGTTTTGCGTGCCTTCTAGGTCTGTACATGGGTATAGGGTATACACTCATCGTGCTATTCGCACGATTAGAACTCGGTCTCGTTATTTTCTGATGTCCACTCTGGACTAAGATTTAAATAAATAAATAATTGGCACGAATGTCCAGTCCATTAGACTAAGCCTGCTGCACGGTGGAACTCGAACACACCTGTGCACCAAAGATGTGTGCACTAAATACAACACAAACCAGACTTGAATTTAGCCAACATTAACATTATATCATTTGCCAAACCTTCCTGTAAATAAGTACGAGATGCAATCAGTCATTTCATTAAACACTGAACATTTCAAATGTCCGGATTATAGAATCAAAATTGCTGCCGATATCCGGACTATTATTCGGACATATAAGCGTGATATACGGATTCAAGGTGACCCGGATTACCGAGTCAAGACTATTGTATTACCTTATTAAATGAACGTATAGAGACGTTTGTAAATCTGGCGGCCGTCAATAGAGATGGCTTCTTAGACCTTACTAGGATCAATAATAAGTTTTTTCTGTATTCCCGATTGGTTTCAATCCACATATGATTGTAGGCAGCATCAGCAACTTCAAGACTCTACGGTAGTTTTGAAACGTTACAATTTAATGTATGTAAACATAAGAAGTCCTTAAGGGTAATTTACCGAATCAATTAAAATTTGTCCATGATAGCATACAATGAAAAACAGAAGCAGTTGATAAAACAGCATTAAGCAGTATTTAACCATGTCCTTTTTGTTTGTTCCTGCGGTTATTTGAAAGCAGGCTAAGCATATAATGACCGAAGAGGACAAGAAGCTATACAGATTCAAAGGACTAAAAACGCGGTTGACTTCCTCAGAAATTCTGCAAAATACAAAGAATTTTTCACACTTCATTTCAATTAATCATTATTGTTTACTATTTCTATTCACCTGATAACTGCTTGATGATGTTTGACTTGCCTTTTTATAAAAACAATATCAGCGGGATCTCCACTTCCTTTGAATTCCGAAAATGCCCTTGCGATGTAATTATAGTGCATTTTTAACTGATTTATCATACAATATAGTAGCAATTCTGTCGCTAAGGTAATAGCGATTGCCACGTATCCTGCGTAACATTGTTGACAATAAATTAGCGAGTAAGCCCAATTGGTTTCATCGCTAAACGGATACCACACAAAATACGGATAATCTTTCACAAACACGTGTCCATTCAGAAAGTATTTAATCGCAGAGTCAAAAATCTCATACAAATTGAAGAACCAAACACCGAACACTACGAATATTGCCCAAGGTCTAATCACCTTGGCTGTATGTCGCGCATATAAGTTTACCTGAAACAGTTCCTGCTGTCGATAAGTTTTCGGAAACATGTTTTCAAGTTCGTGTAAAAGACCGTTCAATTGATTTTTATTGGTTAGAAGTTTTGCGATTTTCGCAAGTGATCCCAAACAAATAGTAGTACATGGTAATAAGGCAGTTATCTGGAGAAAGTTCTCGAATCCACCGAATGCAATCTTCAGATAAATTATTTCACCGATTGTTGTTAAAAAGAGGTTCCATGTACCCATGTGAAACAAGATAAATTTGATACATTTACCGCTGTAACTAAACCGTGAACTATTTGAAAAAAATTCAATACCCACTGTTTGAAAAAATAGAACTGGGATTCTAATAAAATTACTAAACACATGATTTTTTCCATTTTGCTTCATATTATCTTGATTTCGATTGAAATTTGACCTCCACCTCAAAGCTAATGCTGAAATCAAAGAGGGAATATACCGAATAAGAGAATCATCAAACTGGTATGATTTACTTTGATTTTTTATACAAGTTTTCTAATGCACTCATCAATTTGATGGGAAGTTTAGCCTGTTTGCATATTAGCTTAAATTGATATATCCTGTTCAAGCACGTGGATTTGTTCTCATTAATATTTACGTTACAATTCATGTTAAACATTCATAGTCTATTTTGTAAACTGAGTTATACAGTAGAGCTTCGATTATCCGAACTTTTTTTCTTGTGAAAGACTTCGAATAAAATCAAAAATCAAGCGTCCAAAGGAAACAATCTTTCATCTGCATGGCTCAATTACCTCGATTTTTTTATTTTTATACCCTATACCCATTAGATTAGGGGTGTCAAACTCAAAAGCTGGCCCTGGCCAAATAATACTCTCCTCAGGTTTACGCTCTGTGGCTCACTTGGTTGAGTCGCACCCTATGATGCTAGTATTCTAGAGGTCCGGAGATCGAATCTCGGCGTCGTACAAAAATTTCCGTACATGTGCGGATAGGAAATATATAGTGCTTGTAACATTATATACACTCCGAAAAACGGCTGAGTTAACGCATCATGGCCCAACATGGGGCTGTACGGTACTAAGAAGAAGAAGGTTTAGGTGGGCCGCAGGAGGAAAATTTCAAAAACTTTTATATCATCTTATTACAAAAGTTGTTCACAGATTATTACTTTAAAAATATGGCAGTTATTATGGATCACTATAGCGGGTTTGGGATTATCCGTGAGAATTTCCACCTTCCGAAAATGTACTTCAAGAATATTAAAAAATTAAAACCAGAAGCGAAAACATGAAAATCAAGTAACCGCTATTGTCAATTACATGTTTTGCGCCAAATTTTGGACAGCTGATAAAAAAAATTGTCGGTCCGGTCATAGAGGTCGCCCAAAACAACGTTGGGAAGCAAAATAGTCAGATTAAATGAATTTCGGCAGAAAGGTGACTAAAAGAGATAAGTTGTCTGTGATGTGGTTTTAAACAAACTCATCATGTCATAATAAAGCTTCATAAGTATATGGCTAAAAATCAGGCACTTGGGCTGTAACTTAAATGATCAAATTGGCACCAACTTCAACCAAATTTCAAACTTATTTGCTAAACATTTTTCATCTGTTTTTCGTAACGAAACCAGCACATACATACATAGTCATATATTGCACTTAATTTAACATGTTTTACTATTGAATATGACACTCTGTTGCACAAATTATTGCTGTTAGATGTATCCAAAAGTCCGGGCCCTGATGAAATCCCTTCGATTCTACTAAAAAAATGTGCTCATTACTTGGCCCACCCACTTTGCATTTTATTTAATAGATCGTTATACGAGGGTCATTTTTCTGACGAATGGAAATCGGGTTTCATTGTCCCAATTTACAAAAAGGGTAGCAAGTCCGATATTGAAAACTATCGTCCTATTGCGTCCTTTCGAGCATACCTAAATTATTTGAGAGTGTATTGACTGATTTACTGACACCCTTAATTCGCCCGCTCATAATAAAAAATCAACATGGCTTCTGCAGAGGTAAATCAACTACTACAAATTTAGTAACTTATCACAACTTTATTTGTAAATCGTTTGATCAATTTCCACAAGTGCATTCAGTATATACCGATTTTTCTAAGGCCTTTGATGCTGTTAATTTCGATCTTCTTTTAAGGAAGCTCTCTGTTATAGGTTTTCATGGACCTATTTTAAGCGGGATCAACAGTTACCTCAGGGACAGACAACTATTTGTGAAAATTTATAATGCTCGATCTGATCCTTTCAGCCCTACCTCTGGTGTTCCACAGGGTTCCCACCTCGGTTCATTACTTTTTCTCATTTTTATCAACGATATATGTCAAGCTTTTGACGGGGTGCAGTTTCTTTTATTCGCAGACGATTGCAAAATTTTCAAGGCTATTTCCTCGCCGGATGATCAATCGATTCTACAATCTAATCTCGATAACCTAAACACTTATTGTATTAATAATTGCTTAAATTTGAACGTGGATAAATGTCAGTATATTATTTTTAATAGAACTAATATACAATATCCTCATTCCTACTCAATCGATAATGTGCCACTGAGACAAGTTGACTGGATTGATGATTTAGGTGTCACTTTGGACACATCTTTTAATTTTAATCTTCATATTAATAACATATGCGATCAAGCCCGAAGAACATTAGGTTTCATAATGAGGAATACCAGACAATTTTCTAACATCCATGCTCTAAAGACCTTGTACTTTCCGTTAGTTAGAAGCAAACTTGAATATGCATCGGTATTGTGGAATCCTTATTATAAACACATTCGTTACCTATCGAAAAAGTACAACAAAAGTTTTTGAGGTTTATTGCATACAAACTACGTATCAGCCGGGAAAATATTGTTTATTTGCAGCTATTAAACACTATTAACACGACGGCTCTCGTTAACCGTAGAACTTTTTATGACGTAGTGTTTCTTCACAGGGTCTTGAATGATGTTCCTGACATCCTTGGTGACATATCATTTAGTTCCCTCCAGAGCGACTAGGAATAAAAATATCTTTCAACTATCAAATTGCAGAACAAATTATATCAAATTTTCTCCTATAGAAAGGATCAAACTTTTTGGAAACTGTGTCTCCAATCACATTGATATATTTAATACGAATTATAATGAGTTAAAATCTGCGGTTATCAATTTGGATGTGAGTTTGTTCTCAGCTTCGTTATAACAACTTAGTTTTTAAAAGTATTTATTTTTTCGGTTATTTTATTTTATTATCATATTATTATTTTATTCTTATAAATATTTTTTGTTTTTTATTTTTATTTTATTTTATTTCCTAAGTTTTTTCTTGTAACAAGGACTTTAGTCCGTTAATGGTTCAATAAATAAATAAACTGTACAACTAAATCACCAATTCTAAGACTTCCGGAATTTTTAAATCTTTGTCATTTTTCCAAATAAATCTCAATTACCTAATGTTCGGTAAGCCAACTATTTTTTTATTAAGTGCATTTCGGGAGAGAACAGTTTCCTTAAGAGGAGCTAAGTATTTTACTGTACAAAAAGATGAGCTGCCTTATGAAACCAAATAACCAGCAACACATTGTTTGTAGTATTTGTAGACAAATTCCTAAAATACATAGTTTGACCGACGAGTTTTAGTATTTTTTTTTAGACTTACGTTCAACGGCTGAATTTTTCACCTTACAAATTTCACCATTTTTATATTCATTTTGCGCTTCGACATGGCCGCGGGCCGCATAAAACTGCCAGGTGGGCCGCATTAGGCCTGCGGGACGCGAGTTTGACATGTCTGCATTAGATGGTATAGGGTATATTGTTTTTGTTACCCGATATTATGTAACACTTCTAAGGAGCCAACGGATGTACGGCAAAGTGTATAGGTATATAAATGATCAGGGTCGGTCCCTGTGTGTCTGTCAGTTCGCACGATAACTCCCGAAATAATAAAGGTAGCGTTTTGAAATTTTGGTGAGATGTTTGTTTTGATATAACCTTGGACGGTATTGAAAATGGGCCAATTCGGATCCTACCTATCCCTACCTCTCCTTCAAAAATATATTTAGCCATATCTTTTGATAAAATGTTGCGAAAAACTCCAAATTTGTATCAAATGGTCGCTATAGATTGTTATAAAATATGAAAGCTGTGCCGGATCCGACCCAACTACCCCTTCCTCCCCTACAAAAAATTTGAAATTGAATATTTGGGGTTCTGCGTGCCTTCTAGCTCTGTACTTGGGTGGGTATAGCGTATACACTCATCGTGCTATTTGCACGATTAGAACTCGGTCTCTTTTTGTTTATGCAGTTTTAGTCGATTTACACGTTTTTAGTTGGTCGCTTAATTTCACATTTGGGCTATTTTCTAATTTTTCTGTGGAAGCTGGATTAACCGAACTTTCGTTTATCCAAACCACCTTGTGACATTAGTTCGGATAATCGACGTTCTACCGTATTTCTTATGGAATGATTTTTCGCCCATCCCATGCATTACGAAAATGATAGGCCTTTGGATTTGTATACATTTTGTAGTCGTGTGTCTCATTGTGAATCGATTTAAATGAAGCTCCAATGCTTAAATAGTTATGTCATAAAGTATGCCCACACATGAATATCGCGTCCATACTGCGTAGTTGTAGAAAATCTGGAATCGAGTTTTGTCAACTGAAAATTGTCAACCAAATTGTTGCTGCTTCTACACATAATAGAAGTTAAACTTGCATTAAAGATTTCAGTATATGTACTTCGTCCTTGATACTGAGACTCACTTAAATGAAAAAAGAAAATGTTATATGCAAAGGGAGGCCAAACAAGTCCTTCCATTTCAAGAAGAACTTCAGAAGATCTTTTTCTTGACTATTTTTCCAGTTTTCCGACTTCAATGACCAAAATTAGATGTTTGAGTCATGGGTCTGCCATGGAAGCACCAGCCCATATATAATATCCTACAAAAGTCCCAGGAAAACACCCGAGAAAATATTAGACCAAAAAATGAAGGGCCCTTTTCTGGTTTCTTTTACTTTTAATAAAAGAAAAAAAATGTGCAAACAAAAAATTCTATACATTAAATTACGCCTTCGTGTACATTGTTCTCAGCAATGTAAAAAATTGATACGAGCTTTTGACAATCTGCGAACATTACAAAGGGAAATTATAATTGATATCTGATTATATTCATTTACATATTACTAAATTACCTTATTAAATGAACGCATAGAGATGTTTGTAAATCTGGCGGCTGTTAATAAAGATGGCTTTTTAGATTTTGCTAGGATCAATAATAAGTTTTTTCTGTATTCCCGATTGGTTTCAATCCACATATGGTGGTAGGCAGCATCAGCAACCTCCAGACTCTACAGTATTTTCGAAACGGTAGAATGATGTTAAATACATAAATGAATGAATGACATTCACTGGGCCAGGTTGTTTAAAGGGAACAGTTGTGATTTAACCGTTGTTTTGCACAACTAGTTCTTCCAAAAAGCCTAAACATGCCGGACAGATGAAACGGAAAAGGGAACATGTTGTGCAAAATAACGGCTCATTCACAACTGTTGCGTTTTATAACCTCACCCAATGTTATTATAATATATACCGAATCAATTAAAATTTGTCCGTGATAGCATACAATGAAAAACAGAAGCAGTTGGTAAAACAGCATTAAGCAGTATTTAACCATGTCCTTTTTATTAGTCCCGGCGGTTATTTGAAAGCAGGCTAAGCATATAATAACTGAAGACGACAAAAAGCTATACAGATTCAAAGGACTAAATATTCGGTTCACTTCTTCGGAAATTCTGTAAAATACCAAAAATTTTTCATAATACATGAGGAACCATTTCTTATTTCTATTCACCTGATAACTGATTGATGATGTTTAACCTGTCGTTTTATAAACGCAATATCAATGAGATCGCCACTTGCTTTGAACTCTGCAAATTCCCTTGCGATATAATTATAGTGCATCTTTAGTTGATTTATCATGCAATATAGAAGCAATTCTGTCGCTGAGGTAACCGCGATTGTCACATATCCTGCATAACATTGTTGGGCATAAATTAGTGAGTAAGCCCAACTAGTTTCATCACTAAACGGATACCACACAAAATACGGATAATCTTTCACAAACACGTGTCCGTTCCAAAAGTATTTAGTAACAGAGTCGAAAATCTCATACAAATTAAAAAACCAAATTCCACACACTACGAATATAGCCCAGGGTCTAACCATTTTATCAGTATGTCTCGCGTATATGTTTACGTGAAACTGTTCCTGTTGTCGTGAAGTTTGCGGAAACATGACTTCTAGTTCGTATAAAAGACGGTTTAATCGATTTTTATTGACTATAAGTTTTGCAATTTTTGCAAGTGATCCCAAACAAATAATAGTGCATGGTAATAAGGCAGTTATCTGGAGGAAGTTTTTAAATCCGCCCAATGCGATCTTCAGATAAATAATTTCGCAGATTGTTGTTAAAAAGAGGTTCCACGTGCCCATGTGAAACAAGACAAACATTATACATTTCCCGACGTAAGTTAACCGTGAACTATTTGAATAAAATTCAATACCAACTGTTTGAAAAATTAAAAGTGGGATTTCAATAAAATCACTAAATAAATATTTTTTTTCTTTTTGCTTCATATTATCTCAAACTTTGATAAAATGTCCACCTCCACCTTAATGCTTGAATAAATGAAGCATACGAGAATCATCGGGCTTTTATGATTTACTCAAGATGATATTCCCAAATGCACTCATCAATAATTATTGGGAGAGGTTATCCTGTTTTCATAATAATTTAAATTGATAGCGTGTTTAAGCAGTTGCCTTCCTATATGGTGAAAGGGCTTATTTATTATGTTCATAGATGCATATTATGTTATTTACTTATATACTATAACAGAATATAAATATGTAACCTAATATGAGATGATGTTCTACATATTTTATTTTTAGTTCGTCCCATAAAGTACATACATATTATAAAAATAATGGGCCTTTCAACTGATATACGTTTTGGTTGTGTTTAGAATAAGGTTACAATATTTTACACGCTTGTAGAACTCGATTTAGAGACAAATGCAAAATTTAACATTCCCCAACTCATAACATGGCGAAATGCTTTCTAGAGAAATTCAATCCAAATTAAGGGACAATCTAAATCATGCATTCTCCAAGTGGTCCCTATGGACCCCTTGGGGCCCGCAAAGCCGTGCTGGGGGTCCGCAGGAGGTGATCCGTGCAGCTGATTAGGGGGCCCGCGACAGATGTCGATAAATTAAATGTTCATTAACCTTTTGTATTCCATTTTAATTTAATTTTTACGAGAGATACTATGTATTTGATTGATAACTGAACTCTACAAAAAAATATGCACAAAAATTTAGATGCGAAAATATGCTATCAACGGTAAAATCAGAAATCGATAACCTGGAGGAAAAAACACGAAATTTCGTTCAAAATATGCTAACGGCAAATTCAAATTTATTGAAATGATAAAATTTCTCAAATCATTGAACTGTTAAAGCTTTCTTTATACTATGTTACCCGGCCGGATTCTAAGCTCCATCACACGTTCGCATTTTGAAAAGTATAAAGACGCGGCAAGACGTTGAAGCGATATCAGAATCGATCAGGTGCATCAACAACATTCCTGTGAACTATATCCGGGGTCATCCTCCGTTATTGTATCGTGTGTTTTAGCGGTGCAGTGTCGTACATCGATAGCACTTAGTAGCCAAAAATCTGAGTCAGCGGGTACTTGACTCTTTGATATACGTAATCAAACCAGTTAAAAAACGAGACCGAGTTCTCATCGTGCGAATAGCATACCCTGTACCCCTTGTACAGACCTAGAAGGCACGCAAAACCCAAAATATTCACATTCATATTTTTTGTAGGGGAGGGAGGGGTAGATGGGTCGGACCTGGCACATCTTTATTATCTAATCAAGGCATCCAACGGCTACCATTTGATACTAATTTGAAGTTTTTCGCGGCATTCTATCAAAAGATATGGCTGAATATTGCTTTGTAGGGGATGTAGGGGTAGGGTTAGTCAGACCTTTCCCACTTTCCACCAACTTCAAGTATATGTCACAATTAGGCATTGATGATTTCAGGTCGCAATGAATATTCTGTCGAAAATATGACCGAATTAAACTATCACGGAGGGGTCATTTGTATGGGAGGTAGGGGAACCCTTGGTCCGATTTGGCCCATTTTAAATACCCTCCAAGCTTTTATCAAAACAATCATCTGACCATTTGTATGGGAGGTAGGGGAACCCTTTGTCCGATTTGGCCCATTTTCAATACCATCCAAGCTTTTATCAAAACAATCATCTGACCAAAATTTCAAAACGATAGCTTCATTATTTCGGTAGTTATCGTGCGAACTGACAGACACACGGACGGACAGGGACCGACCCTGATCATTTATATATATACTTTGCCATACCTCCGGTGGTTCCTTTGAGGTGTTACATAAATCGTCGTAACAAAAACAATATACCCTATACCATCTTATGGGTATAGAGTATAAAAATCAAAAGAAGTGCGTTAAACGAGAGATTGTTTTCTCGGCTCTGCCTTAAAAATGATGAAGAATATAATAAATTGCTACTTCACTTCACACTGAAGTCCAATGGCTTTCTAAAAGCGCATGTTTGGATCGGTTTTATTTACTATATGGTTTCGTATTGGAATTTTTAGAAGGAGTCGATAATAACTTAAAACTCAAATTAATAAGTATTAAGGTCCATCTAGATTAGTCGTCAAATCGCGACAGTGCAGCCAAATGGCTGTTGTCATTCCATCCAAACTTGTCGCCATTTGGCTATGCGTCCAGTTTTGATATTCAATATGGCAACTCAACCAACCGCTTGTCAAATTCAAAGTGACAATTTTCCAACTTTTGTTCGTTCTTTTGTGTGAAAATGAATAATTCTTGAATGGCCGTGTAATAATACAAACGCGCAGAGTCCGATTTTGATAATTGAATTTAAAAAAATCACCAAAATGAAATTTTGGTTATGTCATTTTCTGTCTCCATTTGGCTGCTAGGGTGGATGCTAAGTAGCAGCCAAATAGCTGCACGCGATGCCAGTTTTTGGACGCGCAGCCATTTGGCGCCTAATCTAGCGGGACCTTTAAACTAGAAATAGGAAGGTGTATATACACTGCCTGTCATAACTATAGCCGCACCATAAAACAGACTGATCTTTGGAAACTGAAATAAAGGACAGTTATTCCGAATGCTATAAACTTAAGGGATATTAAAAAGACAGAAAATTTCACAAACATTTTCCTTTTATTTTAAACCGTTATTCTTTTATAAAGGAAAATCTAAATTTCTGGTCCGTCATAACTATAGCCGCACGTGGAATTAGTATGCGAAAACTGATTAAAAAGCGGAAAGTGAGGTAATTAATAACAGGAAAAAATAAATAAATAAAATTCGCTCTGAAAGATTTATTTTATATATTCCTCAATAAATAATTATTATTTTTTTTCGAGTGTTTCGCTTATTAACTCTCAGTATAATGAGTATATATCGATAACCGTTTTTTCCATAAAAAAAAAACTCTTTAAAATTGTATTTGTTTGTTATTATGAACTCTACGTAATAATGTTTCTTAAAAGTTTCCTGTACACTTTTGATGAAGAAGGGGCCACCTCCGTAACATTTGTTATATTGGAACCTTCTTGAAGTGTAATGATTGGTGAAAGATGATGCAATTTCTCTTGCTACAAAATCTGTTATGTGTTATCTCTTCTGTATTGAAACGAAAACAGTTTTTGGTGGTATATCAAATTTGAAATACGGAACATTACGCTATCAGCTCTCGCAAGAAGAATCTTCTTGTTCTTGTTACCGATACTAGCGACACTTATCTTACCGTCCGCCATATAGCGGACACATAGCGGAAAATATCGGAAACACAAAAGTTCCCCCTATGAGAACGGATAGCAGAACAAGCCTTAAATACATAAACAACCCTGCTTAACACTGTTAAGGAACTCTGTCCAAAATTTGTATTGAGATCTATGAAAATTCGTCAAGTGGTCATTAAAAGTATTGGCCAGGATAGTCTACTTATGGAACAGTTGATTTCGTCACTTCCAGCATAGGAAAAATTACATAACATTGTCCTGACAATAAATTACTTCTATTTTATACAGAAGTTAGGACACATAACGGATTTTAAAGCAAGAGATTACATCAGCTCTCACCAGTCGTAGTACTTAAAGTTAGTTCCAATGTTACAAATATTACGGAGGGAGCCTCCCATCATGATTCAAATTAACAGCAAACCTTCGAGAAACATTATTACGCTGAATTGATAAAGAAAAACACGATTTTGAAGAGTTTTCTGTGTAAAAGCAGCGGTAATCGCTGCTAAGAGGTTAATAAGCAAAAAAAAAACCCGAAAAACTGTTAAAATGATTTCCTGAAAAATAAAAAAAATCATCCCTCAGGGTCTATTTTATTCGAAAAGGTTCTCCCCGTTATACGTGTCCTCAATCTCCGCTTTAATCGGTTTTTGCCATAACAATTCCAAGTGCGGCTATAGTTGTTATGACGAACTGGAAATTTAGTTTTTCCTTTAGAGACAAATAACGGTTTGAAATAAAAAGAAACTTTTTGTGAAATGATTAGTCTTTTTAATATCCCTTTTGTTTATGGTATGTGGAATTACTCTGCTGTCTTTAAATTTCCAAAGTCCAGTTCCAGTCTGTCTTCTGGTGCGGCTATAGTTCTGACAGGCAGTGTAGTAAACAGGTAATAGTGCCCGCTCCGAAAAAAAATATTTAAGAAAATCTATCAAGTATTTTTAGAGTTATTTCTTGATTGCATATCAAAAGAAATTAGAAAAATGCAAGCATTGCTGATATTTTTAATGCAATTTAATTGTAAATCTCAATACATATATCTAAAAACCAAATCGGTTTGCAAAAAAAAGGTTCCCTACAAGTTGACAGGTTGTCAGTCAATCAATTAACTGGCAATATATCAACTTGTATGGAAAATAACTATGGATGTAGCCCTCTTGGTTCTCAATGCGGTTCTAGCTCTAATTAAATCCGATGGAAGTATGTACGTCAGTTTTCACGGTTGGTATTATAGCTATTTAATTTATTAAATTCGATCCACACTTTTCAGACATTTTCCATAACTTGTTTGGAAAATGACTATGGCTGCGACTGATGACTGAAAAGTGTAAATCGACCTTTAAAAGAAAATTGTGCGTCCGTGCTTATTTCTGTTGGAGGCTGTTCGTTTTTAGAAACACTGAAATATAGACTGCCGTAGAAAACTCACCCCTCCCAAAATCAGGTGCTTCCCCAAAAAATGAAAGGCCTTTTTCTAACTTATATTATTTTTACTAAACAAAAAAATACACAAACGAATGAATTTCAAATTATAACAACTAGTCCGGGTAAACTTTACAACAACAAAAAAAGGGGTTTTGTATGTATATCCTGTAAAAAAAACGAGTACAAACACTTCTCGATGATCGTCTTCAGGCCACTATAAAAGCTCGCCGGTCCGGGTTTTTTCTTATAATGTGGAAATGGCCAATGTATGCACTACATCATATTATGCCTTCGTGTACATTGTTCTCAGCAATGTAAAAAATTGATATGAGATTTTGACAATCTGAAAATTGCGAAGATTAAGCGATTAAATAGTTTTTCATATCTCATTATTATCTGTGTCTGTGTCACTTGTGAATAGTGGGTTAACTACAAGTTATGACATTTTGGAAAATTTGAGTTGAATGTTTGAACTGTTTTCCAAAAGGAGCGTGTTGCATGTTCTATAAAAATATATGGCGGAAATCATGCGAAAAACATCTACTACTATTACTAAATTGCCTTAACCCCTTGTGGGGCATAGCGCGTCTACTATACCTACTCGCCATCACGTACGGTTTCTGGCCATGTATCGTATTTGACCCCAGCTCTTTCTTAAAGACGCACATTTCTTCATTCACAGATCTGCGCCACTTGATTTTAGGGTGGCCTCTTTGTTGACCTCGTTGGGAGAAGGGGTTCCATCGCATAGTGCGTCCAGCAATGCAGTTATCACCTTTCCGCAACGTATGACCAATCCCATGCCACTTTCGTTTGCGAGTCACTTCGTCAATAGGTATTTGACCCGTGTGCCGAAGGGCTTTCGGGCCAAAAAATTCTTAAGATTCGACGTAGTTTGCTGCATCTTGGTAACTGTTGCGGAAACTTTCCAAGTGCTGCTCCGTATGGAAGCACTGAAAATATCAGGAAGCAAAATAGCCGCTGTTTGGTCTTAACTGCTTTGCCAGAGTTTGGACAACATGCCGAAAGAACATAGGCATGGTTAATGCGACGAATGTTCGCCTCTATCAACAATATTACCTAAATAGTAGACAAATTCATCTACCTATTCTACAAGTTGATTAATATTTATGGGGAGAGTGGGGTTTCCAGCCTGGCTAATGATTTTGGTCTTGCTTTAGCCCGACAACCTTTGTCTCTCTCTCTAGAGATCCTGAGCCATTTTGCTCAGATCCATGATCTTATGCGAGAGTAAGCAAATCTCGTCCGCATAGTCCAAATGTTGTAAGTAGGATTTCAGAGTCCATTGAATGCCACGGTGCATGGAGTACATCACCAAAAGAAACAGTATCGGTGATAGCGTGCAACCCTGCCTGACCGCGCTATGATCTTTGACACCATCAGACACCTTACCTATATGGAGTTACACCGATGTATATCGCCCTAATAATAGGCACTATTTTCTCCGGGTCACCCCTCTTGCGTAAATCCGTCCAGATACATTCTCGGTTCACACTGTCGAAAGCCTTCTAAAAATCATCAAAGAGCATGTGCAACGCAGATCTATATTCGACGCATTGCTCGATTACAATTCGTAAGGTGTTGATGTGGTCAAAGCAAGAAAAACCAGATCGAAACCCAGCTCTTTATCGATTTTGCTTTCTAAGTGGAGCTCTCCAAGATTATTCTAGCTATTAGTTTAGCAACAGTGAGAAGCATACAAATACCCCTCCATTTTTTGCATTCTGTAAGACGGCCCTTTTTTTGGAAGTTTGACAACTAAACCATCAATCACCAATGAGAGGGTGCAACAACTCCGCTGTTAAGCCTAGTTTTGCTTGGTTCGACTTAAATGCCGTCGAGCCCAGCAGCCTTACCACTTTTTTGTACAATAATCCTCAGTTCCTTGTTCCGTTGGGGGAGTTGATCATATGCCAACGTTTTGACGGGAAGCCAAATTATCAATATGAGTGAGAACCTCGCCATCAGTCAAAAACAAAACTGCAGAGAAGTGCTCTTTCCATCGCCTCAAATGATCGTCGGTATGCATAAGTAGCCTTCCATCACTATCTTTGGCTATGTCCACACATGTGCGCTTTCGTCTTCCCTATCGACTTCAAGCTCCGTTTCTACTTTCAACATTAAACTTGTCATTGATTGCGTTAAGGGATCAGAAGAGATAAATGCCTCATTCTATCGACTTCTGTTCATTATTTATCGTTAAATATGTGTCGCGGCTTTGGTCAGGACGGGTAAATGATAAATTCTTTCATTAATAGTATGAATAGATGCTAAGTTGTTGACATATTCAACATTTGCAATCGCGTTCAAGAATGAATGCATTTCTCCAATAGCGCAGACATCTCAAGTTTTAATTGTCAATTGACGAAGACGAACGAAAATTGAAAGTATCTGGACAGGCACTTTCACCGGATGTTGATAGAAGCTATGGCCACCTTTACACTCCTTGATGACACTGTATATGAAATTTAAATCATTAATTCGTGCAGCTTCCTCTGCCCTAGCAAGAAGAGAGGAGGCATATACTCTTGTCACGGCGTACTTTACGTCGGACTTCGCGAGTTTTCGTACAGTACAAGGGCTCAATGTTGTGACGATTCTCGTCTGTTGCTAACGCTAGACGCACCCTAAGCCCTTTCCGTTCGATTTTAAAGCTTTGATTTATTTACCGTGTACCAAAAAATTGCTTATGGTGACTTTCTAATCCTAAATAATGTGGTAAAATTTTAAACGGATACATGGGCTTTTGGCCGCACACACGGTGAACGGAGTTTTATGGGATCTACATGAAAAATCGTTTTAACGATTGCATATAGTATTAAAAGGTCATCAATGGAGAATTCTTATGTGCGTCTGTGTCCCCAAATTTTCTTCTTCTTCCTTGCTTTATACCGGTGCATGGCGGATCGTTGCTCGGCCTGCGGTATAAGCACGTCGCTCATTCTGGTGGTAATGTCTCAGCCTATTTCTACAGGCAGCTTTGTGCGATTTGCATCCACATACACATAAACAATCCTGAGAAAGTTTCCTAGTTTTTTTTCGAACTTTACGGGTTATAAATTTATCTTATGCTCAGACGGATTGAGGTTCGCTAAACTATGCGATACAAAAGATCAACACACGCTTGGGAGGGACAGGGACGAACGAATTACGATTGTTGAATTCCTCCATTGCCCCGATCAGTTTGGGGCCGGCGTAATGTGCAGATACAATTTTTTTGCCAAGGTAACTGTTATAGAGATTTTGATAAGACCTTGTCGATGGGACCTTTTAGCAGTCTGCTTTAAACCGCAAGATAAGTTTGTTATAACGGGTGGTCCAACTAGGCTGCACGATGTTAATTGAGTGTCACATGTTAACGGTAAGTTTCTCGCCCAACATTATTAGACATTTCTTTGCTTCAGTGTTTGGCAAATTCAACCATGGAGAAGTACACAATTGAGTAGCGCGTTAAGGTCGTTGAAGCCTTTTACGAAAACGGACGTACAAATCAAAATGCTTTTCGTGCACTTCGTGATTTTTTTGGTCAACATAATCGACCAAATGCATCCACGTAACGGACTTCTTGTGGCCAGAAATCGAGAATATGGACCTACGATATGTGGTTCCCAACAGGATGGTACCACTTGCCACACAGCGCATGAAACAATGCACGAGATATTCAATGGCCGTTTTATCTCTCGTCTTGGCGATGTTAATTGGCTGCCACGATCATGTCATTTGACACCGTTGGACTTCTTTCTCTGGGGGCATTTAAAAGAAAAAGTTTACGTAAATAAGCCAATGACAATTCAAGGATTAGATAATTCAGCACATTAACGATATTCAACCTCAATTATGTCTCAGAGTGATTGAAAATATGGACCATCGGATAGAAGTATGCCACCGTAGCCATGGCAAGCATTTGGCCGATATTTTGTTTCACACATATATCCTTCTATCATAATAAAAAACAAAAATTAGATAATTCTCCAAAAACTTTTTGTTTTATTAACAATTAACTTCGTGCATTCACGTTGGACCACCCTTTATAAATACCTATGTACCACTTTTCAATACATGTTGCAATTTTCGCGATGTTCTTAAAAAATATATTTTTGCAAATGTGTGAGCGACCCTCTGTAGCGCCATTAGCAGCACACGTAACAAACGAGACTTGGGGGTAAAGTGAGTAAAGTCTTAAGTAGAAGGTTTGCGAAAAAAACAGTCCTCTTCAGGGGTACCTTCTTATCTTTGTCCTACTCCTAACAATTTTAAAGTGTGTATACAGGGTGTCCGGAAACTGCCGCATAAACGCACCGGACTATGATTCCTCAGTTGATTTCTAGCAAAAAAGTTGTATGGAACATACCCCCTCAGCTTAACCCTTTAGCTGTCACAGGCATTTAAAGATTTTTGAAAAAATCATTTTCTTGCACGACTTAAAGCCTAATATCTGCCAAGGTGAGGTGCTTGTCCGATTCTTTTAAAAATTGGCGCATAGTCTTACGATCATATCTTTCTTACATCATTTTGATCTAGCTCCATTACTTCTAACATTTTTATACGTAAAGTGTAGAAAACTAGGGTTAATTTTAGCTCAAATTCAATACATTTCAATTCACACTGCCCCTAAAGATCTGCAATTGGTCAAATCTATTCAAAGTATGTTGAAATCGAGCCAAAATTAACCCTAGTTTTCTGCACTTAAGGTACTAAAACTGTTAGAAATAATGCAGCTAGAATAAAATAATGTAAGAAAGATATGATCGTAAGACTATGCGCCAATTTTTAAAAGAATCGTACAAGCACCTCACCTTGGCAGAAGTTGGAGAAAATTGAGATGGAAAAAAAGATTGTTTTTGGGTCAAATCACGCATATAGATATAGAAAAGAATGAAAAAATTGCACTCACTTTTCACTAGTGACACAGATATTTAAGTATACATTTATTTATTTAAATTACCTTATTAAATGAACGTATGGAAACATTTGTAAATCTGGCAGCTGTTAATAAAGATGGCTTCTTGGATTTTGCTATGATAAATAATATATTTTTTCTGTACTCCTGATTGGTTTCAATCCACATATGATTATAGGCAGCATCAGCAACTTCCAGACTCTAGAGTATTTTCGAAACGGTGCAATGATGAATGAATGACATTCAATGGGTCAGGTTGTTCAAAGAGAAGAGTTGATTTAACCGTTATTTTACACAACTACATCCCCCACAAAGCTCAAACATGCGGGACAGATGAAGCGGTCAAGGGAACATGTTGTGCAAAATAACGGGTAAATCACAACTGTTCCGTTTTATAATCTCACCCAACGTAATAATATTTACCGAATCAATTAAAATTTGTCCATGATAGCATACAATGAAGAACAGAAACAGTTGGTAAAGCAGCATTACGCAATATTTTACCATGTCCTTTTTATTAGTACCGGCGGTTATTTGAAAGCAGGCTAAACATATAATGACTGAAGAGGACAAAAAGCTGTACAGATTTAAAGGGCTGAAAACGCTATCAACTTCTTGGGAAATTCTGCAACGATACGAAGTATTTTTCACATACACGAGGAGCCATATTTCTTATTTCTATTTACCTGATAACTGCTTGATGATGTTTAACCTGTCGTTTTATAAACACAATATCAGTGAGATCGCCAATTGCTTTAAACTCTACAAATTCCCTTGCAATATAATTATAGTGCATCTTTAGTTGATTTATCATGCAATATAGAAGCAATTCCGTCGCTAAGGTAGTCGCGACTGTCACATATCCTGCATTACATTGTTGGACATAAATGAGTGAGTAAGCCCAACTAGTTTCATCACTAAACGGATACCACAGAAAATACGGATAATCTTTCACAAACACGTGTGTGTTCAAAAAGTATTGAATCACAGATTCAAGCAACTCATACAAATTGAAAAACCAAACAGCGAACAATGCGAATATTGCCCAGGGTTTAATCACTTTCGTAGTATGTTTCGCGTATATGTTTATGAGGAACTGTTCCTGTTGTCGAGAACTTTGTGGAAACATGTCTTCAAGCTCTTGTAAAAGGCGGTTTAATCGATTTTTATTGGCTAGAAGTTTTGCAATTTTTGCAAGTGATCCCAAAGACATAATAGTGCATGGTAACAGGGCAGTTATTTGAAGGAAGCTTTCAAATCTACCGAATGCGATCTTTAGATAAATTATTTCAGAGATTATTGATAAAAACAGGTTCCATGTGCCCGTGTGAAACAACACAAACTTTATACATTTCCAGACGTAGATAGACCGCGAACTATTTGGAAAAAAATCAATACCCACTGTTTGAAAAAGTAAAAGTGGAATTTCAATGAAATCACCAAATACGTAATTTTTTTCTTTTTGCTTCATATTATCTTAAATTCGGATGAAATGTCCACCTCCACCTCAATACTTGAATAAATGAAGCAAACGCAATACCAGAATCATCGGACTTTTACGATTTACTCAAGATGATACCTACATATTCCCAAATGCACTCATCAATTATTGGGAGAGGTTATCCTGTTTTCATAATAATTTAAATTGATAGCGTGTAAGCAATTGCCTTCCCTCCTTGCGATATATATTAGGGAGAAAGGGTTTATTTATTATGTTCATAGATGCATATTATGCTATTTATGTACTACAACTGAATATAAATAACCTAGATGAGATGATGTTCTACATATTTTGATGTTTAGTTCGTCCCATGTAAGTACATATTACGAAAATAATGGGCCTTTCAACTGGTATACGTTTTTGGTTGTGTTTTAACGTTACAAGATATTCTGAGTAACCAATGCTATTCCTGTACACGCTCCTAGAAAACGGTTTAGAGACAAATGCAACATTTATCATTTTCCAACTCAAAACATGGCGAAATGCTTTCTAGAGAAATTCAATCCAAATAAAGGGACAATCTAAATGAAAAAGCGAGGCTAATTTCGCGTGCGGCCGAAATTTTGATACTCTTCACTTTTTTTCGTGCTAATAGTTTCTTCGGCGACCCTATGACTTGTGTTCCGAATCCGTCCGTTTTTAAATATTTGTTGTAACTAGATTTTTTGGTGTGCGATTTCTGCATCAAGTTTGATTGGAATTTGTGCAGAAAGAAACCGGTTACCCTTCAGAATCAAATTGATGGAGAGGGTGGGGGGCGCTGGGATTGTACGCAAGCCTCATGACCCCATGGTCCGATTCCTTTCCTTTTTACATATTATATGTTATTATTATGTATATGTTTGCAGTGCCGGATTAAGCAAGCGCGGGGCCCGTGGCAAATGTTGAGCGAGGGGCCTGTGGAACTTCGATTAACCTTATTAGTTTGTTGGTTCTAAAATTAATATTTTGGTGTTAGTCATTTCTCAAGGGATTTAGGAAAACGGCTAGCTGCTAGCAAATATCGGAATTACAGCCTTGCATTATGCGACGAATGTGCAATAAAAGAAATGATATTATGATATTTAAAAGTACGGTGTTTGGCAAACCATTGTGCTCGTGATTCTATGGACTCTCATAGTACTCTGCATTTACAATTTACAAATTTATTCTGATTAATCAATCTAAAATGAAGAAGATTATTATCTTCCACGCACAGTGGTTCAGATTAACAGCTCCGCTCCGAGTAAAATTTTTTCGCTCTGCTCCATTACAAAAATACAACAAAATTTCATTGTTCTTAGTAAATATTTATTATTTTCCGCGAATTCATCAATTCAACATATATCTACTCAAGTATTCTAGAAAATGACTTAATAGGTGCGTTTCATTCGATCAAGTACAGAACAGGATAGCACCAATTTCGTACAAATTTGAACATAAAATTGAGTTGTTCTAGATAGGGTGCCCGGAAACTAAACTATCGCATAAGCGCACCGAAATATGATATTATTAATGTCATTTCCAGCAAGATAGGAAATATCCCGAATTCTTAACTCCGTAGCTGCCAAAAAGCATTTAAAGATTTTACAAAAATGTTACTACTAAGACCTCCGTCGGGAAAAAAATTTATATGAAGTAAGATCACAAAATTTTGTCTTTGAAATTTTTTTCACAGCTTAAGCTGCTTATCCGATTTTTAATGGGTTTATTCTTAGGAAAAATTGTTGGCCACGACCGAAAGAAAATATGTATGTAGGTAGTATGAGTATTAAATTTTTGAAAAATCTTTAAATGTCTGTGGTAGCTAAAGAGTTAATAATTCGGGCTTTTTTATACTCCTTTTTGCTGGAAATATGCGATAGTTTCTGTACATCCCGTATAGAACGAGATCTGTAAAATTGTTATGGCACTGTCTTGTGCTACATTCAATAAAACGCACCTAATAACTAATTTAACTCATTGCCGGACACAACGCCAAAATTTGACACGATTTGTATGTCAAATGCTCAAAATTGGACGTCCATAGACGTTCTGTCCGGGAAAGGGTTAAATTAAAAAGGGCGTTCATTCATCGAGTACAGGACAGGACTTTTCTGTCATGGATGATCTTGAATTTCTTAATAATGAAGAGTGATGATTATGACTAAATGCAAAACCTGTTTTATCATAATGAATTTCACGATATTCCGAAATTTTGTAAGACTCTCAACGAATTCTTCGCCTTTAAATCGTCCAAAATCACCAAATCGTGCCATAAAATGAAAAATTTCGTCGAAAAAATGAATTTTTTTTTTCTCGGAATATTTGTGATTTTTTACTTTGGAGCGGAGCGGAGCGACTTTCAAAGCAAAAATCGCTCCGCTCCAGTCTGCCAAAAACCGCTCCACGCTCCGCTCTTTCGCTCCGAAATTTAAGGTCGCTCCGCTCCAAATCCCTGGTCACAACCAAACATCTAGCTAAAAAAGGCTCATAATAAATATACTAACGTAGCGCATACCAGAAGGGCAAATTTATGTTAACACCTACATTTATTCGGTGTCACTAATTTAAATAAAAAATCTTGGAAATCTTACACTTTTAAATGAAAAACAAAATTTTTGTGAAACAATTTTGAATCATTTTTTAAGCAGGTAATTTTGCCCCCACTTTTCATAACGTTTAAAGCGGTACGCCACAGTGGATGAGAGATATACAGTGAAACTTCCCATAAGCGGACACCATTGGGGAATGAGATTTTATCCGCTTATTGGAAGTGTCCGCTTATGAGAATATTTCACGGAGGTGTAACATTTTATAAAAAAGACTTTCACTACAATCTGCAAATATATTCAAAAACCGCGATACAAATTTGTAGTCCCGACGGATTAGGGTATAATTTTTAGTCATTTCATTCCCACTCTCGTTCCACTTTTTCAAAATAACTTTTATTTTTATAAAAGGTTTCGTCTCGTCGTTTCCACATGTTTTTCCAACGATTTTTATTCTGAGACCGAGCACACAATAATTGTTATGTGATCTTAAATTTTTCTTCAATTCGCAAATATTGTTTGACACTTATTTAAATAGAATAGAGAATTGCACGATTAAAGGCCGCAGCATAAATTGAATTTATGCAATTTCTATAAAAGTTGCGAGCACGAACCGAGAGATAAAAAAGAACTGCAGTCGTTGATATATCATTTTACAATTCCCGTACATCGGGTCTTGCTAATACGCGTAAGATCCATTTTCTGGTAATCACAAGACTCTTTGCCCTAAATACAATTCTGCAATGTATGAATTTGTGCTTTTTTTCTTGGAACTGTCCGTTTATTAGAGACTCGCTTGTTCAGGATGGGTATGAAAGTACTGTCCGTGTCCGGTTATGAGAGTGTTTTCCTAGCAAAATATGTGAAAAAACGTTGGGGAAAATAAAAGTGTCCGTTTATAAGAAATGTCCGGTTATTAGAAGTGTCCGTTTAGGGAAGTTCGACTGTAGTTGTATTTTCTAAAGATTAGATTTCTAGATTAGGCGCCAAATGGCTGCGCGTCCAAAAACTGGCATCGCCTGCAGCCATTTGGCTGCTACTTAGCATCCACACTAGCAGCCAAATGTAGACAGAAAATGACATAAGCAAAATTTCATTTTGGTGATTTTTTTAAATTCAATTATCAAAATCGGAAGCTGCGCGTTTGTATTATTACACGGCCATCAAGAATTATTCATTTTCACACAAAAGAACGAACAAAAGTTGGAAAATTGTCACTTTGAATTTGACAAGCGGTTGTCAAAGCGGTTGGTTGAGTTGCCATATTGAATATCAAAACTTGACGCACAGCCAAATGGCGACATGTTTGGATGGAATGACAGCAGCCATTTGGCTGCACGTGTCGCCATCTGTCGACTAATCTAGATGGACCTTAAGTTCTATGGATGTGTGCAAATACCCCAACACAAACTTCAAAAATCTTATGTCCCCTCTAGAATGTGAATCTGAAACACTGCCGATGTAAACTTACGGGAATGCCATCATGAATTATACAGAAAGAAATATTTCTGTATTTTCATTTTAACCTTGCTATAATTTTGGAACACCCTGACGTAAATTGTTCTACTTTAACGTGTTATATCAATTTAGAAGGAACTGGCTTGTAGAATTTCGTTGGCATAATTTTTGTTTGTGAAAAACGCGGGGCCCGTGGCATTTGCCACCTTCTGCCACGTGGTTAATCCGGCACTGTATGTATGTATATTATTATGTTTTTTGGCATCAATAGAAACACATTTGTGTGAGATTTTGTTGGAATTGATACACATATAAACAAGTTTTCCTTATAGAACAACCAAATTGGGGGCTGGGTTTGTATGGGAGCCTCATGACCCCATCATCCGATGTCATCCATTTTTACATATGATTTGTGGCATCATTGAAATATATTTGAATGAGGTTCAATTGGAATTATTGCACAAACAAAACAGTTTCTCTTATACGATAAGCCGATTAGTTTATTCTTTCCCCTCACTTTACTCGGATAATTCGAGTTAATGACGTCCTGTGGAGAAACACTGAAAGTGATCGAATCCGTAAAATCTATGCAGTTGCATACTACATAGCAAAGTGTCCACAGTTTTGTCTCAACTGAAAAAACATATAAAAATCGGCCAGACAAGTTAGCTAACGTAGCGGTCCCTCTGGACCGCTGTGCATGGGCGTAGCCAGGGGGGGGGGGCAGGGAGGGGCGGTTTCCTAGTCGATGAAGATAGTAAAAAAAACCTTATCGATGTAGTAAAAAAATCGCTGCACTATACAACATTTTCAAAAAAAAATTTTGCCTTTTTCACCACTCCAAGTCCTACCGGAGAGACCATGATCGGGACAGTTTGCAGTCAGGAGGCGCATACAAATAAATGACAGCGAAAGGCCTCTCGTATCTGACGGAGGCTGCGTACCAGCACACACATTTCACTTATGAGTGTGCTACTGTGGTTGCGTGGATCCCATATTTCCTGTTTCATTTCATGGCTTCTGAGCTGGAGTATACAATTTCAACCGTTAGGTCCCTTCGGGAAGTTAGTGGAATTCATCTGAAAAGGTGACAAATAGTATACAGCTTTGCTTTGTTAGGGACCTTGCAAATGTCTCATATTTCAGTGTCTTTCAAGCTCTTCTTTTTCTTCTCAGTACCGTATAGCCCCACTGCCGCATAAGCACCAGATTCTGATTCCTTATGTGATTCCCACAAAAAAGTTGTACGGAACATACCCCCAATTCTTAACACTTTAGCTGCCAAATGCATTTGATGATTTTTGAAAAACTCATTTTCTTGTATGACTAAAACTTCAATATCTCAAAAGCTAGACTAGCAAGAATAGCAAAATAAGATGATTATTACAGCTAACAAATTTACCTAAAAACTAAGAGCACTAAAATCAGAAGAGGTTTGGTTTTTACAGAACTTCAAAGTCAAATTTTTGTGATTTTACCCAAAAACAATCTGTTTTTCCATCTCAATTTTCCCCAACTTCTGCCAAAGTGAGGTGATCGTACGATTTTTTTTTTAAATTGGCGCATAGAAAACTACGGTTAATTTAAGTCGATTTCTATTCAATTCGGTTCAAACTGCCCCTAAAGATCTGCAATTTGGTAAAATTTATTCAAATTATATCCAAATCGATCCAAAATGAACCCTAGTTTTTTGCACTTAAGGCATTAAATTTGTTAGAAATAAGGAAGCTAGAATAAAATGATGTAAGAAAGAAATTAATGTTAAACTATGCGCAAATTTTAAAATTAAAAGAATCCTACGAGCACCTCACCTTGGCAGAAGTTCGAGAAAATTGAGATGGCAAAACATATTGTTTTTGGGTCAAATCACAAAAATTTTACTTTGTAGTTCTTTAAAAACCAAACCTCTTATCCGATTTTAGTGCGGTTAGTTTTATTTCTTAGGTAAATTTGTTGGATGTATTACATCTTATTTTGCTATTCTAGCTAGTCTGGCTTTTGAGATATTGAAGTTTTAGTCGTACAAGAAAATGAGATTTTCAAAAATCTTCAAATGCCTGTGGCAGCTAAAGGGTTAAGCTAAGGGGGTATGTTTGATACAACTTTTTTGCTGGAAATCACATGAGGAATCACAATCCGGTGCGTTTATGCTGCAGTTTTCAGACACCCTGTATATTTCCATTCACATGTACGGACATTTTGGAGCACGTCTAAATTCGATCTCCGGACATCTAGATTTTTAGCATCGTAGAGTGCGACTCAAACAAGTGAGCCACATAGCGGGTCTTTCAAGTTATTAAATCAAAATTTATTTTTTAGCTGAATCATACCAGCAATCAAATTTAGCCACTGTTAATACTTTGATATATTTAGAGGAAATCCTATTAAAACCGTTAACCATGTTTCAATCAATAAAGGATTTATAAATACTCTGACGATGCTTCTTTGCTAAGATGAGAGTGACGGACGAAACAAACTGATTTCGCAAGTGGAATATGCAGTCCGAGATACAAAATTGCACTGAAAATAGACAAACTACGCTCTAAAAGGCAGATATTGGAGGCTAGTTAAATGTAATCAGAATGCAGAAGAAAATCATTCTCATTTCCATTTTTAAAATTTGACTCCAAAATTAGCAAAAAAAAGAAATAACATGCGTGGCAGCCCACCAGTAAACTAGGGCCGCAGATGTGTGAGTCACATCCAATTTCCAAGATCTAAGCTGCTGTTTTGTTTAGGTGTTGAGATCAACAGCACGCCCAGCAATGTTATTTATCCCCATAAATGGATACTTGTTTACAATCTGTGCGACATCATAGTCCGTCGCGTAGGTCGTGAGTTCGAAAAACATCATAAAATGAATTCGTTCACGGTGAGTCTGGAATCCATGACCATGTGCACCAATCCAACCACAAGCCAGGCTACTCTAAAATTTGCTAACAATATTTCTCTGACCGGAAATTTCAACTCCTAAGAAAATCATGATTTTGAAAAAAATTTGGGCTTGGGCAATTATAGCCGCTGATAGTGCAAAATTAGTGGCGGCTCGCAGAATTACCCTTTTCTCTTTGGCGGTTTGGGCGCCTCGCGTACGCTTTTAACGTTTCGTCCATATCCACTTTTATTTTTTAAATAATTAAACACAACCGATTTACTTTTTTTCACTATTTTCGAAATTTTGCGTAAACTTTGTTGTCCATTTGGGCGGTATTTAATGCTTTTGCTCTACCCATGATTACCGAAACTTACAAAAATTAAAGTCAAAACACAATCTGAGTGGATTAAAACAAAAACAGTTAGGATGTGACGCTAGGACTTTCGAAATAACGACCGAATCGCAACTGTCCCTATTGAAGTGACCCAATTTTGGGAATAGAATTTATTAGTGCATCAGCATAATGTTGATGAAACATAACTGTTGTTATTAAATGTTTCATTTTTTTTTCTCGCAAACTATGAGCAACATAATAGCCTTGTAAACAAATACTGAGTTATGCTCTCTGCTGCAAGGAAAAGGATATTTTGGGATAAACAACTCTCGAAAAAGCTGTCCCTATTCAAGTGACTGGGAGTGTACATATTTTATATGGTCGGAAATGCTTCCTTCATGCGTTACAAACTTCATTACAAAGTTAATATACCTACCCTTTTCGCTTAGAAAGCGAAGGGTATAAAAAATGTAATGCTGCATAACCAATATTTTGTGGGTTTCCAAAACGAAACAGTTCCGTATGTTCCGCAAACATGTTTGCCATTCTGATAACTGCCATTTTGCGGATCAGGAATAATTTTCGGTTCTTTTCTTTTGTCGGGCTTTGTGAAATATGTTAACGAAAAAAGAGCTGGAGATGATTTCTGATCCGCAAAATGACAATTAGGGGATCAGAATGGCAAACATGTTTGCGGAACATATACGCAACTGTTTCGTTTTGGAACCCCACCTAATGATGCTTTCAACCAATTCGACACCAAGCAGAAGCAGCTGCTTTTAAGAGGTTTCTCGTTACCGACGTAGGCAACGGAGTATTCTCTCCCCAATTAAAGGTGACATCTCCGCGCATGATGGTTGGTTAGATCTATCTAATCGGAGACGCCCTTGATAGCTTCGTAAACACTCTTTCCTGACACTTTTTCTGCATAACTGGATTATTATTCTCAAATAAATGGAAGACCTTTATGTTAAGTTCATTTATTTGAGAATAATATATTGTGGAGTTCGCGAATTTCATTTCAATAAAACGAACTAATAACTTGATTAGTTCCGTTGTTCTGGGAGGGTTTCTTAGTATTATATGGATGTAGCCGTTTTGATTATTAATTCCGTTCTAATTACATTATTCGGAGGAGAGTCGATTGGGCCCGACGTCAGGCTATCATGCCTCATTGATGATGATTAAAGCTATGTATTAAGCGAAAATTGTATGTCCGTGCTTATTTATGTTAGAGGCTGTTCGTTTTTTGAATCACTGACTGCATTCAGCGAACACATATTGGAATGAGCTACTGGAAAAGTGTTCTCTCCCCTGGTCCCACTCACCCGCTAATCGGTCCAGATGCGGTGTAGCCAAAATTTCCCCTACGTAGCCATAAATTGGAATGCTACCTTTAGGTGTGTTGCTGCTGCTCGGACTGCTCGATCATTGTTTATTTACCGTTCAGCTGAAAAAAATTCCGTTCTGAACCAGGTTTTACTGAACAGCAGTTTTCAATTTCTTGTGGTGGGGATATGTAGCACATTCCAATATTCGCTCGCTGAATGCAGCCACTGAAATATAGGTTGCCGTAGAAAACTCACCTCCCAAAGCAGGTGCTTCCCCCAAAAAGTGAAAGACCTTCTTCTATTTTATATAATTTTTACTAAACAATAATGTGTATTATATAAATGAATGAATTTCAAACTATAAGAAAAACTGGACCGGGTAAACTTTACAACAACTTCATACATCCGGATCAAAAAACCCGATTGCAACCAGTCTGAGATGCTCAATACTCGTCTGCAGGCCACTATAAAAGCTCACAAGGTCCGGGGTTTTTCTTATAATGTGGAAATGGTCAATGCTTACAATATATTAAATTAGGCCTTAGCGTACATTGTTCTAAGCAATGTAAAAAATTGATACGAGCTTTTGACAATCTGAAAATGGCGAACATTAGAAGATGAAATGGTTTTTGATCTCTCATTATTATCTGTACCTGTGTCCAGTGGCGCAACCACGGGAGGGGCTAAGGGGGCTAAAGCCCCTCCCAGACCCAGAAATTTGGAAAGATGAAAATTAAAAAATTTCCTTTCGCGCAAATATATTGGGGAAATTGTCTTCGAAATTCTAACTAAAATTAGTATGCATTTTCCGGACGAAAATCCCCCAGACTCTGAAATGTTTGTATAAAATGTCGCTTTTCATAAAAATTAAAAATTTGTACAACCTGTTGCTTGAAGCAAAAACAAATTCCTGGTTTGGTGTACCGAAAGAAGGACGCATAACTATACGAATACAACATTTCGTCAAAATTGTTAAACCCAAATTGTGAGTGTTTCATCCTTTCATTTTAACTTAATTCGACAACAAAATTTAAGGTTTTCCGTCAGATTAAATTGTCAACCGCCAAAATATTGATAGAAAACATATTACAAATTTTAAACTAAATTTTAAGAAAGACATCAATCGATAATGACCTTTCACTTTTCGATAAGTGGTATCTACGTGTGTTGGATCTTTTACTTGTGGTCACATTTAACACGGTTACAACTTTCACGCCCCTCCCTGCCCCCCTTGGCTTAAAACGTGATTCGAGTAGTGTAAATGAAATTGGGTAAACGATAATGAAATGGTTCAAAAATTAGGAATAAGTAAGAGGAAAATGGTTTAAAACCCTCTGAGCCCATAACCAATGTAATGCTGGAAAAATTCAAAACTAAGTTTTCATATGAAAATAAAAGAAAGAACGTGCCGATTGCGAGTAAGACATTACACGAGCGTTTCATGATACTTAGCTGCGAAAAAAATGATATCGAAAATAAATGTGTCCAGTAATATGGATCACCTTAGCTTAGCCCCCTCCGGGATAAATTCCTGGTTGCGCCACTGCCTGTGTCACTTGTGAATAGTGGGTTAATTACAAATTATGGCATTTTGGAAAATTTAAGTTGAATGTTTGAACTGTTTTCCAAAAGGAGAATGTTGCATGTTCTATAAAAAAATAAATGGCGGAAATCTTTTACATCTGCACATAAGAATTAAGAATTCACTTTTTTTCCGTTTTCAAAACATTGATTTATTTAACGTTTAATACCAAAACATTGATTATGGTGATTTCTAATCCTAAATAATGTGGTAAAATTTTACACTGATACATGGGCCCCTTTGGCCGCACACACGGCCAATCCATGGAGTCGGAATTCACGGACTCTCCGTGTGCATGCGGCCTTAGAAAGCCACGTCGGTTCAAACTGTAAAAAAAACCGAGTTTTATGGCATTTAAATGAAAATCGTTTTAACGATTGGGTATATTAAAAGCTCTTCAATGGAGAATTCTTAAGTTCTGCGTCCCCAGGGACCAAATCGCCGCCGAAGGGAACTTTGAAAATGGTTTTCTAGTAGATAGAGAAGAGTGAAAAATTTCACTCACTTTTCACTAGTGACACAGACATTTAAGTGCATTTATTTATTTAAATTACCTTATTAAATGAACGTATGGAGACATTTGTAAATCTGGCGGCTGTTATAAAGATGGCTTCTTGGATCTTACTAGGATAAATAATAATTTTTTTCTGTATTCCCGATTGGTTTCAATCCACATATGATTATAGGCAGCATCAGCAACTTCCAGACTCTACAGTATTTTCGAAACGGTGCAATGATGAATGAATGCATGAATGGCATTCAATGGGTAATGTTGTTTAAAGGGAGCGAATAGTTGTAATTTAACCGTTATTTTGCACAACTATATCCCCCACAAAGCACAAACACGCGGGACAGATGAAACGGAAAAGGGAACATGTTGTGTAAAATAAAGGTTCAATGACAACTGTTCCGTCTTATAACCTCACCCAATGTAATAATATTTACCGAAATTGTCCATGATAGCATACAATGAAGAACAGAAGCAGTTGGTAAAACAGCATTAAGCAATATTTTACCATGTCCTTTTTATTAGTACCGGCGGTTATTTGAAAGCAGGCTAAACATATAATGACTGAAGAGGACAAAAAGCTGTACAGATTTAAAGAGCTGAACACGCTTTCAACTTCTTCGGAAATTCTGCAACGATACGAAGTATTTTTCACAATACATGAGGAACCATTTCTTATTTCTATTCACCTGATTACTGATTGATGATGTTTAACCTGTCGTTTTATAAACGCAATATCAATGAGATCGCTACTTGCTTTGAACTCTGCAAATTCCCTTGCAATATAATTATAGTGCATCTTTAGTTGATTTATCATGCAATATAGAAGCAATTCTGTCGCTGAGGTAACCGCGATTGTCACATATCCTGCATAACATTGTTGGGCATAAATTAGTGAGTAAGCTCAACTAGTTTCATCACTAAACGGATACCACACAAAATACGGATAATCTTTCACAAACACGTGTCCGTTAAAAAAGTATTGAATCACAGAGTCAAACAACTCATACAAATTGAAAAACCAAATAGCAAACAATGCGAATATAGCCCAGGGTTTAATCACTTTCGTAGTACAGTCCTTGTCATCAGATTAGCACACCCCTTCGCATGAATAGTTTCGGCTGATTTCCAACCAAACTAAAAGAGCTAAAATTTCAAAATTATAACTGTTAATAGTCTATTCAATTCTTAGTTAATTAACATAAAAAGAATTGTGTTTACATTTTTTATTATTGATTTATAATTTTTTTTCGAAAAAGAACACACAAAATAGCCATTTAAAATTTGTCATCAGGATAGCACATGCAAATTCTTTTTTGTCTATCTTCCACAATTAAAGACGTAGGACCCCAATTTTTTGTGGTTGTTTGACTAAGATATTGACTTTAATATGAATAATTAAAAATCATTATCTGCGGAAGAGGGACCAAAATTTAAGGCATACAAGGAGTCAAGGCGGTCAAAAAGTGAAATTTCGAGAAAAAATTAATAAAAGTTAATAAGTTGAATCCGAATTCGTGTGTAATAAGCAGCGTTAAGGTAAAAATAATAGAGGCGATAAGAATTGAGTACATGTCAATCCTTATGAGAGAAACATCTAGCCCTCATGACTCGGTCACAAGGATTAGGGTAAATTTTGACATTAAGGCGAGCCTATCTTTTGTTCAAACAGTGATAACAAAACTCCACATTTCAAGAAACTAAAACTACAGAATAAACTCCAACTAAACTTTCCCCGAAGGAAAATACGTTAAAATTAATCATGAGAACACTTGACATGGAACAAACAATGGCGGTATGTTATCTTTTCGGATAAAAAGAAGTTTACTTTAGAAGAGTAACACAGTTATAATGTCTACTTCCAGGATCTTTGCTAGGAAGGACACCATTAGGATCGCATTCATTGTCGGACAGATTGTGTAATGGTCTCGAGGGCCAAGTGATACTGTGAGATGATACTTCTTTTTATTCGAAAAGACAACATAGCGCAATTCTTTATTAGATGTCAAGTGCTCTCGAGTTTAATTTAAGCGCATTTTCCTTTAGTTTTGGTTTCTTTAGATGTGGAGCATTTTTGTATCACTATTTGAACAATAGGCTCACCTTAATGTCAAAATTTACCCTAATCCTTGCGACCGAGTCATGAGGACTGGATGCTTCTCTCAAAATTACTCTCTCATAGGGATTGACAAATACTCAATTTTTATCGCCTCTGTTATTTTTTATCTTAACGCTGCTTATTACACACGAATTCGGATTCAACTTATCGACTTTTATAATTTTTTTCTCGAAATTTCACTTTTTGACCACCTTGACTCCTTGTAAGCCTTAAATTTTGATCCCTCTTCCGCAGATAATGATTTTCCCTTATTCATATTAAAGTTAATATCTTACTCAAACAACCACAAAAAATTAGGGGTCCTACGTCTTTAATTGTGGAAGATAGACAAAAAAGAAATTGCATGTGCTATCCTGATGACAAATTTTAAATGGCTATTTTGTGTGTTCTTTTTCGAAAAACAATTATATTTCAATAATAAAAAATGTGAACATAATTCTTGTTGTGTTAATTAACTCAGAATTGAATAGACTATTAACAGTTATAATTTTGAAATTTCAGCTCTTTTCGTTGGAAATCAGCCGAAACTATTCATGCGAAGGGGTGTGCTAATCTGATGACGAGCAGTGTATGTTTCGCGTATATGTTTATGTGGAACTGTTCCTGTTGTCGAGAACTTTGTGGAAACATGTCTTGAAGCTCGTGTGAAAGGCGGTTCAATCGATTTTTATTGGCTAGAAGTTTAGCAATTTTTGCAAGTGATCCCAAACAAATTATAGTGCATGGTAATAAGGCAGTTATTTGGAGAAAATTTTCCAATGCACCGAATGCGATCTTCAGATAAATTATTTCACAGATTGTTGTTAAAAAGAGGTTCCATGTGCCCATGTGAAACAAGATGAACTTTATACATTTCCAGACGTATCTAGATGGCGAACTATTTGAAAAAAATTCAATACCCACTGTTTTAAAAATTAGAGGTGGAATATCAATAAAATTATTAAACACATGATTTTTGTGCTTTTGTTTCATTTTATCGTGAACTCGAATGAAATGTCCACCTTCTCCTCAAAGCAAATGCTTGAATAAATGAAGCAACACATAATACGAGAATCATCGGGCTTCATGTTTTTCATATTCCCAAATACACTCATCATTTTTTTCGGAAGAAGTAATCCTGTTTTCATATTAATTTAAATTGATAGCGTGCTTATGCAGATGCCATACCTCCTTGTCCTATATAGAAAGAAAGGACGTAATTATGGTATTCACATAGATGCATATTATGTTCCTTAAATATATTATATCTACCAGAATATACATAACCTAATACGAGATGATTTTATATTTTGATTTTTAGTCCGTCCCATATGTGTCCTATGAAAATAATATCCTTTAAAGTGGCATACATTGTTGGTCGTGTGTCTTAATTGTTGTTCAATTTCAATAAAGCTCGAATACTAGTTAAATGGTTTTATCATAGAAGTTGCAGCTAAAAGTATAACATTTAAAGAAATCATAAATATTTCTACAGTAAAATGTTGTCATTTTTGCGTTAGATTCATTTGAGAATATTTTCGGATGGCGACGTTATTGGAGAATACATTATGTGTCGGATTGTGAAGAAAATACCTATAATGGCAGCCAACTACAGGTATATTGAAGTGGCTTATATTTTACTGAATCATATATTATATAGTGAAACCGCGCTAACTCGAAACTTCTTAACTCAAAAACACCTTGAAGGTTGATCTACATTTCAGTAATCAGTCACAGTCATTTTTCACACAAGTTGACAGATTGCCCGTTAATTGATTTTTTTTTTAAGTTTATTCGAATATAATATCGTAATACAGTGGTATGATTCAAATAGTTCACATAAGCCATATGCGGCTTGTGCGTGAAAATATCGAGTTACTTAAAATTAATTATTCCATAATAATAATTGTGTTGAATACACTACGTATCTAATCTAATTTAAATTCAAAATTATGATTGAAATTAACATATATGATTTAAAAGTAAAAGACAATAGAAATTCATTTATCAAAGTTGTCTCATTATTGAGGAGATTTTTCCAAAAAATGTTGGGTCTGCGAAGCAAAAGCGCTTGATTATTAATTTATAGTTAACTGGGTTTAATTTATTTTTTATATCCGAAGGCAAACTATTGAAAGCTTTTGGCCCTAAGTACGAGGCATGTTTTTGCATCAGTACTGTGTTACATTTTGCTAATTTTAAAAGCCTTCTCTCCTGACCTCTAGTACCATACCCTGAGCAGTACAGATTGTATTTAGATTGGTTTTGAATAACAAATTTGAGCAAAGCACAGATGAACATTTGACGAATATTCATTACATTGAAATCAAGAAAAGCCTTGGTCGTGGAGGAGAATTTGGATCGAAACAAGTTTATTTTGATTAGCTTGGCTTGCAAGTTACATAGGGGGTTTAGTGTATTGGAATTCGTCGAGCCCCATATTAATATACCATATTGTATTATACTTTGTACAAGTGCAAAATATAACATTTTGAGGGTTTTTGTGTCTAGTATATTACGCAATGCAAGAAAAAAGAAAGTTCTTCTCCTACCTTTCCAATAATGTGAGAAATATGTACATTCCATTTCAGCTTTTCGTCGATTATAACGCCTAGATATTTTATATCCGACACCCTCTCAATAATATTATCTTTAAATTTGAGTACTTGCCCGTTGCTGGAAGAATCTGGAGTTCTAAAGTATATATATTTTGTTTTATTAAAATTCAATGACATTTTTAAATTCATTAAGCAGTTGCTGACGACTTCCAGACCATGATTTGCAGCTTCGAAAGTAGTAGGCCAACATTTTCCCTTGAACAAGAGAACGGTGTCATCTGCAAACGCAACTAAGTGGCCTTTAATACTTGCATTATCTAATAAACAAAGATCATTTAAATAGATAAGAAATAATATTGGCCCCAAGACGGTTCCTTGAGGAACTTCACATAACACTTCCAAGCTCTGGCTGGTTATATTTCCTATTTTAACAGCTTGTTTTCTGTTGTTAATGTAGGAACGGAATAATTTTAAAGAGTTTGAATCAAGACCTATCGATTCTAATTTTGTTAATAACAGTCGGTGGTCCACTGTATCAAAAGCTTTGCGAAGATCAAGAAACAGAGCTATAACCTTATCTTTTTTGTCTAATGCTTTATGTACATAATCCGTGAAATCGTATAAGGCATCATTCGTACTAGAACCATTTTTAAATCCATATTGGTTTGAAGCAAGGATATCATTTTCTTCTATATAATGAAGTAATTGTCTTTTAAGGCATTTTTCAAAAATTTTCGCAATGTTAGAAACCAATGTGATTGGACGATAATTGTCCAACTCCATTTTATTTCCACCTTTATGTAATGGAATGATAATACCATGTTTAAGAAGTTTGATTGAAATATTAAATATATGACAGAGAGGAACTACTATAACTTCGGAAATTTGTTTTATTATTAGTGGAGTTAGTCCGTCCGATCCAGGTGATTTATTATTTTCAAGTTCAAAAATGTACTTAGCAATTTCGTTTGGTTCTATGTAACGAAATTTAAAGACGGACGTTACTTGTGGTCTGGCTATTACAGATGGAGGGGGGTGAGGTGTATTGGATAATCTTAGTCCGGTAAAAGCAAAATGTTTATTCAATTCATCAGCTATATCTTTAGGCTCAGTCAGGATAGAGTTATTAATTGAAATAAGTTGATTTGGACCAATATCTTTTTGCTTAGAATTGCAGTCCGCGGCCTCATAAATTTTTTCCCATAGTTTTTTAGGATTGTTACGAACTTTATTAATTTCATTTTTATAATACATTTATTTAGCATTTTTTATAGTTGCATTAAGTTTGTTTCTATATGCTTTATACTTTTCCAATAAATGTGTGTTATTTGGCTGTTTTCTAATCAATTTAGCCTTTCGTTTTGAGGATTTGGCAATGTGATCATTTAATATATTAAAGAAATGAGAACAGCATTCTTCTGCATCCTCATTTGAGTACAATGTAGACCAGTTTACGATTCTTAAACTGTCCAAAAGTTTCTCGGTATTTATTTTAGTTTTACCAGCAATTGCATTGTTGTTCAATCCTTGGGTTCTATTTACTAAACCAATTTTAGCAAGAGTACTGAAATGGTCAGTAATATATGTCTCCAGTATTGCAGGTGAGAAATTATAAGAAGATTCATTTTTCATGAAAATATGATCAATACACAGAGTTGTTCATTTTCATGTAAAAAACATTTTTTTTACATTTTTACTGTAAAAAAATGTAAAAAATAGGTAAAATATGTAAAGAATGTAAAAAGCACGTAAAAAATGAAAAAAAAAATGTAAAAATACTATTTTTCGTCTTCCAACTGTTACTATGTGGTACAGTTTCGTTTGTATTATTGTGCGTAAAGCTGCCGTTTGCGTTTGTGATAAATATTCCGTAAAACTGAACCCGCAGGAAAACCGTCCAACTCAAAAATCAAAGGGTTGAAAGCAAAAGGTATTTGCAATATTTGCCACAACACAAAGTATTGTTCACCGCAAGTTCTCGGCTGTCTACACATAGGTAAATTCTTATTATACCCTTCGCTTATAGAGTGAAAGGGTATATTAACTTTGTCATGAAGTTTGTAAAGCATTGAAGGAAGCATCTCTGACCATATACACATACACATATGATCGGCTGTGTGAAGTTAGCCAGTCATTTTTTTGAAATTAGGTCCTTTTGCTCGGTGAACCGTTTGTTCTACAGCGGCTACGTTTGTTCTTGATTGTTCGCCAATTAATATCGTTTGTTCTTCTCTAATTATTTAATTATAGCAACTTTAAAATTGTGAGTGTGAACTTAGCCAGTCATTTTTAAATATGGGTCGGAAAGGTATAGGTTTGGTATCAATCGAAAGCCAGACGTTTGTTCATTTTGTAGTGCGTTTGTTCATCCTGGAAACGGAAGGATACAGGAATTATTAAGGAAAAAGAGATTAGTTGTGACGTCATCTTCACTCAACCAACGTCATTTACTCAGCTCAGCTGTACGGGCAACCCGTGTCCCGCGAACAATTTATGCAAGATCCACACCATCATCGCACAGCTCCCTCGTTACGTTGCTTGACAATAGATTTGTAACCATTTAGAATAGCGTCTCGTAAACTCTTTCGCATAAACCTCACTATGATGGACTGGGATGAGTTAGCTCCATTGAGTAAGTATGGAGGCGCAATGCCCATATATTCCCATGGTAGCTTGGCGATAGAATTCCTATACATGCGCAACTGCATACACACTGCGTCGCAACACCCGCACGATCCACAATCCTACATAAGCATGTTTACATTTGAGAGGACAATATGTCAAATGCTCGTTTAAAACCGGTCTGGTCCAATATTGGTCCAATTAGAATGTTTACGTTTTAGAAAACAATATTTCAAACTTCCATACAAAATCCAGTTTAGCAACTTTATCGCTGCACTTCACTTCACGTCTCCACTCCTCAACCGATTTCGTTCATCTCTCACGTACTGTTTCGGTTCCTTATAACTCTCTGTTCTGATGTTAGCTCCAACCCGAATACTGTGTACACTTTGCAAATCGGGTTCGTTGACAGTGATACCAATATGGTTTGCAATACATAGTATGTACGGCAGAAGATATGTTCATATTGGCTGTTTCGGGGATTCCGTTGATGATGATATTGTTGCTTCTCGATTCGGTTTGCAGAGCATGCACTTGTAATGTCAGTTGATGGACTTTGGCTTTTAGTGAAGAATTTTCGTTTTTTAACGAGTTTATTTCAGTTGTTGCATTTTCGATTTTTTGCATAACTGTATCAAATTTTTCGAACATGAATTGAATTGATTGTTCCAAAGAATTCACTTTTTCACTCGATGTTCGCATTTCATTTATTAAGTCGGCTTTAATTTTAGATATTTCTTTTCTGATATTTGTAGATTGTGAGTTCATATCACCTTTTAGTTCGTCAAAAAGAGCTGACAAGTTTTCGATCGTTTCATCGGCTTGTTTCACAGTTTTACACTGTTCACACTTCCACTCTTTATTGTCCAGTTTTTTCTTCCCTTGGGTTTTTATGTTAGCACATCCCGTGTGAAAATAGTTTTTGCATAACGAGCGCATTACAACTTCTTTCACGTTTGTGAAAGGTGCAGAACATTTTGAGCACTTGTCTGTCATTATAACGAGTGTAAAAAACACGTCCGAACCGTATGACTGTTGAACTCGAATCGATTGCCTGAAAATATGTTAACTTGCATGGAAAATGGCTGTGACTGATGACTGAGAGTATGGATCGACCTTCAGTCAGAGAAAACCCGATTCCTAAACACAATTGAACAAAAGACAATGAAATATACAAGGTGTCTCGCAACCGGTTCGCCATGCACCATTGAATTTATAGAACATGGAATGCGCTTACACTATGAAAATGCAATCAAAAAGTGGCTCCAACATCTGGGTAAACTTTTTGAATATTTAGACCATATTTAGACCAGATTTTCAAACGTTACTAGTTAGCGCGTCGTTTAACGTCACTCATTGAATTTTCATCGTCAAAAATTCATATTTAGTGTCACTACCGTCAATTCAAGTGTCCAGTAAAGCAAGTCTCGTAAAAAAAGGAAAAAATCGCAAAAAGAGCTTTGCGGTACAGAAAAAGGCAACGGAATGGAGAGAGTATCATATCATATGTATGTAGGTATGACACGTAAACAGTAATCATCCTCACTCGTAACTTTTCAATACCTTTTAGGTTCCCAAAACAGCACGGCAGTCAAAATATCCCAACTATATATAGCTTGTTATGACTATAAGAGCTCGGAGCCTCATATAATAGATAAAATATTATGTCTATTTTTAGGGTTCCACTGTTTACCTCTTTTCGCTTTTGGTCACTGCTCTCCTGGAAATAATGGGTTCGATGACTTTGCCTATATGGGGTCAAAGACTACAGACGAGTAATGCGTAACGGCGCGGATAAATGATTTTAGAGTCCATTAGAAAAAAATTGATTTAATTAATTCAAATAAATTGTGAAACATCCACTAATGCACTGGTGTCATAAATGACGTTTTTTTCTTAATTAGCGAGTCTAATGATCATCGTCTCAAATACCAGTTATGCCTCCCTATAGTGTAACCCTGAAAAGCCGGTTATTCGCAAAGTTATTCTCATTAATTTAGTTATTTTGTTATAAATTAGGCTTTTAGATATAAAAAATAACAGCGAATATAGCCGCGACTACGTTCAAGACCAAAAACATTTCAAAAATTTCACTGACAGCCCGGAATTGTCAATTTGAAAGCTCGGATATTTAGACTAGTAAATGACATAGTTTCATTGAACTTTCATTGATTAGTCATTGCACTGAAAATTTAGACCAAAAAAGTTTACCCAGATGTTGGGACCCTTTTTAATTGGTCTAAGCGTATTCCATATTCTCTAAATTCAATGCCATGCACCTACGATATATTCTTCAGATTGTTATCGGAAAAATGTCGCCCGAATTATTTCTCAACTTTTAGCGTTACGGAGTAATTGCATTTTTTGGAGTTCTTGTCAGAAAGCATGACCTTATGCGGATAGCTTTAATTTTCAAGCTTGTGATTCGTTAAAATTCCACAAGTATCATGATTTTTTAACACAAAAATTCCAATGAAATTACACGTCAGACGTATTCAAGTTTTTCATATCTTCCGAGGTACACCTTACTGTCAAAATTAAACTCATCTTTCCTAACGGTATGTTTAACTGACAAATTTGTAAAGTTGATAAAAGATCCCCGATGCCGAGTTTGGAAACTCATTTCTCTATGAATCTCTATATCACAGAGTGGCGACCGAACGATCATGGCCACACAACACGACAAATTGTCGAAAGTTATGGCCGAACTAAAATATCCAGGAGGGGTAATTTGTGTTGGGAGGAAGGGGAACCCTTGGTGCGATTTGGCCCATTTTCAACACCGTCCAAGATTTTATCAAAACAAACATCGGACCAAAATCGCAAACCGCTAGCTTAATTATTTCTGAAGTTATCGTGCGAACAGACATGGCTTATTCGAATCAGGGACCGACCCCGATCATGTAAACCTACTTTGCCCTACCTCCGGTGGCTCATTTGAGGTGTTACATAATATCGGCGTAACAAAAACAATATACCCTATATCACCTTATGGGTATATGTTATAAAAAGGATAGGAATTTAGCTTTAAGCGAACATAGTCACGTTGGGTATCATATCAAAGGGAACATCGAGTGCATTCCATTTCCGATGTACATTCAATATCTTCTAGTTTCAGATATTGAGAACAGAGAAAACTTGCTTAAAAAAGGACCAATTTGAGCGTCTCTCACATTTACCTTTTTTTTTCGATCATCGTCATCAATGTGCCACAATAGCCCGACGTCGGACTTTGGCCGCCTGAATCGTTGACCTCCCATTGTCGCGGTTACGTGACCTTGTCCTCTAGTTTCGGAAGCCTAGCACTTGGTGGGCGTCTTCACCTACGGAGGTCTCCCAACGCGCTCTCGGTCGTCCACACAGCCTGTGGTTAAACCCTTAGATAATGTAAACAAGCAAACGGTTGCCCTCCTTGCGGAACCAGATCGCTATAGGAAGAAACAATTCAAGCTGTATCCGCGAACTCATACTCCTACTTGCTTCTTCTTCTTTTAGCGGTGCAGAAAGGTGTGCAACCGCTGTGCATCTATGTGGATTCGAGTTATGGTTCGTCGATGCTTTCGTCCGTTATGTCAAGGGACAAAAACATAGCTGCTGCGATAGGGTTTTCCCACAGTGAGATAGGGGTTAAGTCAGTGGGCGCAGCTGGGCATTGAAACAAGTGACCCACATCGTGTGGAGCGCCAGCGCAGTTTGGACAGATGTTTTGAATGTCCGGGTTAATGCGAGAAAGGTACGAATTGAGGCGTGAACAAAAGCCCGACCGAAGTTGAGCTAATGTCACTCTGGTGGCTCTCGGGAGCCTAATCTCCTCAGGCGAAATGGGTGGAGGGCGCACTGAGAGGACTCTGTTCGCACCTAATCTCGCAATAGACCGACTCACTTCTGCAGTGTGAATCTCAGCGATGGCAGCTCGGTATGCATCATCGTCGTAAGGGTCCCTCTTGTATCCCTGGACCTCTCTCTCTAGGTCTCGCAAATCACGCCTGACATGTCGTGGTGGAGGAATTCGGTCCATGAGACTGTTGTTGGGATGATTCTCACGGTAGCAACCAACAAGATATTGTTTGGACAGTAGGAGATTGTGGTCACGTATTGGCATCAATTTTGTCTCTTGATGTAAGTGATCCTGGGCAGACATCAAGAGGCAACCTGTGGCTGTGCGTAGAGCAGCATTTTGGCAGACCTGAATTTTGGTCCAGTTTGTATCACATAAACTATGTGACCAAACTGGGGCTGCATAATCAGCAACTGCTCGACCCACCGCTTTGTATGTGACTAGCATGGTTTCTTTATCCTTGCCCCAGGTGCTACCAGCTAGTGCTTTTAGGATTTTATTCCTACTGCGCATCTTTTCACAAACGGATGCTGCGTGATGAGCTGACGTCATCATGTTCTCTAAATGGAGCCCGAGAATTTTAGGATTTGCAACAGTAGGAATTGGATTGTTGCCAATACGTACATCAACCTCCCACCGACAATCCGCCGACCAGGTGGTAAGAAATGTCGCAGAAGATTTAGACGCGGAGATGGTGAGGTTTCGGCTTTGGAAGAAAGCCTGTAATCGTCCGAGATAGCGATTAATTTGGAGGCGCATTTCATCCTTATCCTCCCCGGTGGCGAGTACGGTGCAATCGTCTGCGTAGGAAATCACCTCGATTCCTTCCGGTGGTGTAGGAAGGCCGGACATGTAGATGTTGAACAGAGTGGGGGAGAGTACCCCACCCTGTGGAACACCTAATTTGATTTTCCTAAGCTTAGAACGTTTGCCACGAAACTCAGTGAAGGAATGCCGACCAGCTAGATAGTTTGCAATCCAACGGATCTCTTGAGCAGGGATATGCATATTCAGTAAGTTAGCGAGAAGCATCGAGTGATTGACATTGTCAAAAGCACTCGTTAGGTCAATTGCCACAAGAATCGTTCTGTGGCAAGGACGACTGTGGTTTAGCCCATTACGGATGCGTGTAGTGATCGCATCGAGGGCTGTGGTGGTACTATGCATTTTCCTGAAGCCGTGCTGGTGAGGTTCTAGCTTAGCATGCTTAACAAGAGTGGGGTGAATAAGGGCCTCTAGCGTCTTTGCGACAGGTGAAAGTATTGTTATGGGTCGGTAGGATTCACCGAGACCAGCGCTTTTACCCGGTTTGAGACAGGGGACAATCCGTCCTGTTTTCCAGATTTCAGGGATGGCAAGCGTGGACATCGACAAGTTAAAGGCTGCCGTGAGATATTCAATGGCTGGAAGGTCGAGATGTTTCAACATGGCCATCCAAATGCCATCGTGTCCGAGGGCCTTTGAATTTTTAGCATTCTCAATGACTTTTTTAACCTGGTCCGCAGTATACGATGGTATAGTGTCAACATTTCTACTGCGAATCCGTCTTCTAATTTTACGCTTTAAGCCATCGGACTTGGGATGTTCAATAAATTGCTTATTGAACAGGCTTGCGCACTGAAGGGGTTCGCTGGTGCTCTTATGGCCAAATTTGATGGCATTATTGCCCTTTCCTTTCCTAGGATTGGATAGGGCGCGGACAGTAGACCATAGTTTACTGACACCTTCATTGAGGTTGCAGTCATTTAGGTGCTCGTTCCATTTCGCCTTCCGATAGTCTTTTACTTGTCGGTTGATTTCGGAGTTAAGCTCCTGAATTCTGGGATCACCTGGGTGAGCGCGTCTGATGTCATCTCGTTCATCGGCTAATCTGGCGGCACTGGTAGGGAAATTAGGTCGAACTTTCGGGATACGTCCAGCAGGAATAAAACGTGCCGCTGCTTTGGCAATGACGTTCCTAATATTTCTTTCGGCCTTATGAACGTTAGTTGGTGTGGGTAGCTCGGTGAACTTCGCCGACGAGTATGCTTTGAAACCCTCCCAATCGGCTTTCTTGTGATTGACAAACGTTCGCTTCTCAGACTTAGTCAGGTTTGCTGGTTTGTCAACTCTTATTATGATTGGGAGGTGATCGGACGAGAGAGCAGTGTGCGTCTCCCATCGAGTAGCACTGATTAGGCTGGCACTTACAATAGTTAAGTCAGGAGAGCTACTGCAAGTGCCTGTGACTCGAGTCGGCGAGTCTTCATTGAGTGGACAGAAATCTGAGGCGTCTAGAGATTCGGCAATAGCTATACCCCTGGCATCGTTGTTGAGGTCAGAATGCCAGAGCTCATGGTGCGCGTTAAAGTCACCAAGAATGATCCTGTGCTCTCCAGATAGGAGAGGACCAATATCGAAACGATAGCCAGAAGGGCAACTAGAGTGTGGTGGAACATATACATTAAAAATTTCGATATTAGTACTCCCTGATGAAACTGAGATGGCTTGCATTTCCGCCGTACCGTCGACATCTACATCTAATACACAGTAATGTACGGACTTGTGTATTAGGAAGGCAAGTCCACCTCCAGGGTGAGAATCATTCCTGGCGGCTGGTCTATCTTTGCGCAGTATAACGTAATTGCCATGGACGCTAAGAGACGAGTTCGAATGGAGCAAAGTCTCCTGGATAGCAGAAATCAGAATTCTGTTTACACTCATGAAGTGAGTGATCTCGGTGATTTTTTGGTGAATGCCGTTGCAGTTAAACTGCAATAAGGACAGTGGAGTGAAAACCGCTGGAGGAGGAGCAGGGGTTAAACTAGGCCTAGCATTCCTGATCATATTGTTTGGGGGTGCTGGGGGCTGAGGAGGAGGTGGAGGGCTAGGAGCAGCCCTTGGTCGCCCTGTATTTATGCATCCCGGTGCAACATATGCTGTGGAGTGCTGACCAACCCTTCTCAGGCCAGAACACCTGAGATGTACCCATTCCAAGCAACAATTACACTGTACTGACCTGGCATTCGTACCAATTCGTTGGCCGCAAACACTACAAAACCATACCTCTGGGCCTGGATTTGTTTCAATGCCGGCGCGAATTAATAAAATTGAGAGCAGCCGCGCCGAGATGTAATGCTCCCAATATGACGAAAAAACACATAACTCGAATCCACACATATACACAGACAAACACAACCTTCCTGCATCGAACCTTCAGGGCTCTTGCCAGGGAGGTATATTGGAAACTTTTGGCCGTTTCCATGTAGAAAACGGGTGTAATCCGCCCCGTAGAGGCAGTTTCCGTAGGACGACACTCCTACTTGCTAACACACTATGATGTATGCTTTTCCTCCTTGCGAAGCCAGATCGCCACGGACCACTTCGCCATTTCAAGCATTAACCGGGAACCCATATACATACTCCTACTTACTCACACACTGTAACCTATGGGAGATCTTGCTCATGTTAAATTGTATCTGAGGCTTCAGATGATATAGTTGCCTGCGACCTACCTATGTCAGCCGCAAATCTTTCCGATCTAGGAGGGCGACGGAGTCAAACGATTTGTGAAGAGCGTTATATAAATTAAAATAACTTTTTCTTTAATTACTCAAATTTTAATGGTCTTAACAAAAAAAAACAAGAGATTATGGGAAAGACTAACAAGAAAATGATGATTAAATAATTTTCCAATTTTCGTACTTCTCCTAAGCAAAACTCGCGAAAATACAATTTTCTATTACAAAAGTAAATCGTTTGCAGCTTCGTTATTGATTCAACTACGTGATTATTTCTGATAGTTTTTCTATTCGATGAAATTCGTAAAAAATCCAAATCAAATGCAAGAAAATATTTCTTTCATCTGGCCAATGAGTTTCAAAGGCATATTCGTGCTCGTATGACGATGAAGTATACACAAACAATTTAGCGCCCCTTATTGTCTGGCGGGTTGAAGTAATCCCAATGATGATGATGAATATTCTTATTTCCCGATATGCCTAATAGCAGAAATCCAATTGTCAAAAATATAACAAGTGCAATGGCTGTGCTGATATTTCGGTCGTTTCCCTCCTTTTCGTTAGCGCGGAGTATGCCAACAATTTGATTCAACGATTGCATTACTGAGCTGCCACATGCTTGCAGCAATTGTCCGCTAAGCTGTCCAATAGAAGGCTCGGGTGAACGAGTTCCATGGCGACTACGACGTTGCTCCCGATACGATTCATCGTCCGAGGAGGAATCTCGTCGGCGATGATGTCGACGTCTGCGGTGTGTAGGACTTGGAGGCATGTCAACTTCTGCCGAATCTCGAAGTGTATAAAACGATGGAGGCGGAATCGAATATTGCATTGACTCGGACGTTAAGTGAGCTGACTGAGTTTGTGATTCCAGTGGCGGTGGCCGAGGTGGTGGAGGCGTTTCCGTTGTTGGACAATTAGATTGAGATTCTTGATGTTCGGCAGTTTGTGCGTGGACCGGTTCCGGATGGCGTTCAGAACAACTGAGTACTCGTTTAACGATTTCATCAATTAGACCAGGAGGAATTTCCAGTGGTTGCTGTACATTGCTTGAGCGGCACTCAAGCTCATCGGTTCTCACCAGTGAACTTTGCAATTGCGAAACTGTAATACTTCCCGCCTGCAGCTCATGCACATTGAGTCGTTCCACTTCCAGATCGCTTAGTGTCAATCGACTTGGGAAGGGAGCGGTTCGCTCAACCTCTTGCTCAGTTTGCGGAATTACTTCAAGGGTGGTTGGCAATAGAGCGGTGTCTGCTGAAGGATAAATGTGTTCCGTTGGAGGTGATTGCTCCGCTGTTATAGATGATCGCTTTCTTCGTGGAGCGACTGGTGGCGATTCGTCTCTCATCAATTGATCAGCTGGTTGTTCGGCACTTTCTGGCATAGTTTCACATTCCACCAACAAATGGTCCGTAATCAGTCTTGGTTCTTCCTCCTGCAAATAATCCTCCAATTTTTCCTCTTCCTCCTCTTCATCTTCTTTTTTCTCATAGTCGTCGGTTTGTTGCATTGAATCGGCTAACACTTCATTGGCGTCTGGACGATCATCCGCATCATCCTCGATTGGCATTACAACTAAAGCAGCTTCTAGCATAGTTTCGCCCCCAATTGGCGTGGGTACCCGTTTTTCTAGAATCAAAGCCGACGGTGTGGTAGGACGACTACCGAAAGATGTTCTTGATCTGTCATTCGTAGAGCCCTTTGATCGTTCCGAAAAACTCCTCTGACTTGCTTCACGGAAGCGTTGAATAGACTTCGTGAAATTATCATCCGGTTGCGTGTGTTGTTCTTCTCTTAGAATGTCCTGTAGTGTTCGGCTGACTCGTGGTTCGATTACTCGCATGTCGTCTGTAATTTCGAACTCTTCGCAACAGAAGTCGTCGGGCAGTGGATCAGTTTGAGTTGATGCTTCTACTTCAATGCATTTTTCCATGTACTTGTCATGATCATAGTCACCATTCAGATGAAGGTCGCAAGCAACCATTTCTGCACCATCGTCCTTATCCTGTTTGTCGTCGAATTCATCCTTTGGATCTTTTCGGTCTTTCCGTCGGGTTTCACGGGGCGGACGTGGTGGCGGTGGCAATGGGCGGAATTTCATTTTGTTGATAACATCGCCTGAATGCAAGACACCTCGATTCGGTGATTCAATACGATTCTCCAATTCGGTCTGTTCGTTATCAACGTCGACGTCCAGTTCCTCGTACTGTGTTACATCGGGTGAGCTTTGGTTCCTGGAAAATTTTAAATTTCACTTAATGATTGTATACGTTAATAGAAGGAGCGTTCACTCACCTTTGTTGGTCTCCCATGCTTGCTGAAGACTTTCGACGAGGCGGTCGCGAAGGACCCATGGTACCGAAAAGTCTTCGTTGAGTCGGTTCATGGGACGATTCCTTTTTCAAATGGGGCATAGTTGCAAAGTGATGATCTGGAAGAGGGCTAGGTTTTCGTTGTCGCCTAGGAGCTGGTGGTCGAGGTGGGGGCTCCTTACGGACAGTTGCATAACTGAAATAAAATTTGTTGATAGGAGGAGGAGTAAATAGGAAAAAATAATACCCTTCGGTATCCTTCATGTCTATACGAAACTTTTCCTCTTCAAGTCGAATCGATTCGGATCTTAGCGATTCTGCTCCGCGAGAAGTACGATCGTCATCAGTCATGTGGGACTGCGATCGTGATCGACTCCGTCGGGGGGCTGGCGTTGGCGAAGATGTAAACGTTTCTGCTTGGGCCAAAGGAATAATGTATTCATGTTGCGTTCGGTACACTATGAACTATTCAGAATAGTCAAACGTTAGGCATATATCGCAGATAAATTTTGAATTTGGTGTTTAAAATTAGTAAGATTGTTGATACAAAGGGAAATTTTACGGAAGTTCTACAAAAATATCGCTTTAAAAACTTCAGACATACTTACATCATCATCCCGCTCTTCGCTGGGCAAAAAGCTATTCGAGACAGATCGCCCGGCAAAACGATTTGCATAGGCGTCCTTTTCCAGTGATTCGCGTTGTTTTCTGCGCCGTTTCGGTGCCTTGGGTGGAGTTGCTGGTTTGAACGATTCCACGGCCGGAACATCGTTATCTTCCTCGTCTTGACGCTGCTTGTATGCATCAATATTGATTTTTTTAAACATCAGATTGTCGTCCTCATCATCCAAGTACGGTATATCAGCGGACGGGACTTCATGGTCCTCGTCGTCGCGGTGGAAATGCTTCCTGGATCTGCGCATTGGTCGGCAGGGTGGTATGTTTGCAAAATATCGCTGGCTGTCATGCGGCAATGATGTGTTATCGTCAAAGCTGTCGCGTCGCTCTCGTTGATATTCCTGTGAAACTTCACGAGATTCACTGTCTCGGCTTTGGTCGAAATTATTCAAGTTCTTGATGGCCCGTTTGGGTTTCGGTGGTGGAACATCATATCCGTAATTGACTTGCTCGTTGCTGATATCAAAGTAGGAGTCCTTGTCGGCCAGTTGAGCCAATGTGTTTCTGGGCGTTGTTAGGCCTTCCCTGATGGCATCGCTGATATACTGTCTAATTTCAATATTGTCTTGCGAAATGCCTCGTTTCCTCAGGATAAACTCATCGTCGTCAATCTCCTCAATAACACCCTTCTGACGAGTACCCGAACTCGCAGTTGACTGTGTTTCCTGGTTTGTGTTTGTCACGGAGCTGCCCAATGCTTCTTCGGACTCGTATTTTCGCGGCTTCAAATTATCGGCATCTTGCTCATCGGACCCTTTGAGCATTGCATTTCGAAGTGCATCCTTTTCACTCCAGCCAACATCTTTGCTCTCTTCCGAAACCAAATCCGAGTCTTGATGAACCATTGGACGACGCTTTTTAAACTCACCCTCGCGACTTCGTGATATCTCATGAATGGCTCGGTTTTCTTCGTCGTAATCTGCAAATTGTTTCAGCTCAACTGAATGAACCATCTCCAACTCCTCCTGTTCACGAGCGCTCTGTTCCAAATCTTGCTTCATACGACGCTCCATTGACGATTCTCTTCCCAAACTTTCAACTTCACTGCCATATCTTTGATATTTTCCGCTTTCACTATCCGCAAAGCTGCCTTCCGAAAACTTATCTATCCATCTCGGCGAAACCGGACCTCCTTCTTGACGCGGAAGGGTGGTCGATTCCACCGATTGTGGTGACTCTGTGCTTGGCAAATCGTCGGCTTTCGCAATGATAATAGTCGACATTTTTTGCTTTTTCTTTCGCAACATTCGCGGATATGTTCCGAAATTAAATTCGAACTTTTTCTTTGGCGTCGCCTCGGCCGATTCCGGCGTGAAATCCGTAGCCTCGGTCGTGGATGGAACTTCCGTTTCCTTAAGTGACCTAGTACGCCGTAGTTTAATCGCCACAGTATCCGGTATCTTGAATTTCGACAAGTCGGGCTTGGTGAAAAGCGGCTTATCGAATTTCGTGAATTCCGGTCGTTTGAACTCGGGCGATTTGAACTTGGGCATATCAGGCGGCTTGAATTTCGAAAGATCCGGTCGTTTGATATCAGGCATTTTAATTTTCGAGAAATCAGGTTTCTTGAATCGCCTTCTGTCTTTCGCTTTGGGACTTCCTTCGGCGGTGGGTTTTTTCGTACCGCGAATTTTAGTTCTAATCTTTCCAGCTTGTGATCTGAGATTTGCCGACATTTTACGACTACGATCGTGTGCGCTTGCCATGAAACCTTTACGACGGTTTTCGGCTTTCAGGGGTAGCTCCTCTAGGGCACTTGAATCCACTTGGCTCGTGTGGATTTCGTTGTCCGTTCGAGAATCAGTTCGGGGTGTGGTTGGAACCGAGCTGAAATAGCGCTCTTCGAGCTCGAGTTGCTGTTCGAGTACACTAGGTATGTGTTCTTCGTCGTCTTCCAATTCTTTTTGTTCGTCGCTGGTAAGGCCTGAAGCTTCGTCGGGGGCAGATGTTTGTTTGTTTTCTGGCGGTGGTTCTGATATGTGGAAGGTTGGCATTGGCGATGATTCCTTGTCAACGTCCATGTTTTGTTGATTGATATCCTCCAAAGGTTGACCGATTGGTTCATATTCATGATCGCTGGGATGAAATGAATGGAAGAGAAAGCAATTATTTATTTTGGAATACATGTTTGGTAAAAAATAAAATTGAAAGGAATAAAAAAATAGAAAAGAATTTTACGGTAGCGCTCGGACGATGGTGGAGGAGAAAAAAATGAAACGTCTTTGTTTGTTTTCTACAATCAACCAACCGCATCCGTGCCGTCGACTTCACAAGAGATTTTTTTAAAATCAAGAGTTACGTCTCGCTTGTTCTCATCGAAATCATTGAGTATGATGTAGAGTGTAGATGAACCCACTTACTGCATTCCAATTATATTGAGACAGCAACATTTACCGCATCTACTCCAGTTGGGTGCGCCTGTAGCAAATCGGTACTCGAGAAACATATGCATCTTCTTCAGCCCCCGTTAAACTCGGAAACTTTAATCGCTCGGAAACTTTAATCGCCCGGATTAAAAAGAAACTATACTTCCGTTCCCACTATGGTCCACTAGTTTGCATTAAGCCAGTATATCCATCACCGAGTAACGGTTTCGATCTACTAGGGAAACTTTTATGGGTAATATAATACTCATGACAAATTTTAGGGGAAGCCTGATGTTTGGGAGTTTGGCGCGCTTTAATTTTTTTACAATAAATGGTCAATAATAATAATTAGATCATAAAAGAAATCAAGTGACGAAGAGACATCGACCTGGATTGTTTTTGTTGCAGAATTTCCAGCGCCCACTGCTTTTTTGTCTTGTGCCATATCCTCACATATCAAAGAAACACGCAAGCATACCAGTTCATAGGTACAGTTATTTGATCTGAATCTGAACCCATATACATATACACTGAAAAAGAGTACCTGAAGCCTAAACCATTTTAGGGGAAAAATGGGATGAACCTGAACCTGTTTTGTTTTGCTAATATAAAGAGCCAAAAAACATTGCAAGACAGGCTCTAGATTGGAATCCTCAGGGAACCGATGCAAGGCGTCGTGTGGGAAGACCCAAAAATACGTGGAGAAGATCTGTTGAGGCAGAGGGAAAATCTATAGGCAAATCGTGGGACCAGCTAAAGGCGATGGCTGCTAATAGACAGAGGTGGAAAAGAGGCGTAGTCAATGCCCTATGCCCCACTAGGGGTTAAAAGGAACCAGAGAGAATATTTTTCGCCATGAGGCTTCGAAGTTAGTGTTAGACGATTAATGTTGTTTAAATTGTGAGGGTTTATAAGCCTGTGTTAACCACCATTGAGAAGCGCTAGAGATTGCTGTTGCCTATTGTATTAAGCTTTCTCAATTTTTCAAGCCCTAGGCATTTGGTTTCCTTTTTTGCATGAATGCTCGGAAACTCCAAACTGCGATTAGCCCGACTTAGAGCTACATGAGTGCATATAACGCTACGGTTCCCAAATTGCGACTGTATTTGAAAAAAGGCACCTAGCCGTTGGGACACCGATACTTTAGTATTCTCGTCTGAGTTGGTCCTTAGACTTTGGCCTACCATTACATTTAACGGCCAGAGTGGGGCCCTTTTTGGCCATGTTCTGTGTTTATACCACCTTAGGGGAAAACACGCTGCCAACACTGAGTAAGTTACTTTTTTCGTACTCCTCCTAGTTGGTCAGAGTTTTGTGCAACTGCCGTATTGCAGACCTTGGCCTTATTTTTTTCGAAATTAGTATTAAAATTATTATCAAGTTATCGTATGGCTCCCTGAACCAATTCCGTACTTGTAACCAAATCGATCACTAGATACAGGTAGAACATTACATTTTGGTTAAATTATGTAAATTGTTGTTGTAGGTGTGCAGAAAGGCGTGAACCGCTTTGCATGTCTGCGGATGTGCTGTTCGTTATCGTCTATTGTCTCAAGCGACAAGTACGTAGCAGCTGCAATTAAGCTCTCATTGAAACAGGTGTAGTGTATGCATATGGACCACCCAGAGTAAAGGATGATGCAATGCAAGTCCTGTCATAAATCTTTAAATTTAAGACAATAAAATAGAACAGGACTCGCAACACGATCCTTTACCGAAGGTCAATAAATTATGAGTACACATATGCACACATCTCCTTTTTGAATTCGAAATGCCACTTGAGAGCAATAAGGATAATTCCCAAAATATCCCATTGTTGAGACCACATACGTCAACGGAGTAATTTGACTCTTTGACGAGGTCATGTGTATGGACGCATGCACATATCCCTAGATATTGTATGGGATGGTCCGGGATAGAATTAGTTGAGAAGTGGGCGTATCCTTATTACTCTCGACCAATTATTGTAAAACTACTTGTATATAATAAGTTCTAGTACATAAGGAAATAGAGCATAAAAGAACGAATTGATAGAAAATAAAATGAGATTTTGAAAGATACTGAAATGTTACACTTCTTTTTCTTTGAATCTCAAAACAAAGAGTAGAGTCATCTACTATAATTTCGGCATACACTGCCTAAAAAAGAGCGGTACGACTAACGCTCTTCAAAAACAAGTCGTATTCTTGATTCCTCCCTGTTCCCTTACTTACGAGCGCATCACATGGCGATCCTGCCGAATTAAGCAAAAAAAAAAAAAAAAAAAAAATTTTAACCACAATTCAAGAGATGTCAAAAAAAGTCGAATGGATAGAGGAGTACGTTCCGCAACCCAAAAAACCTTTTGACGAGGAAATACCGAGGTACATCCCCTCGAAAATACAAAAAGTACCAAAACCTGGACCGCTCCCCCTAACCATTGAGGAGTATCGGAGAAGGATATCAAAACGACCGAAACAACCTTCCCAAGCATCCATTCAAAACCAAAAAAAAAAAACGCGTGGAGGCAAAGCCCTAAAAACTAGGAAACACATTGCGCTCCTATACAAGCTGCACAATTTGGCGACGAATAAGGAGGAGAAAACGAAAATCTTTAAAGAGATTCGGCTGATTAGAGAGGAGGCGAAACAAGCAAAACAACAGTCCGAGTCAGACTAATATATAAGAATATGAATAATATATAATAATATGTCTATTTTGTAATGTTATCACTCGTGTAAAAAAAAAAAAAAAAAAAAAAAAAAAAGAAAAAAATGGTTGCTTGAAAATTTGTCCCATTTCTAAAAAAAAAAAAATACACATATGTTTTTATAATACAAAAACTATCACTTGTTTGTCAATTTACATTAATTGGTTTCATTCCATAGTTCCAAATGCAAAAATTATTTTGTGAAGCTGATAAAATACTTACCAGCCTTACAAAAAACCATAAGAAAATTCTTTCTAAAAGGACTATTGCCAGCAAATTGGAGCAGTTTTCGCAGCTTCAGACCAAGTTTCTAGAATTAAAAGACTTTTCTCCCCCAGAAGAAAAGCATAACTTAAAACAAAAATTTTCTCATATTAATAATCTACTTCAGAAACAATTAATAAAACAAAAAATGGCACTTTTTAACATTGATACTGCTTTGAAGACTATCCCCACGTTCTCAGGTAATTACAAGGAATTAGATTCTTTTCTTAAAATAGTTGACATTTTAAAGGTTGGATTAGATCACTCCGAAGAAGAAAAGCTAATAGAATTCGTATATCATGTCCGTTTGCATCAGTCTGTCAAAACAGCAATAGGTTCAGTAACTATACCAACTACCTTCCAACAACTAGAGGAAGCTCTTCGTAAAAGATACAAATGTACTCTAACCATTTCAAATATTCATTCTGCCTTAGGCACATTTGCTCAAAGACAAATGAATATCAATGCCTACAGTGATAAAATTTTATCACTAATTTCCGAACTCAACTGCCTTCAAATAAAAGAACTGGGAGAAACGGCAACAGAACCTGAAAAATTAGTTGTCACAAAAGTAAACGACACTTATGCCCTTACTGTATTTAAAGACGGGCTAAACGAAAATTTAAGGCACAGCGTAATTACCGCACGACCAAAAACATTTTCTGAGGCAACACAATTAGCCATGGAACTCGAAAAATCGGATAAAGGAAATAAAGTATTGTATGTAAACAATGGACAAATGCCAAATGGAAACAGTTTTCATGATACTCGCCCAAATTTCAACCGCAACAGCAGCCGTTGTGGATCTTGCCATAATCGGCAAAACAGATCAATAAATGAACGAAATAATAAGTCTAGAAACAATAACACTAATTTTAGAGAAAATAGATATAACCAACCCAATCGTTTCAATAATAGAAATTATAATAGTTCCAATCAAGGACATCGGTCTACTAATATTCGTCACATAGACTCCCATCAGGGAAACGAATTGAGTCCGGAGGCAGAGATGTAGAAACTAAAAACAAATCATTTCACTCCGGAGACAAAATCAGAATATATAGAATCTCCGAAAATGCTACAAACTATGTTACAATCAAAACTTCCTCAGGGACAAATTTAAAATTTTTAGTAGATACTGGAGCAGACATCTCAATTTGCAAAGAAACAATTCCACTTGACGTTAACGCAGCGAATAGGTGCAAGTTAACTGGAATAACAGATGAAGAAATTTACTCACTAGGGGAAACAAAGATACGCCTACAATTGGACGATGATACCTTAGTGCATACCTTCCAAGTAGTCAATATAGAATTCCCAATTCCAACGGACGGTATCTTAGGTAGAGACTTTTTGCAACGATATATGTGTAAGATAGACTATGAAACCTGCACCATTACGATTCACTTGAAAAATTATGAGTGCATTCTACCGTTGAGAATGAACCCTTTAAACGAACGAAAAATTTGCGTTCCCTCAAGATCTGAGATAATGTACCCCATTAAATTGAATCTAACGGAAGACAGTGTCATTCTCAATAAAGAAATTGCCAAAGGTGTATTTATAGCTAATACAATTGTACCTCCCAAAGGCATTTGTCATATCCGAATTCTGAATACAAATGACAGTGAAATAACAATTCCCAAATTAGAACTGAAAGTAGAACCGTTAAGAAACTACTACATTTCAAAACCAAATCGTTCCTCAATTCCAAATAATATAGAGAACATTTTGAAGTCTGTAAGTATCACCAGTACAGATGAAAATGCAAAAGATTCTCTGATAAAAATCTTCGAAAAATTTCCAGACATTTTTCATTTTGAGGGTGAACCATTGTCTAAGAACAATTTTTACAAACAGGACCTTACAGTCACAGATGAAATTCCTACCTATACCAAAAACTATAGACTACCGCAAACCCAGCAAGAAGAAATTAGCAAACAAGTGCAGAAACTTCTTGATGATGATATCATTGAGGACTCGATAAGCCCATACAACTCACCCTTGTTATTAGTCCCTAAAAAGGGATCCAATGATATTAAATCATGGCGCCTGGTTGTAGACTTCAGGAAACTTAATACGAAAATTGTAAATGACAAATTTCCGCTAACTCGTTTAGAAGATGTCCTAGATAAATTAGGTCGCGCGAAATATTTTTCAACTTTAGATATGACCAGTTCATTTCATCAGATTGAGTTAAATGAAAAATCTAGACCATTAACTGCATTTTCTACTTCGAACGGGCATTTTCAATTTAAACGATTGCCATTTGGATTAAAGATATCCTCAAACAGTTTCCAACGCATGTTAACTATCGCATTATGTGGCTTAGAAAGCAACGCATTCCTCTATGTCGATGACATAATCGTTTTTGGTTGCAGTCTACAGAATCGCATGCACATATCCCTAGATATTGTATGGGATGGTCCGGGATAGAATTAGTTGAGAAGTGGGCGTATCCTTATTACTCTCGACCAATTATTGTAAAACTACTTGTATATAATAAGTTCTAGTACATAAGGAAATAGAGTATAAAAGAACGAATTGATAGAAAATAAAATGAGATTTTGAAAGATACTGAAATGTTACACTTCTTTTTCTTTGAATCTCAAAACAAAGAGTAGAGTCATCTACTATAATTTCGGCATACACTGCCTAAAAAAGAGCGGTACGACTAACGCTCTTCAAAAACAAGTCGTATTCTTGATTCCTCCCTGTTCCCTTACTTACGAGCGCATCACACAGGTGTTCCACATCAAAAGGCGCAGCTCGGGCAAATGTTCTGGATGCCAGGGTTTATTCGAGACAAATAGGAATTGAGGCGCGAACACTAAGCTGACCTAAGCCAGTGTCGCTCTTGTGGCTCTCAGGAGTCTCCTCAGGCGATATGGGTGGTAGCGGCTCTGAGAGGTCTCTAAAATGATTAAATGCTCCTGGAGATAAATAGCTACTGAGTCGATGTGTTACGCTTCCAATCTGAGACAGCTCTTACCTGTTTAGTTTGCTACAGAAAAACGTAATATACCAAAATCATACTCTGAATTCTTACCGTCTGTAATACGTCTCTTCCAACCAATCGCTCTTATCCTTTGACCGAGAAATCCTCTCCACTTCACTTGATTGTTGATCTCCCGGCTTTGGTTCAAAGTCAAAACTAACTGTCTTTATCATTCGATTAGATCTCATATCTCCTATTGATCCACAAATTGTGGGAGCACGATCTTGCGATTGGGTTCGCGTAAAATACATTTTCCTTCGCAATAAGTTTGATCGTAGCATCTTCTGGTCCAATTGACGTTGGCTTCCCGACTCCGATGCCGCTCGCGGTAGACTAGTTGTCGAATATTGCGCAGCCTTCGCGAGAGCATATTGCGGCAAATCGTCAGCCCGAAATGGTAACACTGGTTCACGCTCTGGACTTTTCGAAGTACTGGACATAATTTTTTCGGTTGCTTTTACGAGTGCTGCAGTTGATTTTTCGGGAAAATTTAATGTTTGATGAGGTGTTTCCGTATGAACTTCATTTTGTGGTGTGTGTTTCTCTGGGGAGATTGAAGTAAAGTCTGTGATTTCGAGTGGCGGAGGAAGAAGAGGAGGTGAAGAAGCATTAGTAGGACGCACAATGTCATTTCTTTTGAAGACTGGATGTTGGTCTTCTGATGATATTGTTATGTCTCTAGGTTTTTCGTCTATCACATCGTAGGGCTTGGTAGGCGAACTCCATTCATCTGGTAGCGGTGGAGGAACACGAGCAGATTTATCTATAATCGGTACTAAATATTGTTCAATGTTGCGATCCATTTCCTGCTCCTCATGTGCTTCTAATTGGTACTGATTTTCCTCTAGCGATACTGTGTTTGTAATATCAGCCATCTGAAAGGATGGCTCTGTCTTTTGTACTTCATTTAATTGTGTCTCGAAAACCATCGGTGTCATATCACGATCCTGGTTTTTAGTGGGCTGATATTGAGGAAGGTCTTCGGCTCGAAATCGTATGTCCGGCACAGGCTGTGAATGATGCTTATCCCCAATATGAATTAAGTTTTCTGCCATACTTTTCATTTTAGGACCCAAGTTTGCAATTTCTCTGGCTACATTGAAGCGCTTTTTTGTAGGATCTCTTCCTCTTTCAGATTGTACATTTTTAGAATCTAGTTCAGAAGACTCTTCACCAAGATCGTTTGTTTCGAATCTTCGAGGTCGTGATATCACTGGTTCGAATTGATGAACTCGCTCAATTCGTTGACTAAGGGCGGGAGAAAAGATATTTTCGATATTATCTATTGTAGATGTTGTTGTGTTATTGTTATCCTCAAGCATGTCTGTTTGTTGCGGTTCATCCGTAACTTTTCGTTGCTTTTCAGGAGTAGAGTAATCCATTAGGAAGGCAAATTGTTCGGCTGGTTTATATTTGCTCGCCGCATGATCTTCGTAGGCGGAAAAGTTTTTGTTTTCTTTATTTTGCGATCCAGGTCCGGAATTATGATCACCATACGGAAAACGTGGTTCCATTGTAGGAGTTGCAGCGATTATATTGAACTGTGGCAAACCCATTTTGGAGCCACGTCGCGATCCTCCCAAAGACGGAACATCTATTTCAGCCACATACAATTCGTTGTGTGACGGAGTCCTCGATGTCCGTTTCAATCCAAAACTTCGCACTGACACATTATCTACATCCCTTCGCGCGATATGCGTATGTGATCCAAAACTTCGTACGGATACACGATCAGCAGCTGGCTTATTTTGCCACGACGGTATGCTCAATCCTCCATCATCAGCATCAGAAATACTCCTCACAACTAGTCCTTTATTCGAGATCTGATCGAAAGCAGGCTGTCGGTCAATACCGAAACTTCGAGTAGACATTTGATCGAAGGATTTCGGCTTATTTTGGCCCATCGCAAAACTTTTCGTTGAGATTTTATCGGGCTCGGGTGGCGGGGCCGCTTTAACAGCCTGAAAACTTCTATTCGCAACATTATGTAATCCGGGCCGCTCCAATTGTATTATATTCACGTCCGATGTATAGCCAATACTTGATCCGGGTCGAGAATCGACCGGATTAATTCTATCCGGGAGCAATGAGTCGCACTGAAAAAATTGGCAACCGCAGCGAACATCTAAAAGAGCGGCACATGCACTTTCGGCTCGTGAAGTGGTATGTCTTCGTTCGCGAGGTAATGCACCGACAGATGCAGATCGAAGGGGATGCGATGAACTCATCTATGTACATATATTTGTTTTGAGAAAAAAAAATTAAAAATACACTCGCGTCGTTGTGATGATGCGTGAAAAATTATAGATATGCTAATTATCACCAAATTTCACTGTGTATATTTCCTTCAGCACTTTTCACTACTTTCTCAAAACATCAAAAACCATTCCCAAGAGAAATTCTTTTTTTTATGAAGGAGAGCTGAATAGCCTTGAAACGCCGCTCTTCAGAGACAAATTCCGCAACTTTCCATTTATTTGATAAAAACAAAAAAAAATACCGTAAAACAAAATATTGTTAAATAAAGCGAGAAGAAACCGATGACGATCTGCCCGGAGCCCCGACAAAAATCGTGCTAAAGATATATTCTTAACGTTCTATGTTCATCGTTGCAAATTTCTAGGGGCACTGAGTTGGCTGGACCAGCCAAATAGTTGGCTACTACATCAGCATCTTCTCGTACAAACGTACTTTAAATGTGAAATATTTAAGAGAAACAATTTTCGGTAGAGATCTCTCCTAAAGACTGAAAAGGTAACGTCGTCTTCTAATTTAATTCTAAAAGTATTTAGACTACAGTAAAACTTCGTTATAACGCTCTTCTGGGGTCTAAGCCAAAAAAGCGCTATAACCGGGAAAACGCTATAGCCGGGAAATCCAAGAAATATACTTCATAGACGCGTACACCTTTTAGGTGACAACATTTATTATTCGATTGATACATGGAATGAAATAGTAAGGAAATGGCCATCAATTGATTACTGGTTTAAAAAAAAAACAGATAAGTGTTTTTGTTTTAGACTGGCAACAGACTTCAGTAATACTGAGGTTTTCAATTTATTGAAAGATCCTTCCTCTACTCGTGTGTCCATGTCATGTATATGTTATGTCAGTAATACTGAGGTTTTCAATTTATTGAAAGATCCTTCCTCTACTCGTGTGTCCATGCTATAGGCAAAAATTCCTCGAATCTTCTTTATTGGAACTAAGACTGCAAATGTTTTTAGCCTCTTTCTTCTTCTCTTCGGTGTCGACGGATGCTGATGCAATTACGAAATCTTCAATTATACTTTCAATTGTTGTTATGTCTTTCCCTTTTCTGGGAAATTTGACCTTGATGTGAAATAACGGAACAACTTGCAACGTGCATCATGGTTTTGTTTGTGATTATTACAATGTAAAGATAGACTACGTGTTCAATGAATATGTCAATATAAATTGTTTTAAGAAAATGAGACTGGGAAAAGAGCGTTATAACCGGGAAAAAGTAGCGTTATAACGAATCGAAATTCCCTGTAATAAATGCTAATGGGACCGGGACCGAGAAAAAAGAGCGTTATAGCCGGGAAAACGTTATATCCGGGAGCGTTATAACGAAGTTTTACTGTATTTGGTAAATATTGCAAGAAAGACAAACACTTTCCTTGTTAGATGTTTTAACTCTGAGCACATAGGGATCCATGTGCATAATTGGTATGCATCTTTATAATATGTACTTATACATAGCTCTCACGAATGAGTAATGCATAATTTATTTCTGGAATTAAAAAGCGCAAAATGTAAATATATGCACTTTCAATGTAGAAATCTCGAAAGAAAAGATCGCATCGATATATAAAGGGTTAAATCATTTCGTGTCGCAAAAGCCATACAGACGCAAGTGGCAATTTTCACATAAGCATCATCATTGCAAACTTTACAAGCAACTGAAACGGCTAAGCTATTTCAGACCGCAGATGACTTCGGTGCCAAGTCAAGACGTTTATTTTAAGACAATTCAGGCAGTCACAAAACAGCTTAATATATGCGTTTAATGTAGAACGAATGCCAAATTGAAGTCACTTTAAGAAAATCAGCAATTGTATGGGGAAAACGGATAAAATCTATTTTCTATCTAGGCAAAAGAAAAATCTATAGTTTTTTATAATGACGACAAATAGATCTTCGGACATTCTGATGGTAAACGCAAGCAATTTATTATAATATCCAAATGTGCTTAAATGTTTGTAGGTTTTTTTTAGAAAATGCCAAAACATGTTTCCTTGCAGTGTTATTTTACAGTTATACAGGATGAGACACCGGAACTTGACGATTTTTAAAACATCATAAAACAAATGGGAAGGTCTTGCCACACAATTTTCTGTGGAGAAAGCTCATTTTCTCTAGCGAAGTCGCAATTCAGGATTTGAGGTGACACCTCGGCAAAAAAAAATGCACGCCAAAGAGTGGGACTCATTTTCATCACTGATTTTTTGAAGTTGTTTTCGGATTTTACCCAAAAGTCTTTGCAATAGATCCTCTTCAATTTCCATTTGGTACCGAGGACGGTCATCCCTTCTTTGCTTAAAAGCGCTTTAGACCAGACATCCAACTTATAATTTCCAAATTTAAAATTTTTTAAAGAGCAAAAATGAGGGATTTTAATTTTTTTTTTTTTGGAGACTTAAACCGTCATCGTTTTCCCATTCTAGCAATCTAGCAATCCTTTTACTCATATTCACTACTATTTTTTACTGCTCACAACAAAATAAGGGCCACTTACCTTTTTATGTTTTAAGACAAAACTCGTATTTTTCACCGTTATCATAAACGATACTCTGGTTAATCTAATGGTGTACTCATAAAAAGCTCGTTGAATGTGCGCTAATGAGAAAGTGGTTCTGTTTCTGTTCTGTTCTGTTGTGCGTAACCTCGATATCAGATGGAAATTATTTAATTACCTTCAACACCTAGACTACGCCGATGATATTTTCCTTCTCTCAAACATCTTGTTCAAATGACGGGTGCTTTGCATCGTGAAAGTGCTTCATTAAAAATGAATGCTGCTATGACTAAATACCTGAGTTTGACTCCAGGAGGTCAAAGCACAATTTTTATCTCTGAACAACCGTTAGAAAAAGTTGACAATTTTCCGTACCTCGGAAGCGTAGTAACAGCAGATGGTGGGGCGCTCTCTGTCAAAACCACAACATCTCCAGAAACACCAATCTCCGGATCTTTGAAAGCAATGTAAAATATCTGCTTTGATACGGGTGTTCCATGTGGAAGGTGCCCAGTAAATTTACAACCAAACTGCAAACTTCCGTGAATCAGTGCCTACGGTGCAATCTACGAATTCGGTGGCCTGAGGTCATATCTAACGATGACCTCCTCGCATTCTATTGCGTTGAATTTTGCCTCAAATATAGTGGTAAGGTGATCGGTGGATAGATTTACGCTCAGCCCTGGACCAACCAAGCTAGCTCCTGTACCCTCGTTTGTAATTAGACCATTGGAAAATCATTTGATGGTCTGCCGGTGTAGCTAAACGAAATTAGAGCGCCACTCCTCTATGCTCAATATTACAGGAAGCGGTTGCATGAGAAGCCTTTGGCTATATGGCGTTTTGCGTGACAAGAGTATCATTAAGGCAAATTATTTTCGGCAAAAAAATACTGTTTTTGACACAATTAAAAGCTTGACACATATCCAAATCATTATGACGATAAGCCGTCATCCGTGGTTAATAAGTGCCAGATAAACTCTACATCGGCACTTGGGTTCGCCCTTTCTTCAGCATTTTCGAAAATATGACCCTGTGTGCGTTGTACCACTCTTTGGTCCCGAGCTAGGACTCTGAAGAACGCTGAAAATTTATGATAGCATGTACGTTGAAATTTTGTAATTTGTTGCAACTGTTGTAGAGTAAGGAGCATGATTTGTAGTGCCACAAATTTGATGAAATGCCCTTTGTATCTACTTGTATGGCTGGTTATCGTTATATTAGCGATTCTAGATTTGTTGTATCAATGGGTACATGCATGTTTTCATAAATTGTAGTTGTAAAACCAGCCAATGGTGCCAACAGAAATATCAATGATCAGTGATGTAATTTCGGCCTGAACTTGTATTTCGGCAATTTGGTGACATAAACTTTACGCACCGATCTTTACGGCGCGCGTGGCGGCCGGCGCCCACACCATACCTCATAGAACACATTGATCGAAATATTGCTATTCTATCCAAAATACTACAATTGTTCAATACAAAATTGCTGGAATTCTTCCATCTCTCAAGGGCCTCGGGAAAATTGCTCGCCCGGGGCCTCGCAAAAGCTAAACCTAAAGTGAGTCGAGTAAATGGTAGAGTAGAGCGAAATTTGTCAAGTGTCAAAAGAAGAATCTTTCCACTCTACTCGTCTAAATGGTTCCAGTAGACTAGAAAACAGTCGAGTTGGAGCGACTAGCACGGTGGTACAGTAGTCGGTAGCGTGGAAAGTACTCTACTTGACTCATGTAAACCACGCTTTACCAAAAAGTACTATACCACATTCGGATCTGTAAGTCCGATAATCTTGTCATCCACTGTTTGTCGATCAAACGACGCGCACATTTCGTAGTCTGCTCAAATGCGCAGCGCATGACTGTCGACTACATCATTTCATTACGTTATGCGGAAATGTTTAATTATGTTCATCAAGAAATATCTCATTTATTCTGAAAGAAAGATTCGAGAACGCTCAGGAAAATTTAAACGCAAAGCTCAAAGCTTTGTCGGGTTTACTGCATAGCTTGGTTTGTATGGTTTTTAATCGCTTATACCACAATGCCTGAGAAAAAAGTGTTGAATCTCTAAAAGGAAACATGTGCCATGAGTGTGAAAATACAGTACAGAAAGTCGCTCTCAGAACTTTTAACAATGATTAGCGGCCATAATTGACGATATATTTCCCTGATAATTCTTTTAAAACTTAACGCAACTTTAAAGTTACTAATGAATCCCGCGGTACGGTAACGGAACGACATCGCGAGTATGTAACAAATGTACAGAATTTCCAGCACTAGTTGGTCCAAATTCCCAAATTAAATTAATAGTAACAATTAAGCACAACTCACCTCGTATTAGACGATCGATTGGGTCTCGTAAATTCTTCAGGCAAATCAATATCCTCCCTATGAGGTTCGGCATCATCTTCAGTGTGGGAAAACGTAACATGCTTGTCCGACCCGGGTGATGATTCCCGCTTCAAAGCCGACTTAAGTTCTACCTCGCCCACATCCAGCTCTTCTTCCTTTTCATCTTCTTCGACAATCTTCAATTCAATATCCTCGGCTGGCTCTTTCGTAGTTGCAACTTCAATCTCTTTTTCAGGTGATGCCTTAGAAATTTCTTCCTCTATCTGTTTAGATATTCTAGTAACACTATCGACGGCTTCCTGGAGAATCTCATCGATTTTCGCCTCTAAGTCCATATTATCAATTTCTTCGTAAATGTGTTCGGTTCGTCGCCTCAGAGGTTTTTCAGGTGATGAGCTGCACTCCAATTCCATGTCATCTCTTTGCGCAGTAGACGTAGACGGTTCATCAAGTTTTTGAAGATTGAAATTCAGTTCAGGTTCATCGTCAGCTGTAGATGTGGATGGAAGTTGAATTATTTCATCGGGAACAAGTATGCTGCTCTCTTCCCGATTGCGTTCTTCTTGTCGAAGTTTCCTTGCCTTGCTGGGCGATTCTTCAAGTTCAAGAATCTCCAGCACTTCATCACTGTCTTGTTTTTCGACAAAATGTGCAATTTGACCATGATCAGCTCTAGGGGACGATCTCAATTTTATGATCTTCTGCTTTTCCGACAGATCTAGCTTTTCATTATCCTTTAATGGAACTTTCTTGATGTTACGTCTTTTGAACTTTTGATCGGCCAATGATTTAAGCTTATTCATGATTGGTTGACAACACCGCGCGATCCGCTGAGCTCCGTTAAAACGTCTTTTTCGTATTGTGGGCGTGGTTTCTTCAGCTCGACTTTCGGGAGCCGATCCAGACTTTGATTGTTTCAAAGATAATCGTCGTTTTAAAATTCCTTTTATTCTTGTTATTTTCGATGTTTTCCCATCGGAACACACCGACAAAACAGGTTCACTTTGCACACTAAAGTTGTCTTCCGCCTTTTGGCATTCAGCTTCGTGAAGATGATAACCGTGATCGTCGTCTTCCCTTTGATCTTCAGGACGATCGTCTTCTTCCTCGTCGTCCTTTTCGTCGGTATCGTCGTTTTCTGTGTCGTCGTCGTCGTCGTCGTCCGTCAATTCACTGATGTATCTTTCAGTTTCTTTGACTAGCACTTCATCATGGATACGTACAACTTTCTTAATGGATTTTGGAGATTCCGCAGCAAGTACTTGACGTTCCTGAGATTTTCGTAATATTAATAGTTCAGGTTCTTCATCCGGTCCAAGTGGACGTTTGTATAAATGTGTCCAAGGATAACCTCCCTGAAATTATAATTAAATTAAAAAATATGAAAATCCTGTGATACAATTAGGATATTTGAATTACTCACCTGTTTTTTCGATCTTCGAACGTCTTCCCACTGATAAGTTTTAAGAGGAATCGGCGGTCGATTGAGCTCTTCGTTATCCAGGTATTCCCGCAAGCGTTGATAGTATTCCTTTTTGGCCTCGTTTACTAGGGTCGCTTCGTCTGTTTCATTCGGGAGAGATTTTGTGACAGGATCTGTTTTTGGGAGTGGAGTAGCGTCTGTGTCGTCAGTAGACTCTTTGTGGATTATGTTATCAGTTACGACTGGAGAGTTTGTTTCGGGTGTAACGTTTATATTGTTTTGTTGCACATTGGCACTGGATATTGTTAATTGATCGTTGTTTTCAGAAGTCTTCACTTGACATGTGAAAGATTGGTCGACGGTATTTGGTTGGGCTGGGCTTTCTTTAGTTTCAGGACTGTCAACTAAATTATCAATCTTAGACTGAACACTCGTGCTGCATTGTATTTCTGGGCTGGCAATACCACTATCAGGACTTGATGCGTCTACTAATTTTGTATCAGAAAATAAGACAGGACTATCGATCGATGCTTGTGGAGCAGTGTGACTAGATTCAATGTAAGGACTTGTGTCTTTGCTGTTTGTAAGACTAGTGTCAATATGAATTGTTTCTGGGGACGAGTTTGGAAGGCTTTCTGTATCTAAATCCCTTGGCGAGTCAATTGACAAAATGCTTTCATCAACTACTTTATGTTGAAGCAAGGGATTTGAAAGTATCAAATGAGGGGCTTGCAGTGGTGTGACTTCCGATATGATAGGCTTATTTTGACTTAAACTTGTGGTTGTTTCTGGTGATTGTGAATGATCCTCTTGATCCTTAACTATTTGTTGCTTGACATCCTTTAGGATACTTTCAACCGCCTCCTGAATAATTCTTTGATCTTCGGGATCTAGATCATCGTCTTGGTACCACGGTCGCTGGGGATCACTACCTGTTGCTGATGGCAATACACTCGGTTTATTGTTATCTTCTGAACACGAGGACTCGGACTCATTAGATCGCTCCTCCACTGCTGAAAGTCGTTTTTCCGAATGGTCAATAACTGGCAGTCTTTGGTCACCTAATTTATTTATGGTAGTACTACTTGTTTCACTTAATTTAGAATTATCCAACGGAATTATATCACATTCAACACTTTCAGTTTCTTTACAAGTACTTGGTATTCGTCTGGTATTGCCGGCCGCCCGTGTTTCTGTATCCGCTTCTAATTCCGATATAACTTGGATGCAATCTTCGGAAACGATCGCAGATGTATCTTCAGTAATTAGATGAGACTCGAGTTCGAGTACACGATTTTTATCACTGTCATTATCGTCTGCATCTAAATCGGTCACTAGTGTAGCGGCAGCATAGCGTACATCTAGTTGGACAGTATCGTTAATTTTGTCGTGACTGATGTCATCATCAATATGATGATCTTCTTCCTTTGGTCTATGCGATTCCACCTGAAGCTGCTGTTCTGGTTGCTCTTTTTCATCCGTTACCTGATTATCACGCTCGCTAATTAGATTTCTATTAAGTACTTCAAGAATAGATGGTTGCTCCTCCCCTCCAGCGCCCGGAAGAGATACTGAAAATAGACGTGAGCGTACGTTATGAATTACATTACATAAGGAACATCTGGATGAAATTCTAAAAAAAATCTTTTTTTCGATTGAGAATGGAAACGGTTCAATGATATTTGTGCGACACAAAGTTAATCCATATACACAAATGTACGAAATTTCGCTCAAATATTTTCACAATATAAAATTGAATTTATAGACAATTGAAAAATTTATTAATACAATGACACACCTGAAGAGATACGAAACGTTAGACGAACGATATGGTTTATTCGAAATATATAAGAAATAAAACGAAAATTTTTCGGAGACACTAAACTTTAGCTTTCATCTACTGTGAAGACTGACTATGTCTCAGTTTTTTGCCAATTCTAATGTATCTGGTTCACTTTTCGACGCTAATACTATAATATTTTGACTATTTTTAGATTGTACATACATCTCTTCTGTCGTCGTGATTCCGACCGAGAAAATATAACACAAATAAACAAATAATAATAAAAATACACGCCGAACAAGCCTAGCGCCGAATGAAAAAAAAATCTAGTGTTGAAGGAAACTTTCAAAAAATATGGAAATTTTCTTGGTTTTCGTTCATTGGATTCGCTCACCAGGGGGGCTTCGTTGATGTGTCTAAATGTATAAGTGAAAAAGAAATTTACAAAGCTTTTCCCAAATGACGTTGTCTACCAATTAATTATTGCATGGCGAAATCCTTATTGTTTCCTGAATAGCCTAATATATGAATCTTGCTTGTAATAAATCGGACAATGAATCTTTTCATCAAACGTGCAAAGATACTATAGTATAGTAGGTATATTCTGTCTACTCAGAAAATATGTGGATCAGCTATGTTTTCGGGCCACAAAAACGCACACAAGATCAATGTTGGGATATTGTTTTGCGAATAGATGTTTGCTCAAAAAATAAGCAGAATCTGGGGCCCTTGCTGAGCGCAAGAACCAACAGGTAGTTGCTCTATATTTCTGAATGGTCACGCCGAAAATAGCGAGCTTTACTGTGGCATGACGTTATACTGCAGTATGGGCTATGGCACACTTAATTTAATTTTGCTTACACGTTTGAGCACATACATATTTGAGTAAATGTAAATGTTTTGATTGGGTTCATTTTATGTTATGTTCAGATACATGAACATTATATTATTTTCGATAACAAGACTACAGAGTCTTCAGTGTGAGTTTTTTTTACGTTATTGGCGCAACCGCAAGATTAAACTAGATTTTATATGCAAATATTGTTATCACAACTTGGTATGTAATTAGTTTTTGACTTTATTTAAATATTTTTCTGGAAAATACAAATAAAAAGTAGTTTTCTGTATGCTTTTGTCGGAAAATACAAATTCGAAAAGTGTAATTATACACGACCCACGCAAATTCATATCGCCAGCCCCCTAGACGTACCGTTCCACAAAATACATCGAACTTTTCAAGTAAAAAATACTCTTCCTGTCCATACCTCTTCATAGAATCAGCTTTGAATTTTTTGTACTTGGCCTGTCTTCACAAACAGCCTTGTTCCCAAAAACCAGTTTTCCTTACGACGCTGCTCAATGGGTGAAACTACATCGGAACAAAAACGCGAGAACAAACCCGGTTTTTATATGAAAATCCTTCCTTGTTCCTCACGAATCTCTTAAAAACGGGTTTTCATCTTGTTCTTGTTTCGCGTGTAAACAGGCCCAATGCGCCTCTCCCAGAAAACAGATCTATCTATAAAGAGACAGCCCCAGTAAGTCTGACTTTGTTGTTGAACTGACTAATTCTCTCTCTCTGTTTACCGTAATCCTTTGCGGGGATAGTGCGTACATCCAGCCAAATATTTGGATACACATACTTTTAAAACGTTAGGCCGCAGCCCCATTAAGCAGCGCCCGCTCTAAGGGGGGGGGGGGGGCAAGCCGGGCGGTCGCCCGGGGCGCCAAATTTTAGGCCGCAGCCCCATTAAGCGGGGTTCACCAAAGTTGTGGACAAGTTTCATGACGTCGATAAAACATATATATGGGAGGTTTGGTTGGAATAAGTGCACAAATAAAAAAAATCTTAGTAAACCTTATTTGTTTGAAGGGGCTTTTACGATCCCAAGTATTTTTACATATTTTTTTGTGGAATCAATAGAAACAAATTTGTATACGGTTTGGTTGGAATTGGTGCACAAATAAGTTCTGCTTAGAAGAACCAAGTTGGGTTTGTATGGCACCCCATGGTCCGATTCCACCGATGTTTACGTATGTTTTGTGGAATCAAGGGAAATATATTTGAGGTTTGATTGAAATTGGTGCAAAAATAAGAGTTGGGTTTGTATGGCAGCCCATTGTCGGATTCCATCCATTTTTACATTTATATGTACAGTATGTCTTGTTTCCCCTTACGGACTTTTCCGCTAAATATTTTTTCTAGAATAATTAGTATTTGTTTGATTCTTGTGACTATACGGATTTCAACACAACCAAATGTAAACGTAATGTATTTTTTGTTTTCAATATGCTAATTTGACTAGACTACTTGCTAAAATTAATTTTTATTTCACACTTTATGACTAATAAAAAATGTTTAATTGTCCATTTTTGAAATCTTCGGCTTTTTAAGCTGAACCCAGCTGAACCTACCTTATTATAGCGAAAAAAAAATATACACTTGCCAGAAAAATTCTCCGTACATAAATGTAAGGAAAACTGCATATTACGGAAGAACGGAAATGAAAAATCGATAGAAGCGTCACAATTAAAGCCAAGTGCAAGGGACCATTATTTTCTGTTAACCAAGAAGCCTCGCAAAGCCCCCTCTGTTAAGCGCCGTGTCTCCTTTTGGTTTTCAGAATGCGTAAACAGACGTATTGATCCATTGTTGACTCTGTAAGAATAAGTACGCCTACTCCCTGCGCCAACATTCACTCCCTGATCATCATGACCACCTTTTCCACGTTAGGCAGCTGGTACAAGATTTACTTTATCGATGGTATATACCTCTCCACCCTGCATAGTAATGGTAAAATTACTTAATTTCGGCAAAGAGTGGGTTTTGTATATTTTTACAATAAGGCAAGAAAATTTAAGTGACAGAAAATCGGCTCTACCCTTATAAGAAAAATCAGGCATTAACTGCCTAAGATGGCAAAGGTGGGCATGATGACTAAGGGGTGTATATTGACGGGGGGAGTAGGCGTACTTATTTTTACAGAGTCAACAATGGATTAATACGTCTCTTTCCGCATTCTGAAAACCAAAAGGAGACACGGCGTTTAACAGAGGGGGCTTTGCGAGGCTTTTTGGTTCACAGAAAATAATGATCTCGTGCACTTGCCTTTAATTGTGACGCTTCTATCGCTTTTTAAAACAGATCGTAAGTCGCATACGGTATATCAGAATGGGACTTACGCCACTGAACTTCAATCAGGTGGGTTTCATTGCGAGACATCCTGTACTTTTTTGATATCGAATTTCTGAGCCCACATACCAAATTAAAATTAACTCTTTTAAAAATATCGTTTTTAGATTTTATTGACAAACAATGTAGCTTCTTTTCAAAATAAATATGTAATACACTTATTGCACATACATATACATACATTTTTTTCTTGTTAATTTATTCTTTTATTTAGAAAAAAAAACAACACGAAAAATAAATAGCCGTTCTGATATGAACCAACTGTTGCAACTACACGTGATGACGAAATTGCGCAATTAGGAGGTAAAAAGACTAAAATGTAAGTACAGGGTGGACTACCGATAGGTTCGGGGTCTAGACTGAAATGTTTATACTTTTCTTATTATTAGTTTTTTTTTCAATGTCACGCTCTGTGGCTCACTTGGTTGAGTCGCACTCTACGATGCTAGTAATCTATAGATCTATAGTAATCTATAGATCTATAGTAATTTATAGATCTTCCCTATATTACTTTCAATCTATGCGGGGTATCATATCAAAGGGGATGTCGAGGACATTACCTATCCGGTATTTGTTTCCTGTTTCAAGGACCCTCAGAGGAATAAATCGAGCTTAAATGGAAAATTTACGAGTTTCCCGTGTATCTTTCCAAAGCCATAACTACGAGAATAATTCAAGTTGTCCCTACTTTTATCACTTTCCAGAATCTATAATAGCTGGAGATTCTACCATTAAATTGGCTAAGAAAAAAGTTGATCGGAAAGCTCTGAAAAAGGACATAAAAGGACACTAATTTCACACATGTGAGCATGTGGGGTGTCATATCAAAGAGGACGTCGAGTGCATTGCATATCCGGTGCTTGTTTCCTGTCTCAAGGACACTAAATGGAATAAGTCGAGCTTAAATGTAAAATTACGGCTTTAGAAAGATACAGATACGAGAAACACAAAAATTTAATGGTAGAATCTCCAGCTATTATAGATTCTGGAAAGTGATAAAAGTAGTGACAACTTGAATTATTCTCTTAGTTATGGCTTGTAAAAGATACCCGGCAAACGCGAACATTTTCCATTTAAGCTCGATTTATTCCTTTGAGGGTCCTTGAAACAGGAAAAAACACCGGATATGTAATGTACTCGACGTCCCCTTTGATATGATACGCCGCATGCCCACCTCCGGTCAACATTTTTTTTAGCAAAATCTGTTGTAGATTCCTGGGAGCCCACTGAATTAAAAAACAACAAAAATTAGCCTTACTCTATTTTTTTCTATTTGAAATGCTAATATGACTGCACTATTATTGTGAAATTCATAGTGATAAACTAGGTTTTGCGTTTAGTCATAATCATCACACTCTTCATTATTAAGATCTTCATTCAAGATCATCCATGACCATGACAGAAAAGTCCTGTCCTGTACTCGATTAATGAAACGCCCTTTTTAATTTAAATTAGTTATTAGGTGCGTGTATTGAATGGAGTACAGGACAGCGCAGCTTCCATAACAATTTTACAGATCTTGTTCTATACGGGATATCCGGAAACTATCGCATAAATGCACCCAAATATTTCCTCGTGATATTTCCAGCAAAAATGAGTATAAAAAGCCCGAATTATTAACTCTTCGGCTACCACAGAAATTTAAAGATTTTTTTAAAATTTAATACTCATATTACCTACATATTTTCTTTCGGTCGTGGCCAAGAATTTTCCCTAAGAATAAACCGAATAAAAATCATCGGATAAGCAGTTTTAGCTGTGTAAAAAAGCTTCAAACACAAAATTTCCCTATCCTGTTCTGTACTTGATCGAATAAAACGCGGCTATTAAGCCATATTGTATAATACGTGAGTAGATATAAGTTGAATTGATGAATTCGCGGAAAATAATAAATATTCAGTAAGAACAATGAAGTTTTGTTGTATTTTTATAATGGAGCGGAGCGGAGCGAAAAATTTTCAGTCGGACCGGAGCGGTTTCAAATTGGTCGGAGCGGGAGCGGAGCGAAAAAAAAGTGTCGCTCCAAATCCCTGGTAGTCATTACGTGATTTGAGATCGCAAAATGTAATGGAGAAATTTTTGTTTCTTTTTCATGTTTTTTTTTGGTGCTGAGCTCGAATCCATAGCTTCTCCCCAAAATTTCGTTGCAAAAAAGGGCCAAAACCGCAGAAAACCCCAAAAAGTTTTTGCGTTTTTGGCTTATAACTCCGAAACTGTACATTTCTGCGAAAATCTTTCCATGAACATGTTAGAGAAAAAATGATTGCGAGTCCAAGGCGACATGAATCTTCAAAATGCGTTAAGCGGTATCGCTACAATTGATAGTAATTTTTCACATTTTCATCTTGTTCCCCAACGAAATTTTGGTGGGAAGCGCCGGACTCGTGTTCAGCACCCCCCAAAAAAATACAGAAGCAAAAAAAAATGTTCAACTATATTTTGCAATCTCATTTACAAGGTTTATCACGTGGTTACTACACGATACATACACTGCGCGACAAATGCTTAGGTTCCCACATGTTTCCTTCCAGGAAAGGGTAAAAAAAAAGTTTACCGGTTCAAGAAATGTTATTTTCGAAACTATTAAATATCACAAATAAAATAGATGGACGGCCCTACAGGACATTCTCCTTAAATTACAGTAATTGATTTCATTCAAAGAGTCCTTTTCCACTGCGACAATTGCTTAGGTTCAGGGACGATTTTACCGTTATACTTAATGTTTTCGCTGAAAAATATTTCAGAAAAGTGTCAAGCAGGAGAAATACAAAAAAAAACAAGAGAATTTTTTGTTATTTAATAGTGTGTATTTCCGCCATTTTTATTTATAATTTTATAAAGCCTTCAAGGTAGGGAATTGTGTAAAGAATGCAGCACGGATAGCGGTATTTTAGACTGAGCTGTCTTAATTCCATCAAATAACTCTTCTTTAGGGTTTTACTGTTTACCACTACTGTAAACCTCCCGAACAAGCCACCCCCAAATGTTTTCTAATGTGTTAATGTCAGGGGAGTTGGGCACCCGGTCTAACAAAGTCACATTTTCCTCCAAAATAAACGATTTAACTACCCTCGCTGTATGAATTGGGGCAAGATCATGTTGCAATATCCAAGGGTCGCCTTCGTCCATGACATTTATCTTAGGGATATCCTCTTCTAAGAGCGGTTTATAAGATGAACTCGTTTGGCGACCTCGTAGGATGACCAAGACGATAGTTCCATGATGTGATATGGCTCCCCATACCATAACGGAACCTATTCGGGAGTGATGGCGTGACAGGTACATAGGTTCCTTCCTAATATCATGATAATAGTAAGAGAACCCATCTGGACCGTCCTCACAAAACCGTTTTTCATCCGTAAATATTACCTCTCCATTGCGATGTCCAGTTCATGAATCTTGAGGCGAATTCCAGGCGCTGTAGGCGATGCTGCGGGGTTAAGGCTGTTTTTTTCTTTAATCATAAGCGTTTCAAACAAGAAGAAGATCTAAGAACTGTTGGATGGTCCTCACAATTGTTGATAACCCCAAATTCTCCCCATGCTTACGCCCAGTAAGGGACGAATTCGAGGCTTATCTTAAGAGACGTCGCCGTAATGCACCGGAAATCGCTTTTTTTTCTGCCTCCTGCGTATCGTCGGCCATAATTTTCACTATCTCGTATAAAATTACTTGCAAACGTTCGAGCTCCGCTGAATCCATATTGCCATTTGTCCGTTTGAATATCCTTCTTGCTTTAGTCGCTTTGTCGCCTTTTCCTCGGCAGAAAGTTGCTTTCAATTTGACATTATCCACTATACGACTCACATAGTATAACGCGAAAAAAATGTTTACAGAAACACTTCTCAACAGGACGAGATAACTCTTTAAAGTAAGTGAACCTATATACAATTATTGTCGCAGTGGAAATTGCGATTTTCATTTTAAAAAATTCCGTTAGCTATGCGAGTTGCTTGATAGAGTTGCAATATTTATTAAAATAACCGTTAATTGAGAGAGCATTATTTAAAAATTATTTCTGATCAGAGTACATAGAAATTATATAATTTTAAAGGAAAATATCCATGAACCTAAGCATTTGTCGCGCAGTGTATGTACATATAAAAAAAATTCTTACAAAACTATGATTCTGCGATAAGCGTATTGTGGCCATATTATTTTCAGTCTGAGAATTTGGGAACGGATATAGTACTAGTGTCTATAATACTGTCTTTATCTTAACATATGATATGATAGAAGATTGGCGTGAATTATTGATTGATTGATTAATTATTATTTATTTTGACAGAAAAGATGAAATCTATATACTCGTACGATTAAAAAATAAACTGAAACTTCCCTGTTTTAGATGTAAATTTTGTAAATATATTAAAAATAGGAATTACCTACATATATGTCGATGAATATAGAAATTAAGGTATATTGATTACCCCACATTTAATTATAGTTATCCATAAGTTGATCTGCCTGTTCATAAGAAATGTGCCTAATATCATTCATACATTGTATCCGTATTGCGTACATTGATAGACATATCCGCAATATTTCTGTCAAGAATAATATTTTCCAGTTCATTACGCTGGAAACAATCAAAATGATAAAATCAAGTTCTGAGTATCCATAACAATACAATATGTACCTAAGTCCAAGGTCAAGTTCGTCAATTTTGGCAAAGAAAAGCAATGTTCAATACTAAAATATTTTCTTTTATTTTTCTAATAATTCTAATCTAATATGTATCATGTTAATTTGGTCCTTATTCAATGCTACCCCAGGTGTCATCTCAAAATCGGTCCAACATGTCCATCACTTTTATTAGTTTTTTGACGATTCTGACAATAACATATTCCAGAAAGTGGAGTTTTGTTAACATAGGCCATCATAATAATTAAATGTTTAGCACCACAAGGACAAATCAGGAGGATGAAATTAGATAATAGTGCCAGTCAAAGTCATGACTTATTCGGACCTTAAATTTTAAGCCTTCATCTCCTTCCTTATGTGTCGAATTTAATCTTGATGAGATTAGAGTTACCACCATACTATACATACTACGGCGAATAATAATATTACTACTGGTTCTCAAGTTATTTGAATTTAACATCAAATATAATTTTGTGAATCACCCTATATTCGAGCTCTTACGATACAACTAGGTTCGAATCAATTTGTTTATCAAATCATAGCTATTATCTATACTCTCTCTATACGCCACTTTTATTGATTTCCATTAGCCGTGTGTAACATGTGGACAATAGCATTCACAAGAGTATAAAATGCAACACCGGTCGTCAACACAACGTTAGAAATTATTGATGTTAGGTATTAGCACATTTGATGCACGCTGCAATACTCGTGCTTTAATTTCACAATTCGCCATATACGGCAAGCATGCACAAGTAGTATTGCTTAATGGCTATATGTAATCAAATGAGCACTTTCCTAAGAGAAAAAAATCATAAAACTAATTTGCACCTTACCATAATTAGCAACAATTGTAAAATATAAATAAATCATTACGACTGCATTTATCACCGATCGAATTTGAATATCGTACTATGTATATACAAATTTTCACACTACAACTTCAATGCATAGGTTAGAAAAACAAAAATCGTTAATCGAAATCCCGCAAAACACATTGCCACATTTTTTCTAATCGCGATAACTTTAAAGTCCGCTTCGTAGATTCCATCTTTCGCGAGTAAAGTTTGAGTCGTAACTAAATGGCAAAATCATAAAAAAATACTTTAATTTCGATTTTGTCATTGAAAGCGCGACTAATGAATGTATGTATGTACGAGTGTGTACACGTAAGTGTTGGGTTGTTGAATAAATTCGTCGTTTTTTTATTTTTTACACCTAAAATTAGACGAAATGTTTTTATGCTTCAAAATTTTACCAACCAAGTATTGTCCATTCTTTTCGACAATGTTCTATCTACGCTCTGACGAGAGTCAGAATTAGAACGTTTCTCAAAGTCTTCCTTACCCAACTATAATGTATATCTACCAGACCGGAAAAGGTAGGTGTCCAGCAGTGCAAGAGTTCATGGAAAAAATAGGATGCTGCAGTGGTTGCTAGTTCAAGAGAAGGAGAGAAGAGACGGGAGACGCTTTCGCGAAGAAAACTATCGCTCGCCTGTTTTATAATATTATTCAATTTGAGTGGCATATTTCCTCAAATCAACAGTTCGATCAAAAATGCTAATCATAAGGTTCTCCGAACACAAGACCCCTTTTGCTGTTGATAATTTCTTGGACTAGCACCCTGCTATTTAGTTTAATGCGATATATGTATAATATCGCATATAATAAAAACAATTGATAAAAATTAAAATACGAAAAACCTGACGAATTTATACCACAACCTTAACAGTATAGCCGTATACGTAGCGTCTCTTATCTAAGAAAGCAAATTATATGCGTACATACAGAGATGTTTATTCACAATTAGCATATTCGGTTTTTGATTATGCGTATTCGTAAAGAGGTCGAAATATTTATGAATGAGATTTTTGCCAACTTATTGTTTTAATGAAGATTCTCAAATTAAGATATAGGGGCAATTATGTTGCGAGAAATTCAATTTAAGTGTTGTTCTAAAGGACGGCAAAACTATGTGTTTGGGTGCTAGATAATTTGAACATTTTTTCATATCAAGTTTTTCTAGTGTATAACAATGGGAATTGCAAATAAAGAACTCAAAAAAATGTAAAATAATAAAACTTTCTAATTAAACATGCAGTCAAATGTTTTTAAGTCGAAAGCTCCTAAAGTAGAATTATTCCTTATCTAGGACAAATTTACGGTTTCATTGGCACTCCCATCAATAGGATATAAACTGCAACCTCTAAATCGAAAACCTTTTTAACTTAAACTATATTTCAGAATTTGTCCATGCTATTTCTTATAACTTTACTTTCCCTAAGTCGAAACAAGCTCCATTTTACGTTATTGTACCTATTTATTTAAGAATAGGTACCTGGATAACAATGAAGAAAAATAAAGGTATGTAAGAAGAAAAGGCTTCGACTAGAGTAAGGCTCCTGGATGTATCGCCTCAATGTTCAGAACACAAGAGACTTCGATAGCCATAAGGATCACACCACGTGCATGTTCCTTATAATTGTTTATTTCAGATTAATTGAAAATGTTTCTAGTCCATTTTTTCGCGCCTATTTTGGAGTAGAATTTATAGAACTTAGACATTCTAGCTAGAACGTCTACTGGATAGGCTAAATCTTTCGATGGAAGGTTAAAAGTTCGTTTGGTTATGAAAATTTCAAACTTCATGACGAATCTAATATTCTTTATAACTATTTTTTTATATAGAATTACAAAATTCTTTTTTGATTGTTTCACAGTTTAGTTCCATTAGTTGAACTCTCCCTTCCTCGAGCATTTTGTCTTGGCAAGTACATAATTCGATTTAGATAGGCTTAACTGTAACAATCAAAGATTATTATGATATTCAAAAAACGTTTTCAACTTAAAAGAGATTAACGATGGCGTTACAAAGCCGTTAACGAATTCAAATACAGTCAAAGCTATCTAAGCCGAAAACTCCTTAAGTAGAATTATTCCTTATCTCAAACAAAGTTGGTATTAAATGATGACGGGAAAAAAGGATAAAGATCCAAAAGGCTTCGACTTAGATTAAGTCTCCTGTGTTCATTACCTGGATGTTCAGAATATAGGCTTCGGTGTTCATAGGTCTTTTTCTATTCCTCGTGCTCGTTACTAAAATAATTATTATTGTTTGCTATCGATTCATCAAACATTTTTCTCAGACACTTGTCAAGCCTATTTTCATTTAATGGCATAGATGTCGTGCTTATTCTACCGGATAGTCTAAATTGATCGGCGGAAGGTTAGAGATTTGTTTTGATAGAAAAATTGTGTCACATTTGTGGGGTCATGCGGAAAAACTAAATACATGACTCCACAAATCAGGCATTACTTTTTTTATAAAATTGTTAGATATAAAATTCTTATTTTATGCTTTTACAGTTTAATTCCATTAGTCTCTTCCTTACTCGAATATTTTGTCTTGGAAACTCGTAATTCGAGTTAGAAAGGTTTAACTGTATCTGCGCGTTTTGATTACGAGCGACTTAAGTCTGGAGTATTTGAGTATTTGAAAGAGAAAGTAAATCAAGCAAAGTGGGCCATACACGCTATATGGAAAATATGCTTTAATTCTGCAGCGTTAAGTCGCATAGCAACGTATACAATTTACTACTATATTATATCATAATACTTAGCCTTAACCTCTCATTTCTTCGAGCCGTCGGCGTCGTACTCGGCGATGGGGTTGTTTGGACTGGACCTCATATTTACTAAAGGCTCACACACAAATATCTCAAATATGTTTTCGCCACGCGCACTGTATTACACTATAGTTCATTATTATTCTTGTCAAATAAGAATATCGCGGACGCTGATGGCGTTGTGTGTGACGGAGCATATAAGCTATATCTACATTGACTCCAATTTGCAGCTCGTTAAAAGCTGGCATCGCGAGCTGCCATTTGGAATCTACCTAACATCCACACTAGCTACCAAATGGAGTCTGAAAATTACATAATTCACTTTGTTTTGGAGTTTTTTTTTTTAATTTTTTTTTTGTTTCTTATGTTTTTTGGGGTGCTAAGCTCGAATCCGGAGCTTTCCACCAAAATTTCGTTGCGGAACAGGATCAAAACCGCGAAAAAACCCAAAATTTTCCCGTTTTTTTGTTTATAACTCCGAAAGTGTACATTTCTCCGAAAACCTGTCTATGAGAATATTAGAGAAAACATAACTGCGGGTCCAACGCGCCATTAATCATTAAAATGTGTTGAGCGGTATTACTACAATTGATAGTCATTTTTTTGGCGTTTTTTGCAATTTTGACCCTGTTTTGCAACGAAATTTTGGTGGGAACTTACAGATTCAGGTTCTGTACTCCAAAATACATAATGTACAAGATAAATGCAACTTTTACGACCAAAAATGAAAAACCGTTCAATCTCAAAATTTTTTTCATAAAATAGAACTATGTTAAAAATGGCAAATTTAAATTATCCACTGTAGTAATACCGCTCAACAGATTTTTAATATTTATGTTTTTTTGGACGCGCAATTATGTGCTCTCTAAAATATTCATGGAGAGTTTTTCGCAGAAATAAATAGTTGCAGAATTAGGGGGCGAATAACGGAAAAACAGCAAACATTTTAGGGTTTTTCACGATTTTGACCCTGTTCCGCAACGAAATTTTGGTGGGAAGCTCCGGATTCGTGCTCAGCACCCCAAAAAACATAAGAAACAAAAAAAAAATTGTATCCCCCACATTTTGCAATCTGATGTACTAGGTTTATCACGTAGTAACTACACTAATTCAAGAATTATACAATTTCACAAATAAAAACAACAAAATTTGCAAAACTGTCACTTTGAATTCGACAAGCAACTGGCAAAAGCTGTGTTCTTTTTTTTTCAAATTATGAGGCAGGTTAGCTGACCCACACTCGCTATCAAGGGTAGCATCCAGGTTAAATTTTGAATTGAGAGGCATTGCAAAGTATTTTAAAATATTTTTATATTAAAGGCCTATTTCCACATTTCAAACTCAAAAGTTTAAATGCTATTTTTTTTTTTTTTTTCACTAAAAGCGTACATATTTTTTTGCTTGAATCATACTTTAGAAATTTAGAATTTGGCAAACGTAATTTTTAATTACAAATTTACAAACAAAAAATATTGTTTATACACACTTGCATTCAACGTGGAAACTACACTTTAGAAACGAATTTCAATTCAGCCAGTCATTGGAAAATTACAGGAAGTGGGTGGGACTGCATACATTTAGGAGCAAATTTAGAAAAGCTCATTAAAACTAAATGGATCGTAATTCGAATTTGAATTGCTTACCTGGATGGTGCTTCGGGTTAGCATTTGTATAAATCTTGCACTCTATAGTATAGGTTAGCTGTATAGCCAAACAGTCAGCTGATAGATTATTGAGTAGCCATATTGAATATTAAAACTGGACGGCAGCACGGCAGTCAGTGTACTGGCATTTGGCATCGCCATTTTGTGGAAAAATTAGGCTGAAGTGATTTTTGCGCAAAAAATTCATACAAAGTTGACACGGAAATTCTGTGCTAAATTTTAAAGACATTTTTTTTGCACAACATTTTGCTAATATGAGGATCGTTTTAAACATCTAAGTTAACTCTGTCTGTCCTTCATTTTAATTGCGTCGAGTGTGAATCATGGAGGACTTGGAGCTAGGCCAAATATTTTTTTTAAGGTTTCTGGTGACACGTAGTTAATTACTATACTTTCGTTGACTCAGTGATTGGAGCAATGTGTATTTTTGTAAATAATAGTCTAATACGTAATGAAAAAAGAGACTTGTGATTGTGGTGTATGTTCAAAAACATATACATAATCAAAATGTTTTCAATTCAAAACATTTTAAAGCAGCTCTGAAATTGAGCATTTAGAATCGATATTGTCTATGGTATCATATCAGCATAAGAAATTGATGCTGATTTGATTACATTTAAAGCACAGATGCAGGCAGACGAAAAAAAATAATTACAGGACACGGGTAAGATCATCCCTTCATTTATGTATAATTATTGTAATAAATTAATTAACACATTTTTAAAAATTAGGTTTTATGTTTCAAATGCCTGCATCAGAAGAGTTCGCAGACGAACTGGCCATGGCGTTTGACGAAGTATTATAAAATGGATGCTCTGGTGTGTCTAGCAGAAGCAGTAGAATAATGTTCACAATATAATATTCTTTTTTTGGGTCTAGAGTAGAACAATACAGTACAAATACAGAACAAGAAAAGAAAAATTGTATGTGGGAATTGTGATCCGTTTTCCATCAATAAATAACTTCAACCATTCAAATTAGATTCACATTAATGTTGCCCCGATCGTTTTATCGTCAAGGAATCCATCCCTTCAATTGTTCCAGCGTGAATGATGTATTTCCATAAAGTCTCGATTTAATGAAGCCAAATAGATTTTGGGGTTTGGTGTAAAATTCACGGAACTCCACCAATTTTTAAATCGCTGCAACCACAATAAAGTGTATTAGAGAGGAGCCTCTGTCCAAAGTCTGTTTGATGATGATAACTGAAATTGTTTTGGGAATAGAGGAATAGGAATGCACTACCTGTTAAACTTGAATGAAATTGAAATGATGCTTCATAAAATACACGTAGTCACTCCAATGACTTTAACTTTGCTTGTTGACGCACCGCTTAGCAAATAAAAAATGGTTTCGTCAGGAAAATCAGTTTACGGTCTAAAACTGGTTCTTCGGGCAACATTTTCAGCGCCTAATAACTGTCTTATAATCATGCTGCCTCAATTCTTGGCCCAATGTAGTAGGGATGCATAGCAATGCCCAATTCGGCTGCACTATCCGCTACGGCTGCCACGTTTTCTTCAGTACGTACCAGTCAAATTCGAAAATTGCCATGGTGCGACGAATTGCCTCCTCACTGAAGCCATGTTTTATAGTTTAAGTGTGGAATCAATTCAATATTCGAATGAGCTAAATGTAAGCATTGAAACTGCTTATAAATTTAAATTGCGAAAATAGAATCCAAGCAGATCTGTTTGGCCCAAAATCTCAGTGAGGTTGTTCCAAATGATTGCAGATGTTCTCTCATTTGTCAACGTAGCGAATTCTTAACAACAGAAAAAGAATGAACTGAAAAATTCCTTATTCCGTTGTTGTGCGAAATTTTCTTGGAGGGCGCCAGCTTCTCCTAATTTTGCAAGGGGGGCATGCACAAAAAAAGGTTGGGAACCCATGATCTAACTAGTTTGTGGATTGATGACCACACGAACCGAATCGCATTGCTGAATAGTAAACTGAAGGAAATGTGATGGATGTGAAAAGCAGCGCTACGAGGCTGCTTTAAGCAGACGAGTAGTTACAGGTCCAACGAACCTGGGATATGCATATCTGAATGTTTTACGTGAGGCTTAACCAATAGAAGCCGAAGGATCACACCTCCTATAAAGAAGTCTTTAGCGAATAGTGTACTTCGGGGATTGGTATGCTCAAGGGATCATCGGGTTGGGTTTCTGAAGATGACATTTGAGAACAAACGCCGGAGGTCCAAAACGTTCGAAGAACCACCGGGAGAGAAAGGCATAAAGCCTAGCTGCTCCCCTGATGGTAAACCATCAGATGGTAAACTTGTTTGAAATGCATTCTCATTGGCTCCGAAAACCAACCTCTTTTACGTAAGAGCTAAAGCATAATTTTGCTGTGAACTTCAGTAAGCCGCATTATAGGGAATTTAGACTATGCACAGCAGGCTTGTCAAACTCGCGAGCCACATGCGGCCCACCTCGCAGGCGGGCGGCAAGCCCGAAAATTTTTCAACATCATAGTAATTTTCTTAGAAGTTGAAATCGTCGGTCGGGTATTGTTAGGCAAATTTTAGAGTAGTCGGCTGCTGTCGTGGTAACGTGAAACACACAGTGAGCGAACTCAGTTTATGGTCCAGGTTTGGTTTTTGTATTGACCTATCACTTTATGGTGTTTTTCGAGCTGACGACCCATGTGGCGGATAATAATCTCACTCATAGATGTTAAACGAGTACTCATTTATGGGGATAAATAACACTGCTGACCATGCTGTTGTAGTTATGTTGGATTGTCGCGCCTGTTATTTTTTTTAAATTTTAGAGGCAAATTTCAGGAAAGGATAGCCGAGAATGATTTTCTACACCATTTAACGAAAAATGGCAACTGAACGTGTTTAGACTATTGCTGGCCTCCGATTCTGCTTTTTAGACCGTAGTTCGTCTGTATTCAGTGATATTTTTGGCTTTTAGACTGCATATTCCCTTTATGCGATCAATGTCGGTTTTAAATTCTGGCTTTGTTTGTTCTACAGGATCGCATCTCCTGCCGAAACATACCAAGAAGCCTCTTATCTCACATTCACAACATCCAGTCATAGAAAGAAACATTATCCGACAGTCAGTTGGAGAATGCTTTTTCTCTTCCTTAAAATAAGAGCCCAAGCTCTTAAGCTGTTCTTCTTCTTTGAAATAGGAGCCCAAGTGATTCAGATGCTTCTCTATCATCTTTATTCGATCTCTTTCGCTGCTCAACCCAGCTGCTCCTCTGCGCTTCTACAATGGCATCGGGAGTCCTAGCTAACCCTCCTCTAGCCGAGAGGAAAATCCCACAGTAAAGTTTATAACGAAGTTGGGTAGGATTGCACCATATTTGCGATGATAGTTTTTTGCTGATTCCACTTTATTTGCCGGGACGCGCGCGTGGATCTCGTATGAAGAAGTTTCGACATTTAAGTACTCTCGCGCATAATCAACGATCTGAGCGATATAGCTCTGGATCTCGAGAAGGAGTCAAATGCAGTCGGGTTAGATTAGATTAGATTTATTGTGGGCTGTGGCTGTTAGGTAGCCCTGGGCACTGCGACCGTTGGTCTATTGTGCCATTGCCCAAGCTGGAGTTAGATGAACTCATCTAACCGACATCTTTCGATGAACCGATTAAGCTGACCCATGTTCAAGGAGGCAATATCCTCCTCTAAAGGGAACATAATGCCGAAGCATTCCAAGCGGCGCATTGCTAGCCTTTCACATTCGCAAAGAATGTGCGCAGCTGTTTCATCGTCAGCCTCGCAGAACCGACAGCTTGCGTCGGTAACAATGCGCATGGTCTTTAAATGACCATTCAGACGGCAGTGCCCCGTAAGGAGCCCGCAAATTATCCTAACCCTGTTTCTACTCATGTTTATTAGACTTAGGGTGCGTTTAGGTGAATATTTGGCAACGAAAAGTTTTGACTGCCGAAGCCCGGGAATAGTTTCCCAGTGTGAGGTGGCTTTGGCTTTTTCCCATTCACTTATTACATTTCTGTATGTACAGAGTGGTATCCCACAGTAGGGTTCTGGACCAATGAGAGGGGTGGCAGATGCTCTCCTTGCGAGCTCGTCGGCCTGCTCATTGCCTTCGATACCCGAATGCCCAGGTACCCAGAAAAGGGTAAGACTGTTACATAAGCCTACCTGTTGGAGGATTTCCTGACAACACCACACGAGCTTTGATGTGACAGTAAAGCTCGTCAGCGCTTTCATTGCCGCTTGGCTGTCAGTAAATATTGCTATTTTCTTGTTTATGTAGCCCTTTTCGATGCATTTTCTTGCGCACAGCTCGATTGCGTGTACTTCTGCCTGAAACACTGTCGGTCGATATCCCATTGGAATAGAAAGACTGGGCCACTAATTCCTGCGCCAGAACCTGTATCAGTCTTTGAGCCGTCCGTGTAAAAGATGATTGTACCGGAGTGGAGTGCTCTGAACCTGTCAGTCCAGTCTTCCCTCGCCCAAGTCACTGATTCGAATTTGGTGTTAAAACGTAACGTTTTAACCAGATAGTCTGATGGCATACTAAGTAGTAGGTTAGTAGGTTACTTATCCATCTTGACTGCACCGAGTTCAGTGGACATGCCGTATCACATGCCTTAAGCCTGATAACGGCCAGTCTTGCCACTGCCTCGATGTGTATGTGTAGTGGTGGGAGGTTCAGCAGAACCTCCAAGGCGGCGGTAGGGCTGGAGATGAAGGCTCCAAGGACAGCTAGACAGGCTAGTCTCTGAACCTTGTCCAGATTCAGCCTGCCGTCTGTAGTGGGTGCCCTTCTCCACCATACTACCGCCCCGTATTCTATAATTGGTCTGACAATTGACTTATAGATCCACAGAATTATATCTGGTTTGATACCCCATGCTTTGCCCGCATAGCTTCTGCAGATCCATAAGGCCCTAGTTGCTTTCTCTGTTATCATCCTGAAGTGCTCCTTCCAGAGTAACTTCTTGTCCAAAGTGACCCCCAGATACTTAACAGTTTCTGGCATTGTCAGCTGTGAATATACATTGAGGGACACTTCAAAGCTCTTAGCGTCCCCCTCCTGCTAAATGGTATCACTGCGGCTTTTGTCGGATTGACACGTAGCCCATTAACAGTGCACCATTCCTGTACTATTTGCAGAGCGTTCTGTAGAACATCCGGTAGGACCTCCTCGAATTTGCCTTTAACCGTGATGACCAAGTCGTCCGCATACCCCTGGGTAGAGAACCTAGCTGAGTTAAGTCTCCACATCAATCCATCAACTACCAAACACCACAGGAGGGGGGATAGTACACCTCCTTGGGGGCAGCCACGTGTGGCTTGGGCAGTGAGAGTAGTCTTGCCTATACTGGTAAATATAATTCTGGACGACAGCATGCGTTGCACCCACATTATGGTAGTGTTGTCGGCCTCTTTGGATCTTAATGCCGCTCCTATGGAATCATATGACGTATTGTCAAAGGTGCCCTCTATGTCTAGAAATGCACATAGTGCCATTTCTTTATTAGACATGGCCACCATGGCAGTCGGGTTAAAGAAAAAATTAAACAAGAACAAAGTTCTTAGTCTGAGTGGAAACTCAACTCCCCCATAAATATTTATTTATCTATTTAGACAATATTGTTGCCGTTGATGATGGTATCAAGAGCATTCCACAGCCAAGTGCTTTCGGTGGGTTGTCCAAAATTTTACAAACCAGAATGTAAAACCCAAAGCTGTTGTAAGGGAGCAGTACTTGGAAACCTGTAACTACAGAAAAGCAGCAAACAATCATCAAGACTTAAGATCTTGGTTAAGCCAGCGAATTATAGCTATATCGCAATCGAAAGTGACAGTGGATCATTCATTACGTATCTACATTCCTGGTCGACGCTAACAGGCCGAAAAAGTATCACGCTTAATCTCTGAATGAATAGTGTTCGACTGAAAAAATTAGGAGACATTACGAGAAAACCGTATACGTTATGGGACGTAATTGCAGTCGATACTCTATTTTCCACAAGTGGTTAAGGCACCCTATAGTAGAAATAAACATTTTTTCACATTTTGCATTGCAACTTATTTAAAATAGCAAAAAATAAGAATTTTTCCAGACATTTAATGTTCATGTTTAAGGGCTTTCAAGACTTGTTCACGTTTCAGTCAGTAGTAGGCTCACATAAAATTGTTCACCTTCACGTTTACGCGAGTGTACTGTATAGACATTAAAAAGAACCATCCATAGCGCTCAGGATTGCTGTAAATTTGCACGAAATACAATAGAATTAGGTATGTCCATATGCATCTATGTTGATTACTTTGTAGGGCAGAAGAATTGCTTGTAATAAATTTATATGGAAATGTTACTGTATGGTTACTGTATGGTCGCTCGTTTGTACAGAATTAATTTAGCGGTTGTAGTTAATCCTCTGTCGATAGTAGTGTAAATCTCCTATTAGGGAATCGGATGATATGCAAAATGGAACCATAGGATTCTTCTAAACAAAAACTGCATGAATGAACTCTTTCACAATTCGAATTTACGAAAATAAATACATCCGTCTATGTTCTTAAATGCAATGATTAATTGTTCTATTGAACTTTGGACGTTGCCCACCTAGGAAAATATAATTCACTTTTCGCATCGAAATTCAAATGCAATTGCTACTCGACGCGGCGGTAGATCTAATTTTATTGACTGAGAATTTTAGCGATTGTTGCCAATAAATTTCACATATGTTGTACATGTCCTCTAAAAGTTTTCTGACCACGTCTACACTAATACATGTAATATTGACTATTATGTATTCGACTCCTGGGTAATACCGAAAAGTCAATACACAAATAATAACACCCGCGACAATCTATACAAAAATTTAAAGGGTCTTGTGTGTGGACGCTAAGTTTGCAACAGACTATGATCTCGGAACATGCAGACTTAGGAAACGCTTTATTCAATAAGAAATACATATACATACTAGACAACGTACGTATAACAATAATTACATAACTTCAATTTTCAATTGTTTGCAATCTAGTTTTGTTGAACATTGATCGAAGGGAAATGGGTTAGGCATCACATATCGAAGACAAACATCAATTACATTCAGCTGATGATGTACAGTATGTATAGATGGATATGCGTATGAAACTGAGGCTTTTTTGAAAATAAGGATATTGAACTTTACCCATGACTGGTACTGCACACAATAGAATCTTTTTTAATATTTCCTTTTTATTTATATCTGAAAAATTAAATTTGGTATTATATAGTGCATTATTAATTTGCATACAGAAACACAATTAAACTTATCCGGTGGGTATACAATGCAAACATGTGTCTGCCCATTCGGGACGCTGGAGTTCAGTAGATAAGCGAAGTGACTATCGAACCTTTCATCTCAAAAAAATTATCTAATTTAGTCTGAAACGTCTAAAGAGATTTATGGTCCTTTATATACGTTTATTCGCTTATATTTTACTATGTATTCTTCAAGAATTTTCCAATAAAACCTCCATAAGTGGACCACAAAAGGGCGAATTATTTTCTATCAAGATACCCGTAAGGGGGAAGATAAAGGTTGAAAGGCTTCGGCTAATTCCTATATCTTCTTCAGTTGTGGCATAACTGCGGACCCTTAGCTATGCAGGAGGAGTTTCATAGGAAAAGGACTTCGGCCAATTCCTATGTCTCTCTACGGGGCGTTACTTTCCCGCATTATCCTAGTAACCGCTGCGCCTGAGTGCTGCATTAACATCTGCAGCGTCTCAGGTTACTTAACGTGATAGGTGACAGAAAACATTTAAGTCAACCACTAAAGCAGCATCTTCGAGGCATGCCCATGATGGCCTTTACTCAACGATTAAACCCTATCATGGTTTAGCGATGTGCCGACAACTCATCCTAAGAAAAACTTTAAGTCAAGAAACCTGAAACAAAAGCCTCGGATTGGACGGATACAAAACAACGACGACCCCGCAAACGAACAACTGATTACTCTTTCGGATCCTGGAATGTACGCTCCCTGAATAGACCGGGGGCCTTAAGGGCCCTCCTGGATCAGGTAGAACAATACAAGCTGAGCATAGTTGCAATCCAGGAAACTAAATGGCTCAAAAGCGAGATTAACGACCTCAATTCGCACACTATTTTTACGAGTGGTAAAGAGGAGGGCAACAAGGAGTTTGGAGTAGCTTTCATCGTGAATAAGCAGCTCAAGGACCACGTTATCGGCTTCAAGCCCATCAACGAGCGGCTATGTGCGATCCGCATTAAGACCCGTTTCGCTAATCTCTGGCTCATTAATGCGCATGCCCCTACAGAAGTAAAAGACGACGCGATTAAGGACGAGTTCTACAACGACCTAGAAACACTCTTCGACTCACTTCCATCAAACGACGTCAAGCTGCTGCTAGGAGACTTTAACGCCAAAGTCGGAAATGAAAGCTGGCATAGGGGAACTACTGGAGGTCATAGCCTCCACGACGAAAACAACGGTCAGAGACTTATCGACTTCGCGAGCGGCAGAAACCTGGTAATAAGCTCTACATGCTTCCCTCATCGACGAATCCACAAGCAGACCTGGAAGTCTCCAGATGAATACACCGTGAACCAGATCGACCACGTACTGATCAGCAAGAGATGGGCTTCTAATTTCCTAGATGTTCGATCCTATCGAGGAGCCAACTGCGACACCGATCACTATTTGGTGAAGACAACCTACAGGTGCAAAATCTCTTCGGTGCACCTAACGAGAATCAACCCTGCCAAGATCTTCGAGGTTGACAATTTGATTGATGATGCCATGGCGGCTGCGTATACAACAGCACTAGAGGAAAAACTGTCGCCCATGCTTGATGACATCAACAATTTAGGCATCCATGAGTTCTGGGAGGAGCTCAAAGACAGCATCAAGGGGGTCGCAGAAGAGGTCGTGGGCTATAAAGGCCGGCGCAGACGAGCAGACTGGTTCGACGACGAATGCAGGGCCTCGATTGAGGCGACAAATGAAGCCTATCGCCAATACACACAACGCGCATCCCGAGCCAAGAAAGAAAGATATAACGAGCTTCGGCGAGTTTATAATAAGTTAATTAGACGTAAGAAACGCAAACATTTTGACGAGCAGTTTCAGCAAATAAACCAAAGATTAGCCAGTAAGAACATTAGACAGGCGTACAAGCTTATAAATAATGTTAAGAACGGATATCAACCCAGGACAAGCCTATGTAAGGACAAGGATGGTAACATCATCAGCGAAATCGAAAGCGTCAACAAACTATGGGCCTCGCATTTTGAAGAGCTACTCAATGCACCATCAACATCCCCCGCGGAGCCAGCTCTTGATCAGTTAGCCGAACCTGGCCCTCCCGTTCTACCCCCAACAGTAGAGGAGGTGAGTCTTGCCATACAGTCGCTTCAAAATAATAAAGCGCCCGGCGCTGACGAGATTCCAGCAGAACTGCTGAAGCATGGGGGAACGTGCCTGACCAACGCTATACATGTGCTACTGCTGAAAATATGGAACGACGAGGAAATCCCCGAAGATTGGCGCAAAAGCATAATCTGCCCAATCCACAAAAAGGGTGACAAGCTGAAGTGTGAGAATTACAGGGGCATATCATTAGTTTGTACGGCCTATAAGATATTATCTAAAATTCTTGAAAAGAGAATTAATCCGTACGCAGAACGAATCATTGGCGAGTATCAAGGCGGCTTCAGACCTGGTCGCTCAACGACCGATCAGCTTTTCACAGTGAAGCTACTACTCCAAAAGTGCTGGGAATATAACATCGACGTATACCAAATCTTTGTCGACTTCAAGCAGGCATACGACAGTATCGATCGAAGTGTACTGTACAACATTATGCTGAATTTTGGTATACCGGCAAAGTTAGTGCGACTCACAAGGATGACGATGACTAATACCGTCTCGCAGGTCAGAGTGCAGAATCGACTCACTGACCTATTTGAAACTCGTACTGGACTCAAGCAGGGCGACGGGCTGGCGCCGACGCTCTTCAACCTTGCTTTGGAGTATGTAATTCGAGCCATGAATATGGACAGCAGCGGAACGCTACTCATCAAGTCGACTCAATTAGCAGCGTACGCCGACGATATCAACATCATGTCTTGAAGGTTGGGTGATGCAGAAAGCCTTCTGCATAACCTCAATAACGCCGCAAAGGAAGTTGGACTACATATCAACGAAAGCAAAACAAAGGCCATGATGCAATCGAAAACAAGGACGCCAGCAAATCCAAGCATCACAGTGGGGGACCTTAATATCGAGTATGTAGACAACTTCAACTATCTGGGTTGTAACTTATCAAAGGACGCCAACGAAACCGACGAAATTAAGCGACGGATACAACTAGCCAATAAGACATATTTCTCGGTCCTCCCTATAATTAATTCGAAACTTGCGCACAGGAACACGAAGCTCCGCGTGTACAAAACGATCATCCGACCCGTGCTATGTTATGGCTGCGAAACATGGACCCTCACCCAAGCCTCCGAAATTTTGCTAGACCGATTCGAACGAAAGGTCCTTCGGCGAATTTTCGGGGCCGTTCGCGAGCGAGACCAATGGCGTATCCGGTACAACCATGAGTTGTATCAATTGTACGATGAGCTGGAAGTATCGAAAATCGTGAAGCTTCAACGTTTGCAATGGGCGGGGCATGTACAACGGATGGACGATAATCGCATGCCAAAGAAAGTGATGAACGCACAACGAATTGACGGAGCGAGGTTGCGTGGACGACCGAGAGCTCGCTGGGAGAACTCCGTAAGTGAAGACGCCCACCAGCTGCTGGGCTTCCGAAACTGGAGGACGAGGTCACGTAACCGCGACAATTGGAGGTCAACGATTCAGGCGGCCAAGGCCCGACGTCGGGCTATCGTGCCACATTGATGATGATGAAGATAGACAGACTCGATTAACCTAATGTTTAAGTTACAAGAGCGGAAAAAATATGGCTAATTCAAAGAGGTGGTCATGATACGGAGTGGTCAACTTAGAGAGGTCTCACTGTCTATTCAAATGTATTTTTCAGTCCTAACATCGGTGATATTTTATGGATCCTATATCCAAATACATCGTATGCATTTTTCCTACTAGAAGGTAATGAAAAAGGAGCACAAAGAAAATGTACTTAAATCAATCATGTACTTAAATAAATGTTATTTCTGATATCGCATGAAAATGAAAAGCTCGGATTTTTAAATAAATCAGGGTAATTAAAAAAATAATAATAAAATTTCAACAATACATCTACATTTCTTCAACCAGTGTCTTTTCAAAATACTGATCATCATCATTATTTAAAAATAAAATTTCGGCCATGTATTTTCTACGATTGTATATTGAGGACGGATTCTTTCCATGAATCCCAACTGAAAATCAACTCTTGGAAATAGAGTCGATATCTTGTCGTCACTTCGCGTATGAATACGTATTTTTGTCACTATGAATATGTATGTAGTCAAGTAAAAATCTTTATACGAAAACCACACTACAGTCAGGCCATATGCCAACAAGTCCCAAAATAAAGACACTTGGGAATCACCAATTAGCTACTGTTCTGGCGTTTTACTTTTTCAACTCATTTCATTAAAATCAAAACAAAAATTACTACTAGTAGACATTTTCATAGAGTTATAGTAAAAGTGGAAAGTAATTGGATATCAATAGAGTAAATTCAGCATTTTAATATAGAGCAAGGTATAAAAGTAAATGAACGAACGAACGAACGTAAATGAACGTTATCAGCTCCTATTGCCTCTATGATTAGATATTTGGTCCACCGTTTTGTGGAACTACACTTAGGAGCAAAAAAATCGACCCACCCCAAATGCTTCCGTTCTAAACGAAGCAGAAATCTCAGTGATGGAGTGTTTTACTTAATAAATAAGCCAATCAAAAAGTGTTCAAAACAGTATGTTTTTGTTTTTAACTCTTCTTCTCAGTACCATGGCCCCACATGGGGCTTCATGTGGGGCCATGGTGCGTTAACTCAGCCGTTTATAGGCAATTTCGAGTAAACGTTAAATTGCATATCATTTCGGAGTGTATATAATGTTGCAAGCACTATATATTTGCTATCCGCCCATGTACGGAAATTTTGGACCACGCCGAGATTCGATCTCCGGACCTCTAGATTACTAGCATCGTAGAATGCGACTTAACCCAGTGAGCCACGTGATGGTAAGCATGTTAGACACGGTGTCCCTACTACCAATCCTTAAATCCTTGGGATCTAATTAGACACAATTATTAAGTCGAATCGCCATTTCGATTACGACGATCGACAAAATTCAGAGTAAGAATAACGTCCTAAAGGCAATGCACGGCGCAGCTCCTGGGCTTGACCCAAAGAAACCATGCTGGCGAGTTGTAAAGGTCGCCCTGCAGTGCTTCTATCATCGTCATGTGCGGTACAGTATAGACTATAGAGTGGTATAGTAGGGCAATGAAGATGAAAAAGGATATAGCGATTCTAAAATATAGTTTCAGTGCTACTCAAAAACTTCTTTTTAATTTTCCTTGCTATTATATACAGTGTCCCGCAAGTTCACCATAGACCTATGGTAGATTCTGCAGTTTTTTCCCTACCTTTTGAAATGAAACATCGATTTTTTCGAAGCTTTGCTTGTCATCTGACATACAACCTGTTGAATTTTGCTAAAATGTCAATGATCCTTGAAACTGTTGATTGAATTGACAAATCTATAACACTATGACATAAGGTTGCGTCTTGCCTTAGCCTTTGAACAACAATTTAAAAGTATGGATATAGCCATCCAATTTTCAAGGAAAAAAAAATCCAGAAATGATAGTGGTTTAAACTTTGTGATTGGTCATTATAATTACCTTTAGATCAATCGATGTCTTGTGCCTCTACCACGTCTAAAAGTGCTAAAAAGTCAGTATTTTTCAAACTGAAAATTTCTCTTACAATAGGGTTCTATGCAGAAACAGACATCGAAAATTGTACGTTCCAATCGATAGCTCATTCGAAAGGTACGATAAAAAGGCATCTTTTGGCAATTTTCCAAATTTAAAACTTTCGCAACGTTTGGACGGACTACTACTACTAAGTTGCCTTAACTCCTTGTGGGGCATAGTCTACTACACCTACTCGCCATCGCGTACGGTTTCTTGCCATGTATCGTATTTGACCCCAGCTCTTTCTCAAAGACGGACATTCCTTATCCACAGATCTGCGCCACGTGATTTTAGGGCGACCCATTTGTCGTCCACGTTGTGATAAGGGGCTCCATCGCATAGCGCGACCAGTAATACAGTTATCACCCTTCCGCAACGTAGACCAATCCACTGCCACTTTCGTTTGCGAATCAATTCGTCGATAGGTATTTGACCCGTACGCCGAAGAAGATCTTCATTCGAAATTCTTTCGGGTCAAAAAATTCGTAAGATTCGACGAAGACAAGTGTTAACGAAAGTTTGCAGCTTCTTGGTAACTGCAGCGGAAACTTTCCAAGTGCTGCTCGCACTGAAAGTATCAGGGACCGATACAGCCCCAGTTTGGTTTTAACACTGAGATAACTGCTTTACCAGAGTTTGGACAACATGCCGAAGGAACACTTGGCACGGTTAATGTGGCGAATGACGTCTTGATCTGTCCCACCATCAATAGCAACAGTGCCACCTAAACAGACAAATTCGTCTACCTGTTCAACAAGTTGTCCATTGATACTTATGGGGAGAGTGGGACTCCCAGTCAGGCTAAGGATTTTGGTCTTGCTGGTATTAATCTTTAGCCCGACAACCTTTGCCTTTCTCTCGAGATCCAGAGCCATTTCACTCAGATCCATGATCTTATGCGAGAGTAGACAAATGTCATCATCATAGTCCAAATGTTGTATGTGGGACTTCAGAGTCCACTGGATGCCACGGTTACGTTCTTATGGCAAAGCTACATGGAGCACATCACCAATCACCAAAAGAAACAGGATGGGTGATAGGATGCAACAATGCCTGACACCACTATGAACTTCGAAACCCTCAGACACCTTACCTTTATGAGCACGCGACATTTCGCATCGACGTATGTTGCCCTAATTATAGCCACTATTTTCTCTGGAACACCCCTCTTGCGCAAGGCCGCCCAGATACATTCTCGGTTCACACTGTCGAAAGCCTTCTCAAAATCAACAAAGAGCATGTACAACGGAGATCTATATTCGACGCATTGCTCAATTACAATCCGCAAGGTGTTGATGTGGTCCACGCAAGAAAAACCAGATCGAAACCCAGCCTGCTCTTCATCAATTTTGCTTTCTAAGCGGAGCTTGATTCTCCCCAAGATTATCCTAGCTATTATTTTGGCAACAGCATGAAGCACACAAATACCCCTCCAATTCTTGCATTCTGTAAGACTCCCCTTTTTTGGAAGTTTGACAATCAAACCATCCTTCTATTCAGTGGGAAAAGATTCTATATCCCACGCTCTACCAATAAGAGTGTGTAACAACTCCGCTGTTAAGCCCGGTGTTGCTTGGTAAAGTTCGGCTGGAATTCCGTCGGGCCCAGCAGCCTTGCCACGTTTCAGTCCAATAATTGCGTCCATAATTTCTTGTTTCGTTGGGGGAGTTGATCGTATACCTGCGTTTTGACGGGAAGCCAAATTATCAATATGAAGGGGGACTTCGCCATCAGTCACTCGATTTAAAACTGCAGCGAAGTGCTCTTTTCATCGCCTCAACTGATCGTCGGTATGGATAAGTAGCCTTCCATCACTATCTACCACCTTTACACTCCTTGATGACATTGTAAACGGTATTTAAATCATTATTCCGTGCAGCTTCCTCTGCCGTAGCAAGAAGAGAGTTGGTATAGACTTTTTTGTCACGGCGTACACTACGTCGGACTTCCGGAGCTTTCGAACGGTACAGGAGCTCAATGTTGTTACGATTCTCGTCTGTTGCTGACGCTAGACCCACCCTAAGCTCTTTCCGTTCGACAATCCGCTGTCATGTTGAGTCCGACATCCAAGGCTTTGGGCCATGAACGGTCTCAGCGCTCTACAGGTAGGCATTTTTTATTACATCCCAGTGAGCATTTAAGTCATCAACTGGGTGACTAATAATCACAGATGTTTTCTACGCAAGGTGATCGTTAAACTGTTGAGCTACAGCTGGATGTTTTTGTTTGGCGGTGTCGAACTTACGGTGCCGGGACGAAGAATCTCGCCGAGATTGCACGGAAGCAATCCGCAAACGAACATTTGCAGCCATCAGATGGTGATCTCATCCCATACCTGCGTCAGCACCTCTCTTATTACGGACATCCAGAAGGCAACTTCTAAATCTGCTAGAAATGGCAAAATGGTCGATATGATTCTCGGTTCGGTATCGATCAACAGACGTCCAGGTGATCTTATGACAATTCTTATTCTCGAACATAGTTCCACCAATGACGAGGCGGTGGAAGTTACAGAACTCTACAAACCTCTCACCGTTATCGTTCCGGTCACCCAGACCGTGTTTCCCCATCACGTGTCTCAGTCCATCGTTGTCGGCACCAACCTTAGCATTTAAATCTCCCATCACCACTACAATGTCGCCCTTAGGTATTTTACACTGGACGGTGTTCAGTTGTTCGTAAAAAGAGTCCTTCGCTTCGGCGCTATCAGGTTCAGTTGGAGCGTAACATTGAATTATTGTAATGTTTCTCATTTTAGTACGGAACGTGGCGGTCACAATTCTATCAGAAACTGGTTCCCAACTAATCAGACTGCTATGAGCTGCTCTGGTTAATAGGAGCCGCCTGATTCCCGATAACTGCCAGAAGCTTTTCCGGAATACAATAACACCGTGCTACGAGTAGGAGAAAAATATTCCCCACTATTCAACCATCTAATTTCGCTCAGCCCCAAGGTGTTGAGTTTGTATCGTCTAAACTCACTTTCTATTTGAAGAAATCGTGCGTTTTGTGAGCCCTCTAAACCATTGTCCAAGAGAGTACACACGTTCCAGAATCCCATCTTTGTCATTGTGTGAAAGCCAAAAGTCGTAACCGGAAAGTCAGTCCTAATCCGAGGCCTAGTAGACGTTAGCATAATTAATTTTCAGATGCACAAGTTGCTGGCAACACATCCTATCCTTTTAGTCGCCTTATACGACAAGCCAGGAACACTGAGGTTTATTCTGCCCCCACACCACAGCGGTTTTACTCGGATAATGCGGGAAAGTAGCGCCCCGTGGAGGACATTGGAGGAATTGGCTTGACCCGTTAAACCTATGAGCTCCCTCCTGCATAGCTAAGGGTCCGCAGTTTGGGTCCGCAGTTTTGCCACAACTGAAAAAGATATAGGAATCGGCCAGGGCCTTTCAATCTATATCTCTTCCCATACGGGAAGAAGTTGAAAAATCAAGGTATCGCCAGGAAGTTATGTGTTTTGACCAGAACTTCAAAAAATGCAATCACTCTGTAAGGGTAAAAGCTAGGGAATTTTTTTGGATATCATTTTCGCAATAACAAACGGTTTAGCGACACCCTGTATAACTCCATGGCATCGCGTTATTCAGTCCATCGTCTTGGTTTTTTTGCCCGGTCTGGTGGTATTTATCCTGAAAATCAGGATATTTATCCTAAAAAGTGTCACCACTGTAACCAATGAAATGTTATTGCTTTGTGCTCCTTTAGATTTTAATTTTTCTGATTGTAGGTACGGTTTTTTTACGTACAAATGTATATAGTCCAGCCCAATTCATAGATCATCTTTAGAAGAAGCTGGTGAATGTGAACTACATTAATACTCGTAGAAAGCTAACCACGGAAACTTTCTTGACATTTTCGTTTAAGTTTTCATTATAAATATGTTTATTTGTAGAATTGTTTCCACCAAATGTAAAAAATAAGGCCAAAAAGGCGATTTTAAATTAAATCTGGAAAAATAATTTTACCAGTCACTCTGAAACTGATCAGGCATATTTTGGTTAATTCTATAAGAGAAAATTGAAAACGCGTGCAAAGATGAGTGTGGACAGTGCAGAATTATATCGTGCATGTCATCGAAATTGGCCAACTTCCAAGTTAAATTCAAATCATGTCACTTCCGGTTCTATCATAGAATAGAATATAGAACTTTTGATCTCAAAAGTTATGTATCTAAATTTCTTTAATGCAATTATTATTAAAAATGACGGAAATGATCATTCGCAATTTTCCCCAGCAAATGCTCACTGGTAACAAAAGTTTTGCACTTATGTACTGAAACCTATGACAATTGCAGGCCGTAAAGATTAATTATAAGACACCTGAACTAATTTTCTTTGATGCACTGTATGTATGTATATTTTTTTCACACTGACCGCGCCATCATCTTAAATGAGGTGCGAGTGTGGGACATGTCCAAATGCTATAAATACAAAGTGAATGTTTTCTTGGACGCGTTGCCTTCGAATTTAATGAATCATTCACATCATTTTTATAAATATATATATATTTTTGATTTTTAAAACGAAAGGAAAATTGGATATTAAAATTTATTTAAAATATGTTTTTTTTTCGAGGCACTCAAAATCCACGATATCATACCTTCCTTTTGATCCTCTTGCTTATCCATTTCGACGTACTAATACTTAACAGTATTCGATACTATTTCAAATTCGATATAAAAACTCCTTAAAGTTCAAGTCACTGATATGATAAAGCTGTTCACATTTCCATTTGCTCGTTATCTTAAATAATTGCGAAGGTCCTCTTATTTACACGTTATAATGTTGCAAAAATTGTTTCCACTTAAATTAAAAACACTACCGAAAACAATATGTACAGTAAAATTGTTTATTTATTATGCGAGTATTATGTTATGTTCACTTTTCCATTTGGCTTTTTTCGAAATCCAACGAAATGAAAATTGACTTTGAAAATGAGCGAATAGATCATCTCTCCAGTTAGCCGACTGTATAGGGAAAATTATGATTTTGCGTATAAAGCGAGAAAATTTGTCAAAAATTATAGCAGAACGCGTATATATCATGCATACTCCACTCCACACTCCCGGTTGACTTTTATAAAATATATTATATTTAAAAAAAAAAAATTGTTGGATCCCGCCGACTAAACTGGTCGTTCGAACAAACTTAATTTAAATGTGCACCATCGTCAGCAAAACGCGAGTTCGTTCAAGGCGTATATATATTCTTAAAAGAACATTTATATCGCGGTTTATGATGTCGCGGTCTGCTGTTATTCATGACCATCAGATACTATCTGTTTTGAAGATATCTTTTGCTGATCTCCGTAGCAAGCAATCGAGATACGATCTTTTGCGAATGAACGTTTTTCTATTTATTTTTCTAATTGAATGCATTATTATCAGTTTGCGATTCCTGCCAGTGGCGTTTATATTGTGATAAACCCGCTATACTATAATTAGATGTTCCGCGGATCGATACTAAAGTCGAGCATTGCAATTTGCAATGCAATTCATTAAGAGTATCTACTGATAGAATTCTATTAATGGATAAAGAATATAAAAAAAAAAGTTGTTCATTCGATTAAATATTTGTAGTATTTAAATTCTGCGTAAAACAAGTGGCTTCATTAACTTGACGCGTGTTAGAATTCAGTTCTGTACAGTGACCTGATCTTATTTCAAGATCGTGGATTAAAGAAAGTCTATATTTATCAACAAGATGAAAATAGAAAGTCAATTGATAATGAAATGTCAATCGTGAACTATCGAAAACGAGAGTATGCTAAGCCTCACGTAAATTGTGTTTCAACCGAAAGTTTTAATTTTCCTTTCATGCAGCAAAAAAAATAGTACATTATTTGAACAAAAGTTTAGTAGAATCACTTTCTTAATCTGATCTGATCTGATATCCTTTTTTGCAGGTATGCATTACGATGTGCAATGTGAATGCACCTAAAGAGACGCACGTCTCTCCACCCCTGTTACTTGTTGAATTCTATAACTAGTCAGTTAAGAACCGTGAATGAGCTGCCTCCATAAAGGATCTCATTATCACGGTTCACTTTGAAGTTATAGACATTCAATTCAATTGGAACAATTTCTTTACATTTATTCCATGATATAACGAACGAAGACCGAAGCCTTTGTCGGCAATTTCATTGAAACAAAGGTGAAGCACCAGTTTTCTCGAAGTTTTGTAGAAGGCGTCTAAAGAAGTAGGGGCGAAGAAAACTTAAGACGAATAAGCAAATTTCTTAGGCGTACACAGATGGTTTTAGGGGCCCGGGGCAAATTAATAAAGGAGGCTCTTGTGAGAGGAAAATGCATTTGTTGTTTGAAACGCTCCAAACCTTATTCCTGCCACATGATCCCGTGATGCTGGTATCTGCGAGTACACTCAATCAGCACTAATGACACAATTGTTGAGTCAATCATAGAGTTACATGGGTGTCCCAGCTTTTGGCTTTCGGAGCCACATTGGCTGAGGACGAATAGTTGCGGGTCGCACACTTAGTATCAGGAATTGTAACCAATCACCATTATATTGCTTCCGAAACTCGCATCTTAAAATAGTTAAATTAATGAACTATGAGTACAGTAAGAGTATGAGTCGGATCTGGTGCACTTTTAATATCCTAAAGGGGGTACCAAAAGCTACCATTTGGGACAAATTTGAAGTGTTTCGCGACATTTTATCAAAAGATTTGGCTAAATACATATAGCTTTGTACAGGAGGTAGGGGTAGGTGTGGTAAGGCCTTTTTGACTTTCCATCAGCTCAAAGTATATGTCATAATAAGGCATTAATCAAAATTTGAGGTCGCTAGCGATATTTTGTCGAAAGTAATGCCGAATGAAAATATTAAGGAGGAGTCATTTGTATGGGGGTACGGGAACCCTTGGCCCGATTTGGCCCATTTTCAAAACCGTCCAAGATTTTAGCAAAAGAAACATCTGACCAAAATTTCAAACCGCTAGCTTCATTATTTCGGGAGTTATCGTGCTAACAGACACACACACGGACAGACAGACATGGCTCAATCGAATCAGGGACCGACCCTGATCATTTATATATATACTTTGCCATACCTCCGGTGGCTCCTTAGAGATGTTACATAATACGGCGTAACAAAAACAATACAGTAAAACTTCGTTATAACGCTCTTCTGGGGTCAAAGCCAAAAAAGCGCTATAACCGGGAATATACGCAACTTGTTTCAGCAAGAAAATTACCAATACAATCGGAATTTTTTTTACCGTTACCTTGTTATCGCTCTTTTTGTGAAAGTCATCAAAAATCGTGACTTGTCACGCAAATTCGTAATTTCCAGCACTCCTGACGACTTAATCCAAGATTTGATTTCAGTTTCAGAAACTACATAAAATTTCAGATAAACTGAAGTTTTTCGTGTTGCCAACATTATCGGCACTTTCAAGATACAGTTACTCAAACTTAATAGAAATTTTAAAATAGATTGTACGTATAAAGCACCGTTATGCAATTACTGTTTGAATTTTCGATCAAAAATCTATTTTAAAATTTCTGTTAAGTTTGAGTAACTGTATCTTGAAAGTGCCGATAATGTTGGCAACAGGAAAAACTACAGTTTTTGTGAAATTTCATGTCGTTTCTGAAACTGAAATCAAATCTTGGATTAAGTCATCAGGAGTGCTGCAAATTACAATTTTGCGTGACAAGTCACGATTTTCGATGACTTTCACAAAAAGAGCGATAACAAGGTAACGGTAAAAAAAATCCGATTGTATTGGGAATTTTCTTGCTGAAACAAGTTGCGCTATCAACCCTTACAGTATTGACCACCCAATGCGGGACACCCTGTATATTATTCGATTGATACATGGAATGGTTAAAAAAAAAACAGATATTTGTTGTTGTTTTAGACAAGTATGTACCTATAGTTAGGTAGTACCTACCCTCTCCATGTTCCACAAGAGTGGGCCAAGACGGGATCTCTGCGGAAACCCTGCATTTTTCAAGTAATGTATAAGTTTGTGAAAATCATATAATTTTCCAATATTATCTGCGTTTCTTCGGCTCCAGAACAGGATAGGATAATCTAAGTTTCATACAAACTTCACAAGATAAATTTTGCAACAGGGCAATATTTGACAAGCATGCCAACCCGTTAGTATAATATGAAAAAAAAAATCATAAACCAAACGAAACAAAGAAGTACATAATAATGATTAGAAACCAATTTGAGAATTGTGTTGACGTCAGTTTTCCGGCCTAACTAAACCTAAACACCTCTTTCGTCACCGCTTGACCCTTCGGGACCACTTTTCGGTATTGCATCACAGGGCCAGTTCCAACTAATTAGCCATGAACTCGGATAGCAGACTTTTGAACGAATTGCCCTGCTTACGGACGCCCAGTTGTCCTCTGATACCAGCATAAGAATCATTAGGTTTTCGATTCTTACGTCTTCTTCCCATTCCGCTTCCAATTGGCTGCGGATATCTCCAAATCTTGAACAATTGAACAGAACTTTTTTCGCGTTCTCAGCAACTCCCTTATACTCGTATTTATGACATTTTGGCGAGTCGTCCAGCTTAATCCAATGCAAATATTGTCGGTACTCTCCGTGGCCCGTTAAGAACTGATTCATATAGAAATTCACATCCCCGGCCTACTCACGTAGCAATATTTGGGATGAAGCTATGTGTCCATCGGCCGGGGGAGGCCTCCTCCCATCGGACCCTTCACCTTCTCATAGACTCCAGCCTTTCTATGTTTCTTCGCCCCGGGCGCACCTACTATGGTAACGCTTTGGTGACCGCTGTACAGCCTGCTGATCTCGTCCATTAGGATCTTCAAAGCCATCATTCCACCTACAACATATGCCGCTTCATGTGTTCTTCGGTATGCACATAACACTCTTAAACGACACGTAGGATAGATCACATCTAAGTGTTTTGCGTTGCAGGCGAACCGTAGTGCACTGACCCAAACTGGGGCAAATGAGGCATATATGTGGTACTGTTACAACAATAGCATCCTCCTACTTGTTCCCGGGCCACCTATGTTTGGCATGATTCTTGGCGGTCGCCGCCTTATCTCCTACATATTTTTAGTGCTCCCCAAAACTTATTGTCGAGTCAGTCATATGCATATCCCCCAAGCACATAACGGCATCTCCAACCCTGATTTTAAGAGAACACTTTTTTCTGCGCCTGCTAATTAGGACTCCATCAGTTTTCTGATCAGCGAGCCCTAATTCAACGGTTTTCAGCCATAGTATGATTGTTGTGTTGTAACAAAATCAACACTCGCTTGTGTACATTTCGACGAAATCCGGGTCCCTTGCGACAGCTATGTCGTCAGCAAAACCTACCACTATCAGTCCTTTCGGCATAGCTCCAAGATAGCAATTTACTTCTTTCTTACCTCGTTCTTATACCGCTTCATGGCGTCGCGTCGCTCGACCTGCGGTATGGGCACATCGCCCGTTCTGGCGGTAATGTCTCAGCATATTTCTACAGGCATCTTTATCTTGGATCAATCATCGCCGAGACCAATGCGTTGTTGTTGCTTTTTCGTTTGACACATCCAGGACAAGATAGCATTTTACATGATATTAAATAAAAAGTGGCCCAAGAACAGACCTCTACAGTAGTACATCCCTTGCACTGAACACGTATTCCTTGTGTCCGTTATTGCCATAACTTAAGACGCGATCGCGGCTAACTAGCCGGGCACTTCATAGAGCGTCGTGAATACACGCCCAGTTCGCAGAATTAAATGCGTTTTAACATCTAGAGTCACAACAGCACAACAAGTACTTTTACATAGTGATTCCGTCGCTATGGTACCACGGTTATTGCGGTTTTCCGTAGACTGCGCTTGTCTAAAGCCCTATTGACGGTCTGAACATCCCTGTTCATTCACTACTTCTGACAACAGGTTATATAATTCGTTCGAACACTTTTCCCTGTTGTGTCGAGAAAACAAATAGAACTTTCTGGGCAACGTAAAATTGCCGTTTTGAACGTCCTATTAGGGACGCCATCAGGACCAGGTGCTTTACCATACTCGGAAAAGTTTGGCTCGCGAGATGTATGCGATTCTTCAGCTCATTTAATGTGGCTTTTCAAGGACTCAATGTTCAAGCTATAACACATTTTTTTTGTGGAATTTTATGAAAAAAATTCATCTAATTGAACTGTAAAAACTGTGCCCCTAAGGGCACGATATCTTAACTAATTGATATTTAAGGGCGGAATTCATAGTCCCCACTTAAGTAATAAGCATTCCCTTAAGGAATAAGAGCTATATAAGTCAGCCCTTAAGGGAGCTTCGTATTCATAGACATCACTTATTAGGGCGTTGCCTCATTAAATAAACGATTCACTTATTTGCCATATCTATTGAAAGTGACAAATAAAATACAAAAAAATATCAAGTAGTTAAAAATTCAAAATTTTTAAAAAATTTCAAAGTGTTTGAATAAGGATATGTCAACAAATATATGAGTTCATATAAGGTTACTAGATATGAACCTTAACGAATAAGGGAACCCTTTAGGAAACCCTTAAGCGTTTGCTTATTGAGTGACCATGAATAGCGTATGTCCCTTAAGAGTTCCTTTAAGCATAAGTGAGGACTATGAATTCCGCCCTAAGTTTTGTGAGATTTTTTTTTAATCTTTAAATGCCTGTAGCAGTGAAAGGGTTAAGAATTCGGGATATGTTGCTGAAAATTACACGATGAATCATTATTATCCGGTGCATTTATGCAGTAGTTCTCAGGCACCCTGTATATGTTTTGAATGGACCGCATGACGCTATATGCTCCCACTCCAAATTTGGCTCTTCTGGAAGTTACAACTACTTTTAGGTACGATCCAACGAATAAAAATAAAAGTTCGTTCTTTTCTGTCTAACCGACTAATTTCGGGCAACGGTCAAAATTACGCCCTCAATTATTTTGTTGGCATTGAAATTTTCTGGTTTTTCATTAAACAAAAATTTATTGTCTTACTGCCGATCGTTTAAGTTAAATTGCTAATTAATTTCTCCCAATGGGATGTGGCCTCGTTTCATTCTAATTCTTATTAGTTTTTATACATAAGAAAACGTCGCCGATCATCCAAATAGTGGCGTGCGGTGACATTTAACAATAGGGATGCGTTTGAAAAAATCAGAAAGGGTACCCAATTCAGTTTATTAAAAACTATGTAATGGAGATACTATCTAATAAATAATATTTTACAGATACTGAATCAATTGAAAGACTGTTTTGAAATAGAACTAAATCAGTATAATAGCCAATAGCGGACGAAAGCAGCAAAATCCATTCTAAATGGGTGACAAAAACATTGCTTCGTTCGGCTTAATACTATGCCATAATTATTTAGATTTAGGGCTCTATATTGGTCATATACACTGAGCTTCAATGAAACCGTGCCACACGGTAAGCGCGAGCTCTAATCAAACAGGCAAATCGTTTGTAATGTGAGTTAACGGTACTTCAGATAAAAATCATAGTCATCCGAATTGCCATTAAATGCACTTTCTGTAGATATAACTTTCATAAGTTTCATACTTTTCGAGAAAATTGAATTTGAGTTCGAAAGTGTCGAGTGGCCCGATTTTTGTGAAGCCGAGTGTATATGATAATAGATATTATTACAGTAGACCGTCGATTATCCGAACTAATGTGGACAAGGGTGGTTCGGATAAACGAAAGTTCGGTTAATCGAGCTTCCATAGAAAAATTAGAAAATCGCCCAAATGCGAAATTAAGCGACAAACTGAAAACATTTAAAACGACTAGAACTGAACAAAAATAAAAAATTCGAGGTAATTAACCGATGCAGATGAGAGACTGCTTCCTCCAAACCCTTGATTTTTCAATTACTTCGATGTCTGTCATATGAAAAGAATCTGATTGCCTGGTTCGGTTAATCGAATGTTCGGATAATCGACGCTCTACTGTATATCCTAAAGCCTACTCGATTTCGTTTAGTGCCCATGTAAAAATTTAAGCCGATTGAATCGAGTGGGCTTGATGATATGACTAGGCGTGGAACCCTTAGATATTTTCAAAAACATTATACATAAAACAGCAAAACATTTTCCCATACCCCCCTGTGTATGAAACAATTTCATAAAAAAATGTATACTCATCTCAAATACTGTTATAGCCAGACAGACGACAAACAAATCGTGGATTTGATTAAAATTAATCCAGTCAAAACCTTGGAAACTAGATCTAATTGTATGTCACTGAATTAAAAATACATCGTAGAATGTACTTGCATTATTTAAATTGCAGTACAATATGGTATAAGCGTTATCGTTAATCAAATCCAGAAAGTAGTTCCCCTTTTGGACGTGTGAATCCCCTATTAAACAAAATTCTTACAAAACACGTATATTCACCATAACCCATTGCGCAAACCATATAACGATAGCACTAATCTATTCAAGTGACTCTGATGAGGTGAGAAACATCATCCCACAATATATCACTCAAGGGAAGCGCAAGCTCTGGTGAGAACAAAATGAATCCAGTGTGTCTCGGCTATCTAAAGCGTATCATATGACCTTGAACATTCTGTGAGTGCAAATCGGAATCGTTACGGTCGAAAAATTATCAACGCATCCATGGGATCTTTTTGTTGCTATTGAGAGCTGAGAACCAAAAGATGATTGATTACAAATTGAAAGGCGAGAACAATGAATCATGTCGAAACTGAGAGTAATATTTTTCAAATTGAATTAAATTTTTTTAAGCTAAATGTTACTTTAAAATTTGGATATGTTTTAATATATAATTATGCTGAATTTAAAAGCTGAAAAATTATAGAAAGAGGAAAAATGTTTTTAATTGTTACAAAATTTGATACGAATATGTATATAAAATTGATAAAATTTATAGGGATGCGGCGCATCCACCGCATCTATGGACTGCACGCCACTGATCCAAAGCAATTCAAATATTATTTCCTAGTTAATCTCGGAAATGATAGCGATGAATTGATTTTAAAACATTTGGAACAGATTGATTTAGATGTGATTATCTTCGTACAAGCCTCAATTTTCGTGTCATATATGTTATGTTCGTTTCTCTCTCTCTTCATTACCGTAACTTCCAGTGGAGCATGGTGCGTTGATGACTACCGTGTGTAGTCATCAACGTTACAAAGACAACTGAATTCGGAGTGTGATACGGTTGTCAGCCTTACCACTTCCTAGTCGCATTGTTAGCTTATTATTCTACGATAAGAATATTTCTTATCATCTTCTTTTGAATAATAAACTTGCGACGAGTCGTGCCGAGTTTGGAAACTCGTTTCCCTATGAGTGTCTATTTCACAGAGTGGCGACCGAACGATCACGGCCACAGAGCCACAGTTCGTTTAGTCATTTAAATTTGTTTTTTCAATTTCTCTCTAAAATCGCAGACCAAAAGGGGGCAGGCAGGGCAAGACAGAGTGAAAAAGCATGACTTTAGGGTGACAATAGGGAGACGTCTGCGGTCACCCTTTTTTAGGGTTTTAGAAACTGGTGAACTCACAGACCCAAATCACTTTCATTAACTGTTCTATCCATTTATACTACATGAAAAACATGAGCGCACATGAAACATGTGTGCTTTATATAGTGTTCACTTGCACTAAAGGATTCAAAGTCTCTGGAATTAAAATATACGTTTTTATCGTAAACGGTTGGGCTAAACAGTACAAAATTTACGAAAGGTTCGTTTTTTTCCATAAAATATTTAAATTTTACCTTATAGCAAGAATTGCTGAAAGATAGTCTTTAGAGAATTATCCTTTTATATCCATCCCACGATTTTTTTTATTTATTTATTTAAATGATAAATCACTCAAACTATCCACTGTTTTACAATAAAAAGCTAATAGCCACGTAATTTCGAAACACGTATCAAAAACATTCACACATTGTCAGAAATCCGGAAAATCTAACAATCTACTAATCTGTAAAATGCGTTTAATCCCTCTACTTCCTTTACTTTATTTTCGTTACATTTTATTGATTTCTTTGGTATTCTGCCTTCATAACAAATGGAAACGGAAAATATATATAGAAATGATATGTTGCACGGCGGCGATGTTCCAATAAATGTTTACTTTCCATCCATAACTATATAAATTTATCGGGTGAACTTCTTTAATGTCCTGTGTTACACCAGTTTGTTTAGCCAAGCCGGTGGATACAATGTTTCTACCCCCTCCGCCCGGTAGTTATTGGTATTGATAGTTAGATCTGTTAATTAAATTCCTCGACAGGTGGAATACTACTTCTTGGGAAGATATGTATGTTACATTTTGTTGTTATTATGAAAAACGATTATTCTCTCACACTCCTTACTAACCAGGGAGGAATTTAAGACTATGTATAGCTTTGTAACATAGCGTGACTAGAATTGTATAAGATAGTCATGTTGAGTGGTCTATCAACAATCGTGATAAGTACAGAACGAATGAGGAGTCAAATGAAAGAGTTGATAGGAAACCGACAGACTTGTAGGGAAAGTTTTCCATTGCTTATAGACAATCTCTTGATATTTTATTGTTATGTAGCTTTTTTTATGTTTCTCGGTCGCAGCTCGCAGGACATATATAGAAGACAATACGAGTAATATACATTCAACGCACTAAATGTAAGCCCACTCATTTATCCTTCACAACAACAATAGAAAACACCTGTATTGGTAATGACATCCTTGAATTTATCTAAATTAGACGTTCTGCATTAGTAAATTCAATCAATAGTACTCGGTAATAATATTTGTATCATGAATATCTCAGGACCTCTGCTCGAAGCGTGTACCCATTCCAAGCATAACATCACATAATCGACTCATGTCGAGAGTACTCACCCATACCTATGTCTACAGATTTTAAAATGTAAATAGTGCCATCAAAGAATGATCGAAACAAACTTACGCATGAGGGCGCGTCGGACACGCGATGTAAAGTAGCTCACGATTCCACTAAACATTTTTCTTCAATCACAATATCTTATTAGCTTCAGTATCACAAAAACAGTGTGTGTACTCATTACACTATGTACTATTTTTATTTAGTTTGTATAGACTAGACTTTAATTGACACTGTTGGACCAGCTTAGCTTCCGCCATGATTTCCCGGCAAACTGAACGCTGAAAGGGCAGCATATAGTCCCCCAAGCAGGAACGTAAACATATAATAGAAATCATATGGGCCGTTCTCATACTGTTGCACGGGGATTTTTAAAGCATGCGCCCATAAGCCATAAGGATAATGGTAACCATAGTGGATTGTGCATACTTGTACCACAGTTTTCATGTCTGCATATCCAATGGAATTAATTTAAAGGCGGTAAAATTAAATTGAATGCAATTTCATCAACTGCACTTAATATGTTAATTTTTTCTTGCTATTTTCCCTTTGAATTGTCAGTAGGTCCACTAAAGACTAAACTATACACAATTCCATTCAATTCACAAATAATTAAATCTGAACATAGACGTTAATCACACTTATTTTTAATTCCGAGTAACATACTCGTACTAATTAGCGTCAAATTTTTAAAAACTTGTTTTTTTTTTTTTAATTTTGTGGAAGTTGTATTTTGAAAACTCAAGAAGTTCGTTATAATGTATTCTTGTTGCGTGTATTTGCCTCAATCCAAGGCGCCCAATCACATCCTCACCTTGAATTGTATTGTGACGGCGCGCCGTCTAAAGTTGAGACTTATCCTGCTAATAACATTCACTCGGAACTGGCGTGTCGGGTAATTTGGTTAAAATTAAACTAAACAAGCATATACACTGCCTGTCACAACAATAGCCGCACCACAAGACAGTCTGATCCTTAGAAATTTAAAGAGAGCACAGTTATTCCATATACTATAAACAAAAGGGATATTTAAAAGACAAATAATTTCACAAAAAGTTTCCTTTTATTCCAAACCGTTATTTCACTATAAAGGAAAAACTAAACTTTCGGTCCGTCATAACTATAGCCGCACTTGGAATTATTATGGCATAAACTGATTCAAAAGCGGAAATTGAGGAAATTAATAACGGGATAGATCCTTTTCGAATAAAATAGACCCTGAGGGATTGTTTTGTTTATTTTTCACGAAATCATTTTAAAAGTTTTTTCGAGTTTTTTGCTTATTAATTTCTTAGCATCGATAAATCGCTGCTTTTTCATAAAAAAAACTCTCTGAAATCGTGTTTTTTTTTATAATTTTACGTAATAATGTTTCTCCAAGGTTCCCTGTCTAATTTCGATCAATTGGAGGCCCCCTTCCTAACAGTTGTAATATTGGAACCAACTTTAACTACTACGACTGGTGAGGGATGATGCAATCTCTTACCTCAAAATCCGTTATGTGTCCTATCTTCTGTATAAAATTGAAGCAGTTTATTATCAGGACAATCCTACAAAATATTTCCTATGTTGAAAGTAACGAAATCAAGTGTTCTATTGGTAGACTATCCTGGCCAATAATTTTAATGAGCACTTGCTGGATTTTCATAGATCTCAATACAAATTTTAGACAGAGTTCCTTAATAGTGTTAAGCTGGTTTGTTTATGTATTTAAAAGTTGATGTAACCACTAATAGAGTAAAAACTTCTCTGGATATCCTGATCATAAACTGTTTTCGTTTTAATACAGAAGACGTTGCACATAACGGATGTTGTAGCAAGAGGTTACATCATCTCCCACCAATCATTACACTTCAAGGAGCTTCAAATGTAAGAAATGTTACGAAGGTGGCCTAACATCCTTTATCTAAAGTAGACAGAAAACAGAAAATCTTTGAGAAACATTATTACGTAAAATTCATAAACAAAAACACAATTTGGAAGAGTTTTCTATGTAAAAGAAACGGATATCGTTACTGAGAGGTCAATAAGCAAAAAAACACGAAAAACCGTTATAATTATTTATTGAAAAATAAATAATATAATCTCTAAGAGTCAATTTTAATTAAAAAAGATTTTTTCGGTTATTTACTTCTTAAATTTCCCCTTTTTAATCAGTTTTTGCCATACTAATTCCAAGTGCGGCTATAGTTATGAAAGACTGGAATTTCAGATTTTCCTTTATAGAAGAATAACGGTTTGAAATAAAAGGAAAATTCTTGTGATATTATTTGTCTTTTCAATATCCCTTTAGTTTATAGTATGTGGAATTACTGTATTGTCTTTCAACTTCCAAGGATTATTTTGTTTAATGGTGCGGCTATAGTCATGACAGGCAGTGTATGTATATGCATTTCCCTGCATAGTATATATGCTACGGGGTCCATTTTCTAGGAGGCCTAACAGTCAACGAATTGTAAACCTACATTAAATATTGGACAAGTTTTTAGTACTTGGCCGCGAGCTCCGATTTTCCGATTACACGCCACGTAAAATATTCCCAAATTGGAAAAGAAATGAAAAATGTGATAACGATCCTTTGGAGAGTGTAAATTGAAAAACTAAAATTAAAATAACAACTAGTCGTTCTGGTATGTATATTTGATAGGATCCAGTCATCCTAGTTTAAGGATTTCAGTCAAAGGCTGTGCCACTACCCATTTTAAATTTAATGTGATGTAGATTTGGTTTAGGGAGGGGTCTATCAAATTTTTCAGTAACATGTTTGCATGGAATAAGTGTGATGTGGTGAATCCGACCAAATTACTTTTTTTTACAATTTACGTTTTGTCGGCCCCAAATCATTTCAATTTTCATACAAATTGACACATTGAAAACACCCTATTCTGCGTATTTTCTATGAAACATTGATTTTTTTCAAATGAAAACGTATAAAATCCCAGGACCCAAACCCAATTCTATTCAGCACATTTCGGCAAACTCTGATATTTTAACTAACACCCCAAAAAAATTGTCAGTTTCGTATGTTTGCCACTGTTGTTAATTTTTCCAAAAAAGAGAATGGACGATCAGTTTGAAGTGATCAAATATGTATGTAAGTTGCAAATGACTTTCTTTTATATATTTTAAAATGAATTTAAACACCTTAAGTGACTTTGCTTATATAAGGTGTTTTAAATTCATTTTAAAATATATAAAAAATCTTGGACTTTGCGGATCATAATTTTATCGTTTTTTATAAACAGTTTTCTTAAAATTGCAAATGACTATCGGGGGCTGTCGGTGATTTCTGAAAACATACGGCGAAATCAATCGGTTTTCGACCACTCTGAACATGTGTATTATTATACGATTTCCAAAACGATGAAAAAAAACAACTTAAAAATTAAAAAAGGTATTTAGAGCATTCTGAAGAAAATGTACAACCAAATAAAATGAGTGTGCAATATTTCAGTTTTCCTGTTGTCATTTTTGAAAAAAAAAAAACATCGTACGAGGCCGAAACCACTGGTCCCCCCCTCGCAACGTCCCTGGAGCCAACACATTTTGTAAAAATATTCTCAAACAAATTAAAATTTTCATAGTCATATACGCCCCCTTTACGTTTGCGACTTCTACAATTTTCAAGCCTAGCCAGTGACGGAGGGCGGCAATTCGGCTACTGCCCAGAGCCGCCATAGGGGTTAAATCCGGCCCTGTAGGTAGTTAGTCCAGTCATATAATACCAATTTTTCTCCAAATAGAAAAAAAATTATGTTGGGTCCCAGAACTAAAACTTTGCTAGGAAACATATTGGGCCGAAAGTCCCCAAAAAGGAACACAAATTTATCCTTGACCGGAGTTAAGCAGGATGCGTCTCATATTAAAGCGAACATCGAGTACATTACATATCCGGTGTTTTGTCTTTAATTCGAGAAACGGCCTAAATTGGATTGATGCCAATCGAAAGGTCGATTCCCTTCAGATCAATCGGAAATCGACCTTTCGATTGGCATGAATCCAATTTAGGCCGTTTCTCGAATTAAAAACCTTTTCCTTTTCCCAAAAATCAACCTGATCCTCCCGCTGCAGTCCTCCAAATTGTCCGTTTTCAGTACTGAATGGAGACTCGACCGATATGACAGTATCTGGGGAAGGAGTTGATGGGAATTACTGGGTGAAGGATGGTGAACCCAGGGAGAAGGACTACATATTTCTTTCATTGGGAAAAACCTTGTTCTCCACCCCTCTCCCGCAAACTGTAATATCGGTCGAGTCTCATTCCAGTGCTGAAAACGGCCAATTTGTTGGGTCGCAGCGGGAGAACGGGGGTGATTTTGGGGAGAATTTCTTCAGATCCCACCCGAGAGAGAGAGTGGACATCAACAAAAAAATAATGGCACTATTTTTTTTACAATATCGCAATTCACACATAGTAATTAAAAGCACAAAGGCGTAGGTAGAATATTTTTTTCTAGGGGGCTTTACCTTGCTCATGAATTTCAATAAACGTGTGTGTAGTAAAAAAGTAATAGAACGTAAATTTACGGTTCGAAAGGCTTGCTTTTTTATACCTTTCACATTGGATAATAACAAACTTTATTTTTATAATTTTAATATTTTATTCACTATAAAAGGAAGCTCCACTAATTTTATAAACGGGGAAAACGAAGGCTATATAATTGCATATAGCGTTGTTTGAAACGTTGATCAAGTCGAAAATAGAAATGGAAAATGTGCAAGTTGTATATTTTATAAAATTAAATTAAAATTTTCCATTATTTTTGTTAATAAAATGCTTGCAATATGCATGTTTTCTTGCCATACCAATGCACTTGTTTTCACGCCGACACTAAAACTGGTACAAATGACAATTTTTTTTTGTTCTAAAATTAAATTAATGGAATTTGACATTTGACATTTTCTGAATTAAATTTACTGGGGAAGGTGTGGTTTCTAAACCTAAATGCTCTAATATATGGGAAAATGCCGAATTCCTAATGCAACAGTACGCATTTGTACCATAAAGCATGATTCAAGGAGACTCGGAAATGACGAATAATTACATGAAATTTTTTGTCCATTACATTGATACATTTTCCATCTAAAATATTTGTGTTTATGTATGTTGTGTTCGGCAATTGATTTTTCGCTTGATTTGACATGAAAGGCGTCCAGAAATTCCTTCCATGTTTTGCCGGCAAACGTGGCATGGTTTTCTATTGAAAAATGTCTAAATGTGTGGGCAGCTATTGCAAATATTTGGCATTTGAGACAATTCGAATGGATTGTTTGTTTTTGGTGAACACTCTGAACTAACGTGTGCGTTGCGTTACTATAGTTTCTCTAAGATTACTATATTTCGTGTTTGCATGTTTTTTGTTAGGGTAGGGATTTGTCCTCTACTGGTACACGATTGGAAAAAAGTTATATAAATAGTATTGCATATAAACCAAGTAAAAATTTCGATTAGATTCCAATACAACGATTTTATTATTTTATTTATGCATTCAAATATTAAAACTTTTCTAACAAAAATTGTATTAAAGGATAATTCAAGGAGCAAGATTAAAAAATAATTTGCCTAATGATTTTTTTTTTTATTTTTTATCGTTTTTTTCTGTTTTTATACTTAGTTTTTTCTTTGAAATAATTGCGTTGAGATTCGAAATCAGGTCTCCAGATTACTAGCGTTGTGAGTTAATCATTACATTTTAGTAGAATTTTATCCCAAATTTCTAACCGGGTAGTAAAAAAAAGTTGGGCTTAGGTTTTGTTTTAATTGGGCCTGTCTACACGGGAACAAATTCGCGAGAACAAAATTGGTTTTTATATGAAAATTGAATATTTCCTTGCCTTGCTCCTCGCGAATCTCTTCTAAAAAAACGGTTTTTCACCTTGTTCTTGTTGATCATGAATGGGTTGATTTTCAATTAAATTCTGTTTGTTTCCAATATTGTTTCCTGAATATTGTTTGGCACATACTTCATGCTTTTATTTCATCCTAATGCGCCTGTCTAAACGCGGACAGGCGCATTAGGATGAAATAAAAGCATGAAGTATGTGCCAAACAATATTCAGGAAACAATATTGGAAACAAACAGAATTTAATTGAAAATCAACCCATTCATGACTCGGAACTTTAGGTGCTTGTCGAGATTGATGATGGACCCGGTACAAGCTAAGCGCTAAGGAAAGGGGCATGGACTGTTATCGTCCAAAATACATATAACGAATGGACATTGATAACCCAGGGAAGTGATGAATGCCAGAGAGTCTCACCGAGCCGCATAATTATTGGTAAACGACATCTAATCAAGGCAAATTAAAAAGGCACTTTACTTTGTTTCAACGTGAAAATCACCAAATTTGTGTCAAATAGTTGTAGCTGTTGGATGCCCTTATAAAATATTAAAGATATACAAGATCCGACAGATCTACCCCTTTCTCTCCTACAAGAAAAACTTGAAATTTTTGTGCGTGATTAGGAAATATAATAAATTTAACTATGTCCCCTATTGGAAAGAAGCCCTCCAGAAGCCTTGGTACCGGACTGGACATATGCGGAGTCTGTTTGTGTTCTGCTAGTTATCGTTGCCACGCTCTGTGGCTCACTTGGTTAAGCCGCACTCTACGATGCTAGTAATCTAGAGGTCCGGAGATCGAGATCGAACCTCGGCGTGGTCCAAAATTTCCGCAAAATACGCAATTGAGCCACCTCGGCCCCGCTGCAACGATTACGTCGAGCCTTTGGGAAGTGATGCAGTGAATTCACTTAAAACAATGTATATGCATTATTTTTTAAATCGATTAAGTTATATTGTTGCGATATGTTTAACTATGTTATTATGCAAAATTATTTTGTGTCATCTTTGGTTTTCTTTCTTTCAGAATAACGACGTTGGAAAAAACATCTGAGCTAATATATTTATTTACTCAACCTGATGCATAAAATATTAAAGTATCTGGCAACATGATGCTATGCAAAAATGATTGATTGCTTTACTGACGGTCAGTCCTGTCCCGATCCGGGTTGTGGCTGATTGTGGAATTAACCCCGACTACTGCCACTAGTGATAAGATTAAGAAATGAAACTACATATTTTTGGAAGACAAACTTTACAAGCAATAAACTTTCGAAATCCAAATGTGGATCGATTATACCCCAACGCTGTCTTTGGACTTACCGAAGACCAGAAGGAGGTGACTATCATTTGAATACCATTCCAATTTGGCGAGTAAGAACATTTGATTTTTTTTAGCTACGCGAGTCTGTCTTCAATTTTGCCCAAAAAGAACTGGCACAATTTACCAAGCATTGTGTTGTCCATAAAAATGCTCCTACGGCAGCCGGTTCTCCGATGTAAATCGTCCCGGAGCTACCCGTTGTTAAAATGGCCAAGAGCTGCCAAGACCCCCTTCGATTCAAGAGAAAAAAAAATCTCTTGAATCGCTACAACAACAACAACCAAGCACATTGACAAAGGAGATCATTTTTCGTATGTTCCTAATAATAATTGAAAGTTTTTTATGTCCTTATATTCCATTAATTGTGTTACAGCGGATTCCGTGACTTTTTAAAAAATGTGACGATCTTGGGTTAGTTGGAGTGACCGTGAAGGAAACGTATGATGGCACCGGGGGTTCGAATATGGATCATTGCATTATTGTGGAGGAAATGTCTAGGTATGTTAAATTTTAATAGCAACTTTATAAGGAGAGTGTACTTAGTGCAGTTCACTTGTAGATTATTCGGTGACAAACACCCAGCAGAAGTGAAATAAAATAGTTGTTCAATAACCTTAAGCATGCCAGCAGACAATAGCATCGTAGAGAATTTTTTAAATTTCAGAGCGGCTGGAAACATCAATCGCCTTATCATATGGAGACCATTCGAGCTTATGTATCAATCAACTTCATCGCAACGGCGCTGAAGCATAAAATATGAAATATTTGCCGCAATTGTGTAGAAGTGAAATTGTCTCCAGTCTGGCTGGTCCCTATTATTATTACTATCGTTATTATTACAAAAAGCTGAATTTCGCTAGGAAAAATATTTTCTTCTTTCTTGCACCTTATACCGGTCCATGGAGTCACGTTGTTGGGCCTACGGTGTTGGCACGTCGGCCATTTTGGCGGTATAGGCTTAGCCTATTTCTACAGGCTTGGCAGCGTTGTTGTAGCTTTTTCATTAGACAAATCCAGGTGTTCATCGGTTTGCCACTGGCCTTGAGTCCATCAAGTGGAACTTCGATTAATATTGAGCATGGCAATACCAATTCCTTTGTTAGTCTTCGAGCTTTTCGGCGATTGATTGGTAAATGGGGAAGCTACCTCGAATGTAACTACTATTGATGATTCAGCGGCTGTGCATCTAACCTTAGTCGTGCCTACATCATACATGTCTCGCATCACCCTGATATATGCCTCAGAGACATTATGTGCTGAGAGCACCATATCCTAACCATATCCATCACGAAGTATTCTATCGAATGCCTTTTCCAAATCGATGAATACAAAATGCAAGTACTACTGCTCTATATTTATTTATATCAAATCGACTGTAGATCGACCTTCGACAAAGCCGTATTGATTGTCATTCAACCGCAAAATTTGTCTCAATCGGTTGCACACAACTCGCTCGTAAATCTTCAGTGTATGAGATGTTGACTTTGTAGCCCTATAGTTGCTGAGTTGGCGTCAGTCTCCATTGTTCTTATGTACAGTAACTTTCTCTAAAAGCGTCAGGCATATGTTGAAGAAAACTGTGAGCCAACTAATCCCGACATTTTCTATGTCCCAAAATTCTGCGGATATTTTGTCCGGTCCGACTGCCTTTCCGCGTTTCATCTAATGCATTGATTCTTTCATCTCTTCTTGTGAGAAATCTTCGATATATGTGGAATTCCGCTGAACATCTAGAAAAGCTGCCCATTTCATTTAGAAGTTCGTCAAAATACTCTCGCTTTCTGCTACATATGGCCGTATCGTCAACCAGCAGCTTCCCTTGCGAGCCCTCCACGTACTTTGGTGCCTGTTTTCTTCAAGCCTTCCTTCTCCTTTGGGTTGCGACCCTAAATACCCTGGCATCGTGCTTCGATCTCTCGCGCAATACAGGTCCTTCGTTCGCAGTCTTCTAGTTCTTGGTAGAATTTCTCAGTTGCCTTTGCCTTTGCTTGAGCTATTAGCTGCTTTACTTTGTTCAGTCATGTAATTTTCGCGAACCGTTCGACTTCACTGTTTGACTCCCATTACATCCACGCCTTGCATGCTTTCACTGATTCTTTAGTTTCGGCGTTCCACCACCATGTATCTTTCTTTGTGCGGAATGGAGCTTTCGTAACTCCAAGTCCAATTTCTTCTGACATTTCCGCCAAGGCCTTTCACTTTTGTGTTGGACTGTGCTCGAGGCAGTTGGTGTTATTTTGAAACCACTTCTTCATTTTATCAATGAATGGAGCAACTACAACTAGTTCAGGTTCTCCAGAGTGTATTTGGACTGCCTCATATTGTTCTGACATCTGGCGCAAACTATGTTCGCCCTGGGAAGTAGTGCCCTGCATATCTGCGTCAATTTCATTCTATTCCATTCTTTTACACATTTTGGAGAAGGTTTGTGTATTTTGGCACTAGTGTGTGGAAAAGTAAATTTATCGACTTTCCTTTTACATCCGTTGGTAGTCTTCGGATCCGGTGACTCGGTTACATTCCCGGCGCATGCTAATTTACCTTGGAGTAGGGACTTTTTTCGACTTAACATGCCACAACATGATGACGTCCCAGAACATAATTCATACATAATTTCAGCCACCAGGTTTTTTATCTAAACTAAAGTAATACTACTACTAGTTTAAAGCCACTCACCGTCCCAGATCTTGTGGGACAGTCCCGCATTATACAGTTCTGTCCCGCATTGAAAATCCTTCCACAATTGTCCCGCAAAGCATCCAAACTCCCCTGCAAGGCTCGCATTATTGGAAAATAGATTCCTTTTGCGCCTGCAATTTTTTGTCCCAGGATCGCATTTTAAACGGCTCTATCTTTTGAACGCAGACAGCTAGGACTCTGATATTTTCAGCAAAATGTGCGCCGTAATATGTTTTACATCCTCTTCCATAATAACGTTTTTTAGCTTTAAATGTATGTCTTGCCTCGCATTGGCTTCTGAAAAAGTTGGTCGCCTTATACTAGGTTCGAAATACATAGATTAATTTACTACTTACCATACTTGCTATAACAGTACCATTTACTCTGTTTAAATGCAAAGCACTAATATTTTTCCAGAAAGGACCCGTTCGATAAGTCAAAAATTTCGTCCTTATTAAGGTTGCCAGATCATCAACCGCAGAATTATGGCGCCGTTTTGCAATTTCTGACATCGTATTTCTGCTCACGAAAATTCCATATGTATTTGCTAATTAAACATTACACAGTACATCAGCCAGATACCAAGGATATATCCAGTGTACTGCCTCCATATAATCAAGGCTATCCTTAGCCTGCCTATCAGTCTCACATTTCACTTCTTTCAGTATTCAGTCCTTTCAGTCATTCAGTCGATTCAGTCGAACAGAAGAATTTCAAAATCAAATTCTGTTCAGCAACATTTTTGCCAAATCGCATTTTAAATGCAACATGTTGCTTGCATCAATCGCATGTAACAAAAAGTGACAGCGATAGCGTGTTGCTTGTTTCATGACATCTAATGTCACAAATCTGCAATATTTCTGCTAGAAAAAGTAATTCAGGGGAATTTCCAATGACTTTTGTAGCAAAGGGGAAATTGGTCTAAATGGTCGAAATTCGAAATCCTTAAAAAAAAAGAAATCCCCTTAATTAGAAGTTCAATGGAATGGAGCTTTTATTGGATGTCATTTGTCATGTCAGTGAAATGACGTGCGAACGTCGACTTCATAAATTATTCGGTTTCGTGTTATTATTTGGATCAATATAATATTTAATATAATATTTGGATAAATTAGGTGCTACTGACCCACCAGGTAAGTCAATTTATATATTATGGTGTGGCGAGCACGGTGCAATCGTCGCCGTAGGAAATCACCTCAATTCCCGCCAATTTTAAAAAATACACTCGACGTCAAAAGTATTTGGTCACATTTTTTCCTATTCAGTTTGGTTTCGGTTGAACGTGGTAGGTATACCTGATATAACATCACGCGAGTAAAGATTAATAATAGTCCATTAATTTAGAAACCACTGGGTTCAGGCCGCTGATAAAATCTCTAAAATGTATGTATGAACAATTTTGTTTGATAAGCACAATTTATAATATCCGTTTATTTGCAGACTATTTGAACAATTCCATCGAGCCATCGAGATCGTTAGCGTATGGTTTACGTGTCAGTGAACACGGACAAACCAGAGCGCTAACGGACGTCAAGGCTCAAGCCGGCACCAGACCGACCGGAGTGTGGCACACGCCGCACAAAAGACCGGTCCAACCACACTGCTGCTGCACAGTTTTTGGAATCAATCTTTTGTGCGGTGTTTGCCACACTCCGGTCGGTCTGGGCCGGCTTAAGAACAACAAATAGAGATAAATTTACGCCAGGTTAGCCTTTAAGGAATTAGCCAAGGCGGCGACGCCCGTTGTGGCGACGCGTGTCGTTGCAGTGAGCACCATACTAGTTAGTGGAAGCCTCACTGACTGCCGACAGGTAAATTCATCATTTTAAAAGTAATCACCGGTTATTTTCGGTTTTTCCATTTTAAAAATAGTACCGAAAATAACCGGTTTTTTAAATTTAAAACACCGGTTATTGAAAAAACTGATTATTTTTTCCCATCCCTTAGTAGGGTTATGAAGGAAAGGAAGTACTTGGCGCATATTTATTTTGCACGGTAGGTTGGTTGTCATTCTTTAGTGATCGATTGGAAGTGTTTTTGTGCAGTGAATAATTTTACGAATACCCTTATTTCCTTGTTACAGTAGCTAGAAACACTCCAGAATGACCTTACGTTTACTTGGAGGTCGAGCCTCCCGTCTGATTGCATCCATCAACCTTTCAAAGTCAAAGGCGGTCCAGGTTGGCGCTCAACGTTACATGTCCTACTATCCAATTGACGACACGGTATTTGGACTCACTGAGGAGCAAAAGAAGGTATTCAAATTGAATATTATTATTTCGTTTATGCTTCTAAACGGATTCAATGATTTCAGCTGCGTGAAGCCGTGTTCGCCTTTGCCCAAAAGGAGCTGGCACCTTTTGCAAAACAAATCGACAAAGACGACAATTTCCCGTGAGTTGCATATTTGCATGTGTACTTTGTTCTCTATGTTTTCATACGATCACCTTTGCAGGGGATTCCGTGACTTCTTCAAAAAATGTGGCGATATGGGTCTGCTAGGAGTGACAGCGAAGGAGGAATACGGAGGCACAGGAGGAACCTATTTGGATCATTGCATTGTCATGGAGGAGATTTCAAGGTATTTGCACCTTTGTGCTGCATATAGCATTGCTGCTAAGCATTTAAGTCCATTCCTTCATTTCTTGATACATATCATGCGGCAGTTGTCTAATCACATTCCAATCATCGCTTACATAATAATCGGACACGGGCGAGTATGTACAAATTTTGTGTTTTTGGTTATTGTACGGCGTAGTTTCGGCTACATTGGAGTACTTCATACTAAACCTGTTGGGTCACCTTACCTAAAAAGTGCAAGTGCTGTGTAAAGTAGTATGTAGTTGAAGCTACGTTTTCCACTAATTGCTTGACCTTGGCCTATCTATTTGGCACTGATCATCAAATTTAATCGCAAGTGTTTGTTTTTCAAATCTTTTTGAATATGTATGTCTCAAATTTCTTTTGCGGATTTCAGAGCGGCTGGAGGTATTGCTTTATCGTATGGCGCTCACTCTAATTTATGTATCAATCAAATTCACCGCAATGGAACTGAAGAGCAGAAGATGAAATACTTGCCCAAGCTGTGCAGTGGCGATTATGTCGGTGGATTGGCCATGTCTGAGCCAGGCGCCGGAAGTGATGTCGTCTCCATGAAATTGAAGGCCGAGAAGAAAGGAGACTATTACGTCATCAACGGCTCTAAATTCTGGATCACAAACGGCAGCGAAGCCGATGTTTTAGTAGTCTACGCCAAAACCGACTCCAACGCCAAACCCCAACATGGAATCACGGCATTCCTTATTGACACGAAATCCGAAGGTTTCAGTGTTGCTCAGAAGCTGGATAAACTGGGAATGCGTGGTAGTCCAACGTGTGAGCTTGTCTTCCAAGATCTAAAAGTTCCGGCCAGCAATGTACTTGGTGAAGTGAATAAGGGTGTTTACGTACTCATGTCCGGATTGGATTACGAACGATTGGTCTTAGCTGCAGGTCCAGTTGGTCTAATGCAAGCCGCTGTGGATATATCATTTGATTATGCCCATCAACGCGTTCAGCATGGTCAACGAATCGGTGAATTCCAGTTATTGCAAGGCAAAATGGCCGATATGTACACTACACTGAATGCTTGCCGTTCCTATTTGTACTGTGTGGCTCGCGGTGCCGATCAGGCTGGAGCTAGTGCTAAGGACTGTGCCGGCGTTATTTTGTATTGTGCCGAGAAGGCAACACAAGTGGCATTGGATGCAATTCAAATATTGGGTGGTAATGGCTATATCAACGAATATCCAACCGGTCGGATTATGCGAGATGCGAAATTGTACGAGATTGGAGCTGGTACGTCTGAGGTACGAAGATGGTTGATTGGACGGGCACTGAATAAGGAATATTCTTAAATCTGCACGGAATAGGATTTGTTACATTAACCCAGATGATTCTAAAGTATTTAAGGCCTGCCATGTCGAAACACATAGACTCTAAAAAGTGCATTTATTTTTGAATAGGACTTGAAACAATATATTTACACACATGAATAAATATATATACTGTGCAATTTTATACATTCGAGATCTGTTTAATTTTGAAGAGCATTTGATTTTACATATTACAGAAATTGCCCCCAAAAACAGGAGACACGTGCCAAACACTACAGACTCACGCGATGTAGAGGTACTAAAGTACTTACCTCTCGTAGCAACTTTCCTGAGCAACTGCAGGACTTAGAACGGTGCTCTTGCAAATTTGTGTTAAACAGTGAATGAGTGGCTATCTCGGTTAGCGTGTTTACATTTTATCTACTCTAGATCATACCATTGTTCTCACAGATCTACGTCATAATAGCTTGTACATCTTGAAAGGGGGGGGGGGGGGGGGTATCATCAATCACGTCTTTTTCTGCCAAGTGTGACCAATTCAGTCGCCCTTTCCTTGCCCCACTATACGGCTTCATAGCACAGCGTTGCGTGGTCTCCGGTAGAGGCGGATGACCTGTCGTCTCCGCCAATTTAAAGGCGGATCGTATCATCGCCGATACCAATACGTTCTTGTTGCTTTTTTATTTGACACCCTCACAAGATCATGGGTTTACCTTTGGCCTTGGGTCCATCAAGTGGAACATCCACTGATATCGCCTTCATGTTGTAGCGTTGAAAACTCGGACGCAGATAGTAGCCATCGCGTACTCCAGGTCGAGTTTAAGAAAGAAAGTTGCTTCGATAGGTTGTAGCCACAACGCAAGTGATATTAGATGCGTAGGAGCAGCTGGACAATCGAAAAATTTAACCACATGCAAGAGGACAGGTATTTGCGATCCATTATCTATTTTTTGTGGCATATATTAATTTAGTCGCGGGTACTATCCGGAGCGGAGCCAAGCGAAGGTTGATGGAGTGGCTCTGGGTAGTTGATGTTAATCCCGAGAGATGGCTGGTGGTTTAGTGTCAAGTAAACTGTTGTTCTCAGGGTCATCATTTTGGTCTCTCGATGAGAAGACATTAGAATACAGCCGGTGACAGGTTTGTAATGTCCCCGTTTTGCATAATCGACTAAGACAGGTTTTTCGCAGCGACGTCCTGATGATTTTATCCAAAAACCATGATTTTCGATCGACTATTAAGCTACCGAGGAGTAGCAGGGGCAGAAAGCAAATCAGCTTCAACCTTCCTGCATCGAACCCTTCGAGGCTCTTGCCAGGGAAGCGTTTTGGCAACTCTTGGCCGTTTGTTGTATCAAACGGGTGTGGTCCGCCCCGGAGAGGCTTCGAATTGCAATGAAGCAATGGGTGCCAGTAGGACCACACCAGCTGCACCCACCGATCTCACCCCCTGTCACTATGGGAAAACCTCATTGCAACTGCTACCGTTTTGTCCCTGGAGATCTCGGACTAAAAACGACGACGAACTATAAATCGAATCCATATAGATACACATAGGTTCACACCTTCCTGTACCGCTAAAAGAAGAAGAAGAAGTATTCTGCCCTAAGTACTACAGCTTTGAAGATTTTTCAATAATCTGCTGGGGGTTTGAGGAAATTTTGTAAATCTGGCTTTTCTGCAGTTAAATCATTCAAGTCAAAATTCAGGTAAAAATTAATTTGGAAAACAATTCAAGGGGCCGTCTACGCGTGTAGAACCAGATGAAAACGGTTTTTTTAGAAGAGATTCGCGAGGAGCAAGGCAAGGAAAAATTCAATTTTCATATAAAAATCGGTTTTGTTCTCGCGTTTTTGTTCCCCGTATAGTTTCATATGTCGTGCTCTGTGGCCGTGATCGTTCGGTCGCCACTCTGTGAAATAGACACTCATAGAGAAACGAGTTTCCAAACTCGGCACGACTCGTCGCAAGTTTATTATTCAGAAGAAGATGATAAGAAATATTCTTATAGTAGAATAATAAACTAACAATGCGACTAGGAAGTGGTATGGCTGACACTCCGAATTCAATTGTCTTTGTAACGTTGATGGACTACACAGTAGTCATCAACGCACCATGCTCCACTAGGAGTTACGGTAATCGAGAGATAGTTTCACCCAAGGACCACAACATGATGCCTTAATGTCAGGGAGAGTAGCAATACGGAAAAGATTGGGAACCCCTAGACTAAGGGACGACCAACGGCCAAAAGTGTTTCCTTGTCCGTGCCCCATGTACTGCCGGCTAGATCTTTGAGGTTTTTTTTCATTGCTCCTGATTTTATCGCAGATATTGTCCACATGGATGTTAAATTTGCCGAGAGAATTTTAGTGTAAGATATTGTTGGTATTTTAATGTCGACAATTCCGGCAAGATACTTTGCAATCCATTTGTAAGCTTCAGGCGGAGTGGAGTCACATATAGATCTGTCAGTAGTAGCATGTCTTGACTGCTTTAAAACACGCTTGCAGGGATTCGGCTGGCCATTTCTATTGAAAATTTTAGACGTGGATAAAATCAAGAGCGGTAGTGGTACATCTTGTCGAAGCCGTGTTGATGATTGTCAAGGCCATACGGGAAGGTATGATGTTTCAAAAGTGTACATGGTTTGGGTATCAGGGTAAGGCGGCCAGAACTCAGAATCAACGGTAGGTTTATTGTAGCAATACTCAATGGTCGGCGAGTCGAGATGTTTGAGCTTGATCATAGCTATAACGTCTGGAAGTGGCTACAACGAGTTCATTGGTAGTGAAATGTAGATACTGGTCAACTGTGTGGTTACGGATAGCTTAATAAGGCGATTGAGCTTATCCTTGTCGGGATGTTTGACAAATTTTTTGTTAAATTTATTTGTTGTTGTTGTAGCGGCGCAAGTGAGGGGGGGGAACTAGTATCGTAATTCATATATGGTTGGCAGCCTATCCTCAAGTTCTAGACCTAGGAAGGTTGCCACCTCAATGGGGTTCTCCCATAGTGCTATAGGTGTAAGTTGTGTAGGTGCGGCAGTGCAGTCGAAAAGATGGTCCACATTATGTGGGCTGGCTCCACATGCTGGACAAATATCTGCATTGGCGTTGTCGATACGCGACCAGAACGAGTTGAGTCTGGAGCACCATCCAGAGCGAAGCTGAGTCAAGGTGGTACGTGTGGCTCTGGGTAGTTGTTGTTCATCGGTGGAGATGTCGGGTGGTCGAGCGCGAAGGACACGGTTTGTGGATAGGTCATTCATGGCTTTGGTTACCTCATTGGTGTGTAATTGCTTTAAGGCCGCCTTGTATGTATTTGTGTTATCGAGAGGAACTCTTTTAAATCTTTGGACTTCCCTTTCCTTGTCCCTTAAATAGCGTCTTACACGACGTGGTGGTGGGGTTCTGTCCATAAGGTCGTGATTCGGGTGTTCACTGCGATAACAACCAATAAGATATTGCTTTGCCAGAAGCTCATTATGTGCTTTGATGTTTAACAGCTTTGTTTCTTGGTGCAGATGATCTTGTCATGACATGCGTACACATCCGGTAATAGTACGCGTAGCTGCGTTTTGGCACAGGGTGGGGGAAAGGACTCCACCTTGCGGTACTCCTTGTTTTATCCTTCTTAGTTTAGATTTTCCATTTCTAAACTCTGTGCTGGATTGACGTCCGGCAAGGTAATTTGCGATCCATTTGACTATATGCGACGGTGTGGATGAATTTCGTAGATCTGACAGTAGGAGCGAGTGGTTCACCGTGTCAAACGCTTTCGACAGATCTAATGCCACTAGGATGGTACGTTCCTACTGCGACCGGGTCTACGTACCGGAACGACCCATGCCACTGGCATGGCCAAGAGTCGCAAAGACCCCCTTCGACGCAAGAAGGGGACGAAAACTTTATATCGTCATTAAATTTATTTGTCATCGTGCTTCTAGGTCTTATAACCAAACTTTATTTACCTTTATTTTCGATTTTACGGGGTTGGAAAGTGCTCTCACAGTTTTACACAGATTGCCGACACCCGTTTTGTCTTCTGTAGTCGTTTTCTTGCTTGGTAATCTTAGTGTTCAAGCATCGATTCGAGAATCACTAGGGTAATTTCTTCGTAGTTTATCCCTAACATTTGTCAATTTTGCAGCGGACGATGGAAAATATGTTCCCAAAGAGATTTTTTCGGTCGCAGTATCGATATATTGGCTTTCGTCATACTTGTCAACTTTATGTGTTTCCTTATGTTTCACCGTGCGCCTAACTTTCGTGGGGTCTATAAGCGGATTCAGTTCAATGGACCAATACATATCTATACATTGGGGAACTACAAGTAACAAGACCAAGATAGCTTTCATCATCAATGTGGCACGATAGCCCGACGTCGGGCCTTGGCCGCCTGAATCGTTGACCTCCAATTGTCGCGGTTACGTGACCTCGTCCTCCAGTTTCGGAAGCCCAGCAGCTGGTGGGCGTCTTCACCTACGGAGTTCTCCCAGCGAGCTCTCGGTCGTCCACGCAACCTCGCTCCGTCAATTCGTTGTGCGTTCATCACTTTCTTTGGCATGCGATTATCGTCCATCCGTTTTACATGCCCCGCCCATTGCAAACGTTGAAGCTTCACGATTTTCGATACTTCCAGCTCATCGTACAATTGATACAACTCATGGTTGTACCGGATGCGCCATTGGTCTCGCTCGCGAACGGCCCCGAAAATTCGCCGAAGGACCTTTCGTTCGAATCGGTCTAGCAAAATTTCGGAGGCTTGGGTGAGGGTCCATGTTTCGCAGCCATAACATAGCACGGGTCGGATGATCGTTTTGTACACGCGGAGCTTCGTGTTCCTGTGCGCATGTTTCGAATTAATTATAGGGAGGACCGAGAAATATGTCTTATTGGCTAGTTGTATCCGTCGCTTAATTTCGTCGGTTTCGTTGGCGTCCTTTGATAAGTTACAACCCAGATAAGTTACAACCCAGAAGTTGTCTACATACTCGATATTAAGGTCCCCCACTGTGATGCTTGAATTTGCTGGCGTCCTTGTTTTCGATTGCATCATGGCCTTTGTTTTGCTTTCGTTGATATGTAGTCCAACTTCCTTTGCGGCGTTATTGAGGTTATGCAGAAGGCTTTCTGCATCACCCAACCTTCGAGACATGATGTTGATATCGTCGGCGTACGCTACTAATTGAGTCGACTTGATGAGTAGCGTTCCGCTGCTGTCCATATATTCATGGCTCGAATTACATACTCCAAAGCAAGGTTGAAGAGCGTCGGCGCCAGCCCGTCGCCCTGCTTGAGTCCAGTACGAGTTTCAAATAGGTCAGTAAGTCGATTCTGCACTCTGACCTGCGAGACGGTATTAGTCATCGTCATCCTTGTGAGTCGCACTAACTTTGCCGGTATACCAAAATTCAGCATAATGTTGTACAGTACACTTCGATCGATACTGTCGTATGCCTGCTTGAAGTCGACAAAGATTTGGTATACGTCGATGTTATATTCCCAGCACTTTTGGAGTAGTAGCTTCACTGTGAAAAGCTGATCGGTCGTTGATCGACCAGGTCTGAAGCCGCCTTGATACTCGCCAATGATTCGTTCTGCGTACGGATTAATTCTCTTTTCAAGAATTTTAGATAATGGCCCGTATGAATAAAAAGTAGTAAATTACACTTTACTACTTTTTTTGAAGTAAACATAGATTTCTAGTATTGTTGCTATGAGTAAAATGACGTTTACTGCACTACAACTTTCGAACATACTACAAAGGGGAAACATTAGTAGTTTTCATATGAATAAAAGTAGCTTTACTACAGTTTTCATGTAGGTAACAATTTGCAAACTACAAATATGTAGGTAGATTTGTAGTAATCAAACAAGGCAAAAAAAATTCTTTAAAAATGTTTTTAAACATAAGTGAACCGTTGATGGTAGATGGAAGGTGTTAAATGGTAGATGGTAAATGGCACTAGGCGGGACGTAAATCGATACTAACTTATTTTTTGATTAGCACAAACAAAATATTCGAGTCCATTGCATATATCGTTCTAAACATAATAGGTTTTCTTTAACATCGTCGAGACAAGTCCTCATCCGAACGATTATGCGCGGAAAACTTGGTTGGCTTATTGTTGGAACGGATTGCATATTTAATCGCCTGCACATTATCTGCTGTTGTTCTGTGTTACTTCAAAGAGTTTGCCGTTGATTAGCATATATATCAGTCCACGACGGTGATTTTTTTATTGCATAGTAGGACTATTCAATTACAATAGTCTAAAGCACCTACCATTTATTATCTACCATTTACCATCTACTATTTGCTATTTACCACCCACCATTTGCAATTTACAATCTACCATTTACCATCTGTCATCAACCATTTACAAGCCATCCGTCTACCATTTACCATCTACCATTTATCATCTGCCATTTAACATCTATCATTTACCATCTACAATAGCCTAAAGAAAGTCTCCCTTCCCCATTTGAGGTGTTATCTTAGAACGCGCGCGCGTTCTTAGATCACACCTCAAATGGGGAATGAGGAATTTCGTTTGGGGATTTTGGTTTTGGGTATTTTGATTTCGGGGATTTTGATTTCGGGGATTTTGATTTCGGGGATTTTGATTATGGAGATTTTGATTTGGGGAATTTGGTTTGGGGATTTTGTGACTGGGGATATCGTATCCAACCCGATAAATTCCACTGAAGTACGGCGTACGTGAATTCACCCATTCATAGACCAAAAGTACACAAATACGTAAATAACAGATACAATACATAACTTTTCCTACCGTTACAGGTAGATGGTATAAGTGACGACTCGAAAATGGAATCACAACGAGACATACATACATACATACGCCAACATGCCACCGGATTTAGCCGACGCGGGCCTCAATCAAATACATTTAAGTTTTCATTTGATATCGATCTATGTATGTATGATCACTCAATTTTCGAAGCGTTTTCAAAAGTCGTCCAAAATTGATTGAGGCCCGCGTCGGCTAAATCATCGGTGGCACGTTGGTGTATGTCTCGTTGTGATTCCATTTTCGAGTCGTCACTTATCCGATCCTGTTACGGGGAGTTGCAATAAGGTAAGGGATCAATGCATAATCAGGAGCGACTCGTGGAGTATCATTCGCCGCCGCCACCATCGGTAATTTGCAGTGGCACTGTGTGTTTCCGTCCTCCCAGAACTGTATTTTTCTCTGTTCTTCCGTTTTGCAAAAAATCAGTATACCATCCACCTGAAACGGAAGGAAAACTTATGCCTAATTATGACACATGTGGCAGCGCCTACTTTTTGAATTGTAGCAGATGCTACTATTGCATTTTCGAAGTAGTAGTTTCAGTATTTCCGAAAAAAATTATTATTCATACGAATACATGTAGTATCTACTTTTAAGTAGTTTCTACAAATTTAAAAATTTACTACTTTTTATTCATACGGGCCAATATCTTATAGGCTGTACTAACTAATGATATGCCCCTGTAATTCTCACACTTCAGCTTGTCACCCTTTTTGTGGATTGGGCAGATTATGCTTTTGCGCCAATCATGGAAATGTAGGTATTCACAGATGATACGTTAGAAAACCACGTGGATATTTTCTCCGACGTAATCGTAATCGCTATAGCTAGATTGATTTTATCTCATGAAATAAATTTGAAGGTAGAACATGATACAGACTAATCAGGTTTGATGCAAAAATCACACAGTTGATACCTTTTGTAAGTATGTATTACTGCTTCGAATTGTAACAAGGAAGCGGGAATATACTTATGACATGAGTCATATTTATGAACAATGAACAGATTTATCTTTGAGGAGCATCTAGTGTAATTTTGGATAACGAAACTTTATATAAAATAAAAACAGCTGAATAATGTTTTAAACAAATAAAAGTAGTAAAACAGCGGACTAAGGCCGCACACACACGGTCTATCCATGAATTGCAATCCATGAATTTTATTGGATTAAAATCCAAATCCGTCCAGCGGCTCATTTGACAGAATGAAAATCCATTTTATGTATTCGAATCCATGAATTGAGACCATATCCAGCTCTTTTCGTTAGCATATTTCAGAAAGGGCATACACGAAAAGAACTGGAGATTATTCCTGATCCGCGAAATGGCAGTTAGGGGATCAGAATTGTAAACATGTTTGCGGAACATACGCCCGTTTTGGAAATCCACCCAATGTTATATTAATTGGGTGACGTCATTTTACTGTTGCCGAACAGCATCAGCATGCTGTCAACATGACGTCACCCATTTAAAATGCATTGTGCTGCGTTTGTTGTGTTTTAAGAATAACTGCTTTTATACATATGAATATTTTGTTACTTGAAACTATACGGGATGGACAATATAAGAAGCCTATAGCCAACCTATACTACATACTGTAAAAGGGTGAGTTTCGCAGATACATACATAATGTATGTATGTATTTCCATAAAATGACGCCTGCGTATTCGCGTAGTTACAATAATTGCATGTTATGGCCATTGACAGCTCGATTGGGGCAACCAGAGATTGACGTCCAAATCGTCAACTTGCGTCAACTACGGATGTGTAAATATTGGCTCAATTTGGTGCGGAAATAAGTTGTTGCATTTTTACACAAAAAGAACAATTGATGTAAGTTTTTATTTATTTGCATTTATTTTTGAATACATAATTCAATGTGTGTAGGTAGGTACATATTTCGTTAAAGTATCCTTAATTTAACAGATTTCAGACATCCTACTATTGAAACAATGGTACAAAGCAATACAGTACGCTCTCATAGATTGACACGTAAAAGAATACGTCCGCCAAAACCAAAAGTAACCAGCCTGTGGCCGCGTAATGATATACATCTTCTGATCAGCACAATTCAATTAAATCCTTGTCTATGGGATTTCAGTTCAGCCGATCACAAAATTCTACGAAATCGTGTAGCGGCTTGGCAAAGAGTCGATTGGGTTTTAGGGCATAGATATGGCGTTCCCGAATGTAAAGCAAAATGGGCAAACGTAAAAACAACCTATAAAAAATGTAAAGCCAAAATGCGAGCAAATAAATCTGCTCAAGGCAATTGCATCATCTCTACGAGTTGGCCATATTGGGAGAAAATGCAATTTATGAATACGGGCGAATCGACAAATAGTACTAATTCTGTATCGATTTTAGATACAGTATCAATAGAACAGGAATCATTGTCTAACAATACATTTCAACATTTATCTGAAAACGGGGCAACTCACGATGCTACAGATGATATTATCCCGAAACGCAAACGGCAAAGAAATCCGTCTGACTCATCCCATGACACCGGTGATCCAATAAAAAGAGCCCTTGAAATAATGGAAAAGAGTGATGACGAATGGCAGGTTATTGGCAACTACTTAGCTGGCCAATTGCGAAATATTGCCGGAAAAAGTCGTGAGAAAGCTCAACGAGTTCACAGGAAAATGGTGAAAACTATTTTGTGTGCTTTGGACGAACTGGATGATGAAACGAGTGTAAGTTTATCATTAGAAACTCATTCAAACAATTTTTAATTTTCATTTTATTTATACTGATTTGTATTAAAAAACCAATACTCAGCCATTAATATTATAATAAATCTCATAACCGTGACAAATAATGATTAATGTGTGATTAATAATTATAACAAGTGATAAGTATCTATATTATTTATTTCAATAAAACTATTTCAAATAAAAATGAAAATAGTCAGCCTGTGTCAGTGCTGTCTCGCAATCTATTATTATAGAAATATGCATGTTTGGATTATTTTCTATTTTCTGGCAAAGGGCTTACGGTGCGTCTTTCCATTGACATCAAAATTCGCCTTCAATTTGCATTTACTTTGTACTTATTTGTAGATATTTTAACTAATTTGTAGATATTTTTTAAATTAAATTTTGTGCGTCCGTTAAATTCACTAAATAAACGGCGTAAAATTCTCAACCATGTCCTATATTTCTATTGGGATCATGTTAAAATTCTATTGGGATCATGTTAAAATGAGACAAGTCTTAGATAACAGTTTTGACGAGAGTAAAAGTAGTTTTTCCCTAAGACAGGAATAACGGTTTGAAAATAAAAAGAAAACTTTTTGTGAAATTATTTGTCTTATGTTTTCAATGGGCGTGTTTTTTCAACAGCTAACCTACACTATACGGTGTAATTTTCACTGCTTTTCATGCTTGTCTGCCGGCCACTATAAAATCTCTGACCGTACGGTTTTTTGTCGTACAAGTGTGTACAAAAAAATAGTTTTTGTATGTAATTTGATGTTAAAAATGTCATTCGGCAAATTAAAAATTTGAAAAGACTGGTTCAAACATAAAAATATGTTTCAGTGAAAAATTTGAATTCACACCAGCGGTACTCTACGACTATCCTAAATATCATAACTTTTCATGTAATATTTCGAAAGTTATTGATATGCAAAGGTAGGGTTTAGATGGCTGTAACTTGTGAACGCTGATAGGTAAGACAAATATGGGCGTCAAGTTGCTACACACGTGCGCTAAATTCAAAAAAATCGGCCAATGGGTTCTCGAGTTATCGAAGGTCAAATATTGCGCAGCATAAAATTACGACTATCTCGTTAAATACCATCGTACGTATGCCAAATTTGGCACTTCAAACGGAGTCACTTTTCCTAAAATGCGGGAGACTGGATATTTTGTGGAACACATCCGGGACGATTTTCAATGACGTGTAAAATGTAGGAATGTCCCGAATGTCTCTTTAGTGAATATAACATGCATGTTCCACGAAAAGCTGGATTACATCTCGAGTAATAAGATTCCGGAGCGGGTAGTTGACGAATCGAATAAATGCAGCAGGAGAGTTACAAAATCCAAATGGAGCCTTAATACTTTTTTTTTTATAACGAACGCAGTAAACGTTGGGCTTCTCCTCTCAAGAGGCACATGTAAGATACTACACTCGGCCGCAAAACTATCGACTCAACCTGAACGCGCGTGGATTTGTACGTGTTTTTTGGAAAGTATGATAGTTATCCATAAAAGTCGTATGTCGTTTAAAAGTTTGAAACTTTAGCTACCTGTTAGTACTCTTTTTATCAATATTTGCTTCGCACTTTTTAAATTATTGCCACTTGTAACAAAAAACCCAGAAAAATTGAAATTTCAGGTAAAGGTCAGCTCAGGTGAACTACCCCTATAGAAGCGCCCGTAATCGATTTCTCGTTATCAGTTGCATCAGGAAAGTTAGGTAACTTCCATCTGAAGTAATTTCAATCACTGTTTTGTCATCAGTGGATACTACGCCAGATCAGGCGGCACAAGTTGTAGCCCTATTGTCGGAAAATCATAGTCAGTGAAACGTCGCTCGCCGTCTTGGAATGAGTCAGTCTGCTATCTCGAGAGTTAGCAGGAGATTTTGAGAGACTGGTAGCTTTAATTTGAGACCAAGAACGGGCCGCCCTCGATACACTTCAGAGAGAGACGACCGTTTCATTGTTACAAGTACGTTACGAAATCAGCTCCTCACGGGTGTTGCTGCGCAGCGGAACATGAGGCGTGCTCGCGTAGTAGTAATATTGGTTAAAATGGTACCAACGTAAAGCTGAGGCCTTAAGCTTTTCAATGACATACGATTCTTATGGATAACTGCTATACTTTTCGAAAAACACGTACAAATACACGCGCTTTTAGGCTGAGTCGATAGTTTTGCGGCCGAGTGTAGAATGGGATTCTGGTGGAATGTCCAAATTGTTAGAAATTAGACAGCACTGCGTTTTCACGGCATTAAAAACTACTTTATTACCGTCTCAGTTTACGTACACTGAGAAGAAGACATATTCGAATTTCAGCAAAGCCGACTGGATTGGCTTCCAAACCTATACAAATGAAGCGTTTTCTGCCCTTCCAACCCCTACTGACGTACGTACTGCTGAAAAAAACCTGAGACGGATTATCCAGAATGCAGCCAAAAGATACATTCCAGCGGGCCGCATCCCAATCATGAGACCGCATTTCCCATCATCTGCTGCAGAATTGGCAAAAACGAGAGATGAACTCCGAACAGCAGACCCAAATGATCCTCGCATCGGCGATCTCAACAACATTATAACCCAGCAAGTCAACGACCACAGGAAACAGTTATGGAATTCGCATTTAAAAACATGCCACGTAAAATCCGGCGTAAGTAACCTTTGGAGAACGGTACGTGCTCTATCAAACCCCACAAAACCCAAAGGTAAGGTAGCTATAAAATTCGGTGATAACACATACAACAACGACGACAAATGCGCTCACAAATTTAACCAACAATTCGTCGAACATCCCGAAAAAGATAAGCTCAAGCGCAAAATTACCAGAGCTATCCGAAACAGCACCACTGACCAACACCTCCAGGTTGCCTCAAACGAAGTCAAGCTTGCAATAAAAAATGCGAGAAACTCCAAAGCGTACGGACTAGACGGTATTGCCATGATTATGCTCAAACACATCGACTCTCCGGCCATTGAGTATATCACTGCTACGATGAACCTGTCGCTGAAAACCTTCATCATACCCGAGCTATGGAAAAAAAGGCCGTATCACCCCCATACCGAAGCCAGGCAAAGATCATACTCTAGCAGAATCATACCGTCCAATAACGCTACTGTCCCCCGTGGCCAAAATACTTGAGGCACTAGTGTTGCCTAAACTCCTGGAGCACGTCCAGCTTGCCAATCATCAACACGGTTTCCGGAAAATGCATAGCACTACAACCGCCATAGACAGGATTACCTCCAACATTTTCAATGGACTCAATCAGCCGAAACCCTGCAAGCGCACTATCCTCGTAGCTCTCAATTTGTCAAAAGTATTTGACACTGTTAACCACACAGTACTTTTGACAGACCTACGCAACACTACTCCTCCGTATATCCACAAATGGATCGCGAATTATCTTGCCGGTCGTCAATCCTGCACCGAGTTTAGGAATGGGAAGTCCAAACTCAGGAAAATTAAACAAGGCGTTCCACAGGGCGGAGTCTTATCTCCCACCCTCTTCAACCTTTACATGTCAGGACTGCCCACACCACCCACGGGACTCGAAATCATCTCTTATGCTGACGACTGTACCATCATGGCGACTGGCAACGACATTCCCGAAATGTGCGACCACATCAACGAATACCTGCTGACCCTCAACGACTTCTTTGTGAGTAAAGGCTTGAAGCTCTCAGCACCAAAGTCCTCCGCCACCTTATTCACCAGCTTCAACCAGGAGTACAATATGCAACTCCCTATATCTATCGACACCAACGTCATTCCTACTATTCGGACTCCCAAGATCGTAGGTGTCACGATAGACAACTCCGGCAAATTTAACACACCTGGCTGATAACATCTGCTCTAAACTCAGGAGCAGAAACAAAATTCTTAAAGCTCTTGCCGGTAGTACTTGGGGCACCGACAAAGAAACACTTCTGACTACCTATAAAGCCATCGGTCGCCCCCTAGTAAATTATGCAGCACCGACGTGGTCAAATGGTCTCTGCAACACAAATTGGGGCCACATACAAATCTGCCAGAACACGGCACTTCGCACCATCACCGGCTGTGTTAAGATGTCCTCAGTGGATCATCTGCACCAGGAGACTAAGATGATGACTTTGAGAAACCACAACGAACTTCTTACCAAACAGTATCTAGTCGGATGCTATCGTACAAATCACCCGAACAATGAACTCATGGACAAAACACCACCGCCACGACGAATAAGACGCTCTATCAGGGACAAAGAGCGCGAAGTCCAGCGATACAAAAAGGTTCCCTTCGATAACTCCGACTACAAGGCGGCGATTGCAGACATACACACACAAGACGTTCGTAAAGCTACTCAAAGCCTCACAAATAATCGTGTACTTGGCACCAAACCTCCAGCCATATCTCCTGACGAAGAACAATTACCGAGAGCTACCCGTACCACCTTAGCTCAGCTCCGATCCGGTTGGTGCCCGCGACTAAATTCTTATTTATCGCGTATAAATAATGAAGTTGCAAACACCTGCCCAGCCTGCGGAACCAGTCCACACGATGTAGATCACATTTTCGATTGTCCAGCTGCTCCCACGCAACTTACACCACTTGCGTTATGGTTACAACCAATCGAAGCAGCTTTCTTTCTAAACCTCGACCTCGAGGATGGAATGCCCACCATCTTCGAATAAATATGATGCAACTAATTAAACGTTTCCTGTCTGTGCCGCTAATACAACAACAACAACTACTCTATTACGATTACCCCAATTGATGACCTTAGAAATGTCATCATTTAAAGATGAAAACATTTGGTTCCTACTGATGGAAGTAGCGTTTCCATTCCACGAGACACTAAAGCTGACTCAAAGGAGTACGTGAAGTCAAGCGTGCTGTCATCAGCAAAACTGTGAATTGGGTTATTGGTAATCTGTAAGAGATCGTTGATAAATAAAAGAAACAACGTAGGTGACAGAACAGTTCCCTGGGGGACCCCCGCATTGATCTTATGGCATGAAGATTTATCACCATCTAGAATAACGGCAATTGAGCGTGGCGTGGCGCTCTTCTTACTCAATCTCAGGAAAGGGGACATAAAGACCCTCACAGATCTAGTGACAGGTCATTGCTCTCTGAATTACCACCTACACAAAATTAAGGTAGTACTATCGGCTATGTGTGGCCAGTGTGAGGAAGAAACAGCATTGCATATCATATGCAGCTGCCCTGCCTTTTCAATGTCAAGGGTGAGATATCGATTACTTCATTGGCGAGAGCGAGGCGTTCTCACTACCTCCTGCGAATGTGCTACGCTTCGCGAAATCTGCATCAATCGCAGACAGAACAGCGCCTAAGCGCAACGGAAGGGTACTATGGGTCGAGTTAGACGCCTGAGTGTCCGTACCGCGTGGTCCGCCCACCAGTTCGGGCGCGGCCATGGACTGTATTTTAGTACGTAAGCACTCGTCAATATGCGTTTAAACACCGTTACAAAAAAATTGTTGCGTTCCTCATACGTAGTGACGAATTGGAATTCAAAGTATAACTGCGCGGTATTTTACGAGCTTGCGCGTATTATTGTTTTTCAGTTAAACCGTACCCGTCCAGCGAAGTCTGACACCACTTCTTTTTTTTTAAATTATCCGCTGTGATTATCTGTTCATTGTTGCTTTTTACTTCGTGCTTTTCAAAGTTAACAGTTAGTTACAATTTTAGAGTTCGCTGTTACCATTGCCTCCATTTTTTCTATCTCATAAAACTTTCAGCTCAGAAAGAAGGATTCCGTGTAAATAAAATACCTCATATCACAACAAAATCAGCCCAAGCACTTCTTTTGCCAAAAAAAGGATATGCACGATTTTAAGCATATTGGTTCTGCCAATATGTGCTTTCGGTGATAATAATAAGTACCATTATTCCCTTCATTTTAACCGATATTCAAAGGCGGCTGTACATTAATCCAAAATTAGCACAATTTTCTGCTCCTGAAATTCTTATGTTTGGGATACTTGCAAAGACGGCTAACAAAAACACCATATTGTTAAAACTACCGTTTATTTATTAATAAAACTTGTAAAGCGATAAAAATAATAGTTATACTGACAAGCTTATTAATCATACTTAATTATTATATATTAATCTTCAAAACGTATATTATTTCTTTTATGCATTAAAATCTTTTTTTTTTCGATTGTTTTTTCTCCCATTTTTGTTCGTTTTATCTAATATGAAATCTTAAAAAATGCAACATATATTTTTTTTTGGTATTTCGGTCGTCAGAGGTATTAAAAAGCCTCTCTCTATGGAAACGACGAAAAATCAATCACTCGAAAAAGTTTAACTAAAAAATATTTTTTATACATAGCTAAATTAATTAATTAGTTCTACAAATCGTAAATACAGTATCGAAAGTTCTTAAAGAAATCATAACAATTGGCAATTAATGGCAAACACGTATTAGATAGTTACATCTCTCTCCATTATCCACTTTGAAAAACAAAGAAACACGAAAATTTTGTGCAAATACAAACATCATGAAAATTTTCAAATTGAAATTTTCGATGCTGCAAATCTACTAGAATATTAGTAGGGTCCTTTGCGGCATTCGAAACTGTTTTCTTTTTTAAGTCGTTTAGTTATTTTTGCATAACTGTGAGGCACCAATGATTTCTGACATTTTTTAGATTCGAAAAGACATTTGTTTTCAAATAAATTATTTACATGACAAAAGCACTTGTGGTGTTATAATTTAGTTGAATGTGGAAAACATATAAAAGAATTTCAAATGCTGGTGAATCGTACATGCATAATGTTAGTTGTAAATCGCAATGATTTAAACGTTGCTGCCTACTTGCAATATTTAGTTTAGTTATCAAAATTTGAAACAAAAATATTTTCGTCAACTAGCGTGAATTTCCATTAGAAAATCATTAAATTATTGAAATTGCTAGAAGCTATAAAATATAATGTTTTAAACTATCCAGAATTGAATTTCAAAATGAAATTGAAATTTTAAAATTTTGTGGCACTTTGTGGTTGCTATCATAATCATCAGAAAAATTAAATATTATAAAATATACGAATGTTGTAGTTTCACCATAAAACAGTTAATATCTAGAATTTTTGCTATAACTTTAAAAAAATGTGTTATACAATAGTAACATTTATATAAATACCACAAATAACAAATTTAATAAAAACGTGTAAAAATCTTGGCAAACATTAGTTTAAGCTCTTGATGCTCTTTGACACAAATTGCACATGTATAAAAAGAAGAAATTTCATTTCTTCTGTTTTCGTCTGTTTTTATCATTAAAAAAAAATATTTCATTTTATTTTCCTAGCGTTATTCGATTTTTTGTTTGGTTTTTGTTTTACTCTAAACGGAAGCTGTGCTGCTGACTTTTCTTCTCCACTCGCGATTCGGTCGTTGTTGTCATTGTTTTACGTTCAATTACTCGTTGTGTCATTGAGGCCAAACGCGATGAACCTTCGTCCATTAAATTCAATTTGCCATCGTGTGTTTGTAAGGTCATCTGTGAAAATTGACTGTCTAGTGTAGTGGATGGTGGAGGTGGGGGTGGTGGTTGTTGTCGGTCTGAACTTGTGTCATAGCTTTTTGTCTCATATCTGTAAGAAGGACTGGCGATTAGAAGAAAAAAGAGAAAAAGAAAGTTAGATGTTAGACACGTTATTAGCACTGACAAAAAAAAAAGAGTATAAGGATGTAGTGAAAATTAATAATAAAGTTGAAAATGAGAGAGAGGCTTAGGTGAACTTAAATATGTTTGACAAGTGGAAAATTAATTTACAACATTTATCTTGGTAGATATACATTATTAATTTAGGGTATTAGCTTTCCCTAAATCATTTACACCTTTTTCAGTTAAATTTAATCTGAGATCATATTAGAAGAAATTACCCTTTAATTTGGAGCCTAAATAAAACCTAATAAATGAAAACACACGACTAGTCTTAGCCCAAAAACTGTAGCGAATCTTCATTGAAATCCAAAAGAGGAGAGAAATGTTAATTGTTATGACAGCATTCTTCGGGCAGGCATAAAATAAGACTTCGCTGGCAAATTTTGATGACCAATATTTTTCTTCCTACCGTGATTTCTAAAATGTGGGAGGGGTTTGTTTTTTACGAAGGTTTCACTATATCATGGAACGGTAAGATCTGAACTCCAATAAGTCGAATTTGGAAGGAGAATTGAAGTGTGGCCAGAAGGAAGCTCAAAAGCAAATACATTATGTACTTTAAAGGTCTCGGATTAAATATCAAGGATGATAAAAGCTGCCGTTGGTTTCGGGTTGGGGGCGGCATGAGATCACAATTGTATTCAAAGATAGACTTTAAGTGCTTTGACAACCACGGGAGGGAGTAAGGGGGGCTGAAGAAAGAAAAAATTGAAAAATGAAATGTGAATTTCGTTGCATGAATCGTGTTTCTGGGGCGAATAACCAGTTTCGTTGCTCTGTTGAAGTTTTTGAGATCCTTATCAGAATTTGGAAAATATCTTTGTGAAAAAAAACACAAAGCAAACGCACAAATTTGAGGTGATTTTAGCAAAAAAAAATCCGCCAGCTTCGATAGTAATTTTTACAGAGCTCTAAATACATAAATAAATTGTGGAAGATTTTACGCTTCGAAAATGACGTAAATATGCTAATCAAATTGTTGTTCAACTGAACACAAATATGGTATTGATTGGTCTTTTATCGTAACATAACGAGCCAGCATCGCAGCAATTCCAATCCTAGAAATCAATTGGCTCTTTGCGAGATACAGTACTGTCAGTGATCTCACTTCTATTTAATCTGAGATGAACCTTATCTTCCCTGGAACTATTAGATATTAGCTCAACTTGTGTCCGGTTTTTGTTTGTTCCTAAGTTATATTTTTCTTGTGTTGTACCGGACATTCACGAATTCCGCTCTAATTGTGGTGGGTCATTTGTTTCAATTTCAATATCCCGCTCCACATTTTGGCTTTACCCGTAAAACGTTGAGAGGTGGTCTAAAGTCTAAGACGAAACTATCGGTTATTTACGGAGTGACGATCACAGAATTGCTTGTGGTGCATACCCTGCTAGCCACAATCGGTGAACGATAAATCCGAAGAGACGGGGGAATGCAAAAATTGTCGTAGTATTCGTGAACACTCTCTCATCCACACGGGTTGGCTTATATACTTCGACTGAATCTCCATCACCCGATGACTGTCTCGATGAAGAATCGGTGCCAATTCATCGAGAGACATTTTCTTGAAATTTCGGTCAGTTTCGCTTCTTTGTCGTCATTTTGCGCCGATGGGTAATATGTTTCTTTGTATAGCGGAACCTTTTTTATTTTAAAGTTGGCCTTCGTAGTGTGTGCCTCTGCATCGAGTAATTTGAATAAATAAATAAATTCTTCTTCTCTGTACCGTGACCCCTTGTGGTGCGTCAACTCAGCCGTTTATTTCGAGTCAACGTTACATTGCATATAGCTTCGGAGTGCTTGTTGCAAGCACTATCCTATCCTCACATGTACGTAAATTTTGGAAAACGCCGAAATTCGATCTCCGGACGTCTAAAGTACTAGCGTCGTAGAGTGCGACTCAACCAAGTGAGCCACATAGCGTGCTAAATGTATAAATTACTGATGAAATAATTAATGAAACTAATCGACTATTTCATACGTTATTCATATAAGAACGCATGAATGAAATTCGTCGATTATTTCATTAGGGCGAACTTGATGAACTCTTCGGGGAAATTCATTAAATTTGTCATCAGTTTCAGCATGATGAATTCGCCAGTGAAACTCATCGTACTTTTCCTCAGTTCCTCAGTTTCTATCATCAGTACCTCTTTAATGAAATCATGAGGAAAAGTCATGTTTGGGTTCACGTGGTCTTCATGCAGTCGTTCACCATATCTTTAAAAAATATATAAGGGAATTTAGTCCCGCGGCTAGAACAAATGGAATGATTCGGTTCATCCAGAGATTCATGATGCCGGCATCGATGCATTCCTTATGCCATGGCTAGTAGGGTAGTGAGTACTCCCGATACACACGCTTTTGCTCTGGCTTTTATTAGGTCCACCAAATCCATGAGAATCAGGAACACGAAAAAGTGTAATAAAACATACATACATGTTGTTACTGGAGAGTGGCACCATCCACCCAACTTGCGGCAGCAGCCTCAAGTGCCCAGTAAGAATGATAGTCTAAGCCCCCTCCAGGACACAATCCTGGTTGTGCCACTGCTGCAAAGGACTGTAGCAGCAGACTGTATCTGATTCATTATCCGGCGCGCAGGATCTTCGATCGTAGACCATAAAAGATTCTCAGAAATGTCCTGAGGATGACTGCACACGATAGTCGTCAACACACCATGCTCCTCAAGGGGGACAATGAGACAAAACACCGCAAAATGTTTGGAAAGGTTTTCCTTTTTATAATAAATAAAAAAAAATGATACATTTATATCTGTCAATCTAGCTGCTAGGCATGGAAAGAATGTACGAATGGATCGCCTCACAAACTCTACAACTAGACACAATGAAGATGTTTACAAGCTTGAGGAAGGATTGACTTGAAAAGATTTTAAGCTTTCACCCACTCCGCTTTGCAAAACAAAGCATTTTACCTGGAGTGTACCTTTCAAACCCGAAGGAGTGTCTCCACAGAAGCTCGTGAACGTTTTGAAAAGAAAAATGTTCCAAATCTAGGAAAATCAAAAAAGGTTTTTTTTCCACAGGGCTGAGTACTCAGACTCACTCCCACTTTGTTCCAAAATCAACATGAAACCACTCCCAACTCCTCCGGATGGATTCAAACTGATTTCCAAAGCCCAAGATCGCAACGTGCTTGTCACCGGGAAAAGGAAAGAAGATATGCACTTCCTGCTTAACTATTACCCCGTGTCGTCTGGCAGCGTTTTTTCTAGACTGTAAAGCAAAAACTTAATTATTATCTCCATCTCTTCTGTGGCATTTCTCACCACCTGGCCGTGAGAATTGTAGATGATGATGATTATTAGCTGTACATAACATCAAAATTCTTGGGCATATCTATTCTATGATTTGTTCAACCAATTCTGTTGCAGCGAATGCTCAGGAGTAACAAGATTCCCTGGCTCTGGCTATCAGCACCCAGGGGTAGTTGATTTTCCTGCTCCAATATTGTCTCATCCATTGCGTACTGGATTAAAATTAAAAAAATGTGAAAAAGCTGGTGATGCCTTTTGATGTTTTCCCATAAGACACCTTCATCTGGAGATTGTTTTTAAGCATATACATGATCACAATAAACTATTTTGCCGATGGCTATCGTGAAGGAAGAGTGCAGAAACATATTCATTCCATGAGCCAATTCATGTCAGACGTGTGTTTCGAAGTCATTAAAGAAAAGTTCCTGCAGTCACAATGCCGAGCCGGTATTGCAGCGATTCACCTAGAATAGGTACAAATACAGTACCGTGCTTCCACCACCTATTTGGTGTGAGGAGGCTCCCGAGAGTCAGCCGGTATTTTCACTACGGTCAGGTCTTCCGCTTTGTATAGATCCAGGAATTCAAAACATGAGGAGCCTATTTTCAAAAGCCACCATCTCCAATTTTTAAAAATTTGGAGTTAATGATGCCAGCCGATAGGTAACCAAATTATCTATAAGCTTCTGGAATCAGAATCCTTGATTTTTAATTAAAACCCCTCTAAATTTAATAAAGAAAAATGCGGTTATTTTTAAAATCCGCCATCTCCAATCCAGTTTGGGTTTCAAAATACGCCAAATCCATCTTTTTCATATGGTAACAAAAAACGCCAACTCCTGTACAGTATGGTAGTTGAAAATTGTTCACTATCAAAAACGTAGAGCTGCTTGTTTGTGCCTAGTTAATGTTAGCAGCTATAGCACGGACGAGGTATCAAATAATACAATAGAAAGGTATTTAAAAAATCGGAAAATTATGGCGTCCTAAAATTGTATGATAAATATTAAGGCCAAAATGCCAAATCTATACGCCCGAAGATGTCAGATCAAATGTGAATAAACGGGTTCCAATGCTAGTTTTAATAGCAGAAACCTTTTCTGAATTTTATTAAAAATTGGGTGATATACTGAAAATAAATTAAAATATTTTCATTTTAAACCTTTTTACAAAGCTTCACAACTCTTGAAAAAACGCAAGTTCAGCCATGTAATTTTGTGTGAGTATTCGCATTAAGTTCATGATGATTTTTGCTTAAAGTTTAGTTGCTCCGATCAAAGACCCCCACTATCCCCTTTTGAATTTGGCGAAACGGCATGTCCACCATCATCATCAATGTGGCACGATAGCCCGACGTCGGGCTTTGGCTGCCTGAATCGGTGACCTCCAATTGTCGCGGTTACGCGACCTTGTCCTCCAGTTTCGGAAGCCCAGTAGCTGGTGGGCGTCTTCACCTACGGAGTTTTCCCAGCGAGCTCTCGGTCGTCCACGCAACCTCCCTCCGTCAATTCGTTGTGCGTTCATTACTTTCTTTGGCATGCGATTTATCGTTCATCCGCTGTACATGCCCCGCCCATGGCAAACGTTGAAGCTTCACGATTTTCGTTATCAATCGGATAAAAACTAAGGGTTCCTCCCATACAAAGTGACCACCAGGAGTTTGTTCTCGCACTACTCATTTTATAAACTGTAGAACTCAAGGAGACCTTAAAATTTTCTATAGTCAACCCCACTTGAAGTCAAGGGAGCTACCCACCTTCCTTGAAATATAATATTTCAAGTCTATTGAAAACTTAAGGTCTCCTTGAGTTTCGCCTTAAATCAAGGATGCATTGACTCCTGAATATAAATGATTTCTATGAAAAAGTATGGGAAATGACATTCAATTTATTGCATTTCGGCATCCTTGACTCAAGGTCTCCTTGAGTTAAGGAATGTTCATAAATACGGGCCTCAGTTTTTATCCGATTCAGCTGATTTTTGGTGGGTGGTATATTGGTGCCTCCCCCCCTCCCCCCATTGACAATAAACCAAAATTTAGCTTTCTGTTTCAATTTTGGGGGGAGTTATGGACATGCGTTTTTGCCAAATTCAAATGGAGGGATAATGGGATCCTTGATTAGAGCGACTCATTGTTTTGCTGAAAATGATCTTGAACTTATTGTGGATACTTATAGTTATGAATTGTCAATGCATCGAGTTCGTCTGGATTAAATTAAGCAAAACACATTTTCCACGGTATCGTAGGATACGCCGAAAAAGAAATATTTCAATTTATATTATTTGACGTTTTTAGCATTTTTATGGCTTGCTAAAACTCGTGCTTTTTTGGGATATATATATTAAATTATATTTTCTCAATTGTATCCCGTAACTCACTTTCGAGTCATTGCTCAACGATTCAGTCATGTATTTACTATTTCGAGTTTTACTTTAGGGAGCTTAATTTTCCTAGAACCATCACATGAAAAGGTCTCTTGCTTTCTAGTAATGGTGGAGTAAGGCTGAACCGTATGGACCACCGGGGCTAACATAATGTAATTCAATTGCCTTGAAATCATATAGAAATATCAACTTCCGCCCCAATGAATTTCGTCTTTTCAAAAACCATAAGCTTTACTGCTTACGTTTATTAAAAAATCTCGTTGAATATGATTTTTTTTTCACCGTTTTTTGAAACTTTCATTGACTTATTATTACGAAAAATATAAGGGAGAGATAATTTAATCGTTTCTGTTTCTTTTCTCATTGGGAAAACCGACAGATCTAAACTTTTATCACGCTGAAAATTTAGATTTTTCACTTTCAAAATCCGCCATATTCAGAATGCTCACTTTCAAAATCCGCCATTATTACACTTCAATTTCAAAAACCGACAACTCCAATTTTTTAATTGAAATAACTCCCTTATTTAACGCGGGAGATTTTTGAAACTCAGTGAATTTAACAAACGGGCAATAATACAAATGTAGGGTTAAACATTTGAATTGTACATTAGTTAGTATAGCCGTAAACCGTTTTTCTTGATTTACTCAAATTGCTTTGTCGTGGAGATGGCGGCTTTTGAAAATATGCCCCTCACATTTGTCCAAAGTACGGCGGCGTGCCTCGCAATATGGCGGATGTAGGAAGACTTATTTCAACCAAATTATTCATGTTTGAAAAATCGAGAACATAATGCAAGTTAACGGAATGTTCCGGCTACGGAACATGGTTACCAATCTCTAAATGTCCATTCCTAATGGGAATTAAATAAAGTGAATAGGTGAGTAGGCTTGCAGATGCATAAAATCCAGGGTGGTCAAACCGTAGGCCAGTATGTCGTAAACACAGCAAAGAAATGCTGAGAGTGATAATAACATGGATCGACCCGATGTTTAGTATAAGGGCAGTCAATCTTAGTAATGGGAGTGCTAGAATAAGGAGAAGGATAGTCAAGTGCTGTCGACAAGGAGTACTCTGATCTCTATTTTGTGAAAATCATTGTAATGGACACTGTTAAAAGTTGTATGAAGCAAGCTCTCAAGGTAATGAACGAGTGCTAATGATAAATGCTAACAAGCCCAACAGTATAGTCTTTACTCGAAAGAGGAAGGATAAACAAACGACTACCACGCATGCGATGCGGAGTTTCCGCAATAACGTAAATCATAAGAAGATCCTGCGTGGTCCAGTGCTGGGGAAGAAAACTGATATCGCACTCGACAATCAATCAGTGGTCAAGCGCATACAGCACGCTAACATCAATTCAAAATTGATACTTTAAATTAGGAAGTTACGCGAATGTGGGTTAATGGGCATATAGTTACAATAGGGAACGAAAGGGCTGATACCCTAGCAAAAGAAAGTCTAGCCGAAATGTTTCAAGGATCGGAACCGAAAAATGCGTTGGGAAACAACATGATTGGGACTGAGATATGTAGCTGGGTGGACCCCATACAAACCGAGTCGGCAGTAAGTACATATTGTGTTTGAGTGCCCTGGTAGCAGGAGGATGAGTGTTTAAAACCCATACTAAGTGGAAGCCATGAGGCAACGCAACTTCAAAAACATGCTACGAATCCCGCGAGACTCAGTGATTAAAGAAGAGTTCGATAGTTATCAATCGAATCCTGGAAATTTCTGAGGACTTTAAGGGGACAAAAAAGGGGCTTAAATGGTAGTGGTCTGCTTCAGCAACTCCACGAATCATATAAAGTGTGACACACGGTAACCTAATAATTTAATTTTATATTATTAAGCAAATCTGTTGTTTCGCCGGAACTTGTCGTTCACTATGTGGTGATGTTTGTGTCGCCTCCAAAGGTTGGTTGGAATGGAAATTGAAGTGGATCTGCTGGAAAGATTTTAGGGCAACTTCAGAAAACGACTCCAAAAGTTTAGCAATAAAAATGGGCTCCATTCCTTGTCATACATTTTTTTTAAATTCCGCAATATCCCAAGTGTTTTTTTTTTGGCAAAACATTGTGTAGTGTGAATTTTCAGGTTCCCGCCAGCCTATATATATGGCGTCAGGTCCATCAAGTGAAAATAGGAGATTGTTCTAAGCTGTATAAATGTTATCAACCCAGTTTTTTCAGACTCGTTCAAGAAATTATTATTTCCCAATAAAATAAACATTATATACAAGAATTTGTTATCAACTATTTAAGTCTTGAATTTAGAAAAGTTTTATGCCAAATATTAGTTCACAAACCTCAACACGAATAACCCAAAACCATAGAAACTTATAAATTATTATATAGGAGAAAATTATAAAATACCATAAATAAGTCCTGTTAAAAAACATCAATGACATGTATCAAATATCATCTCTCATATGCTCACCTCGTAGTGAAACCTTCATAATTTTGGCCGGGTTGCTGTCGATATGCTCCACTAGACATCATCACGCCATCCGTTCCAAAACATTTCTCGTGTAAATCCTTTATACACGCCTCTACATTATTGTTTTTCTGTATCTTACTGGTTTGCTCGCTATTATGCTGCTGTTGATTAGTTGTGCCCGGGGTAGTAGTAGTAGTATAAGATGAAGTAGTGCTACCAAATGAACGATTGCCCAATGGACTAATCGGCGACACGTCACCAATATTTCCAATTCCCGGATATGGACGTGGTACAGCATTAGCAGTTAGTGTTGGATTAGAACGATAAGTTGTTGTTGGCGTTATTGTTACATTTTGATTTTGGTTAGCATTTTGATTGTAGTTGGCATTATTGGCTTGTGGATGATGAAAATGTTGTGGCGATGTGGCCGAATGTTGGTGGTAATAGTTCTTTTGAGTTTGTTGTTGTTGATCGGTCATCGGTTGGTTTTGTTGATATCCCGGAGAGACATTTCGATTATACAACTGTTAGGGTAGTTAAAACAACGATTATTGTAAGTTAAAAGTTAGTACTTACAAAAATGATGGAAGGAAAGTAAGTCTTCCATATAATAATAATAATAATTTAGTCCGAAACCAATAAATAAACTTCAATTTTGAACCGAAACATTGTAAACATCTACATTCTACGTATTATTAAATATCAAGCTCGTACATTGTTAGCATTTTGAACGGGCGACACATATCCTTGTTGGTGGTACTCCGAATCACTTTCGTCTGTCGTAAAACCACCGGTATTTTTCTTCGAACGTGCCTGACGAATTTTCACCAGCTTATTGCGAGCCTCTTCCAACTTCTTCTCCATTCGCAATACATCGGATCTTGCGTTGATTTCTTGCGCCATTCCGTCCACCATACTTGTATTGATTTTCAAGATATGTTCCTCTTCCATATCGATAGCCTGCTGAGCGGCACGAACCAAATTATCGGTCGATTTAATGACAGCATTGCCCGCCGATTGTAGACGTCGACCAGCCTCGGAATTTGGATCCGATTTGACCCTGCAAGCAATCAACAGATGGGCAGTCGATGCGGCCACTTGTTTGGCAGATGATATCAACATTTCCTCGGTTCCATGACCGCGGACCAAATTCTGGGCGGCATCCACAAGACTATGTGTCGCGGCGGCAACGTGGCGGGCGGCCGATATTAAACCTTCGGACCATTGACCATCATCGGAGGAGGTTAGCGGACGACGTGATACTTTGCCTTGATCGATTAGTTCGCGTTGGGCAGCATTGGCGGCACGTACAAGCGCCGATGATGCGGCCATGATACCTTTGGCGGCTTCCAAAATCATTTCGTCGAATTTCATGTTTTCGTCGGCGGCCTGCAATGGTCGAGGAAAGAGGAGTTTATAAACTGTTTTCGTACTGCGGCAATTTATTAATTTGAATTTATTTTATAAGATAGAATGTTGGTTATTTTTATTGTTAAAGCTTATGAATAGAAATATAGTTTTTTATAAAGATGAAGAAGTATATACAATTAAAGAAAGCATACGATGACCACGATAATAATATGTTTGATTCCTGGGTGAGAACTAAAGCAACAACCAAGAATATCAAACATATCTAACCGTAACCATCAACCACCACCTGTTAGCATTTGTTAGCAATGAAAATGTTTACTTAAAATCTAAATTATTAATATTGTTAATAAATTGTCATATTGGCTTACTATAAAATCAATTCTAAAATCTAAGACAACACTTGGCATTACTAACCTTAACATCCGGTTGACGACGTGGTCTTAGACTGGCCAATTTCTTGGCGGCAGCATCAATAGACGCGGCTGCTCCCAACAATTCATTCTCCGCAATAACAGTGGGATCTTCAGGATCAATCCAATCGGATCCCTTCAATAGACGAGCCATTGCCACTAAGTCGGTGACACACTTAGCCACGCGTCGTGATAAATGCATTCTTTCGTCGGCCGAACAATTACGGAGAATGCCTTGAAGCAGTTCGGCATAGGCTTGGCCAACACATCCGCCCGCTTCCAAGGTGCGATTACGTAAATCTTCGGTTTCAGCGCAACTCCATGCAACAGTCTAGTGAAAAAAAAAAAATAATTTGATTAAATCTTTTGTAGTCGATGATAAAATCATACATTTTTTTGAAGCAATCCTATATTTCTGATAAAGAGGTAAAATCCTTTGCAAAACTAGATTCCTGCTCAGTGTAGGTAATTTCATTGTACACATTGTATATAAACCGACACCATAAAACAAGTTACAGTTATTACGCCGAAGGAAAATCAATAGATGAGCTGATGCTATATGATTTCTATTTGCTCGGGCTCCTACTTAATTTGGCTTACAATGCAAACATCCTGTCAATTCTTTTCTAATCATGGTATTTACCCACCAGTATTTTCTGGAAAAAATTAGAGTAACAAACGATTCATTTGTGAGGAGTGTCCGACGCAAATACAAAAGGCACATTTGGAGACGGTCATTGAGTGGCACGCGAATGTTTCCTGAGGCATGGGATGCATGTATTATGTATAATAGTGTCACGAGCCTATTCTGGTATCTATGCGCAATAGACTCGGCGTCGTAAACAATCTTTTCTCATCGTTCACGTATAGATTTGCAAATGGGTATGAAGCTATGTAAAAAATTTACGTCCTCCATTCCCGGGGTGTTCATGCGATCCGTGCCCATTGGGGGAAGATGTACAGGAACGGAAATGGACATCACTAACGGAAGATCCGAAACAAGCTAGCGTTGCTGCACCAAACAAAATCCTAAAAGTAAATATTTTTTTCCAAAATTGCACACTTATTTCTCTAGCTATTCGTGGGAGTTAGATGAGCAACAACGAAAAAAAAGTACAAAACGAACGGAAGCAGCCTCAGACTCGAATGTAGGTGTGATGAGTGGTGGGTGCTTCAACAGTCGTAAACCCTTTCAAGAGCAGCTCTAAATTCACGAGGTCTCCCCAACAACAACCTCTAGCGGATATTACAAGAAGCCTCGCGACGGGAGAGATGTCAACAGTCGAAAGACGCTAAACCGGGCGAACTGATTTTATCTGGCATTCGGTGGTTCAGTGGTAGAGATACTCTATCTCTGAGTTGCCGAAGCGTCGCTTCGAATCTCACTGCAGCCATGGATGTTTGCGTAGTCTTTAAAATGCTCCTATGGCAGCCGGTTCTACAATAAAGCTATCCCGGAGCTACCCGTTGCTACTACAACGGCCAAGAGCTGCCAAGTCCCCCTCGATTCAAGAGAGAAAAAAAATCTGGAACAGCTACTACCCAAATAACAAATAAAATGCCCAATATACATGACGCCGTGATAGAGATGCTCAGATTCTTACGGGTCGTGTACAACGGAGCAGAATTTCGGTAAGAAAATCAAAAGCCCCTGGACGAGGGTACAAACGAAACGGGAAAAAAAGAACGTAAAATTTGATGAATTAAGGACAAGAGCCAACACAATTCTAGAAAGAATGAAGTCCGAACCACTGTGAAAGAGATAGGTCATAACTTCGCTCTAATTCGAAAAAGAAATGGGCAACTGTTGTTCCAAATAAAATCCCGCGATGGGAGATTGGATAGATAGGTACAAGTATAAGAGCATTGCGGCAGGAGACGAGGATAGAAGTCTTCTATTTCGACGGGGTAACACGAAAGTAGCGTTCGAAGAGAAACGAGCACAACTTTAACTTCACGCCGTGAAGTTGTTGAGGAAGGTATACGGCGGCTCCTAAATAGCATCCGTAAGCTTGCCTACAGACGTAGCCAACAAGGTTATGAAAATAGGAAAAGTGAAGGTGGAATGGACGATAAGCTGGTTTTGTGTCCGAAGAGATGCTTTAAGTATCTAGCATTCGGCCACTTTGTGAGGGACAGTAATCAGAACGATATTTCAAACAATTGCTTCAAGTGTGGAGAGGATGGCCAGAAGGCGGCATACTACTGTAAAGAGCCCAGTTGCATATTGTGGAAGGAGGCAGCAAATTAATAAATTTAACCACCATACTAGAGGAGTCAGGTATTTCGGAATTTTTGCAGCTGAATTTGAATCACTATAAGGCCCTCGGAGTGGATGACCCACATTGTGAGGCCCACCACCAAAGGTTGGTCAAATATTTGTGGTGCTCTTTCCGAGAAAGGTAAGAATTGAGAAGTGAACAATAGTCTGACAGGAGCTGGTCAAGTAACGTTCTTGTAGCCTGAAATGTCGTACAAGCGGTGTTTTGTGCATGAGATTTGGGTAATCTTCTCGATTACAACTGAAATTATGATTACACTAAGGTCATATGTTTTGCTGTTATACTAGAGGGAAATTTTCTTTGATTTATCCGTAAAACTTTATTTTATAGTTTTAACATCTTCTTAACTCCCCCCCCCCCCCCTTCTACACTTTCAACATAAAAAAGGTACTTACCCTACAAACAACCAGCATTTCTGAGATAGCCCGTCGTCCAATGTTTGCAGCAGCAACGATGTCCGCTTGTAAGTTCGATGTACCTGCTGCAACGGCCTTAGCTGTTGCAACGGTTACATTCTTTGTGACACGAATAAGATCTTCTGGTGTGGCTGGCGGTGAACCGGGTCCAAGTGGTGAATGCATAGCCTATAAAAAAACATTTATTTAAGTATCATTCACTTTACTCGGTTCGCTTATCAATATTACCCTAATTTCCTGCGAAATGGCGGCTACTGTTGCCTCCATAGCACGTGTTCCACGTGTATGTTCATCTTCGACCGCCTTGACGGTTTTCAGCAACGATGATACGTTCAACACCATAACCTTTTGATGAAATAAAATAATTATTACTATGGATATCAGACTTCTTGAGAATTATATTATGCAATGACTTAGAAAATTATAATTACCTAAAAATGAATATATCAATAGAAGAGGATGAATAGAATCATAAATGAAATATTACAGTAAAAACTAAATTATTTCTTGTGCATTAAATGCTTATCTGTTGAGGATGATTTCATTTTTTTCAACATGATTTAAATGTATTCATAGTAGGAAAATTTGCATAGTCGAAAAAGAAGCGGCGGCATGATGGCATATTAGAATCAGATTCATTTTATTATATTGCAATAAAGTTTATAAGTTTTCAAATCAATAAAAATGTTAAAGATTATGGCACTTAACTTAGAACAATCGGCACAACCTAAATCTATTAATTCATGATGTTTTACAATGAAATATGTTTCATTTTTATGATAATTTACTAAAATTCATTTTTTATTTGCATCCAAAGTGCTACTTTATTTCTCGCTATAATATCGATCGTTTGCTCAATGATTATACGCTGGGGAACCAATACTTTTATAATAACAGAATGTTTCGTAATAGAAGGAATCGATTGTCTTATAGGTAGGATTATTTTATTTTGTTTTATTAATGAGGGGAGCAAGGAGTGTGGTATGCAATATAGCAGAGAGATAGTGCTTTGCTGGAAGTATGTGCACAATCAAATACAAGCGCAATCCAAAATGTAATAAAATTAGCAAAAGTGCTTCGAAATGCTCGTTTATTTTAATTAATCAAACATTGATGTTAATACGAGTACTCTCTCTAATAAATTTTAGCATTGGGACTTTTGACATTCTATATTAATCTAATGAAAAACTGCTCATTACATCTCTCTTTTTATGCTACTCGTATATACATACTACACACCTACTCCCCTTTACAATATCATTTAATACTACTAGATGTGTTTTTAATAATTTCAAGTATTCACTACTAATTTAAGGACATATTAGCATATTGATACTGAGTAGTAGTCAAACATTCACTGATGCCATTGCTTTTGTTCACATGAGTGACTTCTGATACGCACATATTCCTAAGCATCTGTCAGAAATAAATAGAAACCATATTTGTAAGTGGATACACAATTTTCTAAAACAACATTCTTTATTGTTTGGTATTGTGTTTATCAATTTTTTGTGTCCATACGAATCTAATAAAAAGTATAGTGAGGGGGATGCAAGAAGAAATATAACTGAAGCCTTGAGTTAAAAATCAGCCCAACAAGAGAAAACTTAAAAAGAAAACATTACATTCCATATGATAAATTATCTCAAAAAGACATCTATAAAATTATTTAATAATATAAATGAGGAAAAAAGTCAGATTTTTATCAATTTTATAACCATGTGTGTATATGCATACAAATCAATCTATATCGTGCAATTTTCACTTTGGTTGTTTTCACAGCAGCATTATCACCAACTAAACACACTACTAAACCATTTATGTAAAAGTACTCTTATACTAATTATTTTTTTTTTCATTTAACGTACCAAGGCAAGCATTTATGCGTTCAACTCTATAATATGCATACAAAGAGAGATGAAAGTGAGCAGAACTCATTTGTGTTATGTCGTAGGAAGCTGTACAATTACAATAGCAACCTATTACTCTTATACTTAATATTTATAGAACTAACGTGCCTCCTTTCCCTCTGCTTAATGTTATTTTGAATTATTATAATAATAGAAAACACATTATCATTAAATTATTTTAGAAAATTACGATAAAAATACGATGCGGTTGCGATTAAGTGCCATAACCTTTATTATGATAAATGTTATATTTGTTCGAGATTTTTGTTTGTAATATTGAAAAATGTTAGACACACATAAGTCAAATTTTTGATAAGTATAAAGATGTATTCTATTCCGTTAGTTCTACCTGTTGAAGTGGATCGGGTCTAGCGTTTAGGTATGAAACGAGTCTCGGATACCTCGGACTGATTTTTACTAAAAACACAACGGACCACGATCGATTATTGGAAGGTTCGGATGATCTGGGGGAGTAGGCTAATCATTAGGTGATTTCAGATTGCAAAATGTGGCGGACATTTTTTTTTTGTTTCTTATGTTTTTGGGGTACTGAGCACGAATCCGGATCTTCTCATCAAAATTTTGTTGCGGAACAAGGTTTAAAAATTGGAGTGTTTTCGTTGATTGGCCCTTAACTCTAAAACTGTATATTTTGTGCGAAAAGCTGTCCATGAATATGTTAGAGAAAACATAATTGCCTGTCGAACGCGACATAAATCTTCAAAATGCTTTAAGCGGTATCCCTACAATTAGTCATTTTTGTTGAAGTTTTTAGACCCTGTTTCGCAACGATCTTTTGGTGAGAAGCTCCGAAAAACATAAGAAAGAAAGAAAATTTTTCACCACAAATCTCAAGTACATACTACGTTTTTCACCTGCTTATTAACTTAAATGAAACTTAGTTTTCCTAAATGATAGCCTTCGTTCTAAATTGAAAAAAGGTCAGAAAATGACCAAAAGAACTACACGCTGATGGGCAACAATTGTAATATGTGGACGAGGATACAAAGTCTAATGGTTCCGCGAAGACTACTGACACAGCTATCGAGACGGCTTGTGTATGAGCGTAGCTCCAAGTCGGACTAATCAAAGAGGGAATTACAACCACGGCTATTTACGCTTTGAGCTCTCGCGATTGTAGCGCCATTTGTGGATGATGCCGCGGCTAAGTGAAAATCCACACCTTCCGTGTCAGCTGATTCTCGACCATGGACTGATACCGTGATGACGCTCTTGTATGAACTCATTTTAAGAGGAGATTAATCGTCTTTTACGTCAAAGTTCCATGGATGTGATAATATCACCAGTTGTATCGTTAAGGAGATAATTCGCTCAATAGCGGATCTAGGAAAGTCCCAAAAACTCTTATCCGGTGCAGATAGACTCAGACCTTCATCATGTTATATCTATCACCCATCAACTGGCATGCTAGGGTGTTTGGTTTATAATTCCTGTAGTTATCAATCACACAAGCAACTGGGCAAATTGCGTTTTGAACATTCAGGTTATTCATAAATGATATTCCCAAGGCAGTGCCCCTCTACCTTCTCGAAATAAAAAATTCCGCGCAACGTCTCCAAATCGCTTGATTTTTTTACGAACAAATTATTACCAATTAACATATTTATTAGCAATCGAACAAACGCGTACCGGGCACATAAAAGAAGATGTTTGAATTCCCAGTATGTGTTTGTACTACATATAAATCTCACCGATATAGGTCCGAAGATATTCTGGAAGTACAGGGCAAGTAAACAATTTTATTTGTTGGTCGCAAAAAAAAACCCAAATTTTCCATAAGGTTCTTTAGGTTCCCCTCAAATTTCCCCTAAAAAACCCTAAATTTAGGGGATTTTCCCCTAATCTGGTAACACTGACTCGAGGCTTACTGAAGTCGAGCGGGAAATAGACGCATAAAGCATCGAACGATACAAGAAGGTGCAGATCGGGAGCAACTTAATCACAATGCTCTCAGACTGTGCTGCTTTACTCTGGAAATGGAGTTGGAATCCTGTTGATTAATTATGCACGGCCAGAACCACCTGAACAAGCTGCTAAATCATGGCAAGATGTTTGTAGAGTTAGCTATAGTTAACTCGTCTTGGAGGAAATTTGTTCAAACACAATCCCTGCCACCTAACAACCTGCACCTCTTTGAATGGCAGAATTGAGAACCAGATTGACATTATTGCTGTTTTTAAGACATGCAGGAACTGTTTCTTACATATCAGAGCGAAGCGTGGTGCTAATATTGACAGCGGTCACCATCTATTTATTGCAAATTAATGGAACTATTCCGCCACGGTTAAATGTACAAGAAGAACCCTCTTCAAACTAATCAAATAAATTAAATGGGAAATCCCTCCCAGCAGAGCGCTTAATAAAGACCCAGAATAGGAATCCGTAAGGAGCCAGAGCAAGACATCGTGAGAACAGCAAAGAAACACGTAGGGAATATCGGTTGATATCGAATTTGCAATTTAAACATAACGTGGTCAGAGTTACCTTGGCGAAAAAAAGTAGGCGCAGTTTGCGCCCTAAGCCCGACAACAGGTTAACAGAAATTACAGAAAGAAAGATCCTTTAATGAGTTAATAAAGTGACATATGAACTTAAGGTCCTTTTTTAAAAGTTTGTTTGGCGAAAACAGCAAAACAAAAAAATAATGGAATGCCATGAGTGGGGATGCAATGTGACCCTGGTCAATTGTTCGTTGTGTTTCGTGTATAGGGGCTTCCATCGGAAGTGATTTAACGTCAATGGCACTTCCACTCTATGGCACAGAAATGTGAGGAACTTGAGGGCTACTTACTCTAGCACACTACACACTCATGGAACCTTCTTTCCTGCAGCAGAGCTGGCATATTTCGTAAAATGAAAAAAAAAATCCCCTCTACAGATTTGAGATCGACAGCAGTATGGCCGGACTGAGGAGCAGGAGAGCACCAGTATTGGAGGGAATGACCGGTCAAATGTTTTTTTTTTTTTGGGAGTAATTTAAAATATTTATCGCAACCAACAAGCCCATGAAACTCTTATCTTGAGACTTGAAATACATTACTAGTTTTCAACCCGTTCATTGTCTATGAGTCACATGTGACTCATTAAATAAAGAGAAAAAAAGGACATTCAACGTGTAAGATACTTCTGCCGTTAAAGAAGCATGTCCCTTTTATTAATTTGAGCGTGATATACTGCCCAGTAGCCTCTTAACATTATTTTAGTACAGATACAATTCACATAAACATAAAAATCATTTTAGCCACCAGTCAAATGTTTATTTTAGTGATTTTAAAAGACCGCATGGCGCAGCGTTCTATTCCAAACTTTCGGTTACCTTTGGCTTATTAGTAACATATGAAAACCATGAGGGCCGATTACTTACATCTTATCTAGTGGTTAGTCTCACACCATTTTCTGAAAGCTTTTTTTATGCTTTGCATAGTTACGCCATATTTTGGTTGGTTAATTATCGTATGAAATTGCGTAATGTTTTTCTTTTATGGCATAACCAAGAAAAATATGGCGTAACTATGCAGAGTAAGTAAGCATTGGGTGGTTTCACATTGCAAGACGAAACCGGACGGCTAATAAACGGACGGCGAGAGCTTTTGTAGTGGCCAGCAGACAAGCATTGTGCATTTCACATTGTAAGAACGCGTCTTACGAAAGAAAAACATCGTGACACGATTGTTTTTCTTTCGTAAGAATCGTACGATCGATTCGTAAGAATTGTACGACCGATAAGACGATTGCATCTACCGATAGTTCAGGCGTTCTGCGACGACAATTAGCGCGTGTTTTACTTGCATTTTAATCTTGTCGACTCGTTACTTCATTGTACACTAACTTTGGAGCGTGCATGGCAACATTTATACATACTTGCTGTGTGATTATTGTTCGCCCGTCCGTGTTTGTGATCGGATAGTGTGAAATGAACGTACGTTTGGTTCTTGTCGTGCAAGTTTACCCGTAAAAGCTTTCGGAAAATGGTGTGCGTCTTGTCTATACGATAAGACCAACCACTAGATAAAGATGTACGAGTAATCGGCCCTAAATGTGTTAATTTTCAAGCAGATTGTCATGTAATTCAAGTCATGTAATTCAATCAAAATTAAAAACAGCAGCGAAGCAACACTTTGTCCTAAGTTTTGTTATTCCAATGAAATGCTTTTTGTTCAGTTTGCATATTATCCACTCCACTTCTCCTTATGCCAAATGCCAAACACTTATAGCAACTTAGTATTGTTATGGAAAACATCTTTAAAAATTATCTTGCCATATTAACTCGTTTCTGTATAGTGGTTATCGGTTCAATAGCCAAATAAAATTATTGTTAGACCCCACACAATTATTTAATAAGTAAATGAATAGAATGAATAAATTAGAAACGTAGGATTATGCAAAATGGGGACATGAATGATGTGAAACAGTGTTCTTGACAAATGAATGATGATAATTTCAATAAAAACTTACCCTTGCGCTCTCCTTCAAATCCTGCATTGCCGGATCCATAATTGGTTTGCCAGAAGCCAATTTGGTTGCATTTATTAATTCTCCAAGAGCCGCAGCGACATCCTTAACGGCATTGATGACCATCACTTGCGAATCGGGCTGATTGGATCCCAAACTGCAAGCACCACGTTTTACGGCATCAGCAAGTTGCACTAAACATTAAAAGTAGAGAAGTCCTTCGTCATGTTTCTATAGAAATTACAAGAAATACTAATAGCACTTACAAATAGTAGTAACTGCATTTTGTGCTGCCGACGCCAATTGATCCTGTGTTCCAGCCGCTCCGGCGACCAACACTTTAGTGTCTTCAACAAGTGCTTTAGCCGTTTTCAAAATATGCTCACGATGATCGGCAAACGACCCGTCGCCGTCCGAATGAAGTGTACCGGCGGTGGCAAACATGATTGTCGTATCCAAATCACCAATAATTCCCGACACTGTACTGGCGGCATGAATACAAGCTTGTGTTCCGCGCGATCCAGCTTGCAACGAGGCCAAAACTTGAGCCACCTTTTCGGAAACGTCGCGTGCATTACGTGAAATTTCTGTTTGTCCAGAAACATCATTCTCTCGCAGTCCGGCCGTCGATTGGATCAACGAAGTGACCGATCGTCCCAGATCAATAACACTTTGACGAATACGCATTCCCACTTCAGGCGAAGTGGTGGTCGTCGATGCACCCACGGAATCTTGTATCAATTGGGTGTAGTGATGTGTCATATCGGCAGCAAGCGATGGTAGTTTTGTTGTGTCGTATGGCGCCTTTGCATTGATTTCGTTTGCGAGATAAGCGATTTCCTTGGCGCTTTGTACCATACGAGTTTGATAGTCGACGAAGCTGTCCGAAATGGATGCATTCAGTAGCGATTGACGCTTGTCTGTAAGACGGGAAATGGCCCGGGCGATTTGTTCCATTAGGCCATTAACGGCGCCGGTTTCGGCTGAAAGTTTCTCGGCCGTTAAGTTCAACTCCTTAATAGCAATACGTGTGTTCTCAATGGAGTCGTCCAATTTTACATGGCAGTGTGTCGCTCGCGGATTTCCGCCAGCCTCCTTAGCCGATTGTACCAATTGAGTAGCACTTTCGACAACAGATTTCACTTGATCGACCAGAGCTGTTTGTTGATTTGAATGAATGATGTGAGAGCAAGCTCCGATTGCGCCGTTTGTCATCGGGACAACATATCGCGAAATTTCGCCAACTGCATGACCCAATTTTTCAGCATTGTGTTTGGCAGCGATACGAATTGGCTCCAGTTTGTCACCCAGCTCAGCCGCAGCATTGAGAGTTTGAACAGTGAATCCTTGAAGATTGTTATCCTTTCGTTGCGCCAAGCCTTGAGCGTTGATGGCCAATGCGGTGCTGTCCAATTCGCGTATACAAGTGGACAAAGTGTCGAGTACTTGATCGCACTGAGCCTGGCCAGGAGCCTTCTCGCGAATGCTGTCAACCAATTTCTTAACACTTTCCGACACAGGTTTACTGTGCATGGCCAACTGTTGCCAGACTGGTGGATTGTCCGGCGATACAGCCAATGCTTTAGCAGCCTTCACCATTTCGATAACTCCATCAAGTACACCTCGTCCTGCGTTGAGTATGGGCTCCTGTGCCTTACGTCCTTCTGTGGAAATTTTCGCCGGAACTGAAATAAATTCAGGACTAGAAGCGTATTGACGAACGGCACGTACAGCCTCCAGCAAAGGTTCAACAAATTGTGATCTCGATGGCGCGGAAGAGTCATCGCCCAACACCTTGACTTCTTGTACCAAATCGGAAGTGGCGCTTGCAACATTCTTAGCCAACTGAACAAATTCATTCTTAGCCACGGGATTGTTTGTCGTCATACTAGCCTGACGGCAAATTGTGCATAAATATGAAGTATGTTTTGCAACAATTGTGAGCGCTGATATCTTCTGTTGTTTTGTGGAGTTTGGATTGCTGACAATATCGCAATGTTGACGAATTCCTTGGTATGCTCGGGTAAGTTGTGCTTGATCGATGATGCCCGGACGTCCAGAGATGCTGCTTGGATGTGACACGCCTATAAGATAGGCGGCTTGAGCCGACGACTCGATCAGCCCATTGATGGATTCGGCGACATTGTTAACCGAATGTCCGAATTCAACATGTTGCGATTGTTTGGCATTATTGATCATCTCGGATATGGCGTAGCCCAAGCTGCGTGAGTTTTCTGTTGCATATTCGACACAGTCGTAATAGCCCAACTCGTTAACGGGCTCCTGTGGATATTCCAAAAGCATTCGGAGGTTTTCAATAGTTCGGATTGCATTGTCACTTTCCTTTTGTCCAGGCGCCGATGAGACGCAGCAGTTTACAAGTTTGTTGATACTCTCGGTTACCTGGCGAGCAGCTTGGTTAAGTAGATTCTTTGAGTTGTGCTGGCCTGGATCGGCAGCGATCGATTTAGCCGTCGACAATAGCGAGCAGGATTGAGTTGAAACACTACGAAGACAATCGACCATCTGGGAACGAACAGTTTCGTCGTTTGTTTGCCCGGCCATTTCCATTGACACGGACAACAAGTCCTTGTAGCAATGACCAAAGTTCTGGCTTGTGCTAGCCAAATTCGCAGGACTAGCGTATGATTGTGCTACCTGTGATCCCGCATCGCTTAGGCTATCGGCGAATTGTTTGAGTTCCATTTGAAGATCTTTGTAATTTCGATTCGATGGTGGATATTCTCCCATGGTCAATACCTCGCTAAGTTCGCTTACATTGCGCAACACACTATCGACCTCTCGTTGACCGGGAATGCAGTCAACGGTTTCAGCCAAACATTGATTCACATCCTTAGCTGCGTTTGTTAAAGCGTTCTCGTTTCCAACATTTTGAAGCATTTTCTGAGCCTCTTCAATCAACCGTATCGAGTTGACGACAGCATTGTCAGCCGAATCAATGACGGCACCGTTGTTTGTTGTAGCGGCAACGCCATGAACGCTCTTAGTGAATTCGCCTAAGGCCAAAGCCGTATCACGTCCAGCCACGCCAGCATAAAGACGTTGTCCTTGCATAACGGCCGAAACCAGTTGCGACAACGCTATTCCGACATTTTTCGCAGATTTGCTCAATTGTTGGGCTGTGTTTTCAACCGTTTCGCCTGGAAGTGGACGAAGTGTACCTTTCTGTGCGGCAGTTCTAGTGTCATTAAGAACATTTCGCAGGTTTTTAACCGCATCCAAAGCTGACTCCAATTCTTGTCCGCCGCAAGCCTCACGAGCTCTATGAGCGGCAACACTTAATTCTTGGACGGTTTGTCCCAAATTCAGCGCGCATCGTGACAATTGTTGCGAGACTTGGACATTTCTCACAGTGGGTTGAAGAGCTCGTGCTGAAATTGACACTTGGTTAGCTGGTTCAATAAACTGCTCGGCAGCCTCGACAAGGTTCAATTGTGCATTCGCATCGTCTGGATTGCTTAGAGTGCTCTTCACGCCATTGATTAGTCGTGGAATTGAGTCAGCTGCATTCTGACAATCTTGCAGTAGAGACTCCTTTGTATGATGGTCGTCGCTGTATTGGACGGCGTTGCGAGAAACTTGCATGCATTGCGTGGCCGCAGATGCCGCCTGTTTGGCACAATGTTCCAATCGGTTTATCAATTTTCGCTTCATAGCCGGAGTATTGGCCGTAGTCGTAGTGACTTCACGCAACGTCTCGGCCGCCTTGCGGAGATTTTGCTGTCGACCGGAGTCATGTGGACTGCTCGCGCACAGTCTGGCTGCCTCTACCAAATTGGCTGTAGCATCTGCAAGTTCTCTGGCAGCAGCCAAGAGACGTCGTTGCAACTCTGAGTCTTGTTGTGATTCGGCTTCACCTTTGATGCTTTGGATCAATTGTGTTGTGGCCAATCCCAGAGCCTTGGCATGTTCAATCATTTCCTGTGGATCGGACGATGAAACAAGGATGTCGGTGCGTACAATGACATTCTCCACGGGAGTGATTTCCTCAGCAGATCGCGTAGCACGTTCTCGCGTTGAAAGACGAATGTTATCGAGCAGATTTTGCAGAGTACTGCTTACATCACGGGCTGCATCCAACAGCTCGCTCTTCAACTTTTGATCGTTTGTCGCCTCGTTGCACAGCTGGACGAGTTGATTGACAGCCTTCGCCACTTCCCGGGCGGCAGACTCAAGTTGTTCGCGACAGGCAGCGTTGTGAATTGTCGGTGCTACAACCTTGGCACATGCAACTAACTGACTTGTAGCCAGAGCACATTGTGTAGCTTGATCGATAACGCGATTTCGTTTTTCCTCATCTTCGCAACTGGCAGCAATTGATTTGGCGCGCAAAACCAATGCGGCTGTAGCGTTAGCAACAGCTTTAGCCAAAGCCAAGAGCATATCATGCAGCTCACGACTTTCGGGCGTTTCTTCGCCAATCGTGCTAAGCATTTGCGTGCTCGCCTCACCAACACGGCTGGCGGCATTAATCAAACTGCTACGTGGCTCCTTGCTTTCCGGCTCAGCGGCTCGCAGCAAGTCACTAAAGGCAGTGCACAATTTACGGGCCGCTTCAAGCAATTTATCGCCATTGGTGTCGTCTTCCATGAGAGCAGCAATAAGACGAACTTCTTTTGTGACTTCGGGTATGGTTTGCGCAATTTGTGAAACAGCCGATCCAATGGCGTCGGTATCGACGTCATCCGGTGAGGCGGTTACAATTTGAGCTGTCGCTGCATTCATGGTGGCCACATGTGTGGTTACGGCTTGTTTGGATGTATCCAGAGTGGTTTCGCGCCATTCAATGGAGTGTGGATCGGAACCAAGTTCGGGGATAGTAGCCTGTGTGTGCATGGTTTTGAGAATTTGTTTACATGGAATGCCGACAAATGCGAACTTACCTTAGAATACAGTTCTTCTTCGGCGCGTGAAATAGCTTCTTGACCAGCAGAAATGTAGCCAAGTAAGGCACGTTGTGGTTCGCTAAGATGCACCGAACTGATTCGGAGCTCTTTAGTCTAGAAAATAAATTTCGATTATTTTCCATCGTAGCTTAAAACTGCGGAGATTGGCTACGCTCAGAAGGAATTAAGTGGACAGGGCACGTATTAAATTACTGTTTTGAAACTAAACTAAATGAATACGGAGCTTTATTGAAACAAAATAAAACTCCGAAACGGTTACTATTTGATGCAATTTAAAGCGAGCAAGATCTTCTCTGTTCCTTCTGATCGCAGAGATTGCAACTGTTTCTTGATCAAAAGAAACGCTTGCCTATCATTTTAAAACGTTAAACGTACTTTATGTCGAAAGTCCCGAGAAAGGCGTGAAAGGAAATATTGAATACATTATTTTCGCAATTTTTAGACAATTATATTTTGAAAGAAACCGACACTTAACAAATTAACAAAGTCGATCTCACATATTCAAATTATATGTACAAGTTTAACTAATTTACATTTAGCACAAATTGCAAAATAATTAAAACGCAAAAGACAGAAAACAAATTCAAACTTACCGTTGGCGGCTGATGAGCAACATTGACTTGCCCGACAACAGCGCCATATTGTTCAGACTGCATTTCGCCGTGTAAGTAGGGTTTCTGGCCTAAATTGGTATAATAATTGAATAGTGAAAAAAGCGAAAATATAGTGGCAGTATAGTAAAAGCAGGAGATATGTTTATTTTTTTGACGACAGTATTGTAGAGTTGCAAATAATACGCAAGAGGGAAAATTATGTAATTATCAAAGCAAACAAAAGTGTAAGTAGTGTATAATACATTTTGTATTGACTGTGTGTAATAGGGTTGTCCATTATTGTCCATACTGCTTATCTTTGCATTCGATTTTTTATTTTTATTTTTTCTGATTTAAAAAATAATTATTCTGATAAGTGAAATTGGTATTTTTTAAATATTTAATTTAATGGACAGATCAGTTCTGATAAATATTTTAAATTAAAGCGATTCGATTTTAAATGTCGCGAAGGTCCCTCTTCTCGCTACCCTTTTTCTCAAGTTATAAAAATGTTTCAAAAATAATTTCTAGGCATATAAAAATAACTTAAACATGTATTGACTTTTGGACAACCCTACGTAAACAAAAGCAATTGTTTGAAATTACCGTCATAGGGCCGAATAATTCCAGGCTGCGCTAGCGATTCTGTTGTTACTTTTCCAACACGATTTGTCTCATGCTGAATAAATGTTGCTCTGAAATAAAAAAAAAACACACAAAGTTACTATCATCGCTCAATCTTTGTATTGTCCACTTTACTTACTTTGACGGAGCAACACTTTCTTCAACCATAGTGGATCCCTCATCTCCTTCAATTCCAAAATGATCTTTAGCCTGTTTCTTCTTCAAAATAATATCCACATAACCAGCAATCAGTTGCACAATTTGCTCGGCTTCAGTTGTTTGAACCGAATACAGTGTGCTAGCATAATCACCAAAATCTAACGTGAATGTTTTCGGTGATGCACACCAACGGCGCACAGTTGTAAGAGGCCAAGTCTTAAGAATTTCCTTTGTATACTCGTCCAGTCGCAAGACGGAGTCTTTTGAAACGCCCAACAATCGTGGCACAAGCTTGTTTTTGCCATCCATTTTTTCTTTCACCAAAAAGAAAGCGACACCGTACGTGGGCAGTTCACGAGCCGTTTTTGTGTACAAGACTTTTGCATCGATTTCAGACAAATCATAATGTCGACGATGTTCGGCGAAAACTTTCTTTTCGATACCTTTCACGCGAATATACGACTGGGGCAGGAAGTCTTTTAGACTGTAAATCAAATAAAATTTCAATCAATTATGAGCTCTAAAATATTTAGAAAATCAATTTACTCACTCTAAAAATCCAGGCTTATGTTTTTGTTCATTGTGTGGACCAAACTGAATGTGTACTTGAATGCCAGCAAATTCGCAGGCTGTAAAATAAAAACAATACATGTTACATACAACATTCCAACTCTGTATGAATGCATTGGGATCCTGAATTGGCATTCAAATGCTTTATGCATCTTGTCATACATGTGATTTTGTACATACCTTTGTCCTGTGTTACAGGATGTGTTCCATCCAGAATAGCATCACGTGCCTGCACATACAACAGATTCAATTGTACGGGATCACGTGAATCAATATTTTGATCAGAGAAGAAAAATTTACGACGTAATAAAACTGTCTCGGATTCGTCGATTCCCTGCTCACGTAGCGTCTTACCCATATCTACCCAATTGACTGAAATATTGATGGAAGAAAAAAATGAGTTAGTGAAGATTTTATACGGAGAAGTACTTGAGAAAAACGTTTGTGGACATGATGTATAGCGTGAGAGGCTTGTAAATGTTGATGCGATAGAATGATAGAATTAGAATAATAGACCTGACTTAAGTAGACCATAGAAATTGCATTAGATTATATGTATTACTATTTACTACTACTCTGGTTTGCGTACCTATTAATGATCTTTTGAAAAAATCAATCTCTTTTCAAAATATTTAAAACACTGTTTTCAAACAGGTGGTCCGCGGAAGAATATGATCTCTAGTCTACTTATAAAAATATTTATTTTACTTAAATGAAAGATGATCCGACCCGTGCTCTGCTATGGCTGCGAAAAATGTACCCAAGCCTCCGAAACTTTACTGTACAGATTCGAACGAAAGTTCCTTCAGCAAATTTTCGGGGCCGTTCGCGAGCGAGATCAGTGGCACATCCGACACAACCACGAATTGTATCAATTGTACGATGAGCTGGAAGTATCGAAAATCGAGAAGCTTCAACGATTGCAATGGCCGGGGCATGTACAACGAATGGACGATAATCGCTTGCCCAGGAAGGTGATAAACGCACAACGGAGCGAAGTTGCGTGCACGATCGAAACTCAGTAGGTGAGGACGCTCACCAGCTGCTGGGGCAAAAAGTAAGTAATTTGAATAGAGATGGAACTCCATATAACATTAAAGTCTACTGAAAAACATTTTACCTTTGAGTGTGTGCTGTAAGTAACGTGTACATACACGAAGATATCTTCCTGTATGTATACGTTGCTTACAGCACACACTCAAAGGTAAAATATTTTTCAGTAGACTTTGATGTTATATGGAATTCCATCTCTACTCCAATTACTTACTTTATGGCTGGGGTTCCGAAACAGAAGGACAAGGTTATGTAACTGCGACAATTGGAAGTCAACGATTCAGGCGACCAAAGCCCGACGTCGGGCTATGAACGATGTGTTGGAAAGCTCTGACATTCTATAAAAGATTCGACAGGGGCTCACGACATTTTCAACCACCTCTTATGGGCGGTACAAAACTTTTTTTCATAGGGTTAAAAAAAAACAACGCGATTTACTAAGCTGAAGGCTGCATTTAAGAAGACCCCGTGCTGTTCTCCTGATGGCCACGTTTGTTGATTGTACATCCAATCAGATCGGAGGATCAGAGTGAGTGTTTGGCCGTGTTGCCGTGGAGTTGTTTACCTGATTGTGGATAGGACAAAACTCCACTATTTTATATCGGAGTCCAAGCAGTGATCGAAAGAGTGAAAATTCCTATAGAATCGACTTTGTACAAAAACATTGTAGCCACACACACACTGGTTTCGAAAGAGGAGCAATACCGCAGGAAAGTAGAATCCAAGAGAAGGAAGAAACTTGATTTGTTTTCAAGGGTTTTTTTCGAAATTGTGTGTGTCCTCGAAGTTTATACACAGGGTGTCCCATATTGGGTGGGCAATACTAGAGGGCTGAATAGGAGGCAGAAAACTTGTATCGTGGTCGTGAAATAAGAATTTCATAACTGTACTTTAACTATCCTAGTGAGAGACAAATGTTTCTTACTACAAATTTTATTTTATACGTATTTCGGGGCGACTTGCTCCCTTCTTCAGTGCAATTTTTTTTGTTTTGAAACAAAATTCCACTGAAGAAGGGAGCAGTCGTCCCGAAATACGTATATAAATATAAAATAAAATTTGTAGTAAGAAACATTTGTCTCTCACTAGGATTGATAACAAACTACAAACAACGGTAACCAAAAGAAAGCATGTACTTTAACTGTAATCTCTGCAAAGTTGACTAAAGATTAACTTTGGACAGTAACAACAGCTTTAGTAGAAATATTGGTCGTGTTTGGCCAAACGCAGCTTGCATGCATGCTTATCCATAGCATCGATTCTGAAAATCAACGTTTGAATGCACCATGCGCAATTTTTGGCATTTGTTTAAGGTGACAGCAAATTTGTCGCAGATTAATTTCTCGTAGCGTACCAATATTTAATATATATCTGTTCAATGAAAAGATTAGTCACTGCTTATTTAAGGGGTAAGGGTGTTTTTTTTTCTCGAAAGAACAGAAACTACAAAATTATAGACTTTTCGGTAGAGAGTACCGTTATAGCAATATGTACGAGTATTACCGAAAATTTGTTCATTAACACCAGTAACTCTCAAACTTATTTTGTCTACGAACTCCATCATACCTGCAAAGCCTGATCATGGACCTCAACAAAACAACATCTTTTGGGGTTCGATTCCGCAACATTGGGTATGCTTTGGTAAAGAACGGGAAACGATTATACTCACTGACGTAATAAATCTCGTGATTTAGGTGCTGTACTTAGTTTACAAAAGCACGAGACAACAACTTCATTTCTTGCGCTATAATTAATTTTACTGACAGCTATGAAGACTGTCACTTTCTGCTGTTTGGGGTTCGGTGACGTGCAAACAGTGTGTTGGACGAAGTCAATATGCTGATGTTTCAGCCAATTTTTAGCCTCCGTGGAATGTGAGGTCCACTCGAAAAGAAACCCCAACGGTATTGAGCTTAGAAGCTTTTCATTGATTTTTTTTCATAATTTCTTATTTTGATCAAATAATGAATTCCCTTTTATTAATATTATAATTTAATATGAAAACTCTCATTTCTGACCTGTATAATAATTAAGAGCTGTAAACACTTTTACTCAATTTCCGATTCTACTCGAGTCCAACAACATAACAGCCTCTTATGTACAAAAACTAATAAATTTCTTTAAAAAAAGTACTCACTTTCATCATCCGTCTTCAGCTTTTTTCGCAAACTCTCCATCTTATGATCTCGATCCCGTTCGGTAATTTTACGACGCAATGTCAACGTTCCAAACTTATTATTCGATAAATTCTCATTCTGTTGTTCGGTATCCTCCCGTACCAGACCGTACTCTTCATAATTGGTTATACCAATTTTCGTACAAATCGTAACCATCAACTGTGAAACAGGTTGTGAATCGTCAACTAGGATGGTTTTAACGGCTCCGTCCAACATTCGAACACGCAACGTTCGAATTTTACGTCTATATTCGACAACATCCTGATTACGGAGGAGATAATATTCCAAATTGCGACCGGCCTCAAGCCAGACACCTTGTCGATTCTCTTCGTCGGACAAGAAGAGGCCATATTCTTGGGCTGTTGGAAGGAATCAATGTAAAATTGCTGAGCTCAATGTGAAAATGTGTCAAATCAAACTTACGTTGCCCTTGAACGGCTTCGGAGAATTTATCGCGAATAATTCGGCATGCATCAAATATCGATGTTTGCGGATCGAATTGTATCGTTTTTGTAACTCGTCCGCCTTCGAGACTGATTCGTAGCGATAGTGTCGCCATGTTTGTTTAAAGGCACTGCAAAAAAAGAAGAGGAAGAATTTAATTCATATTTCTTAATTATAAATAAAAATAGATAGCTACATCTAGATCTAGTTGATTTTAAAGTTTTCTCTTAAGGTACGTGTTCGTAGAGACAATTCATGTGATGATCGCTCGGCGACCGTAGTTTTGCATCCTATTTCGAGCGGTATTTAAATATTTTTTGAATGGTTCTACTTTCCTAGTATCGTCTATGGACTAAAGGAACATGTCCGTATAGAAAATATACCCATATAGTGCTCAAAACCGATGGTTTAGCTTCGGTCGCTGAGCGATGATCCCATGAGTCGTCTCTACGAACACAAACCTTTATGATTGTATAGACATTATACACGATAATAACCTAAAGGACTTCCCCCCTCATAGCCCTCATAGAATGTGCGAAAAACATAGCGTTTAACTATTAAAAAATACAGAGTAGTGAATCTATTTTATGATTAGTAGTACACATTTTACGGATGCGCAAAAGAAGAGCCTAATATTTAAATGAAATACATTCCCAATTTAACTGTTAAAAAAGTTACAGACGCCTCGAATTTTCACTCATAAATTGAGATTTAGGAATCAAAACTTACTGAAAATTGTATAGGATGGGACTTGTCGGTAGTGTCTGAATCCACCTTGAATTGGATAGGAATTTAATCAAAATTTATGAAAATCAAACAATGTTAAAGAGTTGCTTCGTTTGCAAGCAATTTAGCATTTGCTTTTGGGAGAGTTATGATAGATTAACATGTTTGACGCCATCCGTTTTTAAGATAGATCCAGTCAAAAGCCACAGGAAATAGTAAAATCATAATGTTTTTCTAAAGCCTTATATGAAAAATTATCTCAATTACGAAAAGTTACTCGTACGCACGTTAATTAAAGTAGCAACGCAGTTCTACATGTTTGAATTCCAAATTTGGAAAACTGCTAGTATATTAAGGTGCATCATCGAGAAAATACTACACGCATATTTATTAGCATGTAAATATTTTAAGGCAACATTAACTCAGACATTATGTCAATCAAACCATTATGCAAATGTTTGATATATTCCTATTTAAAAATCTAGCACGTATGCAATGCATCTAATAAATTAATCCATAAAAAAAATAATTTATAAAACTTAACGATCAGAAAAGCCGATATGCGTTTATATTAATATTCATTGAAATTCAAATGAAGAGGATGTCAAAATTTGGCACCTTTTCAACCAAACTGAAATCAATTGGGAATATGAATGATGTGTTGAATTTGTTGTTGGCACAACATATGAATCGTTTCAAATTAGATCGCACCACCTGCAAATTTGATCTCTTTGGTTGTTTCCTACTATGTATAATTAAAATTGGCAATTGACTGGTGTAGTGTGTAGTGGTTCGATGTAGTGGTTAGTGCACTCGTATTCAAAGTACGGAGTCGTGGGCCCGTTTCCCACTGTGAATGCAATTTATGATGGAGACGGACTATGATCTCAATCGACATTTGACGACGAGTACCTATTTATAGGGATAAATAACTCTGTATAGCGTGTTGTTGATCTCAGCACCTCTACAAGCTCCAATGAAGTATAGTCGGGCCAGTTATTTTTTACTTGGATTTTTTTTAGGACAACTGACACCTAGAGTCTCCACATTCTGCTTGCAACGACAATGCAGTTAGTTGCAGCATTCAATTTCAAAGGGAAAAGGTTTCATCAATAATAAATCAGGCAGCGGGTGCACTATATATCTTAAATTGGTTAAATGAAAGGCAATTCACGCATTTTTCGCCAGAGAAGTAAATTGAAGTTTTCGTGCAGTGAACATAGTCCTGGATCATCAATCGGGAGGTTTTTTCCTAACTTCAAATAAGACATAAACTGCCTGGCTAGCCTGACAGTGAGTGGCTGCTACTAGCCCGTAGTTGGCCCAATCGAAGGGTCAAATTTTCAATTATTTTTCCCACCGTTTGCGACCGTTATCTACCAAATAACATGTTATATCGGTTTTCAATAGCCTAAATCGGTGCTGGCAGACTTTCAAATAGGCGCAACTGCAAAGATGACGAAACTTCTGAAATTTGGAATGCGCCTATACTAAAAAAAAAAGAATTAAAATGTTGACTCTTACATCAAAGTAAAGTTTTTGAATATTTTAGACCACACAAATTAAAGCCGAGTGGTGATCATTGAATTTGTGTGTGCCAATGCGATGCGATGACTGTTGCCAATCGGCAGCACTTGTGGATACAACAGACACCTTCAACTTTGACGGTTAGGGTATTTAAACCAGTGAATGGTACAATTTATAGAATTTAGACTAAAAAAATATTTTTAACTGGTCTAATTCTATTCCATTGTTTTATGGTGGTGATACTACCGTACATATGGACTATCAAAAAGTGAAGCTTTTTCGGTTATTTTTTTCTTTCTATGCAGTCTGGCTGTCATCTCAATACATTGGTTTTATGCGTTTTAGTGAAATTCAAGGGAGCAGGGTAAAAGTATGATTGAAGGGACCGATTTGTATGAAATGATGAACATGAAATCGTTAATGTACAAAGATTACGTAGACATTTTTTTATAACGTAGAGGTCACATGCTATTAAAGCCAAAAAATCAATACTAATTAATATGTACGAAATTACGCTGACTCCCTATATAAAAATGTCGACGCCACTGCCATTATCAATGAGATAGCAAATTACAAATTTTTTGGCTTATAAGTCTATACTTAATATTCTTAATCGTAGGCAAATTAACTTCTAGTTCGACTTCTTAGGATCTAGTTTGTTTTTTTTTTTTAAATGAGATTGAGGGTCGATTACTTGTATGTATAAACTATGCTTGAAGCATGATGCAATTTAATGCTTCAAGAATGCTTGAACTGCGATTTTAAGCTGGAATAATTTACGGGAAAAAGGCCTAGAGTTTTTTTTTACAAGCTTTCGCTATCATTAGCCCAATCTCACAATCTTTAGCACGGCCTTATAGCCTAAGCTGCTTACGTTTTAGCCTATGCATAGACGGGCAGACGCCCCTCATTTTGATAAAAATTTTTTCTATACAAGTACCTAAAATGAAAAGAAAACGAGACCGAGGCTAATTTCGGGCGCGGCCGAAATTTGGATACCCTTCGCTCCCCTCGGGCTAAAAGTTTTTTGGGGCGTATCTATAACTTGTGTTTAGTCCTCCCCGCTTCCATGCTTTTCCTTGAATTTTCACATAAGTGCCGTGGCGAAGATTTAATGGGAGAAGCGGGGGATGTGGGTTTCTTAGAAGAACCAAGGGGGGGGGGCTGTACGGCAGCCCTACGAACGCATGGCCTTTCCATAAATTTTTACGTATGTTTGTGGCTTCAATTAAAACACATTTCTATGAGATTTGGTTGAAAATGGTGGATACATAAAAAAGTTTTTCTTCGAAGAACCTAATTTTGGGGTTGGGTTTATATGCCAGCCCCACGACCCCATAGTCCGATTTCATTTATTTCCACGTTTGTTATGTGGCGTCATTAGAAATATAATTTTCTGAGATTTGATTGAAATTGGTGTGCAAATAAAAACGTTTTTTCTTTGAAAAATTTGATTTGGGGGGCTAGGTTTGTATGGTAGCCCCATGACCACATGGTCCGACTCCATCTATTCATACATTTGTTTTGTGTCATCAATAGAAACACATTTGTGTGAAGTTTTGTTGAAATTGGTGTATAAATAACAAAAAATTTCTTAGAAGAACTTAATTTGGGGAGCTAGGTTTGTATGACAGCCCCATGACCCCGTGGTCTGATTTGGTCAATTTTTACATATGTTTTGTGATATAGTTTGAAACACATTTGTGCGAAATTTGTTCGAAATCGATGAGAAAATAAAAAAGTTTTTCTTAGAAGAACCTAATTTGGGGGTCTAGTTTTGTATGGCAGCCCCACGACCCCATTGTCCGATTTGGTCGATTTTTACATATGTTGTGTGTCAGCAATGAAAACACATTTGTGTGAAATTTAATTGAAATTGATGCATAAATAAAAAAGATTTTCTAAGAAGAACCTAATTTTGGGGAGTAGGTTTGTATGGCAGCCCCACGACCCCCTTGTCCGATTTCAGCGATTCAAACATACAAACTGCCTGCAACAAAAAGAAGCATGTGTGCAAAGTTTCAGCTCCATAGCTTTTAAACTGGCCGAGCAAAACGCGTCGCAACAGACAGACAGACGGACAGACGGACAGACGGACATCGTCCAATCGACTCAGCTCGTCACGCTGATCATATATATACATATTTTATATGGTCGGAGATGCTTCCTTCAATGCGTTACAAACTTCATGACAAAGTTAATATACCCTTTCACTCTATGAGCGAAGGGTATAATGAAAAGACGAAACACCAGACCGCGGTTTGATTTCAAAGCCAGCCATATAAAAACCGATGATAAATACCACTTTTCAATCATATCGTCTGACATTTTGAAACGTTTGATAGATTGTAATTGAGGATGGTTTCAAGTTTCATTTCCCCCTCTCTATATTTTTCGATTTTCATTTTTAAAGACCAAACTCTCCACATTCCTTTCGCGACACCCACTTTCTATTTTGTATGTACATAAACATAGAGAAGAAGATTATCGATCGATATTTAATTAAATCACTTAGTAAATACGGCAAGCTAAATCAATTGTTTATAAGTCAACACTCTTTTAGAACAGCAGCTCACAATTAAAATGAAAAAATCAATATAGAGCACCGAAGAACAAAACTGAATACTCTTGGATGTCCCCTATAGATTGAATATAAAAGTCATTTATAGATTCTTTTAATTTCAAGAGACTGTAAAAGAACAGCACAAGCCAGTTGATTAGAAGCTCCGATAGCATATCCTGCTGCTGGCGAGGCGATTGCAATCGATATTATTATACCCTAGGAATTAAATTTGCCTATATTGCAACGTGATACACCTTAAAGTTGGCATCACATACACCTATTTTGCTGCATGAGTGAAATTCATTTTATTATGTAATACAAGAGGATACTCAATAAAAGTTTATTGGAGACTTACATGCTAATGAAGAAAAAATAATAAAAGACTTAAAACAAATTCTTTCGACTTGTATTTAATTTTTGCAAGACACGGTGACGAGATGGCGAAAACGAACCAAGGCAAAAATTCAGACATTATGCTTTCCGTTTGTATCATCTCCTCGTCATCCTACACAAAAAGTGGGGAGTACAGGACGTCTACAGACAAGGAGCTGCCGAGCAGAATTCAGACTCCATGCTCATTCTCCTTCCCCGTATACGAAAAAAAGGAAGTCACATAAACGTGTCTATATAAGACCATGATGAGTGGGATTGTGCCGAGTCAGCTGAATAACTTTTCTCATTCTTAACTTGAAGAGGAGATCGAGATGATGATGGCGACGATGACAAGAGGACGACAAACATGTATACATAAACGTTAGTCCTTTTGCCAGGAGACAAGACATGACAAGATATCACTGCACCGAAATGAATGCGGGACGGAAACGGGGAATTAAAATGTGTATAATAAAAAAAAAATATTTTCATTGAGTTTCAATGGCATATCCTCCCTATAAAAATCAAGCTAATGGACGATTTTTAGTGAATTTTACAAGTGACCATAACACTTAAAATCGACCCCATATCGAAAATAGTATTCACTTTATTGATATTAAAAAGCAGACGTTATACATATTGGCTCAGTCTCTTCGGATTGTAGTCACCGTCATTTATCAAGCGATAATACAGTGGATGCGGAACAAAGGACTTCCATTTTGTACGCATACGTCCTAGAAAGCTCTTTAACAACATTTATCTTATTATTCACTCAATTAAGCACGATTCTGAGGCATCATACTGCACTACGTATACGTGTTCTTTAACTAGATTTAAATTTCACCGAGTACACACAAATCACACTAATCCAGTGAGCTCTCTAGATTAGAGAAATATTTTCTACTATGCGCTGATACACACATATATTGAAGAACAATTTACAACCAGATTAAGAGACCCGATTGCGTCACACACAATTTTAGCAGTTTCCAATAAATCCTAACACACTCACCAAAACATGATGAAATATTCAAAATTAGCACTTTATGCACGTACAAAACAGAAATCTATTTTTTCCACTCCTACAAAAAAAAGATGTTTCCCAACCCAATATAGACTGTCCTTCACTATAGGATAATTATCACCAAAACCAAAAGGTTGACTCGTCTCGAGATGTAGAGAGTAACTGCGCCAATGGACAAACTCATCTCGAAAAATTCACATCTTTACATCGCATCCCTTTAGGGCTTCCTCGCCCGACACTTCTTCCTTCTCCATGCTCCAAAGGACGATTTTTCGTAAACTCAGAACTGTTATAAACATGCAATGCGCAGCTTCTCCCTGTATTTTTCCAAAAACACACATTTCCCCCGAATGAACGGACGAATTCGACGACGATGACGACGGACGGTCGACAATCTCCACGCGGATTACCTTATTGTCCTTTTTCACCCTACCATGGAATGGAATCAATTTCTCTCTATAACAAACAGGACTCGGGATTTTTATCAAACACTGAAAACTGCGGTTGGGTTGCTTTTCCCCCGTTATGGATGAATCTTTCTCTGGAGACTTGCGCACTACACGCTTCCAAGGATATGCTCTTCACCGTGCTTTTCGAAAGGATTTTGTCTCGCGATTGTAATGAATGTTATATTTACAGAAAGATGTGTCATATTTAAATAATTTGGTTGCATTTGAACAGCCGGAGTGCATTGACGGAATTAAAGGTTTGTAGCGGTAGCGTTCGAGCAGGTAGGTGGGTTGATTTTTGAAAATTCGTTGTACATTTTTAAGAACAAAATTTGTGTGATTCGGACATTTTTTTGTATTTGTTGGGTTTCAACATTTTAACATTGGTTATCCTAAAAAGTATAAAATACCGGGTTTAGGCCGCATTTAAATCCTTATTCAATGTTTAAATGAGCTATGGAAGCAAATTGTCGTCACACAATTAACTGATCATAGTTTATAGTAAAACCAATCTTAAATATGTCCATTAAGTAAGTATTCACCCCTCATATAGCACAGCAGTCAATTGAGTAAATGTCATTAACTCAGGCTATAAAAGGAGAGGAGTTATCAAAGTGTTCCCTATAAAACTGTTTTATAAACTAGTATGTGGATAAAACTAATAAGTATTAGCCCCACCACAAGGACAATGCTCTGACGTCGTCGATTTTTATTACATACAAAAACAACTAAAAACCGTAAATCTGGAGTCACAACATACAAACTATGGTTTGGTTTTGCAGCACGTAAAACAAAAAAACAACAAGTTCATCCCCAGCCATAATTCGACTTAACCCTGCCTTCGAGCTAGGGAAGACTCTTAACCCTGAATTTGTGTAACTATTTTTCGGAGCAGAGTGCTAAATTTTGGTTTGTTGCGCGGATAAAAACTAAAGGTATCTCCGATACAAAGTGATGATAATGGAGGTCCTTGACCGGAGCGACTCAATGTTTACCTTAAAATTATCTTGAACTTATTGTGGATAATTATAAAAAATATTATGGCTGAACTAGTATTCTTTCAAAAGTTATGGAGCTTTTAAAAAAGGTCTGAATGAAAATATTCTAATTTCTTTTCTAGTCTAACGCCGAAATATTCAATTAACCCCCCCCCCCCCTTCCCCCTTTTTTAAGGTTGCGGACCCCCAATCGGTTGGGACTTTTTATGCCATCATCTGAGGACCATCCCCAAACATAATCCAAAAAAAATTCCGATGTAGGATTTTTGCCGACCAAATATGCAATTTTTCTTAGACTATAAGCCATTCTTTTCAGTGTAGTAGCCGAACTCAATTGGCCAGAAGAGTTTATTTTAAATACGTATCAGGGCGACAGAACTGAATTTGCATAATTTAGTAAAAAATTGAATTGAATAAACTTGGAAAAGGGATTGAACCTCTTTATCGACGCCATTGCTCTCCCAAATCAGAGAAAAAAACTCCACGGCAACGACAACAAGAACTATGTACTAATTTTTGGTAACGCGAATTGAAAAATGCTAAAAAATTGCAAAACTATACATTGTCTTTATAGTAAAATGTAAGTGAAAGTCGTTAGTGCAATGGGCACCAGTCTCAGGAATTTACAACTCACAAATGCGTCCGTACATCCGTCCGTTCTTCTTCTATTCCTTCAACCTTGGCTATCTAGATATCAAGTTTACACAGATAAATTCTTCTTCTTCTCAGTACCGTATAGCCCCATGTGGGGCCATGGTGCGTTAACTCAGCCGTTTATAGGCACTTTCGAGTCAACTTTACATTGCATATCATTACGGAGTGTGCCTATATATAATGTTGCAAGCACTATATATTTCCTATCCGCACATGTACGGAAATTTTTGACCACGCCGAGATTCGATCTCCGGACCTCTAGATTACTAGCATCGTAGAGTGCGACTCAACCAAGTGAGCCACAGAGCGGGCAACACAGATAAATTGCTCAACAAAATTTAAATTGTTGATTTAGTAACAGAGAAATATTTTATTTGTAGTATAGACAGATTCTTCGGCGGAACCCATCTAAGGCTCTCTCGGAACACTTTCGGTCCGTGGACGATGAATTATAAATTGCAATTGTAATTATGCACCGTGCGATTTACAATTAAAAAAGTCTCAAGAAATATTAAAATGATTAACTCTGAATAAAGTTTACAAAACATAAAATTCTGAATAACAAAATGACATACAGGAAGTTTCAGGGAAATTGTTCGCGGAGACATCTGGGGGATTAGTTTGGCAGATGATCCAAGTCATACCCTGGATCAATTTTCAGGATCATCAATGAAATGATCCAGTAAGTCGAAAAGCATTTACATCCCATGTCAAAAACTAAGCCAATGCATGATTTTCGGGCCAATGGAAAATATGTAGTGTCGGGAGGCATTCCAATCTTGTTGGAAGTTTTGGGAACAATTTTGAAGACCAGTTTTAGTATAAGTGCAAAATTTAGCTAATGTTAGATTGACCGCTCTGTGGCTCACTTGTATGAGTCACACTCTACGATGTTAGTAATCTAGAGGTCCAAGGATCGAATCTCGGTGTGGTCCAAAATTTCCGTACATGTGCGGATAGGAAATATGTAGTGCTTGCAACATTATATACGCTCCGAAATGATATGCAATGTAACGTTGATTCGAAATTGCCTATAAACGGCTGAGTTAACGCACCATGGTCCCACATGGGGCTATACGGTACTGAGAAGAAGAAGAAGAGATTGATCGAATGTTTAAGTATCTAAAGCATTCATAAAACACACATGTCTAAAATGAGTACATACTTTTACAGTCTCGTTAATAGCAATATTTTCCAAAGCTTATTAAAAAAAATTGGGGCAATGCGATGATAAAAAGGGAAGTACTACATACATCTTTGAAAACATCCACATCCACATTGAAAGTCTTTCAATAACCACTATAGAATACAAAAAACTTTCACCGCGTGTAGATTGCTATAAATTGTACGCATCAAGTATTATGAGAAGTATTATTCGCACAATTGCTAATCTAAACTTAAATCCCCTCGGGTGGCCCTCTACTACACGTTCCACTCTCTTTTGACAAAACGACTAAGCACTTAACATAACGAAGTGTTCAATAAATTACTAATCGCCTTAGAATAAACATAATTACGTATTTGACTATGTTAAATGGTATTTTGACACTAAAGTGCTACCCACTTTCTTGACTTAGCCCAAGCTTAGCTGTCTGGAATTTGTAATATACTCGTATATGTATAGAAAATTATGACTATTTATGTTCACTTATGTAAATAAAACGTAAAAACATAAAGTAGAAAAAAAATAACAGCTCGTCTAAAAGTTGTACTTTACCTTCTATATTGCGAAATTAAAGTTAAAGTAGAAAAAGTTGCTTTTGGTAAACTGAAGTGCATGAGCTCATGAACAATCCCTAGTATGTACTGAGACCTTATCCTGCTATGAACTACATGGTGAGGGTGTGAAATATTAATGTGTCTCTACTATTTTATGTTGGACCCCATACTGGGCTCGTAATGGACTCGTAACTTGTTAATCGAATGTTTTCAACAAGCTTTAATAAATCCTTGTATGTACATACACAGGCTTGCCAATTCATTAATTTTCGTTTCAAATTGTATACGTCTAATTATACGATATAATTCTTGTCACAATCGCCTTGTTCTTCGTTGATATGTCAATATATACGACAAATAAGGCCTACATAAAAACAAATAGATAGGGTGCGTATAAAATCACTTTACCTCCTGGCTGGAGGTTTTTAATAAAATTTGAATTAGACAAAACAAGGAAAAAATTAACAGAGTTGTATATTGGGAAGGCTAAAAGCTGACATTAAGATAAATGATGTTTTAGGTGTGCGATTAGATGTGTAGTTGTCTATAATAATTATGCTTGTATGCACTATGTACTAAAAAAGCGACACTAGTATATTATAATTAGCGTGAGTAAGAGTTAACAATTGAATTCAGTAGGTAAATACAATTTTCGAGGCTTGATTATGGGAAGATGTTACGTATGAAGTGCAGCCATTTCTCTCTTTTTTCTAGAAAAATGCTAAAGCAGCACTTTTTTTTGCATACCAGGCTGATCAGCAGAAGCAACAGCAACAACAATGAATTGATCTCGGCGATGATAAGATCCAAGATAGAGCTGCCTGTGGAAACAGACTGAGACATTACCGGCAGAATGGGCGACGTGGTTACACCTCAAGCCGAGCAACGCGACGCCGTGGAGTGGAATAAAGCAAGGAAGAAGAAGTCATATCAGCATAATCTTGTTCACTGTAAACTCTAGAAAACAGGGCTGTCTTTAGACCCACTGTCGCCCATGGCGAACTTGGAGGAGGCGTATGAAGAAACATATTCAATTACGTACAATTTAATTCATTTTACATAAATCAAGTTGATCAGTACTATGTGTTCGAGAGATAACAGCGTCAAAGTACTAATTTTGATCCCAATTTAATTTAGAACGAACTAATATCTCAACCAGCAACGGTAAAGGGAGAATTCAATAAGAAATTAAAATTCTTTTTTTTAATAAATTCAATAGTTTTTAGGACTACCGATTGTGGAAAGTTTCATGCCCCAAATTGTATCTAAAGTATAAGACCATAATTTCCCTTACTCTTCACATACACTGAAAAAAATAATTTGCTTAAAACAAGAAAAAATACAATAAAAAACGGCCAAGGAATAATTTTTTATGATTTAAGATGTATTTTCTTGCTCCAAGAAAAGTTTTTCTGATTTAAGATGTTAAGAAAAGTTTTTGCTTAATATAATGCTTATTTATTTATTGACATAGAAAACAAAAATAGATACGGTTACGTTGGAAAGCATCGGCAGCAATAACCTTTCATACACTTCTGTTTGAACTATTGGAATCACTTCCAGAATTTTAGCATGTTACATTGTAAATCATCAATGTTGTTATTATGAAACCTTCAGCTTCTTGTTAACAGATGTAGCAGATATTTTGTATAGTCTTTAATCACTAAACGGTTGAACGATTTTTGTGGTCCGATATTGGGTTAGGGGCAAAACTTTCAGACTTTATAGACCGCTTGTTACAAGCGTTCTGCTGAAAATGGTTGCACCATAGTTGTGTTTATTTTCATATTTCAATAATTGCGGTCTGTAAGTTGAAAGTTTTGCGCCCAATCCAGATATCTTGATATTGTTGTTTATTAAAAACAAAAAATTGCATGGTATTCTTGATATTGCTATAGTCTTTCTTGAAATAATAAATGCAACATCCCTATTGGGCCTCACTACTCGGAAATGCGTGGTTCAGAACACATGAAAACCAGCAATTTTCCTAGCTAGTGAGCGGAGTAAATTCGCTTAATGGCATCGAGGACTTAACCTTTGCTATCTGATTCATAAAAAAAACCTAATTGAAGAGTTGTAGTAAAATTTGATCGATTAGCTGGTGGTGTTCTCCCGGCAGCTTACGTATACTATTTGGAGTAATTTTCACACAAATGCTATCATATCATCATATCATAGTGGTTTAATTATTCTTAGAGCTAAACAAATTATCATCAAATAAGATATGTGGTGAGCACTGTTGGATACATACAAATTGTAAACTAAGCTCCGTCAAGAGACTTGAGAGGAAAAAATTCTAGATGAATCTTAAAAGTCCTCCGTAGCTAAAAACTGACGAGATCAATCTTAAAAAGGCTCTCTGTCAGTCCGTAGCTAAAAACTGACGAGGCAAAACTGGATAACGAAAATTTCATAAAAGTTACGAATTTCTCTAATGTTAAATGTTCATTTGAATTGTAACCTTGAAATAACAACAGCAAACCGAAGCCAATAATTTCTTTCTTTAACTATTCAAACTCGAATAGCCTTCCATTAATTTTTAATGGGTTTTTCTTAATTTCGGCTAATTCTATGCAATCCCAATCAGCTCAGAAAACAAATTGAAATGGAAATTTCATAATTTCAGCTCGCTTTTGCTTGAAGTTTCCAAGCCACTATAGAACACTTAAAAAATTGGGCTGCAAATTCTCAAGTTTTCCAATTGAGCAATCCAGATTGATATGTTCCAAAAACTGGCCCTTTGCAAAGGACGTGCCTATATGTTGTGAAATCGCGCCATCACTGAAAAAATAATTTGCTAAAAACAAGGAAAAAAAAATACAATAAAAAACAGCCAAAGAAAATTTTTTCCTGATTTAAGATGTATTTTTGTTCCAAGAAAAGTCTTTGCTTCGACCCAACTTTTCTTGGAACAACAAATAATTTATCTTAAATCGGAAAAACTTTTCTTGGAACAAGAAAATACATCAGGAAAAATTATTCCTTGGCTGTTTTTTATTGTATTTTTTCTTGTTTTTAGAAAATGATTTATTTCAGTGATGCCACAATTTCTTTCTTTTTTAGATTGACCATCGTATTTTCTGATTTTAATTTTAAAGAGAAGGAGTAGCTCGAATTGTGTATTATCCCTAAAAATCCAGCATATTCAAAGGAAAAAGAATTAATTTTTGCTATCAAAAGGGCATGAACAACTATTTCACTCGAATATGTGAAAAAACTATGACCTTTTTCCAATAGAATCTATGAAAAAATTGTAAACCCAGGATTTTTATTTTTATACTATATTTAAATATAGTAGTACACTGAAAAAAATCATTTGCTAAAAACGAGAAAAGAATACAACACAAAACATCCAAGGAATAATTTTTCCTGATTTAAGATATATTTTCTTGTTCCAAGAAATTTTTTTCCTGATTTAAGATGTATTTTCTTGTTCCAAGAAAAGTTTTGCTTGAAATAATGCTTATTTATTTATTTTGAGCAAAGACTTTTCTTGAAACAAGAAAATACATCTTAAATCAGGAAAATTATTCCTTGGCTGTTTTCTGTTGTATTTTTGTCTTGTTTTTAGCAACTGATTTTTTCAGTGTAGATTTGTGTAGTTTTTAGTGCGCTCACCTTCGATGCCCAGGGTCGTGGGTTTGAGGCTCACCGTGAGTGAATTCCATTTATAGTTTTTTTTTAACTCACGACCCATCTGGCGGACTATTATCTCACTCAGATCTTAAACGTGTACCCATTTATGGGGATAAATAACTCTGCTGAGCGTGCTGTTGATCTCAACACATCACTTCTATAAAAAATTCAGTTAAGATCTGGGAAATTAGAATATCACTAACACATCTGCGGCATAGGTCCAATGCTGAGTTGTTGCGCGCCAGTTATTTTATTTTTGCGCGCCAGCTATTTTATTTATTTATTTTAAATCCTTTAATAAACTTTAAGTGTCACTGCAAAGTAGCTTTTAAAATTAAACATTTTGAGTGTTCGTATGAAACTCCCAATTTGTAACAACTAAACAGCGAAACAATTAAAATATTTTTTTTAAAATAAATAAATAAATAAAACGACCGTTTCAGTGAAAAGCACTAAATTTTTTTTTATAAAACGCTAAAAGATGTAAAACAAATTGACGCAGTTTACCATAGGAACTGCTAGAATTATGATGGCTTTGCTATGGTGTATGCCTTTAAATTTTCTATAACGAGGGAGTATTTAGTTATGACATGACTGCCACGTTCTATTTTTTGATCGTTTGTTTCCTGATTTGTTCTTGTGGCACTATCTGACGACCAAGGGTTATATCAACGAACTTAAATCTCTGGGATTAGTTAGTCTAGTATCATCGGGTTAGTTTATTCTCCTTAGTGTGAAGTGTCGAAGTTTTCTTGTCAGCTGTATGAAAAGCTGTTCGAAACACTTCCGCAACGCAATAATATTCTTTTCTACTTCCAAGAACATTTTTTAAATATTACCTGGACCTATCTTTTTATTGAGAACCATATATGTAAATATAAAATTTATTCCCGCACTAAATCAAAATATTTCTATGTGGATATTATTTTCACGAGTCTGCCTACGAACTACGACCTATATACCACGTGTACACACATCGAAAAACCCACTAGCAAATTCAAACGTCCCAGGAGAGATAATCACTGCTCTCTGCCACGAATAAAACGCAACAACATGAATATGTGCAGGAATCTATCAAAATGAGAAGCAAATCAAGGTACAGACACTTGTTGGTTACTTGGGAAAGCACCTGTTAGTAACATAGTTATACGCGAAAAAAGGAAGACGGAGCAATGAAGTGTTAAGAGTATGAGAAAGAATTCATACAAACAAACACAATTAAACAAACAATTTTAAAAACACATTTTCAGTTTAAAAATACTACTCACTTGTTCCAATGCATTTTCGGTTGACAAAAAAGGCACACGACAACATTTTTTTTTTAAATCTTAATAAATGCAATTAACGGTTAAAAGGCCTCTACGGATTATGGTTAATAAAAAATAAATATTATTTTTTGGCACTTTGGGTTTATTTTAAAAGTTAATAATTATGTATTTAGGCACGATTGTGTTCAACCGGTTTGTTATATTAACGTGTTTTATATAAAATAAATTTTTTACAAATAAAAACCACAAAACTATTTCTTAGCGGCTAAGTTTTTTTTAAGGCACAACAATGTTCTTTTTTAAATGTTTTAACAGTATTAACAAAAACTGCAGAAACTTCAATATTTAGTGAAACAAAAACTAAAAACACAATTATTAAATTAGAACTTTTCAACAACAAACATTTGCACAGTACAGGAGAAGAAAAATTGTAAAAAAGGTTTTTTTCTAGAACCAGGATTACATTTTAGTATTAAGTTAAATTATATTTGAAGAAAAAAAACAACTGCTTTGAACTGATTGTACAGAAGAAGTGAAAAATGAGAGAGAAGAGGTCCTTCCTGATCTGTGGTTAGGCCTAGAATGATGTCCTCGAGCGCTGACATCGACGGCCTTAGGTTGCCACACAGAGATTGAACAACACACAAGAATACCGCGTGTGAGAATTTTCTGAAAAACTGTCATCACTATACATGGTCCAGGGATCCGACGTTGTCGGCGAGAAAAGTCAACGTATAGTATAGTCGGTATTATTCAGGGGGATTATATTTTCCCTTTTGTCAAACGAACCACACAACGCAACGCACAAATAGATATTCTATGTGTGTATTCTCCGCTCCCATCTCATGTATCCGCCCGTTAGATGGAAAAGAGTTTTCCACACACTATATTTGCGCAACTATACTATCCTCCACACACTTTATATCTATTTTGTATGAACGCTGTTTTTCTTGCACATACAACAATACAGGCGATGCGATTCACATACATCGTGGGATGTATACGTGCGATGGTAACACACAATTCAACGACCCTTTGCAGTGTCCTTTTTATCAAATGTTCGCGTTCTCACTCTTGCTACTTTTGCGCCCTTCAACTCCGTACTCTCTTTTTCTGTCGAGTTTGGTACATCGCCTTTCTTCACTATATTCTACCCCCTCCAAGTAGTCCTTTAACCATATATTCACTTATAGAAAAATTAGGGGAGCATTGGACGCATAGTATGAAAACAATTTCACCTTCAACATACATTTTGCTCATAGTCTCGATGCTCCTTGCACAAATCACAGTGCGAATGAGAACGTAACGTATAACAACAACGTCGATAGAGGAAAGGCCAAACAAGGATGAAGGACGATGTCAAGGGTCGGAGGAATTGAATATATGCACTATAAACTTGCCTTTTTTTTTCGTGTATAAACTTTGGGGATGTCAATGATATGAATCGGGATGATAATGATGATTTGCTTCGTTGTTGGGTTTTGTTTATTCCGAAATTGTGAATATTGCCGTATATACAAATTTCGTAAGTATATAAGCGAATTAATAAATACACTGTCGTCGCTGGATCTAGTGCAATAAAAACTTGAAATTGACGTAAATATTTGTAACAGGCGATCAAATGTAGAGTATTGGAGTAATTGACGAAAATAATGTTGTCCGCAATAATAATAATAATAATTGGTTCAACTCAGAGTACTGGTTTAATGAGTTTTCCTGTCTCTTTTGGCTGACTATTTGTTGTTTAGATAATTATTGTTTTATCTACATATTATTTTATTTTTGTTTTTCAGAGATTCATCACGGAGCAAAATCCAATATCATCGATTCTTAGAAGTAGGCTGTGAGATAACTGCTACTTATCGTGTACACTGTGCTTTTGGAACAACTGAAATTCGATTCAAAATGAAAAAATGCAAATCTGTATCTTCCCAATCGGAAAAATTGGAAGCGTTTCCACCATCATTCGCGATAGTGCCTCTAGTGAAGGCTTCTGCCGGAGCACTTTGGCAGCTCTTCCTGCTCATTCGCATTGTTCTTCTTGTGAAGCAAATCCGAAGAGAACAAATTTTAAAGTTTTCATGTGCTATTCGTAATTTCGGGGAAGCACTCTACTATCTTTCCGAAAGTTTGGAAAGATCACCTTTACTATAACCGCTTCTACACTGCTGCTTGATAAGTGCTTATTTCTGCGGATATGCAATGTTAATATAGAAATCAAGGAGAATGGGAGATGGAAGTGCTCTCTTCTATCGGAGCGCTCTAAAAGGCCTTCTAGAGCGTTTCTTTTCCGATTGGGTTGATTGAATGATATTTTCATAAAAAATTACAAAATTAAACCAATAAAAAAAAACTTCAGATTAATAAAATTTTGTACAGAAACTTGTCTGCAAAATTTTGCAGAAAAATCTTCCCTAAATTTTGAAAGCATTCAAAATTCTAGTACTAAATTTCCTTTTGCACAAAAATTTGAAGAAAACATCGCTTATGTAAGTGCCCTATAAAACTAAACAAATTTAATTGCAAACTTACCAATTTTTGTGAAGTAATCACTTTAAGGAATGAAGCAGATCAATATCCAATTTATGGTTAAAATCTATAAAAAAAAGAGAGAAAATGCATAAGTTAAACTCAGTATTTGACACACCTATATTCTCATAATTTTCTTTATTCTGCAGAGTTCATCATTTAATCATTTGAATTCACCCAAATCATAATTAGTCCTCTTATATAAAAAAAGGATCTCATATACAATTTAACACCAATCCGCAAAAAAGGTACCTCTCCAGAAAATTCGCATTGAAATTTACTAGCCACACTAAAAATCCGTATCCTGAAAAAAGGGCAAAAAAAAAGTGTGTGAACATTTCATCACACGACAACTATATACGAAAAGGATATGGATGCTCGGCGGCTTCATGATGCCTGCTATAGCACATTCCAGAGGATACCATGGAGCCAGAAGTATCGCATATATAGGTTGGCGCCCGACAGACGGGCACCGCGTCGTTCTTTTTTGCCCAGCCACCCCCCAGTACTACCGACCGCGTTGTCGTCGTCGTTTTACCGACATCCCTGAAATAGTGTATAAAAAAAACACACACATCTCTTTCGTCTTTTCTGACCGAGGTTGTTTTCATGCTGCACACAAATCTGTGGTGGAATTCTATACTTCCTCCTCGCCCGCCTTTCCGAATGGGGTTCCGATCGTTTGCTATATAGTACAGCCGCCGACAATCCATTTCGCTTAAGCCAAGTACCCATATTTGTGGAGTTTCCTAATCGGTGGCGTAGATTATATTATGATGAGGAGGGTGCGTGTGTGTGATATCTAAATTATGATTTTTTATCTTTTAATTGTTATGAAAACAGAAACTAAATTGATACCTTTGCTCATATAGTTTGACACATATTTGATAATTTTCAGTTTATTTATGACTGTAGAAAAAAATAGAGGGAAAATGATACTTTCTTCCTATAATTTTTAACGTAATGTGCTGATAATAGTGGAGGAATGTGTAAATTAAAGTTAGAGCGTGCTCTCCCGTCGGCAGTGGGCATTTACAGAGGAGGCACACTGCTTTATTTTACGAAGATGATATTTTGATTTTTCTAATGCCGGCCCCACACCGACCGGAGTGTGGCAAACACCGCAAAAAAGATTAATACGAAAAATCGTGCAGCAGCAGTGCAGCAGTGTGGTTGGGCGACTCCAAGGTATCATTCTTGGAACCGATCTTTTGTGCGGTGTGTGCCACACACCGGTCGGTGTGGGGCCCGCTTAAGGATTGGGTTTAAAATATGTATAGCACAAAGCCGTGAATTGGCGGCTCGTAGTGCAGACGGTCTATCGTCTCATATAAGCCAATGCAATTTGTTGTCTCGATCTTACGGGAAGGAACATGTAGCTCATAAATGAGATTTGTTTAACCTCTCTATAGGTGGTCATTTACCTCTTTACGCTTTGAAATGCATAATAAATTTAACTCGTACCGTGGGATTCGATCCCGAGACCCTATGATTTGTAGACGAACGCCCTACCTACTAAGCCAACCAGACTAACTGATGAAGTTTCTAATTTATACAACCACCAAATTCACTCCGATCGGTGGATACAAAATAAAATAAAATAAATAAAAATCGGAGGAATTTAGTCCCAGCATAGTCACTTGATTGAACATGTTACGGTGATGATCCGATAGGTGTAAAGTGATGCCCACACCGGCGCGTCAGCGAATGTTCGCGGCGAATTTTTCCGCGGCGTCAAAATTGTAACACACTGCGTTGTATGGAGATGCCCACACCAACACGAATATTCGCCAGTTTTGCAGTATTTTTCCGGGTTCGAATATTTGCTACCTAATGTCATTTTATTCAAATAATTTATTTGACAGGTGCAGTGTAGTACAACTTGATGTTGGTGTACCCGAAAAAGAAGTATATTTGGACTGAGTTGCTTAGGTATTGACCGAGCATTTAAGTTTTGAATGTTTTATGGTATCAGTGGATGAGTAAAAGAAGTAACATTTTTGGAAACATGAATTCCAAGGAAGGAAGGTTTTTACTCGTTGTTGTTACACAAATAAATTGCCCTATTGTGGCAAGTCCGGCGAAACCCCGATCGTATCGCTCGGCCGAAGAATTGCAGAGATATCTACGATTTTCCAAAGTGCATAGTACGAAGTTGATCTTGAAATTACTGGTTGACAACTAACAAAAGCATACATTTTGTGAATTATTGTACTTATCTCGGTTATCCCCTTGTGAGCTGCGCAGGAAAGATGCTCCGACGCCTCCTTAGATAATTTTATTGCGAGTCCAGCGAGCCCTTGATCGTTTCGCTGGACTCAAGGATTCCAAAGATATCGACGGATTATCGAAGTAGTACGAAGCCGATTGTGAGATTGCTGTATGGCCATCATCCAGGTTGACGGTTATCTCTGACCACCCTGTGCACTGACCGAAAAAAAAAGAGGATCCGATGACCCTTTCGGCAATTTTATGGTGAGTCTAGCGCCACCTCGGTCGTTCTGCCACACCAAAGGATTGTAGAGATATCGACGGATTTCCGAAAGAATACAAGGTCAATCGTTTCACTTATGAATAGCATACGCTAGGAAATGAGAATCCTGGTGGTTCGGTGCTTGCGTGTGTCCCTAAGTAGTTGCATTCAAGCTTGAATATTCTATTGAATTGAATGTTTACTTTGCATAGTTACGCCATATTTTGCTTGGTTACGCCATCGTAAGGAATCACGTAAGGTTTCTACTAAAAGTTATTATGCAATTTCATACGATGGCGTAACCAAGCAAAATATGGCGTAACTATGCAAAGTAAACATTCAATTCAATAAAATATTCAAGCTTGGATGTAACTCCGCATTTTGCATAACCATATGCTAAGTAACCAGTTACATACATATATTCAATTCAAAACAGCCACAAAACAATGAAGAATGTTCAAGCTTATTGTGTCTTCTCTATACGATAAGACTAACCCATTCGACGGGCACAAGATAAGATGTAAGAGTTTTCGGGTACGCGATAGTCAATTCAAACAATCAAATCGAACACTGCCGCAACTTTTTTTGGGGTACCGTATAACAAGGTTGCACTGCACTGCACATTTCCATCAATTTGCGCATGTCAATGATTTTATCATTAGAATAAGTATAGACATGGAGAGGTAAAATGTCGAATTTCACGTTGATTTCTTCCGCTTACGCTTTTACATAATAAGTAAAGATGCCGCGACACTTTGATATAGTGCACGAAAATTGCAGCATGATTATAAATGTTAAAATAATTGTATTTGGCCAGTTCTTGCAGTTATTCTCTATCATGTCTAAGTCCCTTCCTTACATAAATAAAAGAAAAGGTATTAACCTTTTCTAAGGCAACTACATGATATCAGCTGTGAGTGACAGTACCTAACGAATTATTCGCGCCGCGCCGGTGTGGGCACCAAAAACTGGGCCGCGAATTTTCCGGCGCGGATTCGCGACGGAAAATTCGTGACGCGTTGGTCTGGGCATCACTTAATACAGAATACCAAATTGGTTAATGTTTGCAATATGTCCGTAAAATGTTTTAATTTAGGGTTTTCGTCCGTTTCGGATTCTTTTCTAATAAAACCCATGATGGCGGTGTTATTTTGAGAATGTTTACTCCGAAATAATTTTGCGTTTTCATCCTATCGGATTCTCTTGATAGAATACCCGGTATATTTTTTGCTTTGTGGAAACGGCGGTTTTTTTTTTTGCTACGAAAACATTCAGCAGGAATAGTGCTCGTTTTCATAACCCCAGAAAAAAAATCATAGCTTATTGAGTTTGAGTATTATGTAGTCAGGTTACTTGAAAAATTGTATGCATTGAGTGATAAAAAGTTTTCTTAATTTACACCTTATTGGCCCACCATAATTTGTGGACACTACTGGGCTATAGGCGATTATTACCAGGAATCGAGTCGCCAATCTTTTGGGTCACGGAGATTTCTGTGTGCGGAAACTCCGTAATATGTATTACCTTTTCCAACGTAGCTGCTGTAATTTGCTTTTGCAGGGGAACGTTCAATAAATGCAGGTGGATTTCGTACAAAGTTTCTAAATGGAAATACCTTAACTCAATTTTACAAACTTTAATGCTATAATTATTCGTAAAAAATCATATGTATTTCCCTTTAAATAAATTGTATTTACATAAAGCCAACATTAATTCACAAATTGCTATTTATTCAATTGTATATTTTTTTTAGTAATACTACATTAAAAATCAACTTTTTATTAAAAATTAAAAATTTCGATTTGGGATGGGTTTTTGGAATTTTAAATGATAAAGAAATGTCTGCTATAGTTTTGACTAAAATCCAAAAATAAGTTTTAACCCATTACCTTAGTAGTTTTTTTTTAATTCTTACTTTAAATGGTAAAATTCAAGGTTATTTCAAAAAAACCTAAAAATTCAAATATCACAGTGACCATTGAAAATCGGCCTAACATTTATGGCCTCATTTTGTTGCATTTTGACCCTATTATAACGTGTTGCAGGGAATAGGTCGACTTAACCAATAACCCTGTATGCATAGTCTTTTCATATTTTACGAACTTTAGTTCTGTGTTCTGTGTTTATGCCCTCTACAGTTTCTTATTAAGAGAGATATAAGAGATTTCGTTCAAACGGTATTGTTGCCTGTATGCCAGACGAATTTGTCGATTTGACCAGAATTTCTTAAAGGAAGGGCAAAGCTAAAACATATGTACGTCTCAAGTTCTGACTAAACCAAATGCAAGTCTGTATAACCTACAACCCAAAGCTCTATCTCATTCGTCAATAACACTGTGTGACAAATTTAAAAAAAAATAACCGTCATCTCCAATTTTTTTTTCTTTTTAATTCTTATCTAATCCTTACTAAAACCTCATATTTACTTTTTCCCTTGACCCCCCTGTTTCAGAGATATGGACAGATATTGATATTCCCAGAAAATAATACAAAATAAAGTTCCAGTAACAAATCGGTTATTATTTATTAATTGTTTTTTGGTAAAACGGAAATAAAACAATATAATAAACATATTTAAATACTTAAAATTATAAACTTAATTGTTAAACACATATATTTTAAGGGAAAAATAAAAAAAATCAATTTTTTCTCTTATGTTTAGAATTGTCTTCTCGCTGTAAGCGCCAAAAATAATCTCGTAACATAGCTGCATCCCAATGACCTTCAAAACGTTCCTCAAACCTTTTTATGTCCTGATGAAACCGCTCACCTTGTTCATCACTTACGGCTCCAAGTTTCTCAGGAAAGAAAGAGAAATAGGAGTGAAGAAAATGAATTTTCAAAGACATTCTGCACCCCATCTCTTTATATGCGTCTAAACATATTTGTTACTAAAAGTTCTGCGTTTTCGGCTTTGTGATTTCCTAAGAATCCTTTTATACCAGCTTTTAATGAAGTCCATGTACCAAATCATTAAATTCCTCTTGGCGAATTAGGTGTGGTTTTCGTTGATCGCTTGATGAAGGAGAGGGGAAAAACTGTGTATCCTGAGGGTCGTTACTTTTATCACTGTGAGGAGGGCGAATAGTGCTGTTTACACTATGAGGCACAGGTTTCGTGACAGAACTCACTATAGGGTACTCCACTTTATACTTATGCTTTTTCGTAGCAGCCCGCAAATCGAACACACAAAAATAGCAATCGTCGTGATGATTGCTAGGCTCGCTCCAAAGTGCTGGAACCACGAAAGGCATTTCTCGTTTTCCAGTTTTTTGAGAGTGCAGTGACATACAACACGATATGCAAAAAAAATCGGATATCCAAGGCTTATCCTGACACACAACGCGGCCAAAACATTCGAAATAAGCATCCCTTAATTTTTGTGTTACTTTTCTCTCTAGCGATTTCAAAATATATTTGCCGCACACGTAGCAAAATTTATTTGGGAAATTTTTGCACAGGTTGCGAATACTTCTTTCAGAATCCATATTGTAAACCAATTAAAGTAAAACTATTACAACACGTGCTATTTATACCATAACAATATCTTTTTTAAGTTTTTTTTTTATTTTTGTACCTGACGGTTTTCGCGCTTTACTCCTTAAAGGGGTATTATAAGGATAATAAAAAAAGAATATGACAGGTAAAAACAAAAGGGATAATATAAGGATAATAAAAAACGAGTATATCAGATAAAAATATAATAAATATAAAAGTTACGTAAGGATATGTAGCCGCGAAAAGATAAAAAAATATGGTTTTTCACGGTTTTAAATCACAATAAAAGGGGAAAAAAATAAAATAACCGAGCAAATTATATTTATTTTCGGTGATTTTTATTGCCAAGAGTCCTCTTAAGGATACTGATAAGAAATTTACTTATTTTATTGCAATTTGCAGTAATTGCGTAGCAGATACTATATGAGGACCATTAAAAAAGATTTTGGCGTGTAACTCGAAAGCCTGAGGGTCAGGAAAAAAATTAATTGCACTTTTGTCATATGGGAACCAATAGCTAACCAAAATAGCATTCAGTTTTTTTGACGGTTTTTTGGTGTCACGCAGTGTAATTAATTCTCTGGGAAAGATTGAAAACTATTCTTTTAGCTACACTCTAAAAAGTGAATTTAAATTTCCGCTGAAAATGCGGTAATTTTACACTTTTTCCCGCTTATAATCACGTACAGAGTGCATTTTTCAACAATTTCTGTGTAAAATAAGAAAATTACACCAAAATCGGTTTGAAATGCATTTTTACGCTACACTTCTGTATAATTTAGATTTTCTGGCGCATTTTTACAACGTTTATGCGTTTAATTCGGATTTGTGGTGTATTTTTACAACGTGCAGTTGACGTTTTACGCCTGGGTATCGAGTTTTGTTTAATTTTTGAAATTGCAGTCTCGGCGGTGTGATGATGATAGATTCTTACTTTCAAAGCCATATACCCCTGCGCTTACGATATTTTATTGAAAAATCACCATAAAGTGAATTATTTGCCCACAAAAATGTTGTCACTTCTATTTTTTGCCAATTGGGACCCCACCATTTTTCTACTGGTAGAATATTGCTCCGCTTTAAATTTTTCAATATCGAATTATGTAATCTTCAACGGAAGATTTTTTTTGCATGTTATACCCATTCTTCCTCTGGCAACGCCAAATATGCATGCAACGGAACCAGTGGCGTAACTTTTCCCGAATTACTTGGATTTGAAATTGGAATGGAGCCCCGCACGGTCATTTTTTTAACCGCAGGAAATATTGACAGAACCCGCATTTGCAGCAAACAACAAATTAGCAATAGCAACGAAAATCTAATGTTTAAGTAACATGGTTCAACAGTTTTTATTCAACAGAAAATTGAAATTTGAATAAATACACTGGAAACTTGTAAAGATCATCTACATGACTTATTTAAGTATTTATCACTACGTTAAATAGAAGCTACGAACAAATTCCACCTCGAGGAATGCGCCTACATGCCTGTTTCGTATAACAGTCATTGATCCTAGACTAGAAGTTTTTAGCCTAAATCTAAGGATCACGTCAGCTAGCTTACAGCTTTGACGACCTTGACCAAGTTAAGTCGTTAGCGTATTCATGGCGAATTTAATCGATTCAAATTAAATTCGCAATAGAGTTTCTCCAAGGGTAAATTTATCATGTAGGAGAAACGACTGATCCGTTATCTGGACAGAAGTGTTTAGCGGGCATATATTTCCAACCCAGAGGAGCTTATAATCAGACAAATCCCCACTCAATGAGGTTGTGATTGTTTTGTTGCAAAATTATGCCAATTGTAAAGTTGCGGCTCTATAGTATCCAGTTATATGCAACAAAGTTCAAGCTTCCCCGTACACAAAATTAGACTAATAACAATAAATATTTTCCGTTACCAGAATATTCCTTATATTTTCAGCTTTGTTGGCCCCTGTGGCTTGGGGATACCTATACATATAACGAAATGCATGTCAGAGTAATGAATCTACAAACAATTCTCACAAATCGCATGCCAGAGTCACAAATCCACAGCATACCCTCCACCTCTATAGCCAAATTTCAACTAAGGTATCTTAAAATAATAATGTTTGAAAATATTTTTTCCTTGCCACCCCTTTAGGTTTTAAATGATGTAAATGCGATATCATTGAGATTTTCAGCAATCTATAAAATCACTAAGAAATCGATGACACAGAAAACGTATAATTAGTTGTTTTGGGTAATACAGAGCAGCAAGTCTATGGCTCAGACGATTAAGCCGTAATCTTCGATGCTAGTAATTTAGATGAGTCTCTCTTGATGAATTGCTCGTCAGCAACAGGACTAAGCGGCATCGATTGTAATTTTATGTTAAGAATATATGTATATTTCAATTTCTAAGCGTTCATGTGAAGCTTATCGTGTTGATTTTTTTTAAATACACTGATAAGGTATCATGAAGAATGTTTATTGTGTTTCATATACATATTGAAACATACATACATATTTTGCAAGATATCATGAAAAATATGCTAGATTTGCAGATATGTATCGATTTATTTTTAGGAAATCATGAATGAAGATCGTGGCCAAACGATACGTTTTTTTTTAAATGAAACGCCATCATAAAATACGCAACATTATGAAAAGTATGACAGCCAACAGCAAAAAATACATACGTTTAGCTTGAAATATAATACAGTAGAGCGTCGATTATCCTAACTTAACTAATTTTGTCGGGTGTTTCTCCGGGCGGATAACCGAAAATTCAGTTGATCCTCAGGGATTTGTGTTGTTGGCAAGCTTTATTTTCGAACAATCGAAACTATGTCTATTAGTTAGTGTGTCGATAACCTGCTTTATTAAACGAACACCTTTAATAGGACCCACTTTTCGCGAGAACCAACATGAGTCCCTTTAGACAATTCTCAGTGTGTTTTATAATAAATTCACTTTCAATGGTTGTCACCCACATACATATATTGAGTATATGTGTAAGCACATAATAAGGGAGAGGAAAAACTAAATTCCTTTTTCCTACTTATCATGCATATGCAAAATTAAACATGTCCCTCGATTCGTGCACATTCAATAATAATCAACAGAAATGCAGTAAATAAATACGAACAAGGAAATACTATTCCGGCCAACAAATCCTTCTCATTGAAGTTTATTGTAAAAAAAATATATATGAACAAGTAGATTTGCGCATAACAAACACTCGCGGAGGGATGATGTGATGACATAATAAATTGGAAATCTCAAAAGATGTAAAGTATGTTCGCCACAGGAAATCACATCAACGCAAACACAACATTTTTATCTCAATCGATCAAGAATTGGATGAATTACCCCATAAAAAATGCTGTATGTGCGCTACATACTTTGATTTGTATCGGATTTTCATAAGGTCTAATTAGAGCGCTATTGAAATTATAGTAAAAGGTACAATAAGATATATGTAACCGGATTAAGAAGATGTACGACTGATTTATGATTTTTGATTAGAATTTTGTTTTCATACTAATCAAGTAGGTTTTGTTCTGGACTTTGTTTGTTTCTCTATAGTATATCTGTCTGTAGCACATATAGATAAAATATTTGAATTTATACGAGTATTTCAATCAAAATGACGCTAAAGGACTAGTGTTGGAGTTTCACCGCTTGAAGGCTTTTGTTCCAGATTTCCTGACATTAGGTGCCCGATAGACGAACACTATTTTCCACCGATAAACAATGCATTTCATTTTAAAATAATAAAAAGCATATGACTTTCAGTCGGGTGTTTTCTGCCCAGTGAGCCATTTAAGAAGATGTGCTTTGATCGGTTGTATGATTTTTGTCATCCAACTACATTAAAACAAAAACATGAGAAGCTACAGGTTCTTATAACACGGAAAAGTAGGGCTAACTTAAACTAGGAGGAATTCTCAAATCTAGGAAAAATTTTCAAAATATGAATATTTTTTTAATAATCATCCCATTTACAAAATCAAAAAACAATTTAGTTTCAAGGATAAACCAGTACACTCAATTTAAGTTAACAAATGCTACACAATATAAATAATTTTTCGTCATTCCAAGGGAAAACTTGTGGATACTATTTATCAGATTATTTTATTATTCATGTCATCAGTAGGTCCTCTAATTTAGTACATAGCACGTTCGCCTGGGGAGCATAGGGTCCTGCGTTCAAGATTGGATTAGTGCAAGTTTTTTTTTTTTAAGTTTGTTATTTGAATTAGAAAATGCTTGCTTGATTCAAGACTTCCCTTGAAATGTCGGTAATAGCATCTTACTTGCATCAATGTGACCACGTGCTTTTTTATCGGTTTCAGCAGTATTTATTTATTTTAGCAAACGATTTGGTTTTGTAAAAGCAGTTCATAAAAACGTCAAAAAAATTCGCGTAGACTGATGTTGTAAATTATGCGATTTGCGAAATGCATGCTTCATTAGTTTCGCAACACTTTATAAATTTATCAGCTCCCAGTCATATCTTGTCTATTCAATGGAAACGATACACTAATACTTTTTTATGTATTAAACTTGACATAGCGGATTTCGAAGATAAGATTTCAATGTGTTTGTTAAGATAATTTCGAGTTCGAGAACTTTATGTTGAAAACATATTTATATTCGAATAAATATTTACAAAAGGAAGTCATCTTTAGAATTTAGATAACAAAGCACATACGCAGCAGATCGAAAAAATATGCTTTTAAACATTTCGCAAAGTTACATGCGTCTTATATCTTCATGTAAGCCTTGACAATTTATAATCAAACTTATGTGTATGTATGCCATTCTAGTCTTTGTTCTAACAACATGACATCCTCTAGATCGGGTGAACGTTATAAGTAAATGCTATACGTGATACTGAAAACTACTTGTGTAATTTAACATTGTTTAGCTATACAGAATTGAACATACTACATCGCACCGCCAGAGACTTAACCAAATTACGTTAACAATAGGAAAATTATTTAAAATCCAGGCGTAATCATGACACATTAAACATTCCTCAGATAATTATGACTAATTTATGATGATACTCGTAAATATTTCATTTCTTTTTCTCTTAATTTAGTTGGAAATTTCATAGTTTTCTATGAATCCAATTACGCTAGAAGCTAGACTAAGTGAATCACATTCTGATACAGTAATCTTCTGTTTTGATTTGTGGTGGACAGAGATACATACTATGAAGTAAGCACTAGTCATTATAATAGTGATAGCGTAATATGTATATCTGTATATAGGGTGTCCCATTCATGGTGGAGGATATTCTAATGGTCGGTAGTGTGGCTCATTTGGGAAAAATTAATGTACAACGGGACCCCTCTATTTTTAGCCGTTACAATTTAATAGCCTATTTTGTAAAAATGCCCGACTTGCCGAACTAAATCAAAATTTGTCGCACCACCAAACATTTCATCCGAAATATGACTTCACTTTCTGAAACAACATAAAATTTCCAATAAAACGACCCCTCGCCCGTTACGAAGTTGCTCGTATCTTCCGAGATACACCCATTCAAACTTTACAGAAATGTTAAAATCGGGTTTCATCAAAAAATCAAATGATAAAAATTGATGAAAAACCGATTTTAAAATTTCTTTTTGAACGGATGTATCTCGGAAGATACGAGCAACTTCGTAACGGGCGAGGTGTCGTTTTGTTGGAAATTTCATGTAGTTTCAGAAAGTGAAGTCATATCTCGGATGAAATGTTTGGTGGTGCGACAAATTTTGATTTAGTTCGGCAAGTCGGGCATTTTTACAAAATAGGCTATTACATTGTAACGGCTAAAAAAAGAGGGGTCCCCCCGTTGTACATTAATTTTTCCCAAATGAACCACACTACCTACCATTAGAATATCCTCCACCATGAATTGGACACATTGCTCAAGAGCTAGGCCTGTTCCAAAAACCGGGATCCCGGTACAAAACCGGTGTTCACTTGGTACCGGACCCGATATTCTAAAGTACCGATATCCCGGTTTTTTTGGTACTGAGTTAAAAAACCGACCAACGAGTCGGTTTTTTGGTACCGAGTTAAAAAGAACGATTCACTTCAACCATGAGCCGGTTTTTTTCAGGTTTTTTGGTACCGGTTTTTTACCCGGTACTCAAAAAAACCGGCTCATGGTTGAAAAAACCGTCGGTACTGAAAAAAACCTGAGTCGGTTTTTAACCCGGTACTCAAAAAACCGGCTTATGGTTAAAAAAAACCGTCGGTACTGAAAAAAAACCTGAGTCAGGGAAACCGCTTGTGGTACCGGGTATTGAAAAAAACCGGAACCCGGTACTGAAATCTCGGTACCGAACAGGCCTATCAAGAGCAATGTTGATTTTGCTCAGTCTGGGACCAAAATGCATTGCCCACAAAACAAATACCAACACTCGAACTTATTGCTGACATTGAATACATCATCTCACGGTTCGCTGATGAGAACATCAAAAAACAAATGCGTGCTCACTTGACCTATATGATAACACATCATATAAAGACTAAGAGAAGATTCAATCGAATTGATCATTTTCTCATTTCTGCAGCAAAAACAACCGCTGAATTTCTCAAGAGACACCCGGAAATCTACGTGTCGAATAGCGATAAAGGCAATATCACCGTCATTGCCAATAGAAATGAATATGACTCTAAAATGAATGAGTTTCTGAATGACAGAGATTCTTTTCACGAATTGAGTAATGACCCAACATTATCGCTACAAAATAAAAACAATCGGCTAATAGCAACACTGTGCAATAAACATAAAAAGTACCTCACAGAAAAACAAGCAGCTAACCTTAAAACATACACTGCGATTCCACCGCGTATTTTCGGTCAACTGAAAATACATAAACCTGAGAGGACGTTAAGACCGATTGTTTCCACAGTTAATTCTGCAGCGTATAAAACATCAAAGTTTCTTGCGAGTATTCTTCGAAAAGCTTTTAAGTCCAACTACGCATTGAAGAATTCTACAGAGTTTGTCAAAAAAATCATAAGGCGAACAATACCGAACGATCACATACTGATATCCTTTGATGTGACAAATTGTTTTACCAACATTTCTACTGATTTAGCATTAAAACTAATTGAAAGGGACTTTGAACGCTGTATTAAAGAGCATACGAAAATTCCAAAGAAGGAGTTTATGAACTTACTCCGTTTCTGTCTCATAGACTGCAATTACTTTTGTTATAAGAACCGATTCCTGTCTATGAGATCTGGTCTTTTCATGGGGTCCAGCCTAGCGCCGATATTAGTTGAACGCGTCTTGGAAGATTTGATTAATGAAGCTCTACTCAAAGTCGATTTTGTTCCACTTTTTTGGCATACGTACGTGGATGATCATATAACGGCCATTCCTAAGGACAGAATTCCACAAATGCTAGAAGCATTACATGAATATGATCCTAAGATCAAATTTACGTATGAAGTTGAAAAAGATGGTAGGTTGGATTACCTAGATATTAGCCTATGCCGTACAGAACACCGAAGGGTGATTACAAATTGGTTCTACAAGCCTATTGCTTCAAATAGATTGTTAAACTATTATTCTAGTCATCCGACAAAAATGAAAACGAATGTGGCGAAATCTTTCATCAGGAAAGTGTTCAGGATTAGTCATAAGTGTTTTTGGAACGAAAATTTAAAACGGATATATAATATACTTCGTAAAAACAACTACCCCACGAAAATAATCGACAAAATGATTAATGAAGTCAGAAACAGCAAAAAAACTTCAAATTCGAGGAGCTATGCCTTCTTATCAATCGATCAATCAACAGCAGAAACATCACCACCTACTGAACCAACCACTCAACTATATTCATCACTAACATACATCCCTGGTTTAAGTGAATCTATATCGAGGTCTTGTAAATACTTTGTTCCACAATTAAATGTAGCAATGCGTCCTCATCTGAAAAATGGTAACATGTTTACAGACCTTAAGAACAAAATTCCACCACAAGAAAAGTCCGGGGTTGTATACAAAGTGGATTGCGCAGATTGCGACAAAACTTACATCGGCGAAACGATTCAAAAACTATGTACTCGTCTAAATCAACATAAAAATGACACTAAAAAATCGCTTAATGATAATATATCTGCCCTTGCAAAACACTCCATTATTAACCAACATACTTTCGATTTTAACAAAACTCAAATTCTAAAAAATGAGAGAAATAAATGCAAACTTCAAATCCACGAAGTAAACCAGATAATAAAGTATGAGAATGTAGTATGCAACGAAAAAAGTGATAAAAAACATTATAGTAGTACGTATATTAATTTGATTAAGACTAACATAGAAAATTAAAATGAGATGAAAATAATTATAATCCAACGATTGACATTTAACATCTGTGATATTTTTAACATCTCCGTGTGTACCTAGCCTTAAGCATTTACAACATCTGTGATATTTTGCTTGAAATACTGACTTTTTATGTAAACAACTGTTTTTTAGAAGTTTTGCTGTCATTTTTGATATCGATACCTTAAAGCACAAAAGTGCTAAGTCCATTTTTTTCGATTTTGAGATTTTTGCATCGTATTATTCCTTGTCAAGCTCTCCATCGAGTACTTAATCTTGAAACAAAATTTACTCAGCTAAATTCAAGGAAATTAACATTTACAAGAAGCGCTATGTCCTAGGTTGATCCAAAAAAAATTGCACAAAAGTGCTAAGTCCAGTTATAGTGCTATTTTGTGCTAAGTCCATATTTGCAACAATTAGGAAGTTAAATTTGTGGTAATAACTGCCATAAAACGAATGTATATCATTATGAGACATAAATAGGAATAGCCAGGGTTGCTTCCCGATTAATATAAGGCGGGTTTGTCTGTGGGATTGCGGGATAACTCTAGATGGGATGAATTGTCTGTAAAATCTTTATATGGGCGTATTCTTTCTTTGAATTGTATTGAAATGGGTAAAAGCCGATTGATTGTCCACGTCCGATGCAAAGGTTCAAATGAGCACTGGTGTTCAATTAAGCCCTCACATTTAATGGCTTAATTTGAATTCTCTATTTTCTCTTCAAAATGAAACCTTCATAACATACATTGGGGCTTGTGTAAATGCCATCTTACATTGAATTTTGTGTAAGGCCATCCCTCTCCAAAATCTACAGTTCAGCTTGACACCTGGCATTCGCATATGCTCAACGCGTTGTAACGACATATTTTTATCAGCTATACTCACCCACTGTGCTCCAAAAGACATACTTTCCAAAAGACCCGTTGAAAACAGTTTGATCATACTACGAAAAAGTTAAAATTGTTTTAGGCCAAAGAATTACTTACTATATCCACATAAAATGTTTGGAAGCTCCTTATCATGCAGTCTGAAACACGGGTAATTCGGATATTACCAAAACCAAACAATAAACTTGCATTTAAAACAACCAGAAAGGGACGGTTGTACTAAATATACGCAAATTGGATTTTAACAGAGTTTAACAGTGGTTGGTGCAGTGAATAGTGTACTCGCCTTCGAAGCGCAGGGTCGTAGTTTATGATAGTTTCCAATTCATGATCCAAGTGGCGGAATATGGCCTCATTCAGATGTTAAACAAGTGCCCAATTATGGGGATAAAAACCTCTGCAGAGCGAGCTGTTGATCTAAGCAGTTTAAATCTTAGGGATTAGATGCGAAGGGCAGCTATTTATTTCTTTATGACTCGATCGACATATTTCGAGAGTAAATTGAAGCTGACTCAAATAAAAGACTACTTTGAAAAAGATCTGCCAAATTAGAAAAAGTAAATGTATAACTATTGATATACGTCCTTAATCCTAATGAGTGTCTGGCGTTTGTATTTCACCAGCTAATGCATGCAGAGACTAGACAGAGACCAGATAATATTCGAGTCGAAGCTACACCCAAAACTTCTTTCAAAAGAAAGGGGATGTCGTTTAGGACCGAGTTATGGGGTGTATGCATGCATTTCTTTCTAACAGTCCGGCGAGGTTACACCTAGCCCAAATAGACCAGAGATAGGTCCGAATAATACATTTATTAATCAGTTGTTTGAAAAGATGTCATTCTGGCAATCTTATTTAACTTACATCTCTAAATTCACAGTTCCACTGCAGGAATTCTTTGACCATAACATGATGGTCACATAGCCATCGCACTGGGAAAACGCGATTCGACAATTAGGAGGTCGTCCTATGCCTCGTTCGTCAATATGTTGCACTGGGCGACTTGCGTTTAACTAAAAGAAAAACTATATCTTATATTGAAGGAGTTTAAAATTTTGTCGCCGTTGACAAAGAGGCAACGTATCTTGTGGCATTGGCTTCGCCCAATGGAATGACGACTTAAAATCATCCGTGTCATAAAAGTATGGCTGGTGCCGAGCAATGACAGAGCAGGTACATCACCCTCTCTTTATCCTCACAACTTCTGCAGTAGTAATTTTGTGATGAAATTGAGTCTAATGCTAGAAATAGAATAGACGCAGCAACAGCAGCAGCATTGCATTGCTGACAAATATGCTGAATAGCAATTTAAAATGCATTGTGCTTGACATTTCGCGCTGCTGCTGTTGCTGTTGTTGCTTCTACTCTATTTCTACCATAAGTCTCCTGGCGAGCTTCATAATAGGACCACCATGTCCTGTTATGACCCTCATAACACTACAAATTAGCTTCCCGGTCAATGACAGTAGTGGGATAGAAAGGACGACGTCGAGTCTTGACCAGATCATCTTTTGGTCATCTCGCGATCATTACCACTTTCGAAAAGCATAAACTGATGAGACACATTTGCTTCATGGATACGAACTGGTGGAAACTCAATGAATTGCTTGCATCTCATCGTATATACATATTAAAAATATTATCATTACATCCAAATTTTACAATATTGTAACGACAATACGAACATTTCTCCGTCAAGTGCATGGTTGGTATAAAATTAAGTGCTCAATAGTGCCAAGTCCGTACTTTCCTCTTTTTTCCTCGATTTTTCTTTGAAATTGTGACGATTGCTAGCCATATTTTAATACAATTATCCTTTTGACAGTGTAATCTGCTTGAAAAGCTAAATCAATTTGCGAAAATAAAGTTACCGGAGATGGGAACAAGGTTTGAAATGTTATTTTCGCGTTTTCTCCAAATGTTGAAAAATGGACTTAGCACTATTGTGCTTTAAGGTATCGATATTGTCTTTGTTCATTACTATAAGGTATATTTGTTAATTTATTTCAATTTTTATTTTTTATTGTGAAAAATCATTGTCTTTTAGATATAAGACCCTGATGATGGGCTTTTAGCCCGAAATATATTGGCCATCTAAAGAAAAGGAATGACTTTCACTTTCGCGGATCTACAGAGGCAACACAACAAAGAACATCGTATACAAACTATCGATCCCGGCAACTACAAAAAACATAGGTTATACGTATAGCCTATTTTACAACTCTCAAATTGTGTTTTAACTTTAATTTTTGTAAGTTTCGGTAATCATGGGTAAAAGCATTAAATACCGCGAAAATGGCTCAAATCGATGTTTTGCGAAATGAACAATACAGTTTACGCGACATTTCGAAATTAGTAAAAAAAAAGTAAATCGGTTGTGTTTCAACTATTTAAAAATTAAAAGTGGATATGGACGAAACATGAAAGGGCGTACGCGAGGTGCCCAAACCGCCGTCGAAATACGCGTCATATCCGCATTTTTAGGGTATGGAGAAGTACCAAGACGTGCAGTACAGTTCTCCTTACTAACATTGTGGAGTGGTGCACCGTCAGAAAGGAAGAAACCTGAAACCTTTAATTTATAAACATATCCAACCTTAAGAAAAATATGTACGTAGAATTCATCTCGACATGTACACCTTTATGGACATGACTCAAAAATATATCATGTGTTTATATTTTATCGTGAGTGCAGGTGTTATACATTTACACAATAATGTTATTTATAAAATTTTCAACGCATCATCATCTGTCCTGGCGGAGGAGCCAAATGACTATTCCTCCCAAGCTTCATGATCCAAAAATCCTACATATTCTCAGACATATCCTATTGAATATCCCAAAATAGCTTTGAAGGTAAACATAAACTTTTTATTTTTATATACATACAGCAGCATCCCGCGACCGGCTCCAACTGATGACTGAAACGTCCGTCATCTGCGTTTGACGCGCGGTTCGAACAAATTACGAATAGAAAACGAAGAGTTTTCTTGTGCTATATGTTAGGAAATTCGCTACCATACGCACTGAATATCCAAATCTTCTGAACTAAAGCACTATGCCAAATGACTAAAAGACATCAAAAACATTTTCAGGCTTTCCCGTGCAGAAACGCGCGTCATTGATTTTGTTTTGTAAATTCGAAGAAGAATACAATCAAATCAAATATAGCACTCTCGGCCACTGTGACACTATATAGTTTCCCATGATGTATGATTCAGCAGACTACATACACATTTTCAAATTTGAATTGGTTGCCAAGATTTTCTACAGATTTACTTAATTTCAAATTGTTCATAAAAATATTGCTGTCCATCCAAATTCTAGCTTGTTGAGACTGTCATATGTGAACGGGGTCTAGTGTAAAATTGAAAGTATGTAGTTCTTGCAATAAATGTTGCAATAAATGTTGAGATGTTGTTGTCCCCCTATGTGTATCCGTATATGTGAGTGACGTGAAGTAGACCGACACGAATCACCTGTTTGCTTGCTTGATATCTAGATCTACCGAAATATCTTTTACAACCCACACAATGAGTGGGATGATTTTTTTTACAATTATGTAATGCCTTGAACATTTCTTGTTATGGAAGTTCGGATGTGGATCATGTGGAAAACAGATTGACACAGTCAATTAGAGAATATTGTGCATAAACTTATTGATATATATATGTATATAAAATTACCATTAATTTATGTATTGTGAATATTTGTGGAGGTTATTGAAATATGTTGCATATGCATAGCAATCTGCTGGTATGCGAGTAAGTGCGCCGATGCATAAATGTCATTATAGCATACAGGCAATTGGATATGTTTAAGCGAGAAATTCCAATCAATTTACATAGTGGCTAAATAAGAAAAAAAAATGATTACCGAGAAAAAATTGAATCATTGAGTTGACAAAAGTATCGAAACAATTCCGTCACAGGGTTGCAAAATTTATAGATAAAGAAATTTCTGTGACAGATAGCATTTATGCTTATGAGATCTATGGGCCAATCTCGTTTATTCCAAACCTTTAAAAAACAAATCCTGCCTATGTTCTAAGATCTAGGCAACGAATGGAAGTAGGTATTCTTATTTTGAGCCGACCACCGACCATCTAGACTCGAGCTACATATATGTATTAAGGTCCCCAATTGATGGCGTTTGGCTATAAACCGAATTTAGTAAGGCAAGTGCCCCTTCTGATCCATTATCTGCTGAACGGTCACTACTTAGGATGACCATGCGCATTACCAGATGGTGTTCTACTTTAAAAAGCATGAACAATTAAAATTTCTTGTTAATGCAAACAATATGCTCTCTGGGAGAAATATAAAGAAGAAATAGTAGAACGCTTACAGATGGATTGATATTAAGATGCGATTATATTGCTGATTTGGCATTATAGAATGTGTATATTTATTACTCAGTTGGCTTCACCATCATAACATGGCGCCACCATTTTCCCCAATTTAACCCACCCGGGACACACGAATTTGCGTGGACCACCTTCGGTCCGCGGACCATCTGCTGGGAAACAGTGATCTAGATGATTAGCTGACTAAAATTAAACTATAATTAGGAAATAACTTTTGATTCTCATTTTTTTGCTGAAATGAGGTTCATCACTGCCATGCACAACCTTCTCCCTAACATCGGAATAACATCACTCTCCGGGAAAAACTTATATGTCAGCTCAGGTTGAATCTGTGTATAGTCTTCTCCGCTCGCCCTCTACATGGACCTTTTATGAAAAGCCCAGAGTCTTGCAATTTACCACGGCGGTAGACTGCAGACTACAGGCTACCTTGGTAGACTGGGATTTCGGCATATACGTAAGAGAGGATGCTTGAAGGACCAATTTATGGCTGCCGCTGCTAAAACGAGCAACATTCTGTTAAACTGAATTTTGCGTCGAGCCGTACGGTAGTGTCTTGCGTCACAACAGCTCTTTTGCCAATGAAAACAATGACATAAACTTCCCATGAATCATCATTCATCATACACAGCATTCATCATCTTATCACCCTCCTTGAATTTTAAAAAAGAAAGCAATTTGCCAATATAATAACATTCACTTTCATTACACGCTCAAAACAAGGCGAAAGAACGTATATTGACTTAAACATTGTTGTCTGTTTTTTTGTGTGTTTAAATAAATCTGAGTTTGTTGTAGCGTCGAGTAGTGTGTTAAACAAGTGTTTCCTTCTTTGGTGTTATGAATGAAAAATCTTTTTGATATTTTATTTACGAGAATATTTCAACCGGTTATTATACCTACTTCATAGTTCCATTCTTTTCCAATGCCAATGCAAATTAAATACTTAAGCCCCGGATAGAGTTCGAGCGGAATGAAAATGAAACGGTAATGAACCGGCATAAAAACCGTGGTGAATTTAAAATTTTAGCTTCGAAAATTGATACAAAGGCGTTTTACGTCCTACATAATCTTAAAAATAACTAAAAAAAATAATTTCCCCATTGTCCGAATGCATTTTCAACGTGAAAATGAGTCGACTCTGTAGCATATTCTCCGTCGGGCGTGGTGAGTTTTGCAAACGTCAAACTGTCCACGACGAGTTCATCGCGGAAATTATCTAATGACCGGGGAATCGAAAAATAACACATAAAATGGCAGAGACAAATTGTGAAACCATTCTCGGATTTTATTTTATGGAATACCCCATCATTTACCACATATTCCACGACAGTAAGTATGCATTTTCATTGAGAAAATCGCCGCGGACAAAAATTTCATTTTCATTCCGCCCGATCTCTATTCAGGCCTTAAGACGTTAAGTCGAATGCGTTTACAATCTTAACGCGCAAAGATGGCAAGCTTCGTGACGCCAACGTGTGATACACTATTTGTAAGCAAATAAAATATGCTTGGCACATATGTATGTACAGTGTAACCCCTATAATTACAACCTTCGATAATTGCAATACTCGATATTTGCAACTATAAATTTATTCTCATTGCAGACTCTAAATATGCAAGGCTAATTACAATTTTAGAGTCGAAATATTTGTTGTGCCTTATTGTAACATTAACTTTAAATCAACTTAATTTTTTATTTAAAATGTAGCCAATTTGAGACCTAGTGGCATAATTAACTCAAAAGTGAAAATTTTTGCAGTTACGTCGTTCTTCTTCTGGATGTACGAATGTACTTTTTTTGCAAAAAAAAACTTCTGAGCTTCTTTTCGAATAAATGCATGTTTCGCCTATTTTTGTTGTTGTTCTTCTGTACAAAAAACCGACCCTAAAATTGCAAAATTTCGGAAATTGCAACTACTCTGTGCTTTTATTAGTTGCAATTATCGAGGTTATACTGTATCTATAATAAATATAAGTACATATTTGAATGATGGGAAGTGACGTCATTTCCACAAATTGGAATCAACGGTTGAATGTGTATGTGTGATAAAATGCATTTTTTTAAACGGGTTTACATTTTATAGGTCTTTGATGACGCCGAGGAATATTGGCTGAGGTCATACTGTCTATGTAGGCCTGTTCCAAAAACCGGGATCCCGGTACAAAACCGGTGTTCACTTGGTACCGGACCCGATATTCTAAAGTACCGATATCCCGGTTTTTTGGTACCGAGTTAAAAAAAACCGACCGACGAGTCGGTTTTTTGGCACCGAGTTAAAAAGAACGATTCATTTCAACCATGAGCCGGTTTTTTTTCAGGTTTTTTGGTACCGGTACTCAAAAAAACCGGCTTATGGTTAAAAAAACCGTCGGTACTGAAAAAAACCTGAGTCGGTTTTTAACCCGGTACTCAAAAAAACCGGCTTATGGTTAGAAAAACCGTCGGTACTGAAAAAAAACCTGAGTCAGGGAAACCGCTTGTGGTACCGGGTATTGAAAAAAACCGAAACCCGGTACTGAAATCTCGGTACCGAACAGGCCTATGTCTATGAGTTCCATATGTGATGCAAAATAAATTATGTGTTATGAACTAGTAATAGGTATATGATATCATCACGAAATAGGCAGCATAAGGCACTGACATTGTTTCTTTTTTACTATGAAGTGAACATCATTTTGAAACGATTGAGCATGACAACTTCTGTTATCATGGTGGCTCTCTGCAGGTATTCAAAATTACTAAATACGATACTTAAATTATGGCGTAGGGTCGATTTAAAACTCAAAAGTTTTACATGAATAAGTGTCACCTTAAAGCTTTTCACTAAGTAAAACACAACTATGTATTTCTTTAATTGGTAGTGATGTGGCAAAACGTGAAGTTCGCAGGGCAAGCGGCTAAGCTGTGATCCTAATCTATGTTAGTAGATGTTTAACTCATTGCCGGACCCAACGCCAAAATTTGACACGATTTGTATGTCAAATGCTCAAAATTGGACGTCTATAGACGTTCTGTCCGGGAAAGGGTTAATACCTATTCGAGTGTGGTATTGTGATGGTGAGGAGGAACTAACCAAGGTTGATTTTCGTAAATAGAACACGAGGTATTTTTGGAAATCTAGTTTAGCAACATGCTTGCCACGTCGAGACGATCGAGAACACTCAATTGTATGACTAGCGAAAATCCGCCATAAAATGTTGGTTCTTATTTTCTAAATGGTGCTATAAGAAATTCAACCGTCCCGTCAATAATTTTGCCACCTAGAAGAAGCTATTTTGGGGTAGGGTTTCTATGGCAGTCCCATGATTCAATGGTTAGCTGTTTTTATCTTTTCTTTTCTCGTTTCAATATATGTTTTTTTCATCATTATCATCAATAACGACATAATTTTGTTAGTTTTGATTAGGATTGGTTCATAAAGAAAAAGAGCTTACTTTTGAGGGTGAGGTTTCTATACAAGACTTATGATGACTATATGGTCTGCTTTCGACTTTTCTTACATGTTTTGCATAGTGATTATTTATTATTATAATTAAGCAAGGTTTGGTTAAAACTCTCCTTAAACAACCTACTTTTGGAGACAGGGTTTCCATAGCAACCCCCTAACCTACAACACGTATCATTCTCTATTAAAGTCTAAAGTCGTGCTGCTAAATTAAGACCATTCAGCATAAATCAACACAGACAGTTGTTGTTGTAGCGATTCAAGAGTTTTTTTTCTCTTGAATCGAAGCAGCTCTTGGCCGTTTTAACAAGGGGTAGCTCCGGGACGATTTACATCGAAGAACCGGCAGCCGTAGGAGCATTTCATGGACAACACAAACATCCATGGGCCACAGTGGGATTAGAACCCACGCACCGGCAACTCAGAAATAGAGAGAGTAACATCTCTGCCACTGAGCCACCGAATGCCCAACACAGACAGTCGAATTTTGTATATGTATTAGGATGATGGGTCGAATGGTCCCGTCTATGTGCAGCTTAAGGCAACAAAGTTCTATACTATACATAAATCTAGAAAGAAATCAATCTTACTTCAACCGAAACCTGAAACTTTCAGCCCTATTGCTCACTAGAGATTAAAAGGTTACTGTCTCCAAAGAACTGGAAAACTTGTTTTAATCCTAATAAATTGTGTTGAATTGTATTTACCATAAAATTCCAGCTTCGCGTCAAATTTAATCCAACTCGCCACAACGATAATTATACACAAAACGAACAGAAAAAAATCGACTGACAGATGAGTCGGTCTATATAAATACTTTCATCCGTTAATTTCACTTTGCACAACAGAATAATATTCTTTTCCCAAATTCACTTTGCTTCACCTGCAATAAAAACATCAAATTAGGAACACCACCATAACCACTATAGCAACACTATGCTGAAAACGCAAAACGTGAAAGCGCGAAGGGTCACGCCAACCGCCACATTAGACATTCCATTGTAGATGGGGGCACTACACACGCGTGTTTGAACCATATCAAAAGGATATTATGGACATATGGTACGTTGAAGAGTACACGAGTATGTACACTACTATTTTTCACCTTTCACTTTATCGAGGATTTTTTTTTTCAGGGATGAAGGGAATTTCGATGCAGGATTATTTGGTGTTATCAAACTCTTTGGTGATATTTGCACACATGTATAGAGGATATAAGACCGCGATAGTTTTCCAGCTTTCCATGGGATTTTCCAATGATAGTGTACATTCATTCGTTTTGCGAAATGGTCATTGAAAACATGGGGAACGAATACTCGTCGTCTATGTGATATGGTTAGCGATAGTGCTACAGCACGAAGAGGATGAACTAGCCGTTGGACAAAATCGATAGTTACTAATGCACGATGGACATACTCGTATAGTTAAAAAGTGGACTGAATTGAATGTGTATAGAAAAGATTTGGAAAATGAAGAAAGAATTGATCATTTTTATAGTTGTCAAAAGTACTAAAAACCTCGTTCGGAAAATAAAAGCATAAAAACTTGATTTTGCCACTGTTTTTCAGCCGTATGAAGAATTCACATGCAAATGTATCTTTCGTAGGATGTTACTATCTACCCACAGCTATATGATATTGCAAACTACAAATTCAGCCCACAAACAAAATTTTGCAAGACGCCCATGTCCAAATAGACACTGCCATTTCCTTTGGAAAACAGTGAAACGCACCTATAATTGTACGAGTAGTTACAGTGTACAGAGTAGGTACCCAGTATCACCAAGAGTACTTCAAAAAGTGACTAAATGTTTACTAATTTTCAACATGAATAATAAATTTATATTTTTTTTAGATGTTTATATGCTGAACTAATTGACAGCTACGCTAGCTTATTCAGCTTGATGGCAAGATGAAGGAAATTGTTTTTCGTGGGAGGATGACGTTTCAAACATACAATATAGAAACACCCATCCACCGGAGCAACCGAAGCTAAGTCGGAACTGAATTGCCAAAGTTTCGTTTTCCAAAAATAAATCACTCGTAATATGAAGAATGAAAAAAACTCTAATAACATCAGATCGCTGATCAAGGGATGACTTCACTTTTAATTTTTTTTTTAATTAATTCACATTTTGCACTTCTTTTTCTTGAATTTCATCTAATTTACACACCTTTGTAATTATCACTATTTACACAGAAATCAGACTAATGAATGGATTAGTCACTTGACAAAAATAGCGACACTACGATATTTGTATCTGTATCGTCGATCTGGTCGAGACGATAAGCGAACGCCGCGGCGTGTGCGAATGAAATCAAAAGCAAGACTCGACTAAAATTAGTCAGACTAAGCAAAATGCTAGCAAGTCAAAACCGCAAACTGATCGTGGTCGTGACCATCGTCGAGCGAAACACACATAAGATATTTGTAGCTCTGCCTTTGCTACTGCTGCCTACAACATTATGTCGATACTCTTTCGTAAAGATACGCGCGATTGCAATAAAGAGACGGTAACGATAGCGGGCTGTACGCCCAAGTTATGGAAAGAATTATTATTGAAAATACGACCATAGTCGATTGAGAGAGTTTAAATTTTGAGAGGTTTCTAATTAAATCTAAATACAAAATTTAAAACCGATTTATCAAATTTTAAAAATTATGGAAGCCACGGTCTCTAAAACCATACGATACGGAACCCTAGTCGTGAAGAAAATAATATGTACATAAATACATTAATTTACAACAAAAGAAAAACGCAAAATTTAGATGAAAGACCAGTATAATAAAGATGGGTGCGGTAATTGTCCCCATACATGTCAATATTGGAAGTGATTAAAAAGATAAATTGCTCTAGTTAGATACAGATGTATACAGATGTGTGCAAGGGAATTATACATAAGTGCAGTAATAGTCCATAATTTCGTTTGTTAATTTGGAGTTAGTTTCAAAGTAAGATCGTTTTTATTAGGCAATCTTGATCTTAGTTAGATTTTCAGAAACATCGAAATTTATGAAATGTACCAAGTATTTACTAGAGAATATGTAGTATTTTCTAGATCTAAGTAAAACACCTTTACATCCGACTTGCGTCCACTCACTTTCAAATAGATGTTATACTTGTGCCCGAAATCGACCCCTAAGCTTAAATAATTCATAACTTCCAAAGCCGAGCTCTTCAAGGTATGATTTTGATCAGCCTAGCATTCCTTGAAACATCTTTCGGTTCCATGATTCCACTGAGCTTCTGGTTTTTCGCTTATTTTAAAATTTACTGGTTTCTGCATGCCAAAAATTAAATAAATCATTAAATATTGATTTCCCTCTTGAATTGACCAAATACCCTATTTCAACTCTTTTCTATTCAGCACTGCTTTTTTCGTGTTTCCTATTAATTTATTTTTTACTTTCGTTCAAAGATTTTTCTTAACAAAACAAATTTTTCGAGATATCTAAAGTCATGAGGATCATTGTGCTTAGTATTCTATGTATTTTAGCTTCCAGACGACCTACATTGGAAGTTACCTTCATAAATAAACACATGATTAGGAAAAAAGGTGGTGTGTGGTGTCAATGTTCGATAACATATACAATCAGACTGAATTAGCCGAAGAAAATCTTCAAAAATGTTGTAGATACGCTTCTTTGTAATTCGAGAAGAGCAGAAAGAAAAGAATGCCAAGCATGCTTGTTGGGATCTGGAGTTGTTGATTGCGAACATCTGGCAATGGCGCGTATCTATGTTTGAACAGAGAGATACCATCAGTGGATCCCGCACAAATGTCAAAAATATTTGGCGAGATTAAATTTATAAAAAAAGGCTATATGGTAAATGAAAAATAAATAAAATGTACATTGTTGGGAAATCATTGTGTTAAATTAAAAAGACATGTTCACGAAGGAATTTAATCCAATAACCACCTACATTTTAATTTTGATTCAGGGGACAGTGCCTAAGAGTCCTAGAGATACTTATATTATTTTAGAACTTTCCATATTAACAATATGAATATACTCGTACCCCTGGTTTGGTGTTTGACATTAATCCAGTGACGGCCGGTGGCTCCAGAAGTAAATGAAGACTTGACCCAATTAAAAACAAGGATCGATATAATGTAAATGAAGTTCTGATCCGTTTCCAATCCTTTTGTTTTGCAAAGACAAAATGTTTTCTTTGATTGGAAACTCAGGCAACTAAACAATGCTTTGAAGAAAAAAAAATCTTGCATTTTTTTATTGAGTGATTTATTTTTAATGATTTAAGCGTAACGGCTCTTACGCTTTTTAATGCAGGATGAACTAAATACGAGTATGTTTTGCTAATCTTGATAAAACAAACCAAACAAAATATGCACCTACCTTTAATCCAATTTAAATTTATCAATTTTCAAATTATCCAGAAAAAAAATCTGCATCAATTAAAAACACAAGAAAGTTATCACACAAGAAAAATTCGCAAAGAATCACTTCATCGAACGATACGCAAACGCAAACGATCAGGTACATACCCGACAAAAAGCTCTTCACTCGCTAAGAAAATCCAATGTACACATTTCATGCTGAATACATGGTTGCAAGTTTACCATCTATGAGGTTTACCGTCAGGGGAGCACCTAGCCTTTCGGCCTTTATCTCCCGGTCCCTCGAACTGTTTGGACCTTCGGCTTTTTACTGACAAAATGTTGTTGCCAGACGGGGATTTCTCCATCCGGCGAATGCACAGGAACCCAACCCCGGGGTTGCATCACTAGCTGGATGACTTGGGTAACAACCTCCAGCCACTACGAGGCCAACACTTTGATGGGCAAGGACCATGGTCCCCTGGGCACACCCATCCCCGTAGTACACTATTCGCTATAGACTTCTCTATAGCAGGTGTGATCTTCCTTCGGCCCCCTATTGGTTAAGCCTCACGTAAGAATTCAGATGTGCACATCCCAGGCTGGTTGGACCTGTGACTACGAGCCTGTGCAGACTCGTAGCGCTGCTTTTCACATCCAGGTGGCCCCTTCAGTATACTAGTCAGCAATGCGACTCAGGCAGTGTGGTCCTCAATCCACAAACTAGGATATAGGCGCAGAGGCATTTTCCACCAAGGCCGTTCTCCCTAACTAGCCCCTTCAGGACTCGGGTCATGCGAAGCCGTCAACTCCGAAGCTCACACGATTTACCATACGATGCACTCCCCCACCAGAGGACACCATAATCGTGCTTGGCCTTTAGTGACTTCCCTCCCGTAAGTCATGGGAGGAGGTAGGTCACGCCATGAGCCACCCGTACATAACTCAGGAGCTCGGGAACGTTACCGCCCGAATGGTCTTTGTACAGATCCACGCCATGGCGTATCAACTATACCAGGGGCCCCCTTGCGCTGCTAGGTCCGTGGTGTCGCAGCTCCCCAAAGGTCGTTGTCCCACTACATACAGCCATTTCTGGCTGATGTCACAAGGACACCGACCCCCCTGCGGGGATACATGGTTGCAGTAGAATCGTGTATCTGAAGTGCAGACATTTTCATTTTATATTTTGTAGTGAAGGGGCCCTTCACCTACTTCATTTGAAGAGCCGCCACTGCATTAATAGACATTTTTCTCCAAAAATGCTACTTTTTAATGGCTGTGCCTTTGAAGTTGTACTTGATGTAGATCTGAAACCCCGAAGGGATAACCTGGACTCGGAGTTTAATTTATCCAAAGCAGCAACGAAATGTTGTTAGAAAACAATACAATGTTATGGTATAATAAAAACATCGAGGAAGACATCTCCAATTTTTTCTCGCAACATTCGAGTGTGACTTAATATTTGTCTCTTTCTGGTTCTAGTTATCCCTTTACGTTAACAACTCGTCTACGCATTAGCTCAATGCGAAATTCCGCCGAGTCCTTGTTTATCAATATTGTTAAGTGTTCTTGTTGTTGTTGTTGTAGCGATTCAAGAGATTTTTTTCTCTTGAATCGAAGGGGGTCTTGGCAGCTCTTGGCCGTTTTTAGCAACGGGTAGCTCCGGGACGATTTACATCGAAGAACCGGCTGCCGTAGGAACATTTTATGGACAACACAAACATCCATGGGTCACAGTGGGATTCGAACCCACGCACCGGCAACTCAGAGATAGACATCTCTGCCACTGAGCTACCGAATACCCCAAGTTAAGTGTTCTTCAAAAAGTGCGGTTGTTAAGCCTCTTTTATTATGAAATATGCCGAGTGGCAATTGCAGCTCTTCGAGTCCCGAAATGCGGAATAGCTTCCATCGGAGGTAGTTAACCGTATGCGACCCGTAATAATTCCAAGTTCATTATATTGCCAGTTACTGTCGCCTATCTCCTTAAAGAATGACAGCTTTGGGCTCATTCGATTACATGTGCCCAATTAATTCTAGTCTTAAGCTTAAGCTCTCTACAGACTTCAGAAAAATTTACAAAATATTGAAATTTGGTAAAACCTAGGCTAAAATCTCCAAGTTTTCCTATACATTTTCATAGATTTTGTACCAAGATTATAGCCAAAATCTCTACTAAATCGTGGTGAAATATAGGGAGCTCCGCCTTTGAAAAAAATGTCAATACTACAGTAGAGGCCATCTAAACCATTCTCTGTTCTGTCCATGGTTTTGTACACCTATGTGTGATTTTTTCACTTTTGACGAACATAACTCATTGACATAGATTTCTTTAAGATAGATTCTACTTGCAGTTACAAGAGAGTAATATAAATAAGCGTTTCAGCCGTGCATACCATTTTCAGAGAACAATTTAGGCGGACTGTACTGTAATGACTAGAGATTCCATAATCAACCTAGATTTTGCGGCCATGTGTGAATAGCCTATTATCTGGAAGATAATGATCTGAAACAATAAGGCTTGATTATCTTTTGGAATCATAATCATACATAACTAGAGAGCTCAGAGATCACTTAAGCTTACGATAAAAAAGTTATCAAAACTAAATTTTGAAACTTCGCCAAGCCGCATCCGGATACATAGATAAAACACCGGAAAACCTATGGCGTGCTAACAAAGTGTTTAAAGGTGATAGTCCGAATGAAGGCATAGAAATTCAAGTCCCCAAATAGGCTTCAAGAAATGCGGCCATCGTAGCTATTCACACTACTGTTATAAACCGGTCAATGAAGAGTCAGAGTCTCAGCGTCCCCACTACCTATATCGCCTGAGGCTTGGCTTCCGAGAAAAACAAGGAAGCGGTCCTGCATGTAATAGACGAGTCGACGAAGGCGTCCCCTAATTGCTTTATTAAAGAGAAACATTGAAAAACCTAAACAGATAACTGTCAATACAATGCAGCATTGCATCTCCCTCCCAGACTTTCTTTTAAATGTAGCATACATATTTACCGTTAAGACTCATTTACTTTCCACTACGGTTGTAAATTTACAAATGCAGAATTTGCTAAAAGCAGTTGGTTTTGGATTAACAGGCTCCAAAAACCAACTTAAATAAAAATTTTGTTATTTGTAAGGGCAGGCAAAATTGTTTTCGCAATATCGGAGTCGAAGGAAGTTTCTTTTCGCTATATAGGAACCAGATGTCCTTTCAGCCCCTAGAGGGACATAGGACATTAACTGCTCCTCTTTTGCAACATTCCCTGTATTAGTCATCCCCTTCAGCCGTTTCTTCTTCTCCGTACCGTATAGCCCCATGTGGGGCCATGGTGCGTTAACTCAGCCGTTTATAGGCAATTTCGAGTCAACGTTACATTGTCATTTCGGAGTGTATATAATGTTGCAGACACTATATATTTCCTATCCGCACATGTACAGAAATTTTTGGACCACGCCGAGAATTGATCTCCGGACCTCTAGATTACTAGCATCTCTACCAAGTGAGCCAGAGAGCGTGACTATTGTTTCGACTATTGGCCTATATATTTTTCCTTACCCTCAAAAAACATTTTCTTGTGGTTTTGGGACGTCCCAAGCGGCAGATTGCATGGGTTGCATGCGAATTCCAGAAGTTTCCAGGCTTATAAAACGTAAGACTAGCGATTTCCGACCAGAATATTTTGTTTACAGACGAACTGAACACTGCCGTAAGTTACATAAGGGAAGATTGTCATTCTTCCAAATTCACTACGACCTTTGACCCTTCCAAAATCATCGCGCATATTATTTTACTCCTTTCGGGCTGGAGAATTAGCATCGTTTTAAAAACCGCGACTGCATACAGAAGACGTCGTGACCCACCGATTGAGAAACCATATGCCCTATAAAGTATTAACGAATTTACCCAAAGCTGAAAAACGAAATTATGTCATAAACTAAATAAAGCCACGATTCACCAATTGATGATTGGATTAACAGTTTGCAACAAAAATGTAGCATGTATGTATATTTATCAAAATTTCAAGAAGTCTAAGGCGAAACACACAGCTAGGTACATAATGCATAGCAATGGTTACTTGAATATAATTTAGTAGTAAATCGACATTTCCATTTAATAGCAAATTTAGTTGTTGGAGCTGATACGTAATATTTATCTGCATATGTTTCAAAATAAATTCATTGGTCCCTTATAAGAGAAAAAGGAAATCAACAAAATGAACACAGATTATTTTTTTTTAAATTTTATATACATAATCTGCACATACAAATTTGTACATCTGTAATTTAACCAGGCAATTGTTGATAAAATAAAAAAAATATAAATGTGGCCATAAAGTAAATGTTTAAGTGGTTGATATTTCGATTGATGATTCAATTGAAAACTTTTGCCAGAATATTAGATTGCTCAAATACTCGTGGTTTCTCCAAAAAGACTGATTCACTAGTATGATTGAATTTTGAGAATACATAACATTATGATCATAAAAAAAACCATATCAGTTATCAGATATGCTTATGCTATATGTTTGATCAGAATCAAATGTAAATATACCGCAAAAGTGATGTTTGAAATATTCCATCACCGGTAATACCTTTATAAAAAACCTGAGCTGATTTTGAAGCTCAAATTATACTTGAAGTTGACGTTTCCCTTCGCTTGTCTATAGCAGTAGACAGTTTTACTTTCGTGGGAAGTGTGATTAAAACTTCGACAGATAAAAAAAAAAACACAAGGTTTAAAATTCGAAAGGTCTTGTCGCCCAATGAACGGATCGGAACACATTTTCCCCGAAGTCGATCCCGTTTCCCCGCTACAGCCCCGTTTCAGTACTGGGTGAAAATGAGATTGGTGAATCAATGGATCTGAAGTCCTATCTTCCATATTCAGATCCGCCTTTTTTGTCGCCGAGTGTAGTTTAATTTACTGAACTAAATTACGGTCCTCTCCAAATGCTTTTTTTTCATTGTAAAAATGTCACAATGGAGAACATCGACTACAAACATCACGATCAGACTCACACTATTTCATGTATGTATGGACTTGAAACCTTTTGCTGCCGATAGATGTATTCGACAGGATCATCTTCTTCCTTGTCTTCCTGTAAGGCTTGGTTGCGCCGTCGCAGAGTGGTTCTAAGAATATGCATTGAGGAAATAACGATTTTTGGTTATAATAATGTACACCGATTCCGATAAAAATTGGTAGGAATATGTAAGGAGTAAGGTATGAGGAAATTAACGATTTGAGCTGATAGACTGATTTTTAAAGCCGGTCGGGAATGCCATAGATGGAAGTTAGGGAAAACAAATTTGATCTTTTCTGCTAATGCTCGGTCACAGAAGTTGGGAGTTGTTCGTTGTTTTATAATCATCAATGCGGATCTTTTGTGAACTTTGGGACAAAATTATGTTGTCAAGTGAATCGCCAAGCAATTCAAAATTTATGACGTAAAAAACTACATTTTTACTACGGTGCAGATACGTTTAGACTCAAACATAGAAAGAGGGAGGCTTTGGTGCCAAATTTGTACTTCGTCAACTCTATTCTAAAACTAAAACGTTACAATAATTCACGCGACGGACTAAGGGGAAAAGAGGATGCTAAAGAGGGGAGAATTCCTATTTTCGTAAATTTATCAAACACTACCTAAAAAAGATAATAAAAGGTTAAGCCTTTAATGTAATGTAACTAGTAAGTGTAAGTCTTCTGAATGCAGTCAAAAGTTTGCGAAAATATGTGCTCTTATAAGTGTTGGGAAAATTGAATTTGAATGCTGTTAATACACGTTTGACGCTATATTATATATAAAAACATCCAAACTCTATTTTCTAACATTAAAATAAATAACAGGCGCGACAATCCAGCATTGGACTAAGGCCGCAGGATGTGTTAGTGACATCCTATTTATTTCCAAGATCTTATCTGCTTTTTGTTGAGATAATGAGCATCACGCTCAGCAGTGTTATTTATCCGTTTAACATCTGAGTGAGATCATAGTCCGTCACAAGCTCGTGAGTTCGAAAAACACCATGATCCACGGTGAGATTCGAACTCATGACCATGTGCACCGAAGGTGCGCGCACTAACCGCTAGACCACCCATTGGTGGTAGAAGACAAATTACAAACTTTTAACCATGCATTCAGAAGAATTCATTTATTAGTAAGAGTAAGAGCCAGATATTTTTGGATAGGTTTCTTTAACTTTGGTTCATAAAAAAGAACGTTAGAAGTATGATACCCGATTTGGAAGAGTCCGAGGGTTTAAAGACCAGCCCTATGGCGAAGTGTTTCGATTCCCTTTAACACAGGGTGTTGCATAAGCCAACGTCACGGTGGAAATGGATGATAGCGGACATGGTGTCCGCTACAAAACGAAACAAAACAGCCCAAAAATGGCACAACTTGTTGTTATTTTTCAAGTACAGTAACTGTAAATCTAAATACATATTTCACAAATTTTCTTTTTGCACTATAACAGCATCAAAATGCTCTTCTACATAATTGCAGTCCAACCCGAAAAAATCTTAGTTTTGACAGAAATCTGACCTTTGTGAAACCGAGATATCAGAATCGTTGATTCAACAATGTTCAAAAGAGCGCACTGTAAAAAAATGCAGCATAGCACTGCGGCAGGAATTTTTAAAAGTTTGTCTAGATTCCATAACGGTATCACATTTACATAATTGCAACACACAAAATGTAAAAATGCCCCTGGATACCTGTAAAGTTTCAGTTTTAATGAAAAGTGACGTTATTTAACCGATTTTGCAGTTTTAGGCCCTTTAGAGATTTATTTACGATTTGTGTGTTGCATTTTTTTTGCCAAAAATACCATGGAAGCTGGTCTTTAGACAAAATATTCTGACTAAAATTGGGGATAATGAATAAAATGTGAAGCCCTTGTGGGATCTAGACATGCGCAAACTTTTAAAAATGCCGCAGAGCCTAGATGCAATTTTTTTTACTTAATTTTGGTGACTCAACGATTTCGACCTCTCGATTCCACAAAAAAACCTCAGATTATCAAAACAAAAACAGTTATGTACTTTTCGGGTTGGGCTACAGTTGAGAGCATTTTATTGTCGTTATAATGCAAAAAGAAAATTTGAGAAATATTTAGATTTACAGTTACAGTACGTTAACTGCAATAAGAGGTTAACCTTTTCTACTATCTTTAGATTGCGTATAACTGTAAAAACAGGTGACTGATTTTTTTTTTTCTAGCGGTCACCATGTGTGCGCTATCACTTTCGACTTGACGTTCACTTAAGGGACATTCTGTATGTACATATTTTGAGGCTTTACAATAGAAAAACACATAAAAGTTTAGTTAAGATTAGTATCTGAAAAAAAAAACGTTTTTTCTTTGCAGGTATTCTATGGCCACATGACACCATTATGCGATTTCATTAGTTCCGACATATTTGCTGCCTGCCATGGAAAGACACTTTTGCACAAACAAACAAAAAACGTTTGTTGAATTCCCCCATCGCCTCTGTCTCTGCCGTGGCGTATGTTGTCTGTTGATCTTTTGTACCGCGCGGTTTTGCGAACCCCGGGCAGTGTGGTTGCAGCCTAAGGTAAACAATTAAAGCTTTGGCCTTATAATAATTCTTATGAAAGCCTTATAAGTTTTCCATCTTAAGCCTAGTACTGACATCGAGAATGAAATTTTTGTCCGCTGCGATTTTTTCAATGAAAATGCATTCCTTCTGTCGTGGAATATGTGGCGAATGCTGGGGAATTCCATAAGCTACAATCCGGAAACAGTTCCATAATTTTTCTCGCCCATTTTCTGTATTTTTTTCCGATTCCACGGTTATTTCGTCGTGAAATGTCAAATGGCCGGGGAATCGAAAAATAATACATAAACTGGCAGAGGAGAATTATGGAACCGGTCTCGGATTGTAGCTTACCGTTTGTGACAGATTCCACGACAGTAAGTATGCATTTTTATTGATGAAATCGCAGCGGGAAAAATTTCACTCTCGATCTTAATTCAGCCCTTTAAGACCAATTTTCGTTTACTTTGTTTATTTACCTGACGTAGAACGCAGTTTTACTTTAGTTTAGGGGTAAACCGGGTAAAGTAAATCAGACTTTTCGACTTGCCATTTCAATACTTCAATAAACCTTAAAAAATTTCAGTACAGTCTTGACTCGATAATCAATTGCAAGGGGTAATCCGGACCATCCGAACATCCGGATTAGCGCAATCACTTTTTTCTGAGGAAAAACAGTCTAAATAAATAAAAAAGAGGAAAAAAGCCGATAAATGTATTATTTCTTTCAAATTAGTCAGCATCATGTCATTTGCCAAGCCGTCCCGTAAAAAATTACGAGACCAAATCTACCATTTCACCCCGAAAATATCAAATATCCGGATTATAGAGTCAAAATTGCTGCCGAAATCCGGTCTATAGAATACATAGTGGAAACATTTAATGGTCCGTATTAGCGTGATATCCGGATTAAAGGAGATCCGCATTACCGAGACAAGACTGTAAGAGGAAAAAGTAACAATTTTAACCTAAACCTTATAGCCAATGCAATGGTTCGCGTTGAGGACAATTGGGAGACAATTCCCCTTGCAAAAATTATTCCTGACCAATGATTCCCCTTACCCCAAAGACATGCAGGGTATGAATACAAACCCATCTTAAAATTAACATACGGCTACGAAGGCCGAACGTAAGCCTATTAGGCCGAAGCTTCGGTCGAACACTAAAAACTAAATGTGATCCATTAAGGCTATATTTACACTAATAGATAAACGTTCTACTCCCTGTAAGTCCAGAGTTATTATCAATATACGAAGGACCCCCTGTAATCTAAATGATTGTCATTTCAGATTGACAGAGTCCACAGGAGTATCCCTAATAAGTATTTGTGGCGCCAAATTAAAAAAAAAATGTATGAAATAACATTTTTACATTTATTGAATGATAATTTGCCTCTAGAGGATTATTTGATATAATTTATTATACTGCCGTTAAATGATAATTTTTATCTATACAAGCTGTTTCAATACGTAAACTTCCATTTCGCCAGCATATCGCCGTGGCACGGGCAAAATGCAAACTCTGCAAACCGCTCCGCCTCTTCGCAGATAAGCAAGCCCAACAGTTCATTCGTAATTTCAGACTTCACTTAATATCGACAGGGCAATGAACATGTAGTACAATCATGTAATGCATGCATAAATGTACTTGGGTCGTCTTTTAATCATATACGGTGCCGTTTTTATTGATTTGTCCAACAAAAAACCGTCAGCACAACATATCGTATTCAGAATGTAAACAAACCTTGACAGGATGAAGTCAAGGGAAAACAACCGATGAGTAATCACCTCAAATCTTATTTTTCCACATTTTCTGGCGAAAGTTTGCGCTACTTTATGCGAATTCCCAGAAATACAGTACAGTTCCATTGCGGAACGCGAAGATATTACATGTAAAAACAACGTCCGATGTTCTATACAATATATTGTCCAAATATGGAGTGAAATATGCGGACGTACAAGTATCCAAAAGAAGTCAATACCACTTGAAAACCGGTACGATTCTCGCGAAATGATGCAAGTGTGTCCTTTTTGAAGTTATAGATTTTAAGATAAGCCTTTCAACCGTGTTGAATAGAATTAATTGGACGAGTACATAGCAGGAATTATAAGCAATTTGCAGTGCAAAAATTTTCATTTGGCCTGGAAAATGGCGGAGTGCACCGGGCGGAGCAGATGAAAACACAAGTGATTTTTATGCGGCCCGGAGATGATGAACGCGTGAAACCTTCTTTCGTCAGCAACAAGCAAAGGATAGACAACAATCACTTACTTTTTCAATTAGCCATACGGCTTCGGACAATATTAAAAACGGAAATTAAACACTGCTTAAAGTACTTTGACACTTCACTTGAAAATAGACTTGCTAACACAATCGCATCATTACACGCCCGTCTAGATGTCAAATCGAGCGAACTTATCGCGACATCTGTTGCTGGGTAAAAATTAGTGGAAATTAAATTATTTGTGTGGAACGTAATCGCTGGCGCGGCAAAATGTGAATGAAAAAGGTAATTTTGCGTCAAGATAAATTAAAATCGAATGCTCAGAATAACTCAATAATAGGTAGTATATACTTGCATCCCCGGGCCAACAAAAATAGGATAATATGTCTAGCCACCGAAATCGAGACGAGTCATCATTTCAATAAATGAGCCGTTCTATTTGAAAGTGGTACAAGTCCATTTAGTAATGTTTTGAGATATTGAAGGATTTGCGTTTTGATCAAATATAAAGTCATAGTAGAAATTTATTAATGAAATTGTGTTTGAAACATGAGAAAACACTTTGAACTTTATCTATTTAAATTTGTTTGTGAAAATAGTTTGCCAGGGAGTATAGGGGAGAAGGGGTAACACGCCTATTTTGCATTTCTTGAATTATTTTGCAAACGATAAAAGTTACAGCAAAATCATGTAAGGGAGAATTAAAGTACAGATAATTTCCTTTATAATGGTGTATGACACCCATGCAAAATTATACCCTAGACCAAAAAAAAACACATTTTTTATGAAGTTTTCAATTTTCATCTTTTTGGCTGCAAAAATTGCAATAACGTCACTAATTTACGTACAAATAGTATTTAGAGAGTTTTAGCGAGCAGTTCTGGTGTAGGAATTGACCTTGTACGTCTCGGAATAGGTAGTGATAAGGTTATGATTAGAGGTACGGAAATTTTGTTTTTAGAAATAGATGCGAATTTCGGCGAAAATTAATCATTTTTGAGAATAGAGCAACATGTTCTAAATTGTCCTTTTTCGCGGAAAGTTAATTTTCTTCCAAAATAATTCAATTTTGGAAGATTTTTTGTCATTTGAGATTGATTATTGAGAATAGAGATATTCGTTAAAGCAGGGAGTTCGCAGAACACCGAGCACGATTTCTTACCAAACATCGAGCAAGGTTTATTCGGAGGTTTGATGAATGAACTTTGTTTTCTGCAATGCGATTTTTGTAGCAAAAGAATTTATCGTTGTTCGGTGAGCCCCGAAGTTTAAATGAAAAATACGTAAAAATCGCAGCAATAATATTTATATCCGATTGAAATAATTTATATTACCGAGTGTTATGTGGCTGTCAGTTAACGTTAAAGCCACATTTATCTCTTATTGTAACGTAGGAAGAAGGTAATTACAAAAATTGATTCCTCATTTCCCAGCACAGTTGGAAAAGCATTAGGTAATTTCAGAAAACTACACTTTTGAATTACCATTTCTTTCCTTTTTCAGTAAATATTAAAAGAATGAAACTAATTTTCGGTATTGTTATTTACATAAAAAGAAATGAAACCTCAAAAGTGTAGTATTCTGAAATTACATAATATTTTATCTTAAAGTGTCGGAAAATTGAATATGTGGAAATGTATCTATGTATAGGTACTACTCACAACAAAATAAGGGCCACGGCATCTAACCAGGACCACTTCTCCCGTTAGCGCACAGGCCACGAGCTTATTATGGTTACTATTAGACTAACCACAGTGTCGTTAATGATAACGTTGAAAAATAATGCGGGTCTTGTCTTTAAGCAAAGGATAGTCTTAAAGCATAAAAAGGTAAGTGGCCCTTATCTTGTTGTGAGCAGTATTTATACATTTTATAAGAAAGGCCCAAAACTGTGTTATTCTCAACAAAAGTTTCATCCATTTAAATGACCCTCTAGTGTTTAAATAAAGAGAATTCCTAGATAAACGCATAAAATTCATTGGAATCACTATAATTGGTAAACCTTCTTCGTTATGTGTCGAAAATAAAAAAGTTGTGGCATATCCTTTTTAGGGTTTTTTAGAAAAAATTTTTTTTCAAAAAACCCTTTTGAAATCGATTTCGTTCGTCCGTCTGTCCGTCCGTCTGTTCACTAAATAACTCGCGAACGGATCAACCGATTGTCATGAAATTTAGTAGGAATGTGTAGAATGGTTACAGTCTTTGGCACATACCTTAGAAGTTGGTAGGAAGAAGATAACAGGGTGTCCCGAACGTTTGAAAAAAGTCGACTTTTTTAGTTTTTATCGGAAATTGACGTATGGGTATTTAAATCAAAGATCTAAACGAGTAAATCTCACATCAGTTAAAATTTTCCAGTTTTGAGTAACGGTAAAAAAGTTAATGGCGTTCAAAGTTAAACTTCCTTTTCGACCTCCGTTTTTCTAAACCGTTATAGGGATCGATATGAAACTTTGCACAAAGATGGGTCAGTATGGCATTATATACGTTAAATATTAAGACTGTTGACTTTCCTAAGGAAAAGTAAATAACAGTAAATTTAGAAAATTTCAATTTGTTCGTGTGTAGCCCCTCTTAGGTTTCCAAATATGAAAATTCTGCTAAGGGTTTTTATAAAATTAAATAGGGGATATGTCTACGAATTTTCATTTGAATAACTGTATCCAAACCGGAAATATAGCTAAGTAAGTATTTAGAAAGGGCCTTTCACAATGCAAGCATTTCTTCAATGCATATCTTTTAACTTGATAAAACAATGAATATGAAATTTGGTGGAAATGCATAGAATGGTAATAGTGTTTGCCACAAATATTTTTAAAGTTTGTAGGACCAAGTTAACTGGGTGTCCCTGAATAGCTGCAAAAGTATACTTGTTCAATACTCATAGGAAAGCTTGTGTGGGCTCTTATGTCAGAGGACACAATGGAATCATTTCATATAAGTTGCTTTTCCTTGATTAATAAAACAGTAACAGTAGATTTTCAGCTAATAATTCAGTTCATATGTAAAGCCAAGCCATCCTTACGTTTGCCTGAGTTTCTTTGACCTATGACTGAAAAGTGTGGATCGACCTTAAAGAGTTGGTCAAATATAATCTCAGCTATTTCATATTGCATAACATATCTCCGAATTTCCGATTGATTTTTTATTTTATCATAATTTGGTTTGTTAGGGACACAGACAATTTTTAATTTCTCGGTATAATTTATTCTGTTGCTGCAAAGAGAAAAGCGCTACGACATTCTTGGCAAAGAAAATATAAAAAAAATTGTTCCCTATCCAGGAGATTTACCGCTACCGGACAAAGAAAAGAGCCCCATAAATAAAATTTGAACCCTAAATTAGGGAGCGATCATCAAAACTAATTACATAATATCAAATGTTAACTAAACTTAAAAATATTCCTTACAAAGTGACGAAAGTGGACTTGTACCATTTTCAAATAAAACATATGAGGAATAAGATTTTTCAGAAAACTTGCACTCATTATTTGGGCGTGTTATTCCACATAGATTGGTATGATATTTTAGTTATAGTTAGTGCATATTAAGATATATTTAAAAATGGCATTAACTCATTTTCGTCAAAAATGGACTTGTACCACTTTCAAATAAACCGGCTCATTATTTGGCTTCGAGTCTCGCAATTGAAATTATGTAGTGGAAAGTTCGCGGAAAGGTAACCGTTTTAGAATATTTAATTCACCCCCTCCCCGCCAAGATTTGTAGTAGCATTTAAGCATGAAGTGATAATTGAAGTTCAAATAGAGATATGTACATATAAGTTCCAGCAGATGTTCTAGTTAGCTGCTCTGCTGGCTTGTTTCTTTCGCAATCCGCTAGTGGCTAGTGTTCCCGCAACAGGTAACGATTGTTTTTTTTACACATAGGTCATAGGGTGAGTTGTGGTCAGTTATGGGTATGGCACACATTTCATTAACGCAGATGCTTTTAATAATTAATATGGGGCAATCTAGCTTTTCAAGTTAGGTTCTTAGTTCAACAATTGGATGGAATTTCCTAAAGGAAAAGGTATGCCGAAATGTGAGAATCTTAGTCCAACACCCAACACAGTAAAGCCACGTTGGCTAGTAAGAAAATGTTTTTCTTTTAACCCTTCTGTCGGCACCTACTACAATATGCATATTCTATACCCAATAGGTCTGGCTGGACCTATTGAGAAACAATTTTTATTTTTTAGAAAAGGTGAAAGTTTTATCGGTAGAATCATTCTATCAATTCCTTACGGCCATTTTTAAACAATAAAAGTATTAAAATCATTTTTCTAGATACACTAGTAACGTTTTTAAGTGGACATATTTTGAGGTGGTATTATTATAAACATGTTTTTCCCTTATTTTCATCTCTTTTTGCTTCTCTATTTTCATGGCATATATCTAATAGAAAGTGTGTTAGCATTTTTCAATACCAATATCTTTGGGCAAATATTTGGCGCTTTGTTAGCAGATTTTACCTCGGCATTAGTCTGCAAATTTAGGGAAGTAGGTGGAAGGAAATAGGGAATTTTTAAGCGCGAAAATCATTTCATTCTAAATTTTTCGTAAATTTCTTGATCAAATCTATTTAGAAAGACGTTCGTGAGTCTCTCGTACTTAGTCCTAACTAATACAAAGGAAGAAAAACTGGTTTGAATTTCCTTGAATCAAATCTTAGTTGGGGAGATTTCAGTATCTGTGGCGCCAAATTTTGATGATGCCATTTAATTAATATTGGCCTGAAACGACCGAATCTGCAATCCTTTTTCGCGAAATCGTAACGGTTCTCCAGATATTCAATGTGAAAGTTTGACTTTTCTATGAAGCCAGTTAAGTAATTTGATAAGAAAAGGGGGGTATTTCCGCTTTACACATTGGGGAAAGTATTCGACGCCATAAAATTGACGTTTTAATTTTAATCGGTCCCACTAGAATAGTAAGTTTTACCAATTTGGCAAAGATGTTAATAATATGAAATGTCAAAATATATTTGCGAGCAAGAATTGTAAAATTTGCTAGACAGCGAGGCAAAATAAATTGAAAATGTTATTTTCGGGGCAAGGCTATTGATTCACATCAAACTGTGGTAAAAAATACCCCCAATTTCCCATTAAAAACTGAACTACCCCATATAAATGTCAAACTTTGACATTGAATATCCGGAGAACCGTTACGATTTCGCGAAAAAGGTTTGGTCGTTTCAGGCCAATATTAATGAAATGGCATCATCAAAATTTGGCGCCACAGATACTGAAATCGTGCCTCTTAGTTCATTAGGTGATGTTATAAAACGTGATGAAATTAGGCATACTTGTTTCTTGAGCTTCACGGCTTTTCAAAGAAAAATCTGAGAAATTTTTATCGTTTATAGTACAAATTGAATTTAAATGGCTTTCTTGCATCATAAATATGAGAATTTTAAGAGAATTGCATATTTGCACCTTTTACCTCAAGAGAAGAATGGGGGGAAAACTGTAGGTCTGGCCAGACCTATTGGGTATCAAAAAGCACTAAAAATTGAAAATCATCAAAAACATACTCAAAACTTCAACCGATTTTTTAAAATTTTTGCAAAATGCTTCTAAACATATTATTCTAGGATATCGTGAAATATGAAGTCGCTGCGATTTTATCTTCTACACTTTTATGACCAAAATATAGGTCTGACCAGACCTTTGTGGCGACAGAAGGGTTAAGTAAATCTTTTGAATCTGGATTCAAATACATAGATGCCGTTGCCGAAATTCTTACTCGTAGTACAATGGGTTAAATCAACGCCATCTAGATATATCAAGGCCGCAACTCAGCTGTACGATGACGGCATGGATCCTGCTTAAATTTTTCGTCGAGCACGGGCAAACAACAACAATATCATGAGAAGCAACAACAATGCAATGCAATTTAATCTGCAGATTTGACGTTTACGAGTCTACATTGCGGCCTTAATATATAGACGGCGGTGGTTAAATACCCATTGTTCCAACTTAGTCTCCCTATATTAAGGCAATTAACCCTTTCATTCCCATTATAAAATGCAGTTTACATCAACTTTAAAACACTTTTTCCACGTTTTGGTTTACTTCAAATAAAACTGAGTGACATACACTAAAACTTACATATAACAGCATTCGAATAGTAAACATTTAGTTAATGCATATGGATTGAAATTTTTATGAACGCATTTAGAATTAAGGCCGTCAGGGGGTTTTCGTCCATTGTGACAAGTGGTGAATTGTTCTAGATGCAAAATCCATCCACGAAAAAAATATAGCGTTATTCGCCAACAACAAAAGATTTATTTTCCAGCATTTGCTTTGACAAAAATTAAATAGGGTGGCACTGGGGAACGTTGGAAGATATGTAAACTGTGGTTTACATTGGGCATTTATGGAATATTATTTTCGCCCGTATTGGAATGAATCCGATATGAAAAATATGAACTAGGCGTAAAAAAGTAGCATAAAACCTTTCAGATGGTGAAAATTGGGCGATTTCAACCTATTGGGTTATATTCCGGATTGATTGGAACCGATGCCCGGACTATCAAATTGTCCGGATTTCCAAAAAGGTACCGATAAATACTCCAGATTCGTCTATAATATAGCATTTATGCTAAAATGCTAACTAAATTTAATAAATTTAGCCCAGTAGATAAATTAATTTAAAAACTCTCATTTGATTTTAAACTTTACTGATAAATTTACCTAAATCCGGATTATCAAACAAAATAATCCGGATTTTGGGGTCCGGATTGGCCAGATTTTACACTATTGGTTTCTAAACATAGCTTCAGTAAATGAGTGGGACCTTAGTCTTACTCATCGAGAAAATATCTTTCTTCTTTTCCGTAAGAAAAACTAAATAACTCATATTCCCGTCAACTATTTGTATTTGCAAACTAAATGAATCCTTTATAACAAATTTATGAACACATGAAAATGAGAGCGTTTGGTATTTTGATTTCGACCTGACCTACACTTGTTTACATAATTCATTGCGCCGTCATTGACATTTTTTGTAAACTACACTCTACGATGCTAGTAATCCAGAGGTCCGGAGATCGAATCTCGGCGTGGTCCAAAATTGTGCATGTGCGGATAGGAAATATATAGTGCTTGCAAAATTATACCTATATACACTCCGAAATGATATGCAATATAACGTTGACTCGGAATTGCCTATAAATGGCTGAGTTAACGCACCTGAGGGGAAGATTTCACTCCACGCGCCTAAGGCAAAGCGCTAATAGATAGGGAATTTGACATACATATATTGCTTGAAGGATCTATAAATGTGTCTAGCCGATACATCTTGATTTGCCCAAATTCCTTGACGCGACTGCCGTGTGTAGTTGCCAACAATTTTAATAAGAGTAAATAATTACCTAATTGTAACAGGACTGGGTCGAGTAAATTAACCAGATTGTAGAAGGTTTAAAAATGTGTAGCGCAAAAATATTACTAAATTAATTATTATTTGAGTAAAGCTAATTAAAATTAAGAGTAAATTTATATTTACGGAACGGTCGAAAAGTTGAATTATACGGAGACCATATTATAAAATGTGTTTCTAATGTATGGAAATCAGCGATTATTCTCTTATATTAACTCATTATACTTTCCTCGGGTTGTCCGTCGATAATATCACTACTCTAATTGATTCTATTACAATCGACTCAAACGAAAGATTACTCTCGTATCACTCAAAAGGAGCAGAGAAACGACCCTTGTTTAAAATGTAAAATTTGGAGAAAATATTTTCTATGGATATCATTTTTATGGTGGGTGACGAATTTCAAGATCGTTTCAAGTGATTCCGTTTGGGTCGGATAACCGGAGAGTCGGAATACCGAGCGACGGTATTGAAATAAAGTGCAACCACATTTTTTCACGGACGAAGCGTAAAAATTCAGAGACTGGAGACTTTCGTGCAAAGTCAGTACCACCAATACCAAAAGTGAATTCGATTCCACGATCACCAAAATGTTGACAATATTTGTAAAAAAACGAAAAATGTCCGAACTTCAAATAAATCCAAAAAGATTCCTAAGCATTTGATGCCATCATCCAAATTATAAATTATTGTTTTGGTAACTTTGAAGATAACGTCTTCCGAGCGTTTGTCTTTTCTAAAACCATATTGTGCGTCTGAGATTATTTTGTGTTTTTCTAAAAAAATCCACAAGCCTATTTTGAATTAACCTTTCAAAGACTTTGGATAAACATGGCAACGAAGAAATTGGCATATAAATTGTTCATATCATTCTTATCATCGCCTTTATGTAATGGGACGACTACTGCCTGTTTCAGTTGAATTGGAAATTTCCCTTGCACGAGGCACGTATTAAAAATGTGAGTCAGAGGCTTGGACAAAATATGCGCGTTATCTTTAAGAGGAATGGAGCCAATACCGTCAATACCGGGAGCAAAGTTCCGCTTAATATGAAATATCTGGTCAACTATTTCTTTTTCGGTGATCGGATGGAGAAAGAAAGAAGCGCCCGTAGGGAGAATACTGTCTGTAGGCATATTTTGAAAGGCATCATCAAACATTTGAATATGTTTTTTGGTATTATGACCTACCTCCGTAAAATGTTTATTGAATGAGGCAGCTATTTCATCTTCTATATGTTTGAGCAATAGCTCTCCACAAGTCTAAATTATATTAGAGTTAAATTTCTTTTTAGTGGATTTTGTATCCGTGACTTCCTTTATAGTCCCCAAATTTTTTTGGAATTATTGCCACAGTTTTGAAATTTTACCCTGTAATTCAGATCGTGCTCTGTGGCCTTGATCGTTCGGTCGCCACTCTGTGAAATAGACACTCATAGAGAAACGAGTTTCCAAACTCGGCACGACTCGTCGCAAGTTTATTATTCAGAAGAAAATGATAAGAAATATTCTTATCGTAGAATAATAAACTAACAATACGACTAGGAAGTGGTATGGCTGACAACCGTGTCACACTCCCCGAATTCAGTTTTTTTGTAACGTTGATGACTACACACGCTCCGTCAATTCGTTGTGCGTTCATCACCTTCTTTGGCATGCGATTAGCGTCCATTCGATGTACATGTCCCGCCCATTGAAAACGTAGAAGCTTCACAATTTGTGATACTTTCAGATCATCGTACAATTGATATAATTCGTGGTTGATCTCGCTCGCGGACGGCTCCGAAAATTCGCTGAAAGTTTCGGAGGCATGAGCATAGCACGGGTCCGATGATCGTTTTATACATGCGTAGCTTCGTGTTCCTGTGCGCATGCTTCGAATTAATTCGTCCTTTGATAAGTGATTGGAATTTAGTCTGGTATAAACACCCTATAGAAAAGGTGCTATCTCCAAAAATGTTTTAAGATAGTATATTTGCAAAAGGACTTAAAGGATCGTTTTGGTCATATGGTATTTGCAAGGAAAAGGGTGGGTCGGACTACAAACCGCAGCTACAGTTACAGCAAATAGCACAGCTATACCAGGAGCAAATTTATTCCGTAACGGAGGCTTATAGGGTGTTCATGTTCACTTTTTTTCAACCATCATAGAAGAGTTCTTTTGGTTAAAATTTGATGATCCAGATTGTCTGATGAACTTTCAAAAATGTTGGGACAATATGTAATTTTTTGAGCGTAGAGGCTTTTCTATCCTGGTGACAGAGGAACAAAAAAATTTGCATTTATTTTGACTTCGAAAAGTGTATGTATATCTCTTCTTGCCTACAAACAATATCTACGTCGGAGTATTGTTTTTCGTATTTGGGCTGTTTTTATGGTGCAGGCATCTTTTATGTGGCTCTTGGGCCCCTAAATCTCGTGGGCACCGCCCCTGTGCGAAAGCCAACTACAATATTCGTTAAAATGACTATGGATACTCAAATGTAAAATTTATATGCTATTTATACTGTTAAAAAAGTTCAGACATTATTGAGTATTATTAATAATGATTGATTTTCTTCGATCGACACTAAGCGTATTTAAATAATATCATAATCATAATAATTAATTTTAATAAGATAACAAATTGCATTTTACGTTATGTATTTATTTTACTAGTGAAACCAAATCAACTTTACTTTACATATGGGACTAGGGATGTCAATAACCGGACGGTTAGTCCGAAAACCGGTACTTTCAGAACAATTAACCGTTTTTTTTCCTCTTCCCGGTTTTAACCCGGACGGTTGTTGGTCCATCCGATTAAAACCGGAAAAAAATTCTTTCAAAATCATACAATTTTTTATGTTTTCTTGATTTTTCAGTATGCAATTCTATTACTTATCCCTTATGGGAAATTTCGTTATCAAACTTCAGCCCTTTAACAATTGTCCAACACTCTTCTTTTGGCTATTACTCGTAGAATAATCCCTTCTTCAAATTACCTCTGCTTGTCTCTTATCTCTTCCAAGGCAGATATTAGGTGTGTTTTTTTGGTTATCCCGTGTAGGTTCGGGTAACGAAACTTCATATAAAAAAAATGACAGGTGGCTCATTTGAAAAAAGCTGGCTTTTTTTATATGGAGTTTCGTTACCCAAACCTACACGGTATAACCCAAAAAAAACACACCTATTGTTTATGTTTACACTGCGTTTCACATGTATCTTGGTTGTACCACGTCAATGTGAATTAATGAATCGTGTATAGTATATCAGTGCCTTTCGCGTTTCATCGTGTCGCTAGAAGATTTCGTATTCCGCAAGAGAAATAACGATGGCCCCTGTTGTAAATGTTTGGATTTTTTTTTCAAAAACTAATAAAATAATTAAATCACATCTGACAATTATTTGATTGTATTTTTTGTTCAACATTTTTCTATTTTAAATTAGCTGTCTTACTACATCATGTACGTGCATTTTAAGTTGATTTTGCATACGATACGAACACCAGCAATACGAGTGTGTAAGCATTTTTTTTACGAAAATTCCTAGCAAATGAATGAAAACACCCGATTAACCGGAAAACCGGTACTTGGAGCCCGGTTAAAAAAAAAACCGACAACCGGGTTATGGGCCGGTTTTTGACATCCCTATATGGGACCCATATGTGCATAAAAGCATATGTGTAACAATTAAAAAAAAAACGAGGCTAATTTCGGGTGCGGCCGAAATTTAGATACCCTTCGCTCCCCTCGGGCTAAAAGTTTTTTCGGCCGTACCTACGACTTGTATTTAACCCCCTCCCCCCAATTCTTTTTTTCTGTCTGCACAAAAGCTCCGTTGCGTTGACAAAACAATATTTTTGTGGGGTTTGGTTGGAATAAGTGGGCAAATAAAAATATTTACTCAGAAAATTTTATTGGGGGATGCGGGAGCATGGCCCCATAGTACGATTCCATTTGTTTTGACCTTTTTAGTTGCTTTGAAAAAGACAAACTAATTCAATTCAATTCAATTTTATTTTCCCATACTTATTCTATAACAATATGTTTGCTGGGTTTCTTAAAACCCATTCCCCGCCAACACATTTTTTTTCGAATTTCATCCTGAAAATTGGTTTTTATGTATAGAAGCCACCCTGAATCCAAAACCGTTTACCATTTTTTCCTCCGTGCCTCCGTTCTCCCGCAAAGGCCCGATGCCATATGGCATCATTGGCGGGAACCCATTACAAATTTTTTTTTTCAATTAAGATAAAAACGTTGAAATTTTTGTGGAAAAACACTTTTTATTTTCTTTAAATATAATTCTGAGCTTGTGTGAAATTTTTAGAAACATTTAACACATAATCCTGTATCACATTTGATGCATTTAGTCCGAGTTTGGCTTTTGCAGGGCGGATATGCACATCTTCTTCGATTGCATTCCGCAACATAATGGCCAATTCCATCATAACGTGCAACATTCGGAAGACTGTGGCGTTTTTGGATATGTGCTACTATACCCGAATCTGATGAGCCACAGTCGTACAATAGTAGGTTGCAATATCCCTACGGAACTGCAGTTGGGCTACCAGAGGTAACCCCGACTTTCGTTGTAATATCCAAGCATTTTCATCATCCGACATGATAGATTCAAGATATTCAACCGCCTCATGTAATTTCATTCTGCATAAGAAACATGCATGAAAAAGAATGGATTGAAATTGCTTTCTTTAAAAAAAAAAATAACGGATAAATAAATCCTCATTGTGGAAATTGAATTTTGGTATGTTACTTTTACACACTTATTTGGTCTGTACCGAGACAAGCCTTTCGAAGTACTGACTCAAAACTTTTGTGGACAAATATGTCCTTCAAACTCCTTGAAATTAAAAAAAATCAAGATGAATAATTATCACGGTTGATTCAGCGCTTGAAAATTATGTTGCGTATATGCGCAACTTTGAGCGCTTACAGGGTGTAGTGTGCATGCATATAGACCACCCAGAGTAAAGGATGATGCAATGCAAGTCCTGTCATAAATCTTCAAATTTAAGACAATGAAATAAAACAGGACACGCAACATAATCCTTTACCGAAGGTCAATAAATTATTGGTATGTACATATCATACATCTCCTTTTTCAATTTGTATACCACTTGAGAGCGACAAGGATAATTCTGAAAGAAATCCCATTGTTAAGACCACATACGTCAAAGGAGTAATTTGGCTCTTTGACGAGGTCTCGTACGTGTCTGAATTTATTATTTAGTGCATCGTATGTTAGTCTCCTGGATGGAATGCACGTGCATATGTTAGGTGTTTGTGGGTGCACTTTAGAAAACGATGCATTTGATTGTGAAAACGATCATCGGACTTAGACTCTAAATCCTCAGAAACGAATTTTCAGCATAAAATTAATTTTCACAAAGTGAAAATTATTAAAAACGCAGTAAAACATATTGAAAAAATATAAAAAAAAATAAAATTAAAAAGAAATTTTTTAATGGTTTCCGCCATAGATGCCATATGGCATCACTAAAATGTATTAAGTGTTACTACCTATAAAACTACCGTTATTGCAAATTTTTTTTTTGCTATTCTAATCTATGCTACTCTCGCTTTTGTTTAACACAATTAGTTCCGAGAAAATCAGGTCGCAAGTATATGATTTTTGAAAGTTTGTGGAGTCCTACCCGCTAAAATCGTATTTTTTTTAAATTTTTTCACGACACTTTTTTTTTCTGCTCCCAATGGAACAAATCTAACTAAAATACTAGCCAGGAACATTGGAATATATAGAAGAAACATTACTTAGTGTACCAAAAATAAAACCAATGTTGAGGATGTTACAGGGTGTCCGTGGCGCGCTCCCAAATTTGAGGCTTTTACTGATGCCATATGGCATCATTGGCGGGGAATGGGTTAAGAGGTAATTTGGAGATCAGGCCTAACATATCGCCTAAGCAGCTCTTAAAGTCTAGTAGAATGAGTTCGTTTGTTTTTATATAAAAGTTGGAAGAGGAGAAAGTATAATAAAACCTCCTTGATGATTAACTAAAACTTAACTTATCCTAAAAATAATGAAATACATACTAGTCAATAAACTAAGTAAGAGAGACTTATAATGAAGTCGAGGCAGGTTATTGAAGACATTTTCAATAGTATAGGTTGTTGTATAAAGGGTTACTTAGCATAAAGCATGAATTTGCAAAATTATTTTTCTTTTTGACACATTTGTCATATATAAATTCCACGCCTGATATTTTGTGCAATTTCGCCGTTGAGTGCCATGGTGGAAGGTTGAGTATAATCTCGAGAACCTTGTTCTGTGCGTTTGGAGTTTGTCTCGGTTGGTAGGAGCAGCAGATATAAGCATGGCGGATGCATATAAAAGCACTGGTTGGAAAATTGTTTTATATATCAGTAATTTGTTTTCTAAGTTTAGGAGAGAACGTCGATTAATAAGTGGGTAAAGCTATTTTATAAATGTGCTACATTTTTGCTGGCGCTCGTGGATATGGGCTTTTGTTGGGCTTTTATAAGTAGCTTCTTGTCGAGTGTAAATCCCAAGTATTTTACACTCTCTTTCCAATTAATCTCTTGGCTTTCAAATTGAGTGGCCTTTCGGGCAGAAATTGCGCGGCTCTCCTTTTCGTGAAAAATATGGCCTTAGTCTTATCGATGTTAAACTTAATCTTCCAGCGAGTATAATACTCATATATTTCATTGAAATTTTCCTCTAAATGCTCTATTATGATTTCTGGATCCGAATGTGAGTAGTAAATCGCAGTGTCGTCTGCGAATTGTGCCAGATTGCAGGTGGAAAGCTGGGGGATATCGCTGGTGTATATATGATACAGAGTCGGGCTCAGCACTGAATCTTGGGAAACTCCGGCCGGCACAGAAAAAAGTTCAGAGAAATTTGAATTGACAACAACACGAAATTTGCGGTTTAGAAGAAAGCCATGCCATGCGTTAGTCCAGAATGGCTATGTGATCACACAACCCATATGTGTTTGACTCCAAATTTATTACACTACACTCCACAAAATAATTCAAACGTCAAAATATTGTTCATGCAATTATTAACTCTTCTGTCGTCGCCTACGAGCTATTATGCCTAAAGCGCAGTATAGAGCTCGGGCGGAATGAAAATGAAATTTTTGTCAGCTGCGATTTTTTCAATGAAAATGCATGCTTACTGTCGTGGAACATGTCGGAAATTATGGGGAATTCCATAAGCTTCAATCCGAATATGGTTCCAAAATTTTTCTCGTCCATTTTATGTATTATTTTTCGATTCCCCCGTCATTTCACCGTGGAAAATATCTAATGACGGGGGAATCGAAAAATAATACATAAAATGGCCGAGAAAAATTTTGGAACCATATTCGGATTGTAGCTTATGGAATTCCCCATCATTACCGACATGTTCCACGACAGTAAGCATGCATTTTCATTGAGAAAATCGCAGCGGACAAAAATTTCATTTTCATTCCGCCCGAGGTCTATTCAGGCCTTAAGGTGTGAATTTTCTGTGAAATCAATCTTAATTTTTGAAGAGGTTTAATTTTGGATCTTGAAACAATTTACATACTATGTCTTACGATGATGCGCCGTTTTTTCGTTTCTTTAGACATAGTTTACATTTCGCCGAACGTTTGATCGCATTTGTGGCCGTCGTTCCTTTGAAATATATATGGAAAGGGGTGGAAAATATTGTTGAACGATATTTTTCATCAAGATATAGTACTTTCTGGATCTATACGCCAACAGAAGGGTTAAATATCACGTTGGCATTTTAAGAGAGTAATAAATATAACGCGGATTTTATATTCTCAATTGTAAACGAAAAATTGACGTTTGAATAAAATTTTCACGCATACTATGAACTGCAATAGTGTGAAAACGGTGCCATTTCTATTTTCTGATGACCACTCTGGACTAACGCATGGCATGGGTTACTATGCTTTTTCTAAGTTTAGTATAAACAATTTATGCAAAAGTCCATTATGCCAAACTTTGTCAAAAGCTTTTTCGATGTCTAAGAAGACGGCACCGGTTGACAAGCCATTTGAGAAACCGAGTCTTACGTCACGGGTTATCCTTTTCAATTGATGATCTGTACCGAGACCAGGTCTAAATCCACATTGATGGTTAGGGATAATATAGTTGACATTTGTAAAATTGTCCAATAACCCATGGATAAGTTTCTCGAATATTTTTGAAAATCCGCTCAAGAGACTAATGGGTCGGTAACTGGAAGGATCATCGGGTTCTTTGTCGGGTTTTAGGATGGGTATTACTTTGGCGGTTTTCATACGTTTGGAAAATAAGATATGCTCATACACGCATTAAATATTTGAGACAAAAAGACAATAGATCGCCGGGGAAGATTTTTTATTATACATAATAGGTTTGATTTGGTCTTCATCTGCTGCTTTTTTGGACTTTAGGCGCCGTATTTTGTTTGTTATATCCTTAGGACGAAAAAAGACTTTAGGAGTGACATGTGAATTAGCAATTGATTCTATGCTAGTTTGAACGTTAAACTAATTCAAAGTTTTGTGAAATTGGTGTGAAAATGTTTCTTAGAAGAACTAAAATGGGGAGTTGGGTTTGTATGGTAGCCCCATGACCCCATTGTCCGATTTTACCGATTCAAACATACAAACTGCCTGCAGCAAAAAGAAGCATTTGTGCAAAATTTCAGCTTCATAGCTTTTAAATTGGCCAAGTAAAACGCGTCGCAACAGACAGACAGACAGACAGACGGACGGACAGACTGACATCGCCAAATCGACTCCCCAAGTCATGCTGATCATAATATGTATACTTTTTATATGGTCGGAGATGCTTCCTTCAATGCGTTCGAAACTTCATGACAAAGTTAATCCTTTTACTCTATGAGCGAAGGGTATAATTACGATTAGATGTCTTCTGGAAAGATGAAGCTAAATGAGGTGCGTTCGTTACCTACCAACACACAGGGTATAATGTTTATTTATAACTATTTGCAGCTATTTAATAGCTTTTGCTGTCACTCATTTAAATTTTATTGGGCCGCCGCTGCATCCATTCTATTTCAAGAAAAACACTAACAATTTTCGAGCGTTGTGCGACGGTCAACGACCCATGTTGTGAAAAGGGCATACCTTCAATTCAACTAAACAAATGCTAGTTTGGTTCACGTTTATATTTGACAGTAGTTGTCAGATGGAAGAGCTGCACTTTCTCAAAGTCGAAATAGATAACCCTGTATTTCTCGTTGTTCCAAAATGCTAATCTAGGGCCCCTAAGATCGCCGGACCCGGGGCTACAGTCCCTTCACCTAAACCCACACCTGCCAATGATATACCAAAAATCCAGCAATGCTTCGTTTTTACCGATCTTTGGGATTTTTTTTTTTTGCTTATAGGAACCGGTATAGAAGGTCTAGAATACATACTCTAAAATGTGTAATAGCCGCCCCTATACATATATGAACGGAAATCGCTCCCATTCGTGTCATAAATAAACCAATCAACTAATAGTCAAATTGTGGAATGACTTTAGAAATGGTCGATTTTATCTTCCGTCCGATGCAATTAAACACAAACATCTAAATATCTTTAAAGGATTCATAAAGATTTTATCTTTATTACTGCAATTTTCGCAACCCTTGAATGTAAAAAGCAAATTTCCACAGTCTGGATATATATTTTAAATGGAAATGAAGATTCACCACTCGCATTTGCTATCCATTGATCATAAATTACTCTATCGAATCTGACATGGTGAAGACGAGCGATGTGTTCCGATTAGAAAAATAGAAGAACTTCCGATTGTATTGTTGATGTACATATAATAAATTTCGATTATCGATATGAAGAGATCGCTTGACTGAGCATGAACAGCAAGGACCAACGTCTAAAATTTCACGATACACAAACATCCTGCGGACACTGTCTTCGCGTACGACAGCCGCCAAGGATGTGTATGCACTTGCAAGGGGTGAAAGTTGAACCGATTGAATGGGGTGATATAGTGGGTTGACGCAAAGTTTGCTATCTTGTAACCCTCGACATGCTGTAATTGCTCGTTCGCTGCCTTTACTGCAGTGGTACGGATAAGGATTAGGGTTTATTTTTTTCTAAGCCAAAGCATTTACCCTAACATCATGTTTTCGTCGGGACGACAGAGTGAAGTTTTTCCCTGACAAATGACTTGGACGATGTTGTCACTTAGTTTTGTTGTGTCTATATTGTTTTCGCAGCATCAGTTTTTAGAAGACACTCCAGCGTACTGCACTTAAATTTCTTGTTATGGTGACATTTTGGAAAAAGGGTCGCAAAAAGGAAAAACATATCGTAAATATGGAATTCAATAACAATTGAAAGAAAGATCACTCACTCAGTATTTTTAGACTTTTTTTTCCTAATATATTTACTTTTGCAGAGAATTATGATGTCTGTGGTAAAAACCACAGTTGTTGGGTACACGCTTTTACACTAGTATCGATGAAACTAAAAACTATACGGCGGTCATCCCTACATAAGATACATTCCCACCCTCGCAAATACACTTCCTTTGCATATATTTAGTCATTGAGCAATTTATAACCGAGGCATGAGCATGCTGAAAAGGCAGCAAGCTGAATTATGTTGTTGGGTCCTGCGATAAATGTTGAGAAATGTTTTAACGTCGCATGGATATTCAATCTTTATCGCTTTATGAGGTCCTCTCCAAGGATATGAATCGCCTTTAAAAACATCCATTTCCATTTCCATCCATGGAAATATTTAAGAAATAATGCGGAAAATGTATTTTATGTTCTGAAAAAGAATTGCTTTTCTGTAAATGTGCATGTGCAAGGGATGTTGAGCAAAGGGTATGAATCATATTGGCAACGACTTTTATGATGTATGAATAATTTTACTTTAGATAATAAAATAAATAAAACTATGTTAAACTTTACTTTTAACGCTGACGGGGTGGTTTGTATTTGTATGTCAACGGTAGGTTCTTCATTTAAAGAGTCTGCGGAATGTAGCCTTTTCGGCCTGATTTGAAAATCTGAGAAAATTTCAACGATGTTTCGATGAAAAGACCATTTGACTTAAGGGTGGAACAGATAAGGTACGTTATTTCCCGTTACGTTACATCCCATTCCAAATTAATGTACAGAAAGCTTCCATGCAAAACAAAATGCACGGAACGGTTCGGAAGCAAAATTGTACTAGAGCCCTTCGGCGCATCGTAAAAGAAACCTTCTTTTTCGCGCCTTAACATTATATCGATCATATTGATATACATACATATATTTATTTGCAGAAATGACAGCTAAGCTAAGATTTTAATTAAACAGAGAAAAGCTTGTTGATGGTGCTAAGCTGTCGCGTCAAATTCAAATAAACTACATAAAAATAATTTAACAACACACCCATCGAATAAAATGACAGTTCATTCAGGGGCTTTCATCAATAAAACTGCTTAACGAACATCATTTAAAATGCACTCTCTAATGAATGAAAAAAACGGCACCCATAAATACTCTTCTTTCGACCATAAAAAAAACCAAATAAAAATCCTGACACCCCGTATTGCAGTCTATTAAAGCGACACCCAACCAATTCTTGCAATCCTTGTTAACATTAAACATTCCAAAAGGACATATTAAGTGTTTCCTCACCCCGATAATGATTGTATCGGCTTCTAATGAAATTGTTCTCAATTAAACTGCAGGCATGCATAGCAAGAAGGCAACATGACATTTTTTAGGGTTGGAGAGCTGTTAAAACTGAAAAATATCCTGAACAAAGTGAGTGATAATCTTGCCGAGTAAAGGAGACGATGTCCCTTTCGAATTATGGTTTGTGGCTTGGAAGGCTATCCGGCAAAATTTCATACACATAAAGAAATATTTTGGTGTGATGGATCAGGATGTCTAGTCAGTGAATGTGTTATGTGCGGTTTAAGGATTTCAGTTGAATCATTGCTCATATTGTTGCCTGTACGATTTTAGTGTTTTTACTAAAACAAAACTGACTGTGAGTCTAGGCATGAATATACTGAAAGAGGGATCTGGAACAGTCATATTTGTATGGAAGCGTGGCAATACAATTTAACAGATGGATTATTGCCGATGCGTGGGGATGAATAAGGAACCACGGATGCGGAAAGATTGAAGTCATAATTTATTTTATGGATACTTGGAACGAAATAATGGAGGAAGTTGTTGACAGGGATTATGCGTTCGTGTTCATCGTCATTGTTCTATTGGGCTTTTCAAATAAAATTCTATTGCATTAATTGGTCCTCGATGATTTGATGGAACAAATGGTATAGGCTTCTTTTAATTTTTGAATGTAATAACACAAACTGTTTCAATTTTATAATAAATTGATTAAGAATATTTGGTTTTCCCTTTTATTTTCTAGTTGGTTCTATGGACGCTGTATTTTTGACGGGTCCGCGGTTGTTCAGTCAGTCACCATTCAATAGAATTAGTTAGTAAGTCAGCACTAGATCAACCTTCAATATCCGGTTTTATTATTCACGAAAAGTTATAATGAGCAAAAAGCAGGCCAGTGCGCACACACACGCTGAATCCATGGATTTTAATCCTTAACGAAACTTCATTTCAAAAAATTACAACTTGCCCAGCTGTCATTTTTCTATATAAAATTTCGTTTCGCCGTGTGTTAGACCTTAGACTTATTTTATACAGGGTGGCGCAAAAGTAATCATTCAATTTTGTTTTTGGATATTTTTTTTAGATAAATTATTTAAGTGATGCAAATCTTTATTTGGACCTCAAGCATTTTTTTTTTATTGAGCGGATAAGATGGTAATGTATAGCGTGGGCTAAAATATGTAACTGATTTGAAAACCTAATACATTTTTTGTTTGTGAGATTTTTTTTTTTTTTATTTTTTTATTTAAACATTAAATTTAGGAAAGGTTTTTATATGAAACAGTATACAATAGCACAGCGAACCAAATTAGTGTAATATTTTTGTAAAAAATGCCGACTCATAATTGACAATTTTATGGAGCTCGCTCTCGGTCGTCCACGCAACCTCGCTCTGTCAATTCGTTGTGCGTTCATCACCTTCTTTGGCATGCGATTATCGTCCATTCGTTGTACGGCGTACATTGCAAACGTTGAAGCTTCACGATTTTCGATACTTCCAGCTGATCGTACAATTGATGCGACTCGTGGTTGTACCGGATGTGCCGTTGATCACGCTCGCGAACGGCCCCGAAGGACCTTTTGTTCAAATCTGTCCAGCAAAATTTCGGAGGCTGGGGTGAGGGTCAATGTTTCGCAGCCATAGCCTAGCATGGGTCGGATGATCGTTTTATACACGGGGAGATTCGTGTTCCTGTGTGCATGCTTCGAGTTCATAATTGGGAGGACTTATTGGCTAGTTGTTTCCGTCGCTTAATTTCGTCGGTTTCATTGGCGTCCTTTGATAAGTAACAACTCAGGTAGTTGAAGTTGTCTACATACTCGATATTGAGGTCCCCCACTGTGATGCTAAAATTTACTGTCGTCCTTTTCATCGCGTAAAATGTAATTTGCAAAAATTGTAACATCTTCCGATAGGATGATCGTTTGTGCACCACCTTGTACGAATATGCTTATACGCGCTCACAGTCGCCTTGGTTTAAATTTCAGAGTAAAGGGCGCCACATACCTAGCGATTTATTGATGAATCAATTGCCCACAATCGATCTGCCGCCCGTACAGTACACATACTAGGCAATTTAACGGGCAATCTGAAATTGAAAGTTCACGGTCCACAAGACACAACACAAAATAGCGAAAATTATACAATTTTTGGTGATGGAAGATGGACATGGATATCCATTGCTACTTTAGATGGAGAATGACAGCCACAAACACAGCATGAAGAACGACCACAGGTTTATGTAAAAAAAAATCAGCAACTGAGAACACATGATTGTAATAACAGCTTGGCAATACGTTCTACACGTCAAATAAAAAAATTGAATCCGATGGTCCCATACACCAACCGATCGGAGGGTCTGTGTCGCTTCTTAAAGCTATGCTATGCCCGACCAAAAGTTTTACAATTGTTCCGTTTATGTTATGTTTTCATGACTCTTTATGTTTTTTAATCGATTTTTTTTTCTGGAATCTATCCTCCAATTATCCGGTACGGTTGTAGAGAATCTCAGCGAGTATATTTCCTAAAAATTGCACGGCTATAGTTATCACAGCTCGGAAGTTACAGCCGCCCAAAAATAAAAATAGTGTAAAGTTTTAACCCCCTAGGAGGGATAGCTTACGAGATAATCGCACTTTTATGTTTCGCAATCAAACATTTGGAGAATTCCGAAGCACGCTGGCCGATCTTCTGGAATTTGGCACCCTTGTAGAGCTTCATGTTTACCAATCCGCGTTCGGAAGTTACAGCTGTCCAAATCGCACTTTTGTGGTTTTTAACGAAAAAATGTCCTTAAGGGTAGGTACTAACATCGTCAAATTACGTGAAATCCATGCAAAGACTCAACATTTTGATAATCGTGAAATCGAATATGTTTAGTGGTACTCACTTTTTACTCTTGAGTGATGCTTCGACAAAATTTATTCCTTTTTGCTCAAATCCTAAAAATAATACCTGAATCCATCTGGACCGATGAGATTGATAAACCGAAAACCTGCCTTCAGTAAAAATTAGTACAAGGCTGAACGAAGTCGATTATGGTCGGAACCGAAGCAGACACTATTTAATTGAACGCTACTAGGCCCAAAGGGGTCATTGCTCTGTTTGTGAAACAGCAAACGGACATTGCAGTTATACCCAAAATGTAAACAAATTGCATAAAACCGTGACGGATCATTTCACTTGAAATTCACAAATTTTTAACAAATTATTCCTTTTCCGGAAAAAAATTGTTCGTCATATCCTGTGCCTTTACTGGGGAGCTACCAGCTACTTCAACCATTAACGTTACGCTTCATGATTTAACTTCGATATCCTTTTCTCAAAGTTTTCACTTAGACATTTTGCCTGGCATCCATACATAACATACGTATTGTTCATTGTACGAAACAGTTTCAAAGAAAAATCATCTCTCCTGGAACGGGGCCACTGCTTAGAAAAAATCGTTCCGGAAATGCATATCCTTACAAAGCAAAATTATTTATTTGTGTCGACCGTCACCCCGCATGACATATCGGATTTCTCCCTACGACTGGTAACTTATCCAATTGATTTTGATTCCGGGAATTATCCATAAAGTCAACTTTCGCATAAATTTCAATTTTTCGTCTACCGAATGGAGAGGGAATGTCGTCTTGAAACGGACGGATGAGTGTGCATTAGTTCCGGTATTTATACAGTGGCGATCGGGCGGTGATTTGCTGTCCCTTTTTGAGATTTATGGGTTCATAGGATCGCTCGATGTGCGACCATTAATGGTCAGCAGAGAGTGGCAGTTTCACCAATTTACAATAGGCGTGGACACACGAACGATTCAAAAAAGATACGAATCGACGATGTTCCCCGAAGATTTATTGGCAATTTTGTTGCAATTTGCGTCTGTGAACAAGAGGATATTTAATACTAAGGAGTGGATAAATACTTGAAATTCAAGTGAGCAAATTAAATTGAGGGATAATAAAGGAAGTTAATGTACGAGAGATATAATTACATATTTATTGCTGTGTTTGGGTCACGTAAGTGCAGTTGAGAAACAAGTTTGCGGTTCAGAAGTTTAAATTGAAAATTGGGAAAACCCCGAAAAAATTGCAAAATATCAAATTTTGTTCTGAGTAGAATCCATGGTTTTCATTATGAATTGTAATATGAAATATTCCAACTTAGTACATATTTCTCGAATATTGCAACATAAAAGAGAAAAATTCCACCGAAATATGCAAGGTTCGCCTTAATATACGGCGAACGCCTATACAAATCTTAAAAAGACAGTTTAAGCATAGTCTATAGGCTCCCCTAACCTCAGAAGCGATTTCGTTAGTCTTATTTCCCAAGCAATATCTCCAAACCAATTATTTATATGTAGGTTATAATTCCTTAGCGATTCGCCACTTGCAATTCGGCAAAGATCCTACCTAACCGCAATCCAAGAGATGTCAGTATTAATTTCATTTGCAAGAAGCCAACCATTTTCAATTTTATGGATCAAACGCTTTATTATCATTATTAACCATTTGCTAAAACGCCATTTCGCCAATTCTGAGAATACTCGCATAAGAACATTGAACACGATAAACAGATCATAGTTACAATACTCTAATTGCATTTAAAACTTAATGAATTCCCTGTTAAATGAATTTCACCCTATTTCGCTGAATGCATATTGACCCTAGTGTTGGGTATTCGCATAGAGGGTTCAACCTATATAACTAAAAACACTTCCCAAAATTTTCAAAATGTGTAACGACATAAATTGGAATTTATGATGCAATTGCCAAAATGAAATGGAACCCATATAATCCGCCCAGTGCTGATGTGTTTCCAAACCATAGACTTGCCGACTCGCCGAATGTCATTTTATTATTATTTTTCTGCATAAAACTCTGCAAGCTTAATAATTCAATTAGTTAATGCATTTTGCAAAAAAAAGGAACTTGTACGAGTATGTACCAAGATGTCAGATGATCGATTATGTGATATGAACCATAATCGTGTAGGAACAAATTCGAAAGTCATCCCTTGAGGTATTGCGGTTATAAGATTTGTTATGGATCAGGACAAAAAAGTATATCGATAAATGTCGAAGAGAATTTGACATGAAGCTATATTGTCAATATTTTGTGAAATATTTGCAAAGGGGTGCATAAATTAGCACATGTATTTAAACAATACAAGGGGTGGTTTTTGAAATGGTTCAAACTGGTACATGTTAATATTTCGTGTTATAATTAAGTGTGAAAGCATAAAGTTTGTTATGAATGAGGGATGTACCACGTACCTACGAGTACTTGAGAATGGTGTTGCTTTTATTCTTATGTGAAGCTCTAAGAATCGGCAGAACAAAATACATAGCTTCGAATCGGTTCGAAGTCGGTATTGAGGGTCCTCGTAGAGATGGGCCATATTAGCTTCCATGCTGGGAGGGCTGCGGTCAGTCTACGAGTATAATCGTTAGATCTTGATGAATTAGCCAATATTGAAGAAGCTATCATTTATCAACAACAACGCATTGGTCCCGGCTGTGTCACGTTCCCAGATAGAGCTGCATGTAGATAAAGGCTGAAACATTAAGGCCAGAACGGGCGACGTACCTACACTGCAAGCCGAGCAATGCAACGCCATGGAGCGATATAAGAAGCAAGGAAGAAGAAGAAGCTTGTATTATTTTAATTTTCTCTTTTGTGAAAAATCACAATTAAATGATTTAGGGTTTTAGCAATTCCAATGGAGTTTATTTAGATTCTGAAATTGGTTACGTAAGTACAAGCCAGTAGAATATATCCAAGCGAGATTAATGTTCCTATTTCTATCCTTTATGACAATGGGTGGGGTTCCAAAATGGAACAGTTGTATATGTATGTTCCGCAAACATGTTTGCCATTCTGGTCTCCTAACTGCCATTTAGCGGAGAAGAAATAGTCTCCGGTTGTTTTCGTTAACATATTCCACAAAAGCAGACAAAGGAAAACACCGGAGATTATTTCTGATCCGCAAAATGACAGTTAGGGGATCAGGATGGCAAACATGTTTGCGAAACATACGCAACTGTTCCGTTTTGAAACCCTACCCAATGATTCCCAAACTGTGGGGCGGGCCCCTTTAGGGAGGCGTGATGGTTTTTGGAAAGGGGGGGGGGGGCGTAAGCACAACTTAAGTTGTATGTCGTTTATTAAAATAAAAAAAATACGAAATACTCCTACAAAATCTGAGCAGTTGTTGCCATACAATTACTAAAAAAAACTTGCATTCATTTGATTAAAGAAAAAAATTGCTATAGCACTGTAACAGTAATAATTATACTATTTAAGGACCTCGGCCAAACGACAGCTGAAAATATTTTAGGCCGAGAAAAAACAACAAAAATCTATGCTGGAGACTGGAAATGTTTATTTATTCTTATTTGTTATGACACTTTGGGATTGTGGTCAAATAGCGGAGTTTCGACAAACATTTGCACCATTTGTTTGTCAGCAAAATCGTTGATCCGAACGGAAAATAATTATTTTGCCTGCTCACCATGGCGACAGCCGATCTCCACAAAATTCAGGTTGCGAACGTCACGAAATTTCGACTTTACTTTTTTTCAAAATTTCTAAAACTCAGCCTCCACAAACAATAAAATTGTTTTTTTTTTATCCAAGGAGATACGGACTCTGAAGAAAATTTTCTGGGTTGCGCGTGGGTATGTTGATTTATAAACGAGGTAAATCTGAGCATTGGAATCGGCCATCATTTAAATTAAAAAAAAGGAGTCCGCAGATTTTTGTCCAAAATCAGTGTGTGATTTATAGATTTTTTTTAAATTAGCCGAAGAAACAAAAAATGTAAATTAAGACTACGACCTGACACGCGGAGTGGACTATACTTAAATGGAAGAAAAACAAAAATGACCACACCTATTTTCCGTTTTTGGCCAACATCTGGGGGCGCCAGATTCTGGAGACCTAATAGGGGGTCATTATTGGCTGCATTCCGGCAAAATGTAGCAAAAATTGTCAGGTAATCGCCACTAGCCTTCCGCTAGTGAAAAGCTATAACTGTAAACTGTAACTAACTGTAAAGTTAAAACTTTTCTGCCTCCGTTTTTCCTGAATTAACTTTTGAATGAATGGTTTTCAACTGTATAGCTCCAAGGTCTTGGAAAGATTTCAGATTCGAGGTCTCGGATATTTTGAGACAGGGAAACTTAGAAACTGCCATCTACAGAAAACAGAATGATGCTGAGAGTGCAACTTCAGGAATTGGTCTGTCAATTCCCGTTTTGCCTAGTCTTTCCAAACACCTATGTTTGTAATCATGTTGTCAGTCGATCCTAACTCTATACATTACAAGGAATTATTTTGCTGCCAAAAAGTTATCTCACCCATATATTCTCTGCTTCATCATTTCACGGCTTAAGGGCTTAATGTAAAATTTACAATATTTTGGCTGTCCGCAATGTTGAAGTTCTCTCTGGAAAATTGACGAAATTAACACCATTCTATCCGAATAAATAAAGGATAAATTTGGTGTCAAAGGTTATACGATGTAATCAGGAGCAAAAGGCTGTTCACATGCAGATGTCATTTAGCGTTAAAAGGTGAAAATATCGCTCTGTATTGCTCTTTCTAAAAAAAAATTTAATTTTTTCTAAAACTTTTAATGCGGATAACGTAGCTGCCCACCGAAACGTAGATACATATAAGGTCAACTGCCATAACTAAAAGCGAAATAATCAATGACATTATTGCACTAAAACGTAGCCTTACCACTACAGTTGCTACATCCATACTTTTCCCACTGAATGGAATGAGGGTTTGGCTATGGATCTCGAGAGGGATACAAATGGTGGCGGGGTTAAGATTAACACAAACAAGACCAAAATGGTTTGTCTGACTGGAAATCCCGTTCATCCCATACCTACGTATTAATGGACAACCTGCAGAACAGGTAGCATTATTGATGACGGTACGGATCAGGACATCATAACTGATAACTGTATTGCTGGTTGCGCCATGAGCGGGAACACTGATCCTAAGAACTAAGAGGATTGCCCCGTAGAAACGATAAATGGTTGAATTTTTCATATCAGACTGGATATGACAAGTGGGGACAATTCGTCTTTTTTACCTTTGTGTCGCACTGAAACTGCGATATGACTATTACATTTTATAGATACACTTCCTGACTTCCTCCAGCAACAATCTTTTCCCCCACTTACTTCGTAAAAACTTTACAATAACAATTGACAGATGGGGACAACGGCTTTTTAAAATCGGGCCATACAGTTTGTATGGGTGACAGCTGATTTACCATTCCTTTTTATCTCTCTATTCCATGAGCGGGAACCCCTTTTTCTGAAGAGTCCGATAAAGGGGGCGTCCTAAAATCACGTGGCTCAGATCGGTGGATGGAGAGTGTGCGTCATTAAGAATAACCTGGGGTCAACTACGATACATGACCAGAAACCAGGGGCGTACGCAGAAAAATATTTCGGGAGGGGTTTTAAGTTACGTTTTTCTCGGTACGGCCCCAGCGGCTCCAGCTCGCCCATTGCATATAAAAACTCGTTTTTAGTTCATAATCGCTTGGCATAGCAATGAAAATTATCTTCGAATGAACCGCGCGGCTCTTGTGGTATACAGGGTGTCCCGCATTAGGTGGTCAATACTGTAAGAGTTGATAGCACAACTTGTTTCAGCCAGAAAATTACCAATACAATCGGATTTTTTTACCGTTACATTGTTATCGCTCTATTTGTGAAAGTCATCGAAAATCGTGACTTATCATGCAAAATCATAATTTGCAGCCCTCCTGATGACTTAATCAGATTTGATTTCAGTTTCAGAAACTACATAAAATTTCAGGGGGGGGGGGGGGGGGGGTTGACGAAAAATGTATAGTAATTCATCAATTGAGAACGGCTGGACCGATTTGGTTCAATTTTTTTTCAGTTGTTTGCAATTACCAGGAGAAGGTTTTTACGAAAGAAAATGTTGGGAAAATTCTCCGGAAAAGTCGGAAAATTGGAAAATCGAAAACATTCATCAATTGAGAACGGCTGGGCCGATTTAGTTCAAATTTTTTTTCAGCTGTTTCCAATTGCCAGGAGAAGGTTTTTACGAAAGAAAATTTTGGAAAAACCCTCCGGAAAAGTCGGAAAATTGGAAAAATCGAATTAATTCATCAATTGAGAATGGCTGCACCAATTTGGTTCAAATTTTTTCAGTTGTTTGCAATTACCAGAAGAAGGTTATCACGAAAGAACATTTTGGGAAAACCCTCCGGAAAAGTCGGAAAATTGGTAAACTTGAAAATTATTTTTTTTGCTTGCAATTTTTCCACAATAGCTTTTCGAATGAAGAAATATAAAATTCTTAGTAGAAAACTCGGAAAATTCAGGAAGAAACTTTTGCATTTTATCAAATAATTTGATGATTTTAGACGATGCAAAGGAGGAAAATTCGTTATGAAGCTTTTGATAATTTAGAATAATTGTCGAATTCATTGTGATAAAAGACGTTTTGCGTTCAATTTTGGGTGAAGATGCTAACGAGATAAATAGTTCCTGTGCTGTGAATAACTATCAAACACGTGCAAAATTATGAGAACAGTGCATTTTCTCACACTTTTACTTTCATCTTCTTCTGTGCATATTGGCGTATCCCGACCGCATTGTGGAACAAATACAAGGACGAGATGGCTGACGACATTTGGCATAGACTTCGCATAACAACTTCGAATTTCGATCTTGAAATCGACGAGATGCGCAACGAAGCGTTAGTTCTGATCGAAGACATGACCGTACTCATGTGCGGCAGTCTGCTGTCGAAATTGGGAATGCCAGCGCCAAATCGTTTGATGGACGATGCAATTAATCGCGACTTACAACGGGAGCAAGATTATGATCGAGAATATAGCTGGCCGAACGAGTTCGAATAAATGTGCCGCTTTTGAATGCCGAGCAGAAGAACGTATACGATTCGCTTATGAAGGTTGTTGACGATAGAACAGGAGGCATTTAATTTCTCGATGCTCCTGGTGGGACATGCAAGACATTCGTCATTTCGTTGATTCTGGCAACAATTCGGTCAAGATGTCAAATTGCGGTGGCTCTTGCATCCTCTGGCATTGCTGATACAGTATTGGAAGGCGGCCGAACTGCACATTCCGCTTTATAGCTGCCGATGAGTCTACTCTTGGTTGAGAAGCCAACGTGCATAATCACCAAGAGTTCGGCAACAGCGAAATTGATGCGAGAATGCAAAATCATCATTTACTAGAATGAATGTACGATGGCGCATAAACGAGCTTTGGAGGCAGTTGACTGAACGATGAAGGACTTACGAGGTGATTCGAGACGATTTGGTGGGGCTCTGATGGTTGAAATACATTTCCCGCGTCAGCATCAGCATCGGCAGAGGCATCGGCATCTGCAGAAAAATGTCAATTTAGAACACACGCATTTGCCTTTGATGACCCACATTGACAACAGAAGCAGAAAAAATGCTTCTGGCGCTGCTGCTGCCTTTTGGCGCCCAGATCGATTCCCCGGTCACTTCACCGTGGAAAATATCTAATGACCGGGGAATCGAAAAATAATACATAAAATGGCCGGGAAAAATGTTGGAACCATATTCGGATTGTAGCTTATGGAGTTCCCCATCATTTGCGACATGTTCCACGACAGTAAGCATGCATTTTCATTGAAAAATTCGCAGCTGACAAAAATTTAATTTTCATTCCGCCCGAGGTCTATTCAGGCCTTTAAGTAAGACGTAAAGATTTCCTTAAGAAATACGTACAAGCTATATCCAAACTGGCTGCTATCTGGAGGCTCGCCAAAAAAACTGGCAACGCGAGCTGCCATTTGGCAGCTATGTACTTAGCATCCAACCAGGTTACTAAATGTCATGTCATCGTATGACATGTTAAATTCAAAATGCATCGTAGAATATACTTGCATTATTCAAATTGCAGTACAATAGCTGTCAACTAAATCTAGGACTTAGTAAATTTAAGGGCTTAAGAGAAAGCCCTTATTCCTTAAGGGAATGCTTATTACTTAAGTGGGGACTATGAAACACGTTTCAATTAATATTAGGCCATTAAAAAATTAGACAAAATCAAAAAAAAAAAGTTGCTTAATTGTCACTATGAAGCGGTTGCCAAAGTGTCAGTCACAGATGATTTGGTTATATTAGTTATATGAATATCAAAACTTGTCGGCAAACCAAATGGCAAACGGTGCATATATGTAGATGCAATGAAAACTGTCAGTTGGCATCAGCTGCCAATTAGCAAAGAGGCAAAGACGATCAAAACTTCACGTTATACATAATTAATGGATCAAATCACCGACGTGGGAAACTTTGAAAATGGTTTTCCAAAAAAGATATCCTTGAAATGGATAGAATCCGAATATTACGTCATAGGATAGTCCAAAAAAGAGAAGGGCATCGAAATGTTGCCAAAGTAAACACTCAATCTTAATTTAAAGATAAATTTAATTTTTTTTATAACACAATATGTTATTTTATTACATTAACATTACTTACCTCCAAACTATTCTCGCTTTACCCTAACTCCTTGAGGAGCATGGTGCGTTTAAACAACATTTTGAATTCGGAGCAAAACCATCGTTACTGACAGCCCGGAAGTAGAATTTGTTTATGTGCTAGTTGGCCTCTCGTGACATACAATTTTGAATGAGTTCGAAGAGTACAGCTGAGAAGAGTACTTTAGTCTATGGACTATCGAGCCATAATGCTTCGCATTAGCGAGAATATAGCGGCAATTGTTTGTTATGGGTATTTTTTGCATTAGTTAGAAAGAGAAGCTATATTGACTTTTTCTAGTTCTGGGCTATGTTTTTAGATGGCTTTGGCTACGTTTGTTATTATTATCACCAACGCCATCTAGAAATATCATAGCCGCAACTCAGCTGTACAATGACGTCATAGTTTAGCTCTTAAATTTTTTATTTACACGAACAAACAACAAAAACAAGTAGTGACGTAATAAAAAGCAAAAACAAAACAGTGCAACATTGGCGAACATAACCTAAAACTATAAGCTGATTTTGACGTCTAAGATTCTACATTGCGGCCTTAATATCTAGACGGCGTTGTTATCACTTCCTCGTTTCTCTGGCGACCGGAGAACCACGGCCACAGAGCACAGCAAAGGGAGAATTCACATTGTAAGACAAAACCGGACGGGTAAACTTGCAAGACAAGAACCATCGTTCTTACAATCTGAATTGCACAATGCTTGTCTGCGGGCCACTACAAAAGCTCTCGCCGTCCGTTTATTAGCACAAGCAAACACCCGGCGAGAGCTTTTGTAGTGGCCAGCAGACAAGCATTGTGCAATTCAGATTGTAAGAACGATGGTTCTTGTCTTGCAAGTTTACCCGTCCGGTTTTGTCTTACAATTTGAATTCAGCCAAACTATTGGTACTCGTAATTGTTTCCCCGGATTTCAGCCCCAGAATCAATTCACTAATAAACAACTCTCACTAACAAAACAGCAATTATTAGCGAAATAAAGAAAACCCGATGTTCGGGAGGAACTCTAGTTTTAAATATAATTATTTCAATACGAAAAAATAACTAAATCCCATAAGATTAAACCATAGGGACTTTATTTTATCTCAACAATTTTGTAGTGACTTTCAACATGATTCCGATCTGAATCGAAAATTGAAACCATAAAAAAAACCTTGCCATTTGTCGCGTCTATGGCTACACGTCATCATGAATCTGTGCTCGTATTCCTTAGTGACTCCTTAGTACCCCAGGAGGTAGTGTTTTTCACCGTTGGACGCCAACTATTGGCACTGTGCCCAAACATGCTCAAAATGTTCCAACGTTTCACCCTTCATGACGTGGATTTTCATTTTATTTGCTTATTTGTTTATTTTGTTTTTTTTTTTTTTTTTGTGAAGCCATGTCAGAATATGACTAAGTGCATAGATGTATGTATGTACGCTTGCAGAAGTTAGTATAAAAGCTGTTGATAGGAGTTTATTGAATTTCAGTTGTCAAGTAAATTTTCGAGAATTTATTAGAACAAAACAAGATATTATTTAGAAGTAAACAAATTATTGTTTTTTACTAGGAATTTCTGATATACATATCATCATAAAAGTGTTTATCAATTTCAGAGATTTTTTTTGATGGAGTGCAGTTAATGAATCATGACTACATAATATACATACTTACACAGTTCTTTCTCGGGAATGATAAAAATTCTTTAGAAATTATATGCACAAAAAGTACTGCGAAAAAAATAACGAATTTCTCCGGGATAACGTTATATACTTTCAGGACATCCAGAATATCTCATATCACTATATGCATAGATAACATAAAGGCAACAACCCCATTCCTTTTCCATGAAACCATCCAATAGGATTGATACATGCGTCGTGAAAGCAATTTCAGGATTGGCTGTCTGCTCTGAAGCGCCATGATTCTACCAACTCATTCTCCTACTACTGCTACTATGTCCTTATGGTACATACCTACAGTTCGTTCGGTACATACGTATATGTATACAGTAGTCAAGACCGAATGGCATTTTTGGCAAAGTCTGCCGCCAGAATGGCGCCAATGAAAACCCCAAACCATTATGCAAGTTATGTATTTGCAGAGTAGAAAAAATATATTTGGCAGCAAAAAAGAAGCGGATTGCTGGATAATGGATGGGTGTTACTGGGAGCTACTATACAGTTGAGAGAGATTTATGGTCAAAAGACTGATACTATCTGCACGGCCAAAAGCTAAGAGGAATGGATGACTTTTACGTAACGTGAATAGGATGTGAGCAGTCTATGGAATGTCTACGCGTCATCGCACCATCGTTTCGGTCGCCCATAACTGCTACAGGACATTTGTTTATTCAGCGTAAGAATACATACGAAAGTTTTCAGATAAAATCCAATGAAATTACTTTATTTATGTTCCCTTTAGTATTCATTGTATCTTTTTTATTGGTATGCTGATCTGTGTAGGATACTTGACGGCTCCACAAACTTTTCTCACATATTCGTTCGAAGACTTTGTGTATGAGACATAATACAGACAGATGCGTGGTTAGGCTCCATTTTGGCTCGAATTGGTTGGTGGTTTCAAATGTTGTTGTTGTTGTCGATTTGCTATTAATTCGCCTATGTATCATGAATGGACACATAACAAATTGCTTACTTTGTAGGATTTTTTGATTTTTTCTTTCCATCTTGAATTATTAACAGGGATTCTTAGAAAAATAGAATGATGAATAATAGACTTATTCAGTTTAGATACTAAAGACAGATTTCATAATCTGAGCATATTCAAAACAATAATTCATAAGTGTCCAATGTCTTTCAAGGATTTCTTTCAATACGGGATACGAGAGCTGACATATACTGATAGATTATCGGGATACATTACGCTTTTTTTATGTAGAGTATAATAATAAGCCCCGTATTTATAAACATCAAGGAGACCTTTAGTCAAAGATGCCGAAATTCAAAAAAATATGTAAATGTAATTTCCAGTATAGTTTTTCATTGAAATAATTGAAACTCAAGGAGACCTCAAGTTTTCAATAAAATTTAAATATAATAACCCAAGGTAGGTAAAAAGCTACCTTGACTTCAAGTGAGGTTGACTATAGAAAATTTCGAGGCTTCCTTGAAATCGCCTTAAATCGAGGATACATTGACTCGTAAATATAAATGATTTAATTTTTTGATTTTCGGCATCCTTGACTAAAGGTCTCATTGAGTTAGGGTATGTTTATAAGTTCGGGCCTAAGTACATATTCAAAAATTATGGAATGGGGTTTTCGTCGTCTATCCTACACTGAGAGAAAAAATAGTATTTGGTGCCTGTTGACTATGTATCGAAAATGATAAGACTGGTTAGCTTGTTATGTACGATGTCTATTGGTCAGATATAACTTAGAGTAGAGACTAAACTTACATTTCTAGTGAGTGAGTGTACTATACTACATGTAACAGTGCCCAGATTCAGGATAAACATCGAGAAATGTGCTTTTCTACAAATTTGGATTTTTTGTTAGCTTCATTTGAACCCATTAAACTTTCGTTCTACTTCCCTGTTGCTGTATCCTGTCGCTTGCGACTTGGAATTAAAATTCACGACTTTCTGATACCTCTACCATATCGACTGATTTATTGCTATAAACTTCCGATAGCCTCATCGCCGTCAGATCCTTTAAAATTATACCAGCATTAGTTTTACCACCTGTTCGGGACTCGCTCGGCATCGGCAGTGAGGGGGACTTGGAATTTAAATTCACGCCATTCTGAGACCTCTACCATATCGACTGATTTATTGCTATAAATTTCCGATAGCCTCATCGCCGTCAGGTGCTTCAAAATTATACCAGCATTAGTTTTACCACCTGCTCGGGCCTCGCTCAACAGTGAGGGGCCTAGATGCTGTTGCCGGGAGGCCGAACTTATAAAAATCCGGCCAGGTGAAATTCTACTTTTTTTTATAGGCGTGTACGGTATTTTTTTTAAATAATCAACGAACCATAGTAGTTTTTTTGGACTTCAACTTACTAATCTAAAACACCTTCTGTCATTTTAGAGAGTTGAAGGATTTGTGCTAAAATCCCTCGTAATACATAATTTATATCGTCGTCAATTTGCCAGAATCGCGAATCTACATTTTTATAGTTTTGCCCAAAGAAATGATCTTAAGTTTCAATTTGCTTTAAAAAATCGAAATATTCATGTAGCCCAACATTTTTTTTGTTTCAAAAATATTAGTAGAAAAAAAGCAAAGGCTACAGTGAACTTTCGTGGTTCTGGCAAATTTCTTGGAGATTTGCGGTTCTGACAGTTCTGGCATCTCTTTCGTTTTATGGCTGCTAAAGATTCCCTGTTCTGGCAGTTGATTGGTTGTATAGCTATTATGGATATTGATGGAAGATTTTGCATGTATACAGATGGTCCAAAAACTACCGCATAAATGCCCCGGAAAATGATTTCTCATATAAATTCAAGCAAAAACACGTATGCTGGACATATCCTGTATTCTTAACCCTTTAGCTGCCACAAGCGTTTGAAAATTGTTAAAAACATTTTCTTAGAATACTAACACCTCAATATCTCTGTAAATAGACTAGCCATAAAATAAAAGCATTGAATATCTAAACAGACAAACATCAAAACAAAAAATTTAGAGATAAATTTTAGGAAAGGACAGTCGATAAAGATTTTCTTCACCATTTAACGAAAAATGGCCCCTGAACGTGTTTAAACGTTTACTTGTGATTCTGATTATATGCAACTAGCCTCCGATTCAGCTTTTCAGACCGTAGCTCGTCTATATTCAGTGCTATTTTTGGCGTTTGGACTGCATATTCCACTTGCGAGATCAATATCTGTTTTAAATTCTGGCTTTGCTTGGTTCTACAGGATCGCATCTCCTGCCGAAAAATACCGAGAAAGAAGGAAATAGGAGCCCACGCTCTTAAGCTGTTTTTCCTCTTCCAAATAGGAGCACAAGCGCTTCAGATGCTCGTCTATCCTCTTTATTCGACTGAGATTATCTATTATCTATTTAGCTGCTCAACCCAGCTCGAAATTCAACTCGCCCATAAATATTAATTTAGGCAATATTGTTGCCGTTGATGGCGGTATCAAAAGCATGAGCATTCCACAGCCAAGTGCTTTCGGTGGGTTGTCCAAAATTTTACAAAGCAAATCGGCCGCCCCTCCCTGTCCCCCTGACTACGTCCATGGTCTTCACGCTAAAGCAAACTATTTTCTGATCTCCATTTTCTCAAACTTCTGCCAAGATGAGGTTGGCCAAAGCCAGCTCTTAAATTTTGGATTTACACGAACAAACAACAACAAGCATATGACGCCATTAAAAACAAGCACAATGCAATGCAATTTCGACTCTTAATTTGACGTTTAAGAGTCTACATTGCGGCCTTAATAGTGCAGTCATATTAGCATTCCAAATAGAAAAAAATAGAGTAAGGTTAATTCTTGTGGTTTTTAAATCAGTGGGCTCCCAGGAATCTAAAACTCATTTTGCTAAAAAAAAATTTGATCGGAAAGGTCCCAAAAAGGACAAAAAAGGATACTCTTTAATCCTTGACCGGAGGTCAGCATGTGGGGTATCAGATCAAAGGGGACGTCGAGTACATTACATATCCGGTGTTTGTTTCCTGTTTCAAGGACCCTCAACGGAATAAATCGAGATTAAATGTAAAATTATTGTGTTTTCCGTGTATCTTTCCAAAGCCATAACTACGAAAGTAATTCAAGTTGTCACTACGTTTCTCACTTTTCCGAATTTATAATAGCTAAAGATTCTATCATTAAATTTGCTAAGAAAAAAAATTATCGGAAAGCTCTCAAAAAGGACATAAAAGGACACTAATTACAAACCTTGATCGAACGTGGGCATGCGGGGTGTCATATCAAAGAAGACGTCGAGTACATTCCATATCCGGTATTTATTACTTGTTTCAAGGACCCTCACAGGAGAAAATTGGGACCCAATGGAAAATTTTCGTGTTTCTCGTATATGTATCGTTCCATAGCCGTAATTTTTCGTTTGAGCCCGAATTATTCCATTTAGTGTCCTTGAAATAGGAAACAAATACCGGATATGCAATGCACTCGACGTCCTCTTTGATATGACACCCCGCATGCTCACGTTCGATCAAGGTTTGTAATTAGTGTCCTTTAATGTCCTTTTTCAGAGCTTTCCGATAATTTAGCAAATTTAATGATAGAATCTTTAGATAATATAAATTCGGAAAAGTGAGAAACGTAGTGACAACTTGAATTACTTTCGTAGTTATGGCTTTGGAAAGATACACGGAAAACACAATAATTTTACATTTAATCTCGATTTATTCCGTTGAGGGTCCTTGAAACAGGAAACAAACACCGGATATGTAATGTACTCGACGTCCCCTTTGATCTGATACCCCACATGCTGACCTCCGGTCAAGGATTAAAGAGTATCCTTTTTTGTCCTTTTTGGGACCTTTCCGATCAAAATTTTTTTTAGCAAAATGAGTTTTAGATTCCTGGGAGCTCGTTGATTCAAAAACCACAAAAAACTCAAACAAAAAAACACATACTCTATTTTTTCTATTTGGAGGCCTGAAATGGGATATTTTGACTGCACTATAATATCTAGATGGCGTTGTTTTGGCGCCGGTTGGCGCATAGCCCAACGATAATTTCTTTCTTACATCATTTCATTTTTACTCGATTATTTCTGGCATTAATAAGAGTACAAAGTCTTTTTAGTTTCGCATTTGCATTATCCGAGAAACTACGAACATATTGCTTTACTGAACTAGTGTCCCACCCAACGGTCTAGTTTATTTATTTATAAAGGTTGTGTTGTATTTATAAAGTTAAAAAAAATCGATTAACAAACGAAGTTTTCTTTAACTACATACATATGTACATATATGCAGTTCAAATCGTAAATTTTAATTGTATGATTTATTAAAAAATTACTTATGGATATCTTCCTTACATGATTTAATGCTAACTACACTATTTCTGGTAGTTACAACCAGTGGCGAACCTATGTAAGGTTTGGGGGTTCAAATCCCCTCCGAAATTTTCTGATTTAATAATGTTATTTTTTTAAACAGTAGGTTGGTTGGAATAGCGGCTAGGGTAATCACCTTCGAAGCACAGGGCAGTAGTTTCGAAACCCACTGTAGACAGATTTAGTTTATGATAGTTTTAGAATTCATCATGTGACGGACTATAATTTCACTGAGATGCTAAATGAGTACTTCTTTACATGAAGACGGAAAATGAAGATACGTATTTCAAACTCGTCATCCAAGTAATTTATGAAGAAATTTTTATATATGAGCGTGGGACTCAGTACTCGGAAAGTTGCGGGTAATATGTTGCTGTTCTTCTGAAGGTTGAGAAGGCCTAGTGCCAGGAAGGCACTACAAAAAAAATCTACAGTAGAAAACTATGACCCGTAGTTTCATCATCATCAATGTGGCACGATAGCCCGACGTCGGGCCTTGGCCGCCTGAATCGTTGACCTCCAATTGTCGCGGTTACGTGACCTTGTCCTCCAGTTTCGGAAGCCCAGCAGCTAGTGGGCGTCTTCACCTACGGAGTTCTCCCAGCGAGCTCTCGGTCGTCCACGCAACCTCGCTCCGTCAATTCGCTGTGCGTTCATCACTTTCTTTGGCATGCGATTATCGTCCATCCGTTGTACATGCCCCGCCCATTGCAAACGTTGAAGCTTCACGATTTTCGATACCTCCATACCATGGTTGTACCGGATACGCCATTGATCTCGCTCGCGAACGGCCCCGAAAATTCGCCGAAGGACCTTTCGTTCGAATCGGTCTAGCAAAACTTCGGAGGCTTGGGTGAGGGTCCATGTTTCGCAGCCATAACATAGCACGGGTCGGATGATCGTTTTGTACACGCGGAGCTGCGTGTTCCTGTGCGAAAGTTTCGAATTAATTATAGGGAGGACCGAGAAATATGTCTTATTGGCTAGTTGTATCCGTCGCTTAATTTCGTCGGTTTCGTTGGCGTCCTTCGATAAGTTACAACCCAGATAGTTAAAGTTGTCTACATACTCGATATTAAGGTCCCCCACTGTGATGCTTGAATTTGCTGGCGTCCTTGTTTTCGATTGCATCATGGCCTTTGTTTTGCTTTCGTTGATAAGTAGTCCAACTTCCTTTGCGGCGTTATTGAGGTTATGCAGAAGGCCTTCGGCATCACCCAACCTTCGAGACATGATGTTGATATCGTCGGCGTACGCTACTAATTGAGTCGACTTGATGAGTAGCGTTCCGCTGCTGTCCATATTCATGGCTCGAATTACATACTCCAAAGCCAGGTTGAAGAGCGTCGGCGCCAGCCCGTCGCCCTGCTTGAGTCCAGTACGAGTTTCAAATAGGTCAGTGAGTCGGTTCTGCACTCTGACCTGCGAGACGGAATTAGTCATAGTCATTAGTCATGAATGTCTTAGTCATTAGTCATTGAGTAAAGGCCATCATGGGCATGCTTCGAAGATGCTGCTTTAGTGGTTGACTTAAATGTTTTGTGTCACCTATCACGTTAAGTAACCTGAGACGCTGCAGATGTTAATACAGCACTCAGGCGCAGCGGTTACTCGGATAATGCGGGAAAGTAACGCCCAGTAGAGAGACATAGGAATTGGCCGTAGTCGTTTTCCTAGTTTCACTCAGGAAAAAAGTCAGAGGTAGCTATAAAAATACAGGCGGCGACCCCGATTAACGTATTGCCCTTTCAACGGCAAATGGAAAATATTGGTGTATGTGTCAAAATGACTCAATCACATTAGTGTTCCCGGCTTAAGAGACATAATCGATTAAACGGAAACGCCATTCATACAGCAAACAATTGAATACTATTCGCTTGTTCGGATTTCAAAGTACCTACTCTTCCAAATGGCCGCTGAAATGCGTTGGAGTGATCCAGAGTATTCAAATGACATTATTCTTCATGAAGTTAACCAATTATGTTGCCGACCCATAACGATTCAAATAAACGAAACAATTATTAAATAAAATTTATATTCAATAACCCATCAAAAATCACCATTGTCTAAATGGGATTATGGAAACATAAGGACTGTAAAGGAGGTATTACACTTGCAGTTTTTGGTCATTCGGCCATTCAAAAATTACCAACTTTTTGTGTGGCCAATGATGGTCGAACGAAATTATTCCATTGGGTGCATTTAATTATCAATATAAAAAATAACTACCATTTTATAGTTTTTCGCAAACTTTGGGATATTGAAAAATAGAAAATTTAAATTAATCCGCCGAATTACATCGAAGAAAATATTTTTGATTGACAAATTTAATTCGCATTAATAGCCTCGAAGTAGAACAATCTGCGTATTCACAACTCTAGTTTGGCGATCTCATCTATGTATATCAAAAAATGTTGGTAGACGCACGTCGCTTCAATCATTTTCTCGACTTTTTCCGATTCTAAAAGTTTCTTTTTTTCTCACTAACAGGTTCCAAGTTACAAGTTACACTTGGCCATAGTATCAATAATAAATTCAATTACAATTATTAGTAATTTAATTAGTAATGACTTAAAGTATGACTTAAAACTAGTGGCGATTCTACATATGGGTATATGGGTTTGGGGGTTCCAACCCCCTCTGAAATTTGGTGATGATGTTTGGATGAGAAATCAGGTTCGCTTTTAACGCTTTCTTTACTACCGTATAGAGCGGTAAGGTAATCGAATATTAGGGGAAAATCCCCAAAATAAATTAAACGAAAAGAAAACCGAATACTTATTCTAATTTCAAGGCTCTTGGAACACGAAACACTTAATTGCTAGTATGTAAGTTTAGTAAAACTTTCGCTTTAGCGATCAAAAACAAATATTTTTTTAGAAATAAAAGAGGACCATAATTTTTAAAGTTACAAACGAGAAGGCGGAGAACACTTTTTGAAGGTTTAAAGATCTGATAATTTTTCAGTGCTCTTTACTATAAACTCAGTGATTTGTGTGCACTGAGCAGTTATAAAATATGAGCACCGTGAACCTTATTCCTAAAACCCCTTTCGAAATATTTTCTTGCGTACGCCTCTACATGAAACATACAGAAAATTTGTGAAATGAGCTGGGTGCTTCTAATTTTCTCTAAGTTCTCCGTACAATCCTTTTCTGTTTCTAACATTCACGAACCCAAACTTTTCTTTTCATTCTCCCGGCGGCCACTTTTCGTTTTCTTAAATAATACGAGTCATTTTAAATAACAAGAGACAAGATTACGCCTTCAAGCAAAATAATACTGATTTTCTATAGAACAAAAATTTATTAAATTAAACCTTTGCAAATATCACGAAAAATTGAACAGTACTAAATATATATTTAGTACTGTTCAAGCTATGTTAGCTTTTGTCAAACTTTTATGAAACTGTCATACTAGTGTGATAGGTGAATTGGTCTTGGTCAAACAAATGATTTAAAACCCGACTACCTCATTGGCCAAACAAATTAGTCATTTGTTTGTCCTATAGTGTAATAGGTCTCGAAAAACACTTTTGGTCATTGCAAAATTGAAACAAATTTTGTGTGACCCACAGGACAAACTTTATTTGATTGTGTAATACCACCTTTACTATTTTCATCAAATAAAAATTATCTAACTCAAAAGTTACTTTGCTCGTTTATTTTTTCTTCCTTCCAACAAACACGATGCGTTGGCGTTTTCATTGACGTTTAATAGATTTGTGGGAAAATACTGGCGCCAAACAAATGTATTTTCATCTCCAATAACTACTTGATGTCGTCCCTGGTACGTTTGTCGTTCGGGCAGACAATTTTTTTGCAATCGTCCTATTCAACTTTAGAACATATAACATTTTTTTGTTCTCACTTTATGGGTTGTTTAACTTGAAACGGTTGGTAAAGTATCCTTCGCCATGAAGTATGGCGAATTATAAGTTCAGATGGCTGAGCTTGAGTGGGTGATTTGTGGAAGTTGTTATTATACTCATGTATACTTTAAATAGTGGTAGGAAAGGAAAAAAAAACTTTTCAACTGTCAACGACAAAATGCAGCCATAATGTAAGAGACTTTCATACTTATACTTTACGAGCATACAAAATACTTTACGAGCATAAAAAATTAATGCATTTCGTTATTTTTCTAATCGCTATTGAGAAAATTTGCGCATCATCATGACAGCCAACCCTATGAAATACCACCTCATTCCCCTCCCTCGTGCTTTTCGTATCACAAAAAAACTCCGAGAAGTTTTCCCTTAAGGGAAAAATCTTAGATCATGTATATGTCTACGTTATTGCTTACAAAATAATCCACATTGAATCAGCCGTTATCTTGTCACTCCAGAAGCCCAAATATCCTTTCAAACCGCACTCTATGAAATTTTTACTCTTATAATAGAAGGAAACTTTGTTTATTATAATAGTGAAATTACTCTGCAATCTAAATTTGCAAGTGTAATTTTACATAAAAAATGTTTAAAAAAGTACTCCAATATATATGCAAATTTACACCACGCTATGTGCAAAAACACTTCGTAATAATAGGAATATAAAGCGGTTTCACTCTTTTTTTCGTTGTAAAGATTCAAGTGGCGAACCTTTTCTAATAATATAGTCATCAATAAAACTATTTAAGGATATATAAAATATAAACAAGTATCGGTCGAGTTTTGCTGATCAGTTTTTCATCTACATGGGAGGTTGCAATATGGTCTTTTTTGTGCGATCTGTACACTTCTTCTCAGTACCGTATAGCCCAATTTGCGGCCATGGTGCGTTAACTCAGCCGTGTATAGGCAATTTCGGGTCAACGTTACATTGCATATCATTTTGGAGTATAATGTGCAAGCACTATATATTTCCTATCCGCACATGTACGGAAATTTTTGACCACGCCGAGATTCGATCTCGGGACCTCTAGATTACTAGCATCGTAGAGTGCGACTCAACCAAGTGAGCCGTGTACACATGAGTTTTAAATGCAGAGAATTTTTGGAAAAATGTGTTACACTGTGCTAAGTACAGCCGATTGAAGTATGATAACTGGAGAGCACGCTACAAAAAATGAGTAAAACTTCAACTGCACGTTGTAAAAATACACCACAAATCCGAATTAAACACATAAACGTTGTAAAAATGCACCAGAAAATCTGAATTATACACAAGTGTAGCGTAAAAATACATTTCACACCGATTTTGGTGTAATTTTCTTATTTTACACAGAAATTGTTGAAAAATGCACTCTGTATGTGATAAGCGGGAAAAAGTGTAAAATTCAGCGGAAATATTCACTTTTTAGAGTGCGATTACATACAGTAGCCCAAATATCGACTTTCGAACGACAACCATAATGCCCACTCTCAGTTTCCTTTGAGAAGTGTCCTTTTTGGTGGTACATATGTACATAATATCCTTTGAAAGCCTGAGAGCTTGTGGTGATTTTAAAGAGCTGAGCCTTCACCGAATACTGCATTTTGATATGCATATCGACTATAATGCATTCCCAAAGAAAAAAGGAGTTTTTTTTGTCTAAGGACATCTTTCTCATAACAAGTGCCGACACCAAAATAATAAGGATCGCACCACTTAACTTCCATCAGAGCTTCATCCAAATCGCTCCACAGGGGGAGCCAAGAGAACCAATTGAAAGATAACTTTTCATTCGCTTAAACGGCGAATTTACCGCTATTCCCGCAACTCATCAGTGATTGCCGATTCTTTGTAAGGGCGATCAAAGGAAAATGTATACCAAATTTAGCAATGATCAAACCACTGAAAGGTTGACTTAAAGCTTCGTTAGGTTTTCGCTATGTTTTACAATTTCACTTTTTGTCACGGAACAACCCAGCGTACACATCCTAATTTCCTTAAAATAATCACACGTGTTTTACTATGTTCCAAATACATAATTATAACCAAGAAAAAAAATATATGTTGCTGTGGGGACTCGAACACATTGCCCTACGCACCAAACCTGACGGATACCCAACCAGGCTACATCGATTAAAGATTGGCGCGATAAATCATCACATGATCACGTTCCAACATTTTGCAGAGCGTTTACATATTACTGAATGTTGACTTTTTGGAAGGTATTGACGACAGTTTGGACCATGGTTCAAACCCCCCTGGGACATCCGCTATTTTTTCTTAAAAAAAAAAAAATTTGAAACCGATCACATACAGTGCCTCAAATATCACCTTTCGAACGACACCCATAATGCCCATACTCTTTCCTATGCTAGAAAAATGTCCTTTTTGGTGGTAATATCCTTGAGCAAAACTCAAAATCAACTTGTCGTGATTTTACAAGACTCGTCGGAACGGATTCTGTATTTTGATATCCATATCCTTATACATAGCGTCTATAATGCATTCCCACAGAATAAAGGACATTTTGTGTCCAAGGACATCTTCCTCATAAAAAGTGCTGGCACCAAAATGTTAAGGATCGCACCACTTAACTTCCATCCAAGTTTCGACGACATCGGTCCACGGGGAGAGCCAGGAGAACCAATTGAAGGATGAATTTTCGTTCGCTTAAATGGCGAATTTACCACTATTCCCGCAACTTATCGAAATCGTGATTGTCGATTCTGAGTCAGAGTGATCAAAGGATAATGTATATCAAATTTGGTGAAGATCGAACTACGGGAAGGTCGATTTTAAGCGTTCAAACGTTTTCGTTACAGTTTTTCGTGACGCTTTTTCACGGAACGACACCCAGTATTTCTCAGGTAGCCTCCGCAAAGACATATACATGTCAAAAAGTTACAGTGTTTACATTATTTCGGTTTTCGATTAGGTTTTACAGACTCTGAAATGTTCAGCAAAATGTACGCCCAACATCGGCCGCTTTATTCCCACTCTATAAAAAAATATTCGAAGAATAGACCCCCAAGGGCAATAGAATTTTATTGGTCTTAGGTCGCAACTTTGAACTACTGTAACTTTCGAACGGAGACGGCTAGTAGTCCTGACACACTAGACGATAAACTCGTTTCGTAAACCGCTAAAAGCTCTGAGCTTTATAAACTCGATAGGCATGGCACACTAGTCGAATGCGGGTTATGAATGTAAGGATAAACTCATTGAGCTTTTGATATGTGACACTTCAAACAACAAACAAAAATATGTATTGAACTGTCTATTCCTCGATATCGTCCCTTATCGTACAGAATTGAATAAGTACCAAGATTATAAGTGGTTCTGACTGAGCATAAAACGGTAAAGAAATCCCGTAAGTGAATAAAAGAAGATATATTAGAATAAAAATAGACGTTACAAAACAGAGGCAACAATAAATATGCGGATATCGAATTGGTTTTACATTCCCCTATCCTATAATTGCGATAAACAGTGAAAATAAATAGACACGAGTGCAATTGAAGGGAATATTATTTTATTTACATAACTAGCTGTCATATCTAGAGCTCGCTACACTCGCGAACAACTTATTTATAACCTCAGTAATCTCGATAATAATTAAAAATGAAAATCATATCAACAAAAATCGTATTTTCACAAAAAATTTACAAAATATAAAATTTAATAAAATTATGACAACTGAGCAAAGCAAAATTTATAGATAAAGGAAGTACGCATAAAGCCGTAGATTATTTCGACAAAGAAATGACAAATAAAAATTGTTATTCCATATCAACAAAATGCGTTTAATAAAGCTTGCTTCATAAATAAGCAAATAACAGCTTTAAAAATAAATGAAAATATAACAACTAATGAAAGCGAAAATTCGAAAATTTCGAAAGTAAAAGCTTTTATTCGGCTTGTTTATGTTATTGACATAAGATACATCATTCAAAGTTTTTAACGGTTTTACTCAATGTCACGATCCCAAAAACGAATCACATTTTATCTCACACACACATACACATCGAATGTGTGTACAGGGTACGGGGAAAACATTGTCAGATTCCTTTAGGTTTTGGAAGCAAAAATATTTATGAAAAATTATTCAAAATGCAGCGAAAGAATTCGTCACTTTTGCCCATTTACCGTCAATGTATTTCCTTTATTAAATCTTATGTTTATAGTAGAACAAATAGAACTAAATAAATATACTACTAAATTCATAAAATCATATATATACCTACCCATCTCGCCTTATTATAACTCTTTTGCGAATAATGTTCTTGCTTAACCTGAAACCGATCAAATTATGTTCAAAGCAATTGTTTAAATGTAGACTAACGCTGGTGTGATACCACTTCCTTGTTAAGAATATCCTTGTTCCCATTCAAAGTAATCAAATTGTTTCAAAAGGACTCATAAATAGTCAACCGTGTACGCTTCAACATGCCACGCTAAATTCATAAAACCTAACTATTACGTTTTTGTAGTCCTTTCCTCACCTTAAAGGACCCTATATGCATTCTAAAGACATTAACTTCAATTAAAAAAAGATATACTGCTTCATTATTTCCAGTAATATGACACCGATCTCCAAATGATATGTAGATTTCCTTACTAACAACGTCCTTGTGAGAATTCAAACTATTTTAAAAGGACTTAAACTGCGTGCGAAATTATTTTTTTGCATACGCTTTAGTATTTCCAGTCATATGACACTTAGATACCACTTGGTTGCTAAAAATATCCTTTATATCCTAACGGAACAATTGTGAAAGGATACAAAATTTCTTCAATAAATATTAGAGTATATTGATACCTTCACTATAAATTCAAACATATAGATTTCTATCAATTTTGGACTTGTTTTCACTTTATGATTGTAAGAGTCCTTTTGCCATATCCACACTTGCAGCAGGACCTATTTATAACGGTTTGGTATAAGAATGCCACAAACATGCCTCAAATAAGCTGCACACCTAATTTGGTCAAAATCGAACCACGGGAAATGCGTCATTAAGCAAAACTCGAAAAGACTTAAGCGAATAATAAAATTTTAGGCGTAACGGAATTTACCGTATTTCTAAGTAGAAAATGAAAAATGAGGTATCCTATGTTCGTCTCTCTCACATACCGTGAGAATCAAAAGTGATGCCACACTTCGAAACCCTATCTTTCATTCAACATAATTTTATAATCGTAAATTTTAGAGAATGGGGAATTGTTTTATCTTCAAGCGATATTCATTACAAATTAAATTTATAAAATTCATTCAAATACACACAATAGTTTTAATTTAGCAAGGACAAATTCAAAAATAGTCATATTTTTATGAATCAAAAGTAATGGCACACTTGCAACTGTCCTTAATAATAATATCTTTTTGAACCGTATTTGTTATTCACATAGCATGGTGGTGCATTTTTATGACAATGAGTTAATCTATTTTGTTTTTTAATAATCCATACTGTCAATTTTACAATTGTTCAGTATAAAAGGCTTTTTAGAAAAATTATGACCGAAACGCAAGTGGAAATCTGAAAAATTATAATAAATTTATGGATGGAGAGAAAATTATTTCGCGAAATCGGAAAAATAGTTAAAAGGCATTATTCGACAGTGAGAAACATCATTTCGAAATAAAAAAGTTGCCAAAAACTAGAAAATTTGCCGCATTCTGGATGACCTCAAAAACTTAATCCGGTTCAAGTTAAAAACATTGCTAAGGAAGTGAAAGTTAATCCGAGGGAAAGTGCTGTAAAAATTGCTGAAAATATTACCCGTAATTTCGGCCAGCTAATAAGTGCGTGAACGATCCGTCGGGCATTAAATGCTAATGGCTTGCAGGACGAGCCCCAAGAAAGAAGCCTTTTATTTCGGATAAAAACAAAAAGAAGAGGAGACAGTATGCAAACAAGTATGGAAATTGTGGAAATTACTTCTGGCCGACTGTATTTAGCCATGAAAGCAAATTTCAGATTTTTGGCGCTAAAAAGTCTCAAAAATTTGGCGAAAGAAAAATTCCGAGTTTGAAGAAAAAAAAACATTACATCGACAGTAAAGTATGAGGGAGGTTCAGTTATGGTGTGGGGGTGTATGTTGGCGGCAGGGGCAGGAAATCTCATGTTCATAGATAGCACTATGAAAAAGGAGCAATATTTATCAATATTGCAGGAAAATTTAGCTCCTAGTGCCCAAAAACTCGAGTTACCTAGGACTTAAATCTTCCAACAGGACAATAATCCGAAACATACCTCCCGTCTGGTAAGAGAATGGCTATTGTACAGGACACCAAAGCAACTTGATCATCCTCCTCAGTCTCCAGACCTGAAACCCATCGCATTGTATTGGCACATTCTTCAAAATTTTTACTATGGGCATCTTTAAGTTTCGCTATAATATGGAAGGAAGACAATCGACTTTTATTTATGTAGAATGGAAACTGCTATTTCACTCACCAATTTTAGTTACGTAGAACTTCCGTATTTTGTATATTGTCAAAATCAATCCATAAACAGACGATTTTTGACACAATGGCGTATTAACATTAAATATTTTTGACTTTTTTCCCCGCCAGCTATGAAACAATTTAAACAAAATGAGCTTTTTGATGGTTATAAAGATAGTTTAAAATAAAAAGCTCAATCCATTTGCGGGTTACAACGAGATTATGCGAGCTTTCATAAACTCCAAACGGCATATAACCTGGTGATTAACACACTTGAAATAGCTGTTATAAGAATCTTATTACAGACACTCCCAATCAATAGAATAGTTCCACTTGAAAAATGGCTGTGTATCAGAAAGTTATAACGGTATTTTTTCAAACTTGCTGATAATATTTTCAGTAGCCTGCTTGTTCTTTTAATAATACAAGGTCTTAAATCCGGAGTCCCATTCAAAACAGAACAACTGTGAAAGTTGTTAGGATAGTTCCAGAGGAAATAACACATCAAATAACGGTAGAACAGGATAATTTTACTCTGGAGAATGTAGCTAGTAATGAGTGTAACTTCCTTTGAATAATTTGATCTCAAAAAATCAATCTGGGATAGAATTGTAAAGGATTTAACGGTAATTTAAATTAATTTCGTCCCAAGCTCCTCTAATTGTTTGCAGAAGCGCTTCAGTGTTCTTAAACTATCGTCTAACAGTATAGATCTTCCTTGTCATCCATCTCGAAACATTTTTGATGATATTTAGTTCTAGGGAGTATGCTGGTGATTTCATAACGTCGATGGATTGGTCTGGAAACCAATTTTTTATCAGCCTTGCTTTCAGAATGGGGGCAATATCTTGTTGAAATCTTATAGGAGTTGCATGGAAAATGTCGGTAATCTTAGGCATTACAATAGGAAAAATATTTACATAAGCCTGGGTGCTCTGAATACCGCTCATTTCCATTAGCTCAATAGTTCCTTTACAAGATATTGATAATATAATTGTGTGGATTGGACAAAAGAGTGGGAGCGCGTTATTTTCACTGAAAAAAAAAAAACAATTTCATCGTTCCAAATGGATTTAGGTATTATTTCTAGGATTTGAGTAAGACGGAATAATTTTTGTCGAAGCATCACACAAGAGTAAAAAGTTTCATGGTGTGGGATCCAATATTGAGCTTGTTGAAGTGAGGGATATTCAGAGCGCCCAGGCTTAGAAAAATATTTTGTCTAATGTAATGCTTAAGATTCCCGACATTTTCTATGCAACTCCTATTAGATTTCAAGATAATGCCCTCATTCATAAAGCAAGACTGATAAAATATTGGGAGTGTATGTTATCGTAGTTAATACCCAAATTTGGAACCCTAAAAGACTCACTGAGAGGTTCCCCAAAAACCTTCATATTTTCGACCATTTTTTCGGCTTACCTTGGCGACAGCTCATAAAGCCACTTACTGGCAAATCTTTTACGAATGAGCATCCTGTAAAAGGCAAATACGGGCCCCTGCTAGTCATAGACCAACAACAACTGCACCGAAGGAGGGAGCATTACAACTTTGACCGTTCAAACCCACCTCCACCGGTAACAGTAAGACTTCTGCAAATGGCCAGAGTTTATACCGTGTACCATCCATGCTGGAAATACCCATGGCCCTTAAATTATTGAAAGCTGGTAAAGCCCCGGATATTCTCCTTCCCGTGATCCAATAGTGTTGGCCAACCGAGACTTTCCCTCAAGAATGGAAGAAGGGCGTCATTATTAAAACCCCTAAGATAGGAATAGGAAAAGATCTTGGAAATAGGATGTCACTAACACATCCTGCGGCCTTAGTACAAAGCTGGTTTGTCGCGCCTGTTATTTATTTAAGATAGGAAATATCAAGGATTGTAACAATTGGCGTGGAATATGTCTCAGCAGTCTCCAAACTGATGATTTTACGTACCTCGGAGGCGTAGTAACAGCATATGGTGCGGCTGATCATCTTCTCTGTACCGTAACCCCTTGTGGGGCATGGTGCGTTCACTCAGCCGTTTATAGGCTACTTCGAGTCAACGTTACATTGCATATAGAGGATTTAATGTTGCAAGCACTATATATTTCCTGGACCACTCCGAGATTCGATCTCCGGACCTCTGGATTACTAGGATCGTAGAGTGCGACTCAACCAATTGAGCCACAGATCGTGCGGCTGATGCCGATATAGAATTGCAACATCTCCAGAAATATCAAAGTCCGGATCTTTGAAAGCAATGTAAAATCTGTGCTGTGGGTGTTCCACGTGGAAGGTGACCAGTAACATTGTAACAAATTTGCAAACTTTCGTGAATCAATGCCTACGGCGCATCCAACGAATTCGGTGGGCTGAGGTCATATCCAATAATTACTGGCCAAATATGATCTTATGAAGGTTCCTATGAATGCAGCCACATTAAGAAAATATGCAAATATAGCTCAAAATTAGTTGCTGAACTACCATCGCTGAGCGATCATCGCATCGTCTCTACGAACACAAAACTTAAGAACATTTTAAAAAATCTTCAAATTAATTCAAAACGATTATTATTTGAGAAAAACCGAAAAAACTGGAAAATAACGAGGTTTTTTAAGGCACGAACGAGCATTATTTTTTTCACATATGATATATTTTCTTTGTATGAAATTTGATTTTTATCATAAAGAAATATTTAGGTCTATAACATACAATCAATAGAGTCACTTAACATAAATTTCGGTTCGTTTTATTCCATTCTGTTAGATATGTAGACTAAAACTATTATTGCAATGGACTTCGTCACTAAAGTCTGACATGATATTATTTTGACAAGATAAAAATAATACTGGACTAAAGAATGTAAAATGTGAAATACAACGTTTTAAGGTTATAGGTCTCTTCTTTAAATATTACGAAATGATTAATTTAAACTTATAATTGAGGAATACTTCCCCAGGATCGTAATAAACCGGTACGATTCAGTTTCTTGCCAATTGTCTGAACATGGAAGCCAATTTGTTGAAGATGGTCGTGGTCAAGGATCTTACGTCCGTCGAAAATGTAAGCGGGCTTCATCATCGACTGGAATATTCTCTTGTAGTCAAGTCCCTGAAAAAAGTAATTAATTGAATATTTCGGTTACATAAAATAAGCTCGGTCATCTTACAATAAATTCATCCCATTCAGTGCAGAGAATTATAGCATGCGTACCACGCACCGCACTGTACGGATCACTATGTATTTGAACGGCTTTCTTTACATCTTCCGGAGATTCAGTAACGCTTGGATGCGTTAAATCGTCAATGATTTGTTCTGGCTCGACTTTTGGATCGTATATATCCAATTTGGCACCTTCTTCGAGCAATGTCTTACAAACGGTAATGGCTGGCGTTTCTCTGGTGTCGCCGGTGTTTTTCTTAAATGCAAAACCGAATATGGAGATGCGTTTGTCCGAAACCGTGTTGAATAAGCATTCAATAATCTGTTCGAAGAATAAAATTAGGTCATTATGCAATGCAATCGCAGAGAGACTTTACCTTTTGGGAGAAACGCGTTTTCTGATATTCATTCATTTGAATAACTTGCTGCCAGTACGCTGCTACTTCTGGTAAATTCAGACCTTCGCAAATATAAACTAAGTTCAATATGTCCTTTTGGAAACAGCTTCCACCAAACCCAACCGATGCTTGTAAAAATTTCGATCCAATACGCGAATCGAGGCCAATCGCTCGGGCCACTTCCGAAACATCTCCCCCGGTTGCTTCGCAAACGGCAGAGAGTGAATTAATACTAGATATACGTTGTGCTAAAAATGCATTGGCAGCCTGTTGTGATACAAAAATTTAGTATAATCAGTTGCATGTATCGCGTGTATCTACGAACCAATTTAGAAAGCTCTGAGCTCCATGTATTCGTTGTTATGATATTTTCTTTTGGTATCCAGTGCTGGTATATCCAGGACAGTTTTTCAACGGCCTGATTTCCCTCGGATGTCTCCTCTCCTCCAATTAATACTCTATCAGGATGAAGTAAATCTTCAACAGCTGTTCCTTCCGCCAAAAATTCTGGATTAGAGAGGATATCATATCGAATGCCTGTAAAATAAGCAAAATGAAAAAAAATCAGTACACAAGTGAAGCCATGCTCAGTGGTCGAAATAGCTGAGTCGCCAAGTTATGATGATTGTAATCTAGACTTCTGCAATCGACTCTCAGAGTCGTTAAATTTAGATATATATTTATTCTAGAAAAAAATAAGTAATGCCAAAGCACCATCAACTCTAAAACCACCACCATCAACTCTAGATGAAACATCATAGGCAAACTTAAGCGCGATGATCTGCATGTGAAAGAATTGGAAAGCAGTTCTATTGTTTTTGCTTCTGTTGTAACAGCAGCAAAGCCAGCAAGGAATAAGGAAAAAGAGTTATTACTCAAAAATATATGTTCTCGTGACTTTCAAATCCAGGTTTTGGGGTAAAGCATCTTCAAATGGTTGTTGCCATTTCGCAAGTGGTATAAGGGGCAACTACAACTATATTTCCCCAGGAGAGATGACCAACGTTTTTCTGTTTATACCTCGTCGGTGTCTAGAAGATCAAAAGTTGGAGTCATCGGAAGGAATCCCTTTATATCCTTGAACACCCCTTTCTTTGTCCATTAGTAAACGTCTTCCGCGATGTTGTGGTTTGTCCATAATTGCTTGTTCGGAAAACCACTTCGATAGCTTCCGACTAAAAATATTGCTGGACCTGTGGCTTTTTAATGTCATTATTGTTGTCTCCTGTTGGAGGTGATCTTAGGAAGACATAAGAACGCAGCCGGTGATTGTGCGTAGTGCTTTCACCTGTTTGTTTCCCAGTGTGCGTTGCGGAAAAACGTGCTTTATAGTTCACCACCGAGGAGCGAACAGCTTTGTATGTTGCGAGAGAGTGTTCCTTGTCAGTTATCCGGAATACTGCCAGTGAGCACTTTTAGAATTTTATTCATGCTGATCCCAGATATTTGCTGTATCGCTGTTAAATTTTATGGTAACGGATGTAGGGATCCTAACATTGTATATTAGATTCCCATCTGTAACTTCGGTTCACGGTTGACAATCGGCAAAGAAGTTTGCAATTAATTTAAAAACTTGCGGCGAAGTGGAAGAATTTCGAAGATGCGTGCATGGCTAAAAGCGTAACACGCGACCGCGTCAGATCGGTACCGCCAGGATGATAAGCTTGTGGGGCTTGGGTTGATTTAGATAAGTAAAGTTCATTTGTTGTTGTAGTAGCTGCTCAGGCTCGAGGAAGAAGAAATACATTTGCTATTCGTAAATTGTTGGCATTCTATCTTCCAGGTCAAGGCCTAGGAAGAATTCTGCTTCGATGGGATTTTCCCGCAAGAGGCGTTGTTGTAGTAGCGGTGTGCATCGAATCTTCATGGCTCTTGCCAGGGTGGGGTTTGTTTTAGCAACTCTTAGCCGTTCCTTGTTGGAAACGGGAGTGGTCCGCCCCGAATAGTCTTGTAACTCCCGTGTGACAGCGGAGCTGCCATCGGGAGTGGTCGTCAGTTGGACCACAAGACCACGCAAGAGGCGTAGGAAGAATTCTGCTTCGATGGGATTTTCCCGCAAGAGGCGTTGTTGTAGTTGCGGTGTGCATCGAACCTTCATGGCTCTTGCCAGGGTGGGGTTTTTTTTGGCAACTCTTAGCCGTTCCTTGTTGGAAACGGGTGTGGTCCGCCCGAAGAGTCTTGTAACTCCTGTGTGGCAGCGGAGCTGCCATCCGGAATGGTCGCCAGTTGGACCACAAGACCACGCAAGAGGCGTTTGTGCATGGTACGGGACTATACCGTCAGGAGAGTGCCAAAGCGCTTTTACCTCCCGGTCAATCCGACTGTTTGGACCTTCGGTATTTTATTGACAGGATATAATTGTCAAATGGAGATTTCTTCGTCCGGTGCAGGCACTCACTTTCGGAAACCCAACCCCGGGGCCGCAACTCCAGCTGGTTGACTTGGGTAACAACATCCAGCCACCTCGAGATGGGAAGGAACCATGGTCCCTTGGGCAAACACATCACCGAGGTACACTATTTGCTAAAGACTTCTCAATAGCAGTGTGATCCTCCTTCGGTCGCCTAAATATTAAGTCTAACGCTGAATTCAGACGTGTATATCCCAGGTTCGTTTGACCTGTGACTACCCATCAGCTTAAAGCGATAAGCCACCGGCTGAAGGTGCTTTACACGATCGCTTATGGCGGATTCCTCCCCAGCAAGGAAACACTGCGTCGTGTTCGGTTTGTATGACTGCCGTTCCGAAAGAAGATGGAGTAATGGGAGTCACCCTACATGACTCCAATGCATTAGAATCGTCACTGCCCGAAGGTGTACAGATCGACGTCATGGCGTCGTGTTGCACCACAAATCGGTGTACACAGACTCCCTTGCGGGGAGTTGCGTTGGTGCGGCAGGACAGACAAATATATGGCCCGCGTTGTAAGATAAACTTCTGATAGATTTCCGAATTTTATTAGCGTGTATGTCAGTTAATGCCGGCTTGTAATTTGTTTTATCGAAGGGAACCCGTTTGTATCTTTAAACTTCTCTTTCCTTGTCCCTCAGTGAAAGTCTAACATAACGTGGTGGTGTTGTCCATGAGATTATTGTTCGGAAGGTCGTACGATAGCATCCAACTAGGTACTGTTTCACTAGTAGTTCATTTTGTTTTTTCAGAGTCATAATTTTTGTCTCCTGATGAAGATGATCCTGATATGTCATAAGAACGCAGCCGGTGATGGTACGTAGTCCTGTATTCTAACATGTTTGGATACGTCTTGATTACGTGCTACTAAGGTTGTTTGTTCAGACGGGTGCTCCATAATTCACCGTTGGTTGGTTCATTGGTTGTAGATGGTAAGAAAAGTTTCTTTGTCGGTTCCCCATTTGCTGCCAGCTAGAGCCTTAAGGATTTTATTCCTGCTCTTTAACTTGTCTCAAATATTGGCTGCGTGGCCGTTGAAAATGCCTTGGGGGTCAATTGTGACGCCGATAATTTTGGGATACCGGACAGTGGGAACCTCTATGTCATCTACGTTGATGTCGAGTCGTAGGTTAAATTTCTAGTTGAACGTGGGGGTGATGAAAGCTAAAAGTCATTTAGATGTTTCAAGTACCCGTTGATGAGGGTGCACAGGTGGGAGTTTCATTGCCTGTTGTCATGACGGTACAATAATCCGCGTACGAGATTATGTCGAAAACTCCTGCTTGTGGTGCGTCTTGTTTGATTTTCCGTGCTTTAGATTTCCCGTCTCTAAACTCAGTGCAGGTCTGGTGACCGGCAAGGTAATTAGCAACCCATATGTACGACGGAATAGATGTGTTGCGTAGGTATGTCACCGTATCAAACGCCTTCGAACAATCGAGAGCGACTAGGATCGTTCGTTTGCACGGTTTAGGTTGATTTAGTCCATTAAACAGCTTGGACGTGATTTGGTCGAGTGCAGTGATGGTGCTGTGCAATTTCCCAACGCCGTGTGCTGATTCGTGGGATCTATATGTGTCGTAGGATTGGTAATATCAGCGACTCAAGTATTTTGGCAACAGGGGACAAAAGCGTGATCGGACGGTATGATTCTCCACCAGGAGACTAGGTTTGGGTGGTGGAATGATGCGGCCTTTCTTTCCATACTCCGGTATGATGAAAGTTCGTAGAGATAGATATACTCTAACGCCGGTGTATCAAGGTGATTGAGCATTACCATCGCAATACCGTCGGGACCAAACGCATTGCAATTTTTAGCTCTCTGTATGGCACGAGTGACTTCATGGCAGGTGGCTCGAAGATTCTCCTATATCGTGGTATTTCGGATATCTCTTGTAATTTTGCGCTTGAGTGGATCCTTGGGTGGGTGCTGCGCGTTGAAGGCATTAAAGAAGTTTGACACAATTTTCGTATTAAAACGTATTTTTAACCTTCCGCCGAACGATTTAGTAAATTAAATATAGTAAAATTAGTGGGACATCTAAGCCATATAAATCCTGCTCGAATACATGCTAAGAAAAATTCGTGATCTTTTCAGAAAATGATATTCGATTAATCAAAAGTAAACATTTGTAGGAACGGGCACGTGGGGTCTTCAAGCACCTCCTGTCTCTGTCGTCCTCAACGTCCAGGTAATGAACTCCGAAGCTTTCCTCTAAGTCGAAGCCTTATTTTCATGACTGTTCTTGATAACTTCTTCCCCATCATCTCACTAGGTCTTTACACTCGCAACTAAAAATTGAGGGTAACCAACAATGATCCACCTTTCTGTACCGCTAAAAGAAGAAGAACAATTATCCAAGCTTGCAAAACTCTAGCAAGATAGATTTAACTTTCTTAAATAACATGAAATGGAACTTGTTTCGACTTAGGGGAAGTAAAGTTATGAGAAATAGCATAGAAAAAGTATAAAATATTGTTTTAGTTAATGAGGTTTGCGACTTAGAAGTTGTATTTTATATCCGAGGCTGACGGGAACAGCAGTGAAACCCTTAATTTGATCGAGATAAGGAATACTTCTACTTCTGGAGGTTTCGACGTAGAGAGGTTTGATTGCAGTCTAGATACGCAATCAAAAGAAAAAAAGCACGCCTTGTTAATTGTTCACGTACCTTAACTGGAAATCTTCATATTTCTCAAATTTCTTTTGCACTATAACAGGAAGAAAATGCCCTATAAATTGCAGCCGAACCTGAAAAGTATCTGTTCTGGTTTTAAGAGAAACGAGACCTTTGTGAAACCGAGATATCAAAATCATTGATTATCCAATTTCAATTAAATGTATTGTAACAAGGGGGCTTCGCCCATTGCTCGCTTCGCTCGCCAACCCCCGGGGCCGAGGCTAATTTCGGGCGCGGCCGAAATTTGGATACCCTTCGCTTGGGCTAAAAGTTTTTTCGGGCGTACCTATGACTTGTATTAAATTCCCCTCCTCATTCTTTTTCTTCCGTCTTGACAAAAGTTTTGGGCTTGGTTGAAATAAGTGGGCAAATAAAAATATTTACTCGGAAAATTTTATTGGGGTTGCCGGAGCATGACCCCACAGTACGATTCCATTCGTTTTGAATTTTTAGTTGCTTTGATAAAGACACATTATTTCAAGGTTTTGTGAACTTAATGTAAAAAAATGTTTCTTAGAAGAACCAATATGGGGGGTTTGGTTTGTATGGCAGCCCCATGACTCCATGGTCCGATTTGATTCAATCTTACATATGTTTTGTGTCATCAATAGCAATACATTTGTGTGAAATTTGGTTGAAATTGGTGCACAAATAAAAAAGTTTTTCTTAGAAGAACCTAATTTGGGGGGTTAAGTTTGTATGGCAGCCCCATGACCCCATGTTCCGATTTGATCCATTCTTGTATATATTTTGTGTTATCTATAGAAACACATTTGTGTGAAATTTGGTTGAAATTGGTACATAAATAAAAAAGTTTTTCTTAGAAGAACTCAAATTGGGGAGCTAGGTTTGTATGGCAGCCCCATGACCCAGTGATCCAATTTGGGTGAATCAAACATACAAACAGCGTGCAACAATAAGAAGCACGTGTGCAAAATTTCAGCTTGCTAGCTTTAATACCCGCCGAGTAAAACGCGTCGCAACAGACAGACAGACAGACGGATATGCTCCAATCGACTCCCCAAGTCATGCTGATCATATATGTATACTTTTTATATGGTCGGAGATGCTTCCTTTAATGCGTTACAAACTTCATGACAAAGTTAATACGTTTACAGAGCACAATAGGAGACGTTTCGGAAAACGCGACACGTTACGCGAACGTTGTGTTTTATAACCTCACCCAATTTCTACGACGTGTTTCGATTCCATGCGTTGAGGCTAGTCCAGGATGAATTGGGTGAATTTTGGTTAAGATTCAAAAAGACAAAAGTTTCTTTTACATGAATCATATATGTATGTATTTGGAAGTTGGTTTGTATGACAGCCCTATTACATAATGTTCTTATTCCATCCATTCCTAGATATGTTTTAAGGCTTCACTAGGACACATTTGGGTGAAGTTTGCTTAAGATTGGTTCACAAAGAAAAAAGTTTTTCTTAGGGGGTTTGTTTGTATGATAGCCCTATGACGTAGTGTTCCGATTTCTTCTTAGCAGAACTTAATTTTCAGAGGTTGGTTTGTATGACAGCCCTATGAGGTAATGTTCCGATTCCATCCGTTCCTAGATATGTTTTGAGACTTTACTAGAAAGAAACACATTTTGGTGAAGTTTGGCTGAGATTGATACATAAAGAGAAAAGTTTTTCTTAGAAGAACCTAATTCTCGGGGGTTGGTTTGTATGGCAGTCCCATGACCCCATGGTCCGATTCCATTCGTTCCGACATATATACAGCGTACACTAAAAATAAACTTGTATACAACATTTCAGCCCGATAGCTTCAAAACTGAGGGACTAGTTTGTGTTGCAACAGACGGACAGACAGACGGACATCGCTCAATCGATTTCTCTCGTCACACTGATCAATAATATATATATAGTTTATATAGTCGGAGATGCTTCGTTTTGTGCGTTGCAAACTTCATGACAAAGTTAATATACCCTTTCACATAGTGACGGGTATAAAAAACTAGTCTGGCTGCTGTTGTGGTTAGTGCGCACACCTTCGGTGCACAAGGTCGTGAGTTCGAATCTCTCCGTGAACCAATTCAGTTTATTGTGTTTTTCGAACACATTACCCATGTGACGGACTATGATATCACTCAGATGTTAAACGAGTACCCATTTATCAACAAAGAAGCAGTTAAGATCTTAGAAATTGGATGTCACTAAAACATCTGCTACCTTAGTCCAATGTTGGACTGTCGCGCCTGTTATTTATTTTTTATTAAAAAAAAGAAACGTGCACCAGCGCTTTGCCACAAAATAAATATTCCAAAATCCTTTACCTGGCTTCTGATTAGCTCGCAATATGTGCATAATACTCTCTGCTGCACGAACCGGCACGGTGCTCTTTTCAACAACGATTTTATTACTTTGCGCAATTTCTGCAATCATTCGTGCCGCGCTCTCAACATATTTCAGATCAGCAGCACGTCCTACATAATAGATACATGATTAATTCCATCAGTCAAATTTAATAAATTCATTATGTAAAAAAGCGAAAATATTACCTTTTCCATTTCCAAATGTTTTTGTGGGTGTGTTGACTGATATGAAAATCAAATCAGCTTCCCGTATAGCATTCTCAACGTCCGTTGAAAAGAATAGATTAACATTGCGACACTTTTTAACAACGTCGTCTAGGCCCGGCTGAAATTGAATATGTAAATGATTAGATATAAATTTTGCAATGCTAATTTGTAAGTGGAAATTTAATATTTATTAAAGCTTCCCATAATCATTTGAGTAGTATCGTGCTATTTAGACGATGAAATGTGTATTCTATAATTCGTGCAGCGAAATATTGCATAATATATATGCTAAATAATCTGAATTATGTATTGAACGTACAAAAAAGTTTTTAGCAGAGTCGAATCTCCACATCTAAGCAATTACTCATCTACAATTCTCTCCGCTTCTCCAGTGCAGCCAAGGAACTTTCTTAAACTAATTGTATGGACAACAAAAAAAGGGAACTTTTGGCACACTAGGAATTTTCAAAAATAAATTTTTGTCACATTAAACGAGATAGTCGAGCAAAGCGTCTTCCATTTCACCAAATTTGTATCCCCGTGGAAATCTTTCATGTTCACCTAACTAGCCATTTTTACCAAATTTAGAACCAGTTGATTAATAATATAAGAAAAATATTCGCATGTGAGAGCCCAAAACCACTATGGTTATGATTTGCGATTTCACCGCTTCCAATTCGTAGGGCTTCCATTTTCCGTGCATAGTAGTTTTCGGCTTTATTTTCATTACTGTCATCCCTCATCCTCACTTGCCAAATCCAGCTGGTTAATTTTTTTTGTACTATTTTCGTGCAGAGGCACAATAATGCATCGTTGGCAGAACGCAACACCTTATTGTATGCAATGCTCAAATTCATCACATCAGACTTTATTATCAATCGGGAAGAGATTGTGCAAATACAAATTCTGTTTGATTGTATTTGGCTGAACAACGAAACCATCTAAATATTTTCTAAACGTTTTCACCTGTTAAAACAATGTTCAATGTTGCGTCTTTCAATGCCAAAACATTAGTTTAAAACCGTTTTCGGTTTTTACAAATATTATCTCAATTGTTTCAATTCTCAAATAACCTTAATTTTCCGGAAATTATGCCATTTCCATATTAATCTCAAACAACTGATCAAATTGAATGCAAAACTTATCAGAAAATATTTTGATGTTCGATTGTTGCGACAATCTTTCGGCGAGATGAAATGTTTTCTTTTTTTCCTTTCCACATTGTGAAATTCAATTACATAATTATATCTATGTGCCCATTAAATTTCATCGGTTTTTAGGAAGCAATCTTCTAATGACATTCCTATAATTGCAACGGAAATAACATCTTTTATTTAACTTTCTTGACTTCCAAACCCTCTTAACGGTTTGTAAGTGCTTTGTTGAGTATTTGCAGCACTTGCATGTTGACTAATCGAAGAGTTTCAATTAAACATTAATAGCTTGTCTAAGAGGTGAAATCATACGAATGATTATATTTTTTTACCTTGAGATCTTCAGTGTGATGAGCGTGCGCTTTTGGTTGAATACCAAAGTGATGATAGTACTAACTACCTAAATTCAGCTATATGAACAAGTTGATTTACAATGGTCAGGTGCAGAGTTTCATAAATATGTAGACACCTCCATGTTCAATTGTATGAAAGGTGGTAAAATGCATAAGTATGTCGCGTAATACAAACCACATCACATGATGAGATGCTTCTACAAAATGTCGTGACGCATTCTCAACTTCATTAAGTTTGCGCATCTGTTTTTGGTTTATCGAAAAAAACAGCTATAACAGCTATGTGTATATTTTAACTCTGATAGCTTATTTTCCTATAGCAACAGAAACAATAATTGATTGCAACATATAGTTTGTTAAGCCTTATTTTGTGAGTGCCTACATTCTTAAGAACAAATCTTAATTAAAAATTGCTTGAATGATTTAATCACTTCTTACCACTAAAGTTAAAGTTTATTTATCCCCATTAGTTGTACCCAAAAATGTGCCCTACAGGTAAAAAAAATCGGATTTGAAAGTTGCTAGTACAGTACATTCCAAAATCTTATCAATCATTCAAGTCTTAGAACTACTGGTAACCTTAAAATCCCATTTTACGATCCTTTTAGGCCGTACTTTAATATTCAGAAGACCACAATTAATTTATTTAACGTCATTATAACGTTCTAACATTTTTTAAATATTTTAAATAGCCTCCTGTAGTGGAAAACATTGGTGGACTTCGGGTTCACTACACTTTTGGATACCCTTTGTTTCGATCCGATCGAATTATTTTTTGGCGGAGAGCATAATGGGGCTTCTCTCTCTCTGGTTCCTTTTAACCCCTAGTGGGGCATAGGGCATTGACTACGCCTCTTTTCCACCTCTGTCTATTAACAGCCATCGCCTTTAGCTGGTCCCACGATTTGCCTATAGATATTCCCTCTGCCTCAACAGATCTTCTCCACGTATTTTTGGGTCTTCCCACACGACGCCTTGCATCGGTTCCCTGAGGATTCCAATCTAGAGCCTGTCTTGCAATGTTTTTTGGCTCTTTTCGAAGTGTGTGACCTATCCACTGCCACTTCCGCCTTTTGATGTCGATGCCTATCCTATTTTGGCCAGTAATTTGGAGGAGGTCGTCGTCAGAGATTACCTCAGGCCAGCGAATTTGTAGGATGCGTCGAAGGCACTGATTCACGAAAGTTTGTAGTTTGGTTGTAATATCACTGGTCACCTTCCAAGTGGAACACCCATATATAAGCACGGATTTTACATTGCTTTCGAAGATCCGGAGTTTGGTATTTCTGGAGATGTTTTTGTTTTGCCAGAGAGGAGTCAAACTGAAAAATACTGCTCGGGCTTTATTTATGCGCGACTCTACATCGGCATCAGCCCCACCATCTGCTGTCACTACGCTCCCAAGGTAAGTAAAGTTCTCGACTTTTTCTATCTGCTGTCCGGAGATAGAAATGTTTCTTTGCCTTTCTGATGTCAAGCTCAGGTATTTCGTCTTAGCGGCATTAATTTTTAAAGCAGCACTTCGACTTTCACGATGCAAAGCATCTGTCATTTGAGACAGATTATCTGCGGTGTTTGAAAGAAGGCAAATGTCGTCGGCATAGTCCAGGTGCTGAAGGTAATCAAACAATTTCCACCTGATACCCTTACTTTTATGGTCGCCTAGAGCGTCGCAGATTACGTCGTTGATGGTAATAAGGAACAGTATTGGTGATAAAATACAGCCTTGTCTAACTCCATTATTCACCTCAAAAGGACTAGACAATTCGCCCTTGTGCAAGACGTGACATTGGGCTCCGTTATAGGACTCCTTTATGATGGCAATCAGTTTCTCTGGTATGCCTCTCCTACGTAAGGCTGTCCAGATATAAGCCCGGTCGATGCTGTCAAACGCCTTCTCGAAGTCAATGAACAATAGATGTAACGGGGATCTCCATTCAGCGGATTGTTCAATAATAATTCGGAGGGTGTTGATATGATCGCTACATGAAAAACCCTCACGAAAACCAGCTTGTTCATTGTTCAAAGTGCGGTCGATCGTTTTCTTGATCCGGTCCAAGATTATTTTGGCCATCAGTTTAGAGACTGCAGGGAGGAGACAGATTCCACGCCAATTATTGCAATCCTTGAGACTTCCTTTTTTGGGGATTTTAATAATGACGCCCTTCTTCCATTCTTGAGGGAGAGTCTCGGTTGTCCAACACTCTTGGATAAGGGGAAGAAGAATATCCGCTGTAGCGTTGATGTCCGCTTTAAAAAATTCCATCGGGATACCGTCTGCCCCCGGGGCCTTACCTGCTTCCAATGATTGAAGGGCCTCAATTATTTCCAGCTTGGATGGTACGCCGGTGTTAATTCTGGCCATTTGCGGAAGACTTACTGTCTCCGGTGGAGATGGGCTTGAAGGGTTAAAGTTGTTGTTAAGAACCTCCATGAAATGCTCTCTCCATCGGCGCAGTTGTTGTTCATCTGTGACTAGCAGAGACCCGTCTTTATCTTTCACAGGATGCTCATTGGTAAAAGATTTACCAGTCAGTGGCTTTATGAGCTTGTAAAGGGTTCCACTGTCACCACGGTAAGCCGCATCTTCTGCCTCCAAAGCTAACGCGTTGATGTTGTTGCGTTTATCACGTCTAACGCTCCTCTGCACTGTTTTTTTAAGAGAACTGTACTCGGTCCTCAGTTGTTGCTTGACTGAATTGTCAGTAGCCGAGTTTATTTGCTCTTTAATCCTCTTCCGTGCAGTTATCAGAGACCATGTATCATCACTGATAAATGGTCTCCTACCTCGCTGTAGTCTCCCCACAAATGTTTCGCCACACGATAGAAAAGCTTCCTTCACATTGTTCCATCTATCATCAATAGAAGAAGCATCTGGCGTTTGTGCATTAGCTACCTCGCGCAATGCGCTAGAAACTGGGCGTATTGTTGATGGTTCTTTAAGCTTTTGCACATTGAATCGCGGCAATACACGCTCGTTTTGTGTGCGACAAACAGCAGCGGTGCGCAAGCGAATTTTTGCGATGACAAGTTGGTGATCGCTGCCTACATCAGCACCACGCTTAGCCCTGACGACCATGAGACAATTCCTCCATGTCTTGGAGATGGCTATATGGTCAATCTGGTTCTCTGTTCGGCCATCTGGAGATATCCATGTTGCTAAATGGCAAGGTTTGTGTTTGAACAGGGTGCCGCCAATGACAAGCTGACTAGAGTTACAGAACTCTACGAACAACTCACCATTGTCGTTCCTGACACCCAGACCGTGATTGCCCATTAGATGTTCCAATCCAACATTGTCAGACCCAATTTTAGCATTGAGATCCCCCATAATAATTTTTATGTCACCTCTGGGAGCCTTGTCAAAGGTGTCGCCAAGCAGGTGGTAAAAGGCGTCTTTAGCATGCTGGTCGGCTGACTCAGTCGGGGCGTAGCACTGAATAATAGTAATGTTTCTTACTCTGGACTTGAATCTGGCAGTTATTATTCGGTCGGAAATAGGCCTCCAATCTATGAGAGATTGGCGAGCTTCCTTGTTCAAAAGGATGCCGACTCCAGCCATTCTGGGTGAGGATTCAAGTTCACTACCAGAGTAAAGCAGCACAGTTTGGGAACTAGGTGATAAGGTCGTTCCCGATTCGTACATATCCACACAATTTAGCACAAACAACGTCGTGCGCAATTGCGGTGATTTATACGAAACCCAAGAGAGTTTTATTCTCCCCTGCCCCATTAGTCGCCTTCTACGACACGCCGGAGGAAGCGGAGGCATTATTCTTGACCCATGCCACAGGGTTCAATGGGGCTTAGCGTGGCGTAATTTATAGAGAAGTACAAAGTTTATCATTTAACGGAGAATCTAAGGTAACAAGCATTTCGCAACGGTTTTTTTTAGTCACATCCAGATAATAATTCACTTTGCGGGTAATTCTGTTTAGAATTTAATTAACACGTAACAATTAATAGTACTATTCTAAAGTGACTTGGTTTTTAAAGGTTTTCTAATGTTTGGTAGTGGGTTTTATGTCATCATGGAAATCAAAATTTCGGCCGAATCATCTTCATGGCTATCAATCACTATTTCTGCTTGACTATAACAAATTCGCCCAGAATAGTGTTTGCAGACCAGCCATTGCCATTGCCATTGCTTTACTTGTAGTCCAGTCAAAATATCCGAATTCAGGCCTCCAAATAGAAAAAAAAATGAGTAAGGCTAATTTTGGTTGTTTTCGATTCAGTAGGGTGCCAGGAGTCTGAAATTCAATTTACTAAGAATAATTTTGATCGGAAAGATCCCAAAAAGGACACTAATCAATCCTTGATCAGAGGTGGGCATGCGGAGTGTCCTATCAAAGGGACGCCGAGTACATTACATATCCGGTGTTTTTCGGATATGTAATGTACGTAACGGAATAAATCGCGTTTGAAAAGGACAATCCTTGATTAAACGGGGGCATGCGGGCTGTCATATCAAAGGGAATGTCGAGTGCATTACATATCCGGTGTTCGTTTCCTGTTTCAAGGACCCTCAACGGAATAAATCGGGCTTAAATGAAAAATTCTCATGTTTCCCGTAACTTATCATCTGAATCTTTCCAAAGCCTCTAAAATTTGCTAAGAAAAAAAATTATTTGGACAGCTCCAAAAAAGAACACTAATTAATCCTTGATCGAACGTGGGCATGCGGGGTGTCATATCAAAAGGGGACGTCGAGTATATTCCATATCCGGCGTTTTTGACTTGATTAAAGGACCCTCAAAGGATAAAATCCATATTAAAGATAATATATTACCCAAACAAAAACAAAAAATTGGGGGTCCTACGTCTTCAATTGTGGAAGATCGACAAAAAAGAAAGAAATTTTAAATGGCTATTTTGTGTGTTCCTTTTCGAAAAACAATTACAAAAGATTATTATAAAATTAAAACACAATACTTTTTGTTTTAATTAACTTAGAATTGAATATATACTATTAACAGTTATAATTTTGAAATTTTAGCTCTTTTAGTTTGGTTGGAAATCAGCCGAAACTATTCAAGTGAAGGTATGTGCTAATCTGACGACAAGCAGTGTAGATACCACAACGTTCATTTTTAATACCCAATCTTAGAGAAAGCATGCGTTAGTCCAGAGAGGGCATCAGAAAATAAAAATGGCACCGTTTTCACACTATTGCAGTTCATAGTATGTGTGAACATTTTATTCAAATGTCAATTTTTTGTTTACAATTGAGAATATAAAATCCGCGTAATATTTATTATTCTTTCAAAATGCCAACGTGATAATTAACCCTTCGGTTGGCACATAGACCTAGACAGACCATTGGTTCTATATCTTGATGAAAAATATCGTTCAACAATATTTTCCACTCCTTACCATATAATATTTCAATTGGACTGACAAATGCGATCAAACGTTCGGCGAAATATAAACTATGTCTAAAGAAACGAAAAAACGGCGTATCATCGTAAGACATAGTATGTAAACTGTTTCTAGAACCAAAATTAGACCTCCTCAAAAAATAAGATTGATTTCACAGAAGATTCAGCTACACCTAAGGCATAATAGCTCGTAGGCGGCGACAGAAGGGTTAATAATTGCATCGACAATATTTTGTCGTTTGAATTATTTCGTGGAGTGTACTGTAATAAATTTGGAGTCAAACACATATGGGTTGAGTGATCTCCTAGCCACTCTGGACTAACGCATGGCATGGGTTGCTATACTTTCTCTAAGGTATTGGCAACAATTCTGTTCCTACTGTAGCAAACCCCAAAATTCTCGGGCTTCACCTAGAGAACATGATGACGTCTGCGAATCATTCAGATTCCGTTTGTGAGAAAATGCGCAGTAGGAATAAAATCCTAACAGCTGTAGCTGGTAGCACCTGGGGCAAAGATAAAGAAACCATGCTAGCTACTTATAAAGCGGTGGGTCGAGCGGCCGCTGATTATGCAGCCCCAGTTTGGACACATAGTTCATGTGACACAAACTGGTCCAAAATTCAGGTCTGCCATCATGCCGCTCTACACATCGCGACAGGTTGCCTTCTGATGTCTGCCCAGGATCACTTACATCAGGAGACAAAATTGATGCTAATACGTGACCACAATCTTCTACTCTCAAAACACTATCTTGTTGGTTGTTATCGTGAGGATCATCCCAATAATTATCTTATGGACCGAATTCGGGGAGATTTCAGTATCTGTGGCGCCAAATTTTGATGGCATTTCATTAATATTGGCCTGAAACGACCGAATCTGCAATCCTTTTTTGCGAAATCGTAACGGTTCTCCAGATATTCAATGTCAAAGTTTGACTTTTCTGTGAAGATAGTTAAGTAATTTGATAAGAAAAAGGGGGTATTTCCGCTTTACACATTGGGGAAAGTGTTCGACGCGACCAAATTGACGTTTTAATTTTAATCGGTCCCACTAGAATAGTAAGTTTTACCAATTTGGCAAAAATGTTAATAATATGAAAAGTCAAAATATATTTGCGAGCAAAAATTTTAAAATTTGCTAGCCTGGGAGGCAAATGAAATTTAAAATGTTATTTTCGATGCAATGCTATTGATTCACATCAATATGTAGTAAAAATACTCCCAATTTCCCATTAACTACCCCATATAAATGTCAAACTTTGACATTAATTATCTGGAGAACCGTTACGATTTCGAGAAAAAGGACTGCAGATTCTGTCGTTTCAGGCCAATATTATTGAAACGGCATCATCAAAATTTGGCGCCACAGATACTGAAATCGTGCCCCGAATTCCTCCACCACGATATGTCAGGCGTGGTTTACGAGACCTTGAGAGAGAGGTCGGTCGGGCTTTTGTTCGCGCCTTAATTTGTACCTTTCTCGCATAAACGAAAACATCCAAAACATCTGTCCAAACTGCGATGGTACTCCTCATGATGTGGGTCATTTGTTTCAATGCCCCGCTGCGCCCACTGATCTTACCAATATATCGCTGTGGGAAATCCCTATCGCAGCAGCTATGTTTTTGTCCTTAGACCTGACAGACACAAACATTGACGAACCATAAATCGTACCCACATAGATGCACAGAGGTTTCACACCTTTCTGCACCGCTAAAAGAAGAAGAACATGTAAAGCGGAAACCCCCTTTTCCTATCAAAGCATTGAACTTGCCTCATAGAAAAGTTAAACTTTGACATTTAATATTTGGAGAACCGTTATAATTTCGCGAAAAAGGATTGCAGATTCGATCGTTTCAGGCCAATATTAATCAACAAAATTTGGCGCCACAGATACTGAAATCGTGCCTAAGATTTTGACCTTCTTTTTTTTAGATTCGCTACAGTCAAGGTTTGCTTTCTGTCCTATTTCAGAAGAAGCCATCGAAGAACAAGAAGTAATTGAAGAACAAAGTTAGAAGCTGTTTTCGTGAATTTTTCAAGCCAGTATAATTTCTGACCCGTTGATTCATGTTATAATCTCTCCTTTTACATTCATTGTAGTCAATAATGAGGCTTCAGTTCAGTGTGAAAAGACGCAATGAAATTACAGAGGAATAATAGTAAAAAAGATATCTTGACAGTCGAGATAAAAAGGCCTCGTCATAGAGTATCGCTCCGAATTTAGTTTACTGAATATTCAGGACAATTGAGGCCTTGGTACTCATTGGGTCTTTGAAGACCCCACGTGTTCGTTTCCGCAAATTTGTATTTTGGTTATCAAAACTTTTTTCTGAAAAGAATTGGTATATTTTTCATGTATATTTCTGAGCAAAATTTATGTTGCTTAGATATCCTACAAGTTCATCTGGATGGGCTAAAAATTTCAAAAGAAATACATACATATATACAGAATACCCTCTGGGTTCCCAAAAGATCCCACGTGCTCGGTGGTTGCTAAAACTACCAAAACCACATAGGTGGCAAAATTTTCGTAATATGTAGTGAGCAAAAATCAAGAAAAGCAAGTCAGAAATATCAAATTTTAAAATTAAAAAATATTTTACAAACACTGGTATGTGGATGTCTTAGATTTGACCGAAGGCAAAATAAATAAACCGCTTGGTATTAGGATCAATTTTGATGGTAAGCTATAAGAGCGTCAACTTGGTGACGCGCCCGTTGTCCGACCAAGTCTAGTCTGCCTTTTACTTTTTTAAATCACCCATGCCTAGTTGATTTTGGTCAATTGTTTACAAAAGGGCTCTTCACTTAGTCATCATTAAATCTTACTCGATATCGATACGCAATTAGACCATTAAAATATTGCGTATCCGTCAGGCAATAATATTATTGCGTACCAATGCATTTTTATTAGAACCTAAGCAAAACATATTGGTACTGGCCAAGCACTTAAACAGTATCAACCACTTGTGTAAACAATTGTTCAATGCTATCTAGGCATGTCGGACCACGCCACCAAGAAGACATAGTCTTAGCATATAGTGCAAAGGTGCTACAATGTTATACTTTTCGACCCGGGATTTTGGTCATATAACATTGGTTCTCAGTTTCCTCCCAATAGGAAATTACCCTTATGTCTATTTTCATTTGAACTTCGAAAATTGGTCCTTGTCAGTTATTCGCAATAATGCTTTCTGGACAGAGGTAAAATGTCCTTCCCTCGAGCTTTAGATAGACACGTACTTTCGTTTTATAGTAGCAGAGTTTGCCTCTCAGTAATCTGGGTGGAATTATTTAAAAATTATGGACTTAGCTATAGAAAAATCTAAAAGACGGAGATTCTTACTTATACATGCTCCTATGTATTGTAAAACGAATTGCATGAAAAAGTTAAATTATTCTAAACTCACATCCATGCCATTGCTACCATCCAATATAGAATTCCAATTCCTGTCCAAATTACTTTATACATAATTCAACTAAAGACCTTCAAGAACGTCCATCATTGTGACTAAGTCAGTCATTGCTCTAGTTACTTTTTAAACGCCACAGTGCATGGAATGGAACGTCCTCCATTCAAGACACGTTAAATCGGCTACGTGCCAGCTTTGTGTTTTATTTTACATGCATGCAGATGTGCCTACAACAAAATCTTTACTAGCCTCCGTTGGGCGCTAATCGCTAACGCTATTGTATGTACATACATATATTTCGACAAAGCCAAGCCAATTACTACTTGAAGTGTAACTAACAATTGTGAGCAATGAAGCAAACACTTTTGTTTTCTTCCAATGAAGGCATGACAACAAAATAGTCGAGCCACCGAGCTACTAGTCAGCAAAATCTGAAAACATGCACACTTGAGATAGCCAACTGTGACGAAAATTTGTACGGCAATTCGTAGCTGATAACTTATCTTATGAAAGAAAAATGAAAAAGCACAACCGGAAGAGATTGAATGTTATCTAATAGCCACCAGTGCCATTTACACACTGTAGACGCAAATGGCTATCAAAAATTGCCAGCTTGGTGCAGAAAGAAGATAAAAGAAGCATTGTTGGTCGTCTTAGTAAATTTTAAGTGGAAACATGTTATTACCGGTATCTTACTCACCTCATAGATTGGTAATTTATCAGAATTCCATTGGGCGATTCGTTCTGCACTACGGTCGACTACGGTCACAGTGATGTCTGGACATTTCAGGGCCATCACACTGCACGTAGGACCCCCAACGTAGCCAGCTCCGATACAACAAATCTTTGAGATGACCATCTTCACTATTCACGGCTACTGTACGATTTTGCAAAATGCACGAATAGATACTAGCAAGCACAAAATATAGAAACTAAAGGAAGACTAAACACAAAAATTGGCAAATTATAGCGTAACTAGGACACGACTCCTGCATTCATAAATTGGCAATAAAAAATGCAGACAAAATTGCGATGGGGTTATTCACTTAATTTGAGGAGCTGATGTGCGGACAAATAAAAAAGCTAGGAGCAACCAGACCGTACCGCGCTGACTCGTCCGTCTCGTTTCATCCGCTCCAGATCGAATGTCGAGAGATAAAAGATACAACTAGCAACTAGCTAGATGTGCAACTTGTCATCAGTACTGAGAATTGCCAAACATATTGTATGGAAAATTTTAGGGGAGAATAAAATGTTTCAATCAACGTCCCTGACGTTCACTTGACAGTTCCGATTCGCGCAGTTGTTTCGAGTATCGAAATTGACAACAGACTCTGCGGAGTCAAGGAGAAAGAAGAAGAAGAGTATCGAAATCTCCGTGCAACATGTTGTAGCAACATCATTGCGATTGTTGAGAAGTTAAGGCAGAGTTTAATTTGGCTTGTTACTTGACGGTTAAAATCAAAACCACCTTCACTAGAAGCCGGGAAGCAGCAATACATGCACACAAAACGAGCCTATGAACATGTCGTATATACGTTGCACGATGCACTAACACAAGCACAGCGCATGTAAAAAAACCGTGTCTGCTCTGATAAAAATCGCGAAAACATGTGGAAAATTCACTTTTTGTCGGGATTTTGTTCTTTCACTGCATTCTAGACACTTTAATTCACAACACATTCCACTTTTCGCGACGAAAATCGACCGGGAACCAATACTTTTCGTGTAAAGTTTGTCGCGACCCAACCCGATTTGCCTTTACCGCAATGTAAATTTTCGATCTGAACAGGCCTATGATTTGGCGCTTATGTATATGAACGTGTTCTGCTTCCGGGCTTTGTATAAAGATGGTTTTGGTTAAAATAGAAAATTTTAGCGAGTCGTGAAATAAGGTAGTGTTATTTGTTATAAATATAGAAATATTCACCTTTATATTAAGAAAAACAAATTATACGGCATCCTAGATACGCCGGCAAAGAAATATTTCAATTAATGTTTAACGTTTTATATTTATATCCCTGATTTGACTTACAAGTATAGGAATTTGAAATTGCTATTTGAAGACACAGCTGGTAATACGTGGATAGAACCCCATTGGACCTGTCTACACGCTAACCAAAAACGCGAGAACAAAACCGGTTTTTATATGAAAATTGCATTTTTCCTTGCCTCGCTCCTCCCGAATCTCTTTCAAAAAATCCGGTTTTTCATCTTGTTATTGTTCTGCGTTTAGACAGGCGCATTTACATCATACCACCCGTTGTATACACGGCCATTCGTAATCGAATCCATGGATTTTGATAGATTTTCGTTCAAATGAGCCCATCCACAAGCAGATTTGGATTTCGATCGAACAAAAATTCAATGAAATCCATGGATTCGTCGTGCGTGTGAGGCCGATGACCTTGCAAGTTCGACTGTGTAAATTGTCGGTATATATATGAATAATGAAGTTTTACTGCCTTATGCTTCTCACTGTATCACTGGAATTATTCTCTTTCAGACAGGACCATTTGAGATAACCAGATTTTATACAAAGTACCATTTTTTTTAGTCATCCCGTGTAGTTTTGGGTAACGAACTCCATATAAAAAATGGCAGGTGGTGGCTATACGGGATAACCACAGAAGCTCTTAATATGTCGAATACCGCTAAAATAAAAACAGATCCCGGTAAAGACACGTTCGGTTCTGTACTGCATATTGGGTCTTATGCCACACCCATACCTCCAATCCGAATCCATTTTTTAGGATTTTCGTTTTGTGATTGAAAATTAACTTTTTGTATATTCTTAGGTTTTTGGAATATTGAAGTTAGTTACGAGTACATTATATTTAATCGTACCGAACACTATTCAAAACCAAAGTTGCCAGTAGATTCAAGTATCAAGCGCTGTTTTCACGATGGATTTGTCGTCCAACTTTTGAGCATTCACACAAGTTGGACAACAAATCCATCGTGTAAACAGAAGTTGGACAACAAGTTTGAAGTTGAACGAGCATTCAAACAAATCCACCGTGTAAACAGAAGTTGGACAACTTGTTTGAGATGCCTTGATTGTAGTCGAACCGAAATATAAATATACTTTCTAATAATAAAGAATTAATGCGCCTAGCGTTTTTTTTTGTTGTTGTAAATTTTAAGAGATACAGAGATTGTCCTTGTAATCAAACTGGTAATCAGACCATATAAAATATACATATGTATACAGGGTGTCCCGCATTGGGTGGTCAATACTGTAAGGGTTGATAGCGCAACTTGTTTCAGCAAGAAAATTCTCAATACAATTGGAATTTTTTTTTCCGTTACCTTGTTATCGCTCTTTTTGTGAAAGTCATCGAAAATCGTGACTTGTCACGCAAAATCGTAATTTGCAGCACTCCTGATGACTTAATCCAAGATTTGATTTCAGTTTCAGAAACTACATAAAATTTCACAAAAACTGAAGTTTTTCCTGCTCCCAACATTATCGGCACTTTCAAGATACAGTTACTCAAACTTAACAGAAATTTGAAAATAGATTTTTCATCGAAAATTCAAACAGCAATTGCATAACGGTGCTTTATACGTACAACTCTGCAAAGATGATAAAAGTTGCTTCAACATGTTGGATTTCCAACGGTATATCACTTTTCTTATTTACATTGCAGAATTTTAGGTAAACACGCATTGAATGGTAAAAATCATGGCTTCAGTGGAATCGTTAATAATTTTCCCTTGACTCGAAAAAAGACATACAAAGGCAATTATAATTCGGGATAGAATCTCGCTACATTATTTTGACCAGAACTGTAAGATATTTGAAATTTGGTACATCGTTTGGCAAATGCAACGGTACTTATAACGGTTAAAATTTAATATTTGCTATTTATGGCAGATACACGGGTGCCCGCTCATAATGCGAGACCTATCAAAGAATATTTGGAAAACGAATTTCCCGGAAAGTGGATTGGCAGATTTGGGACAGTTGCATGGCCTGCGGGAAGTCCCGACCTTACTCCCCTAGATTTTTATTTATGGGGTAACTTAAAAATGTCTATTCCGAAACGATTACCTCCCGGGAACAGCTGCTGCAGCGAATTAATGATGCTTGTGACAACATCAAGGAAAACCCTCCTGAAATCCTTCGGGACGTTTCTTCCATGCGCCGAAGGTGTCGGGTCTGCATACAAAATGGAGGAGGCCAATTCCAGCAGCATTATTCCAATTCATCAAACAGACCCATTTAATCATTAGTTAATATTTTTAGTTTATTGGTTCTTTCTCATATTCAAAACTTGATTTTAATTTTCATTTAACAAATTTTCAAAATTGCGATAGTCAAATATGAAAAATAAATGAATAAAATTTCAGTTTAAATAATCCAATAAGAAAATAATTACCTTGTTTTTTTATATCCAATATGTGTAATTCTAAAATCCCGCAATGTAAATATTAAAAGTGATATACCGTTGGAAAGCCAACATGTTGAAGCAACTTTTATCAACTTTGCAGAGTTGTACGTATAAAGCACCGTTATAAAATTACTGTTTGAATTTTCGATGAAAAAACTATTTTAAAATTTCTATTAAGTTTGAGTAACTGTATCTTGAAAGTGCCGATAATGTTGGGAGCAGGAAAAACTTCAGTTTTTGTGAAATTTTATGTAGTTTCTGAAACTGAAATCAAATCTTGGATTAAGTCATCAGGAGTGCTGCAAATTACGATTTTGCGTGACAAGTCACGATTTTTGATGACTTTCACAAAAAGAGCGATAACAAGGTAACGGTAAAAAAAATTCCGATTGTATTGGTAATTTTCTTGCTGAAATAAGTTGCGCTATCAACCCTTACAGTATTGACCACCCAATGCGGGACACCCTGTATATGTATGAATATGTGTTCAGAATATTCTTCAGATTAATTGATTGATGCGAGTTTCAATGGCTTTCACACAAAAGCTATATATGTTCATATGCGTCTGTACATTATGTATATGAACCATAATTTCCAGAATTATTTGTACTACGAAATGAAAATCATAATCATTTTTGAACTAGCATATGCGCCAAGACGTAGTCTGGCTGGTCTAGCGGTTAGTGCGCGCACCTTCGGTGCACAGGCTCATGAGTTCGAATCTCACCGTGTTCCATGGTGTTTTTCGAACTCACGAGCTTGTGACGGACTATGATCTCACTCAGATGTTAAACGAGTACCCATTTATGGGGATAAATAACACTGCTGAGCGTGATGCTGATCTCATTACCTCAACAAAAAGCAGATAAGATCTTGGAAATAGGATGTCACTAACACATCCTGCGGCCTTAGTCCAATACTGGATTGTCGCGCCTGTTATTTATTTTATATGCGCCAAGACAAATAAAATATGAATATTCAACGAAAAAAAAAACTTGTTTTATCTTGTACGACGCGACGTGCGTCAACGCCATCTAGAAATATCATAGCCGCAACTCAGCTGTACAATGACGTTATTGATTAGCTCTTAAATTTTTTATTTACACGAACAAACAACAAAAACAACTAGTGACGTGATAAAAAGCAAAAAGAAAACAGTGCAACATTGGCGAACATAACCTAAAATTATAAGTTGATTTTGACGTCTAAGATTCTACATTGCGGCCTTAATATCTAGACGGCGTTGCGTGCGTACTATCATGCTCACACCGCTCGTGTGAATAACACGATGAGTGTATACAAACCTACAACGCACGCAAAACTAAAAATACTTTATCAATTGCAGCCCAGCCCGAAAATTAAAAAAAAAAGTCATATTACTTAACCTTCAGGCGGATGCACTGATAGAACTCTATTCGTACCTACTCTCATAATAGACCGGTTAACTTCAGCGTATTCCAGATATTGTAAGTGAGACGTCAGAGCACATTGCCACGGGTGGTGGCGCGCAGAGTCGTACATACAATGCGATGCCGAGCGATGCGATTTCATGTTTGCCGTAAAAAAACTGAATCGCATGAGCCTTGCTCATGCAAGTAATCTTTAAGTTTTATGAACTCATGATGACACCATACTTTCTCAAAAATTTGCCTTTGTTTGTCTTTCACGTTCTTTTCCAACATAATGTTCGCCATACAGGGTGTCCAAAAACTGGCGCATAAACGCACCAGATTGTGATTTCCAGCAAAAACGTTGTACGGAACATACCCCCTTAGCTTAACCCTTTAGTTGCCACAGGCACTTGAAGATTTTTGAAAAAATCATTTTCTTGTACTAAAACTAAATATCTATCTTCAATATCTCAAAAGCTAGACTAACTAGAATAGCAAAATAAGATGATTATTACAGCCAACAAATTTACCTAAAAAATAAAACCAACGGCACTAAAATCGGATAAGAGGTTTGGTTTTTACAGAACTTCAAAGTCAAATTTTTCTGATTTGACCCAAAAACAATCTATTTTTCCATCTCAATTTTCTCCAACTTCTGCCAGGATGAGGTGTTCGTACGATTCTCTTAAAAATTGGCGCATAGTCTAACAATCATTATACCCTTCGCTCATAGAGTGAAAGGGTATATTAACTTTGTCATGAAGTTTGTAACGCATTGAAGGAACCATCTCCGACCATATAAAAAGTATATGTGATCAGCATGACGAGATGAGTCGATTGGACGATGTCCGTCTGTCTGTCTGTTTGTCTGTCTGTCCGTCTGTTGCAGCGCATTTTTTCTCGGCAACTATAAAAGCTACGGAGCTGAAATTTTGCACACGTGCTTATTATTGTTGCAGGCTGTTTGCATGTTTGATTCATCGAAATTGGATCACTGGGTCATGGGGCTGCCATACAAACCTAGCTCCCCAATTTAAGTTCTTCTAAAAAAAACTTTTTTATTTGTGCACCAATTTCAACCAAATTTCTCACAAATGTGTCTAAGAATGGATCAAATCGGATAATAGGGTCATGGGGCTGCCATACAAACCTAACCCCCCAAATTAGGTTCTTCTATGAAAAACTTTTTCATTTGTGGACCAATTTCAACCAAATTTCATACAAATGTGTTTCCCTTAATGACACAAAGCATATCTAAGAATGGATCAAATCGGATAATGGGGTCATGGGGCTGCCATACAAACCTAACCCCCCAAATTAGGTTCTTCTAAGAAAAACTTTTTTATATGTGCACCAATTTCAACCAAATTTACACACAAACGTGCTTCTCTTGATGACACAAAACATATCTAAGAATTGATCAAATCTGACCATGGGGTGGCCATACAAACCCAACACCCATTTTGGTTCTTCTAAGCCGCGCCCGAAATTAGCCTCGCCCTCGGAGGTTGGCGAGCGAAGCCCCCTAGTTTCTTTCTTACATCATTTCATTCTAGCTTCGTTATTTCTAACAGTAGCCTTAAGTGCAGAAAACTAGGTTAATTTTGGATGGATTGGATATATGTAATTTGAATAAATTTTACCAAATTGCAGATCTTTAGGGGCAGTTTAAATTGAAACGCTAGTAAATAACGAAGCTAGAATAAAATGATGTAAGAAGATGATGTAAGAAAGAAATGATCGTTAGACTATGCGCAAATGTTTCGTACGAGCACCTTACCATGGCAGAAGTTGGAGAAAATTGAGATGGAAAAACAGATTGGTTTTGGGTCAAATCAAAAAAATTGACGTTGAAGGTCTGAAAAAACCAAACCTTATATCCGATTTTAGTGCCGTTAGTTTTATTTTTTTGGTAAATTTGTTGGCTGTAATAATCATCTTATTTTGCTATTCTAGCTAGTCTAGCTTTTGAGATATTGAAGTTTTAGTTGTACAAGGAAATTATTTTTTCAAAAATCTTCAAATGCCTGTGGCAGCTAAAGGGTTAAGCTAAGGGGGTACGTTTCGTACAACTTTTTTGCTGGAAATCACATGAGGAGTCACAATCCGGTGCGTTTATGCGGCAGTTTCCGGACACCCTGTATCAGCATCCCCTACTCTGACTACGATATACTAGTGCTTTTTTGTTTTCTCGAATCTGGAAAATTGTATAATCCATAATAGATGACTCCGCGAACAATTTATCCAAAATGTCCCGTTTGTCATTTTGTTTTAAACTTTATTTGGTTACTAATTTTAATTGGTGTTAATCAGTGTAATATTTCCTGAGGCATTTCCCCTTAAATTATATCTTCAATGGCACATAATATCAAATGAAATTTGTAACTTAGAATATCGCGTTAAAGATACACAACAGTCAATCTTGAGTGCTAACAGCTTTTCTGTACTTTCAGGTCGACACAATGGTCGATGGTATAGGATTCCCATACTATGCTCGCATTGCATAAGTGCGCTATTATAGTACTACGACTTATTTATGATATGATGACATGTGAAATCCTGGCAGCTCCAACAAATCATGTATAATGAAGCAATGAAGGATTATATTCGCCACCAAATTTATTTTATCTTCAAGTCAGGATAGTTGTTATCTTAGAATCTGTTGGGACTGGTACACTACAAATGAGAAAACTTTTATTTTATAATGCCCCAACATAAATCCAACCTCTTGTGCGCGTTTGTTTCGGCAAGCAATTAGTAGCCAACCTAGTAACACCAAACATTTAATTTAAACGGTAACTATGTTTTATTATGTTGTCATAACAGAATATTGTTCAAATAGTTTGATCGTTATAATTCATATTTTGATAACACCATTTTCTAATTGTCGTAAATAAAAATATTTTTTTTTGTAATATGTGTGAAGAGGTTGTTGTGGATTGTGAACGTCTTGAACCATCGGCAATATTTGGTTTTGACGGGCAAGTAGCTGGCGGGCTTAAGGTTCATCCGAATCATCAGTTCATCGTATTTCCCATTGGAAATAAAGTGACGATAACAAATTTGACCACTGGCAAACAGGCATTTCTATGTGGACATACAAGTACTATATCATGTTTGGATATAAGCCCAAGGTAAATTGGAAGTACTTCAAGAAATAGAGGATGAAAAAGTAACGTTTGTTGAAAAAGGATAAGTATCTCTAATTATTTGATATGTAAGCTATATAGGCTGGTCTTGTTGATTAAATTCCAAGTTTTAAACCTCGCATCCCGTGTTCATTTCCTTTGCACCACTACAACTAAGGGGTGAAGGTAGGCCTGTTCCAAAAACCGGGATCCCGGTACAAAACCGGTGTTCACTTGGTACCGGACCCGATATTCTAAAGTACCGATATCCCGGTTTTTTGGTACCGAGTAAAAAAAACCGACCTACGAGTCGGTTTTTTGGTACCGAGTTAAAAAGAACGATTCATTTCAACCATGAGCCGGTTTTTTTTCAGGTTTTTTGGTACCGGTACTCAAAAAAACCGGCTTATGGTTAAAAAAACCGTCGGTACTGAAAAAAACCTGAGTCGGTTTTTAACCCGGTACTCAAAAAAACCGGCTTATGGTTAGAAAAACCGTCGGTACTGAAAAAAAACCTGAGTCAGGGAAACCGCTTGTGGTACCGGGTATTGAAAAAAACCGAAACCCGGTACTGAAATCTCGGTACCGAACAGGCCTAGGTGAAGGTTTATTTTTCAGTTTTTCTTAATTCTTTTTAAAATCGTAAAAGCTATAGCAAAATGGTCTGAGTCAACTTCATTTACCTAAGAATATTTCTCGATTATATTTTGGCTGAACTTACATTTCTTACAGAGTTTTAGCAATAAGTGTAAATGTAAAAAATGACAATAATTTTTGGTCTAGTGTATAATCTGTCAAAAAAAGGTCTAGTGTTTATTATATTTTACAAACTCACGATCCATGTGACGGACTATGATCTCACTCAGATGATTATTATCAACACCTAAACAAAAAGCAGTTAAGATTTTGGAAATTGAATGTCACTAACACATATGCGGCCTTAGCCCAATGTTGGACTGTCGTACCAATCATTTATTTATATTTATTATATATCATTGAAAAGGAATTTATATATAGTTTAATTCGTATTCAGACCATTTGGCTTTAGATTTTAGGATTTTAAAAATAATCAAGAAAAACTGAAAAATGACCCTTTATCCTTGGTTTTAGGGGTGCGAGGAACTTAATCAACAATACCAACTTATAAAATAACATATCAAATCATTACAAATACGTAACCTATTTCAAGATAATATACTCTATTTGCGGGAGTAAATTGATTAAAGGAATTGTAGGGAAAGAATATGTTAGGAATACTTTTCTTTGATCCCTGATTATAGTGGACAGTATGTGGGATCCGGACAAATTGGGCAAAGTGGATTTCAAGCATTAACAATCCTCTGGGATTGGGATAAACGAGAGGAAATTGCACGCCATGAATTGCATAAGGTAAGCTGGAATCGTTTGAATTTTAGAACCATGATTATAAATATTTTTTTAAATTTTAAGGGTCGTGTCCAGGCCATATGCTTTACATGCCAAGATAAATTTCTCGTAAGCTTAGGCAGCGAAGATGATGGTTCCATAATTATTTACGATATTGTATCGAGAACACCAATCAGTCGAACTACAGCAGCGAAACCAACGTCTGGAATACCAGTCACCCTTTCAGCACTTCATCAAAATCCTTCAGTCTTTGTTGTAGCCGGCGACAGTATGCAAACTTTCAAAAATTTAAAATACTCCTAACTCTTACTCTTAACCGCTTAACTTTTAGGACACTTACGGATATGGACGATTGATAGAGAAAATAAGAAAGTCGATGTTTTTGATGCAGCCCTGGGTAAAATACAGCGCCGGTTCACGGGAATTCAAATAACAGATGATGATAAGGCGCTTTACGTTGGTACAATGAGCGGCGATATAGTTAAGGTCCTTTTAAATTTAACCGACGCCATAGGTGCACAACGACCAAAAGATCAAAAACAAGCACTACTGTTGGGATGTTATGCCCGACACAATCCACAAAAGCCGCGAGGCAAAGATTGTGAAAAATATGCAAATGGGGTTAGAGAGGTTTTCATAGTTGACAAGATTCATTTGTTGATTGGTGGTGGCGATGGTACAATTGAATTGGTAGAGGAACGAAATGTTGACTTTAAGGATTATAAAAGTCCAACTTGGCCACGATTTAAGATGGTAAGTACCAAGAATGTCCAAGCTGTCCTTTTCTAGTTCTAGTAACATAATTATAGTTAAATACTAAAAATCTAAAATTTGAATTTTAGATCAAACGCACTAAAGTAAATGGAGCGGTTACATCCATTACGCAAGCAACTCTAGATATGTTTCTGATTGGTACTGACAATGACGAAATCTATACGTTGACTCTTTCTTCGTTCGACCTGAAATTGCGTCAGACATGTCATAAGGCCACCGTTTATGATATCGTCTTTCCCAAGTAGGTGCATGAATAATGAATTTCCATACAGTGTATATCGAGTCATAATTTATCGATCACCTCAATGAAAAGATCTGCATCTGCCCTAGTCGCAGGCAGAGGCAGTCGCTTAAGGTCAAGAACTCAATAAAATGCAACAAGAAAGATTGTTCATAAACTAAATTAATTTTTATTCATTATTTACTCTTCTAGAGACTATTCGCGTGTTTTTGCAACAGCCAGCTATGAATGTATCCGTATCTGGTCGACAACACGCCTTAAGGAAATTTTACGGATAATGGTATATAACTTTTCGGCAGCCTCGATTGTATTCACAAATGATGGAAGTAGCATTATATCAGCATGGAATGATGGTGTTATACGTGCATTTACGCCGATTACGGGTAGATTGATTTTTGCTATACCGAATGCACATAATAAAGGTAATTCGCTATCGTGCTTACTTTTTTATTTGAAATGTACTCCTTTTAATGAATCTGTTAGGGTAATAGGTACTAATTTTTATTTTTCATGAGATCAATCATTGATGTTTTTATATGTGAAGATCTCAAGGTAACTTCGAACGTGTTTACTAACGCAGCGATCTTCGGAATTGTATGCAGAAAATAAAAAGATATCTGCAGCAACATGCAAATTGTTGCCTCTGAAATACCAGCTGTGGTTGCAGGAATAGACATTGGTTTAAAATTATGTCCCTGGCTAAATTGTATAGAAGTATAGTTTTAAAAATATTATCCAAGACAGGTCAATTTCAAATGGTTTTGGATTTATATTAAGAACCAAAATATAGACGAATGTTGACTCCATCTCTATCTCGTCTTCTGGATGGAAATGGTAGCCCCCTTTCAGCAAAAAATGTGATTGCCTCTGGGTTAGCTTCAAGGTGAAAAAAAAACATTTGTTGCTAACTCACAAATTTTCTATTGGAATCGATATCAGACATTTTGCAAGAGCTTTATTATTCTATTACACTGAATACAGCGAGAGCCACTGTCGTCACCCAAGCTCCATGTTTCATTAATGTTTCACAATTTTTATAACTTAGTTAGTTGATTTGGAAATAAGCCCTTCGGCCCTTATTTAGAGGAAAAAAGAAGCCTCTCTGGTATATTTAATATCTACAGATCAATAAACGACGATGCGATTTAGGTCCGGTTTGATTTAATGCAACTGGATTGAAACTGTAGTGGTGTTAAGTAATTGAACAACCTTTGGCAAGCACAGTGATTCGATAGCTTAAGGATACCCACTTGTGGCTGATGGACGTCAACATCTAATCTTTTTGATTCTTCTTTCCAAAATAGTGGCGAATTTTCGATGAAAATAAGGGTGGGTACCAGGAAACATAATTTTTTTTTTTTTTTGCCTCACAGAAACTTTTGTCCCGGGACTTGGCTTCTCGGCATCACTTTACTTACTATGCGTACGTAAGTGACTAATCAATCAATCGAGTGTAAACTCTAGCAGATCGTAAAAAAAACTGAAAACATAATATATTAATAAGGAAATTTATCAAAATAACTTCTTTTAAACATTAGTTTATTAATACAATTAAAATTAACTAAGTCCTTCAAACTATTATAAAAAATAATTGATCTTGTAATTGGTTCATTAAGCCCATAGTTTACTCTATGATAGGGCTGAACAAGAAGGATGTTCCGCCGTAAATTGTGAGGAATATTTCTGACTTGAAAGTTATTTAATATATCTTCACAAACAATATGAGAGCAAAACTGGTCTCTTATAAACATAGCGTTTAAAAATGTTCTTCTATAATCTAAGGCTTGTAAACCCAGTAAGGAACAGCGAGTTTTATAATCTGGTTGAAACGCCAGCCAATTTGATAAATGGCAAACCGTGTAAAATTGTGTTGAATTCTTTTTATGCGCTCGATATGCACCTTATAGAACGGATTCCACACAATAGAACAATACTCCAAGTGTGAACGAACGAAAGCTGTATACAATATTTTTAAAGTAAAGGGATCATTAAATTCGCGTGCGTTACGTTTAACAAATCCTAACATACTATTCGCTTTTGAAATAATGTAATCAATGTGTTGTCGAAATGAAAGCTCATGGTCGAAAATTACACCAAGATTTGATATTTCGGCAACCCTTGCAAGAACATTACATGTTAAGGAGTACACAAAGAATATCGGGGTTTTCAATTTATATATGCTAAGTACTTTACATTTACTAACATTTAAATTTAAATTATTATTATCGCGGCACCAAAATTGCAGCTTTTCTAAATCGGATTGCAACTTAAGGCAGTCATCAATGTTGCGTATTTTCATAGCGATTTTCATATCTTCGGCATACTGCCATACGCGCACGAATTTAAAATTTTGGATGATATCGTTTACGAAAACTAAAAAGAAAAGTGGTCCTAAATGGCTTCCTTGCGGAACCCCTGAAGAACACTTTATAACAGAGCGGGATGTACAGCCATTTAACTTAACCAACTGAGTCCTATCTGTTAGATAGGATTTCACCCAGCTAAGAAAAACGGACTGTATACCTAAATTTTCTAGTTTCTTGAGTAAGATATTATGATCTACTCTATCAAAAGCCTTCGAAAAATCGGTATATGACACATCAACCTGCATTCCCTGCTCAATACTATCAGCAACAAATTTAGTAAATGATACCAAATTTGTTGAAGTTGATTTTCCTTTCAGGAATCCATGTTGACATGGTGATATTAAACGGCTAATTAAAACTTCTATTTTATTTTTAATAAGCATTTCAAACAACTTCGGTATTGCAGATAATTTAGCTATGGGTCTATAGTTATCAATAAGGTGCTTCGGACCCTTTTTGTGAACAGGCGTTATGTATGAAACTTTCCATTCATCAAGAAAAACACCTGAAGACAAGAACAAATTAAAAATAAAGGCTAAAGGACGACATAACGATTGCATGCAATTCTTCAAAAATATATTAGGAATGCCATCAGGTCCAGCCTGAATATACTAACATCAAGATCACGCATAGCATTCAATAGGTCATCCTCAGAAATTTCAAGAGCACTCGTAAGGTCCTCCTGAGCTATCCGAGGGACCAATGCACTCTGGCTTCCATTGATGTTAGCATTCATTTCTGATGAAACGGAATCTGGCACTTCGTAAACTGAACTGAAAAATCTAGCAAATCCGTCACAAGCCGATTGAACATCTTTGTAAAAATTGCCATTTAATTCTAATTTTTTTGGGATTCCCGTATTCTTACGCTTGCTGTTTATAAAATTCCAAAATGTCTTACTGTCATTCTTTATATTATTTTCAGCTCTCGCAATATACTGTTTGTAAAGAGTTTTATTCATTAGTTCATACTCTCTTCTCAATCTAAAGAAATTTTCTTTATTGGCAAGAGAGGATGACTTCTTGTATAATTTATGGGCCCTATTTTTTGCTCTCTTAAGTTTGAACAATTCTTTGGTAGCCCAAGGATTTTTTGCTTTTATTTTGTTCTTTTTTAAAGGAACGTACTTATAAAAACCCATTTCCTGCCGCACTTCGACGAAGATTGTTTTTATAAAATTTTCTTGTATATTTTTGATGTTTGAGGTTTTAGAGGAAAAATTCGTTTTTAATTTGTTTGGTTGCGCGGATTACTAGGAAACGAACCAATGGCGGAAAACGATATAAAATACTTAGTCAATTTATTTTGCCTGATCATGCTTTATTGTGATATTTGGGTGGAATTAACCACATTATCGGTTTGATCGTGTTTATTTGTGAACAAAAGAGCATTCTTAAGGTCCAAGGTTATAATCTGGGAACCGCCCATGAAAGAAAATTTGGTCGGACAGGTTCATCAACAATCAGTGAACTTAGGTGACGTATATTTTGCCCGCGCAATTCAAAATGGTACTTCCCAAATTGAGGAGAATCGTCGTGAAACTCTAGAGATTGGGTTCTGCCAGACCTGGACTATCGGTTTGTGCCACTACTAATTGCTGGCGACAGCCCATACGGCTCGTTGTTCTTCAAAAATATAGCGTAAAGTAAATTGTATCAAAAACGCAACCCAGTGGATTGAATTCAGTTACTTTTAGCATATCGAGTCAAACCTTGGCGTCTAGTAGCAGGTGCAGTGGCGCAACCACGGGAGGGGCTAAGGGGGCTAAAGCCCCTCCCAGACCCAGAAATTGGGAAAGGAAAAATTAGAAAATGAAAAAATTTCCTTTTGCGAAAATACAAAATTTGTCAATGTGAAAGCTTTATATTGGGAAAACTGTCTTCGAAATTCTCACTAAAATTTGTATGCATTTTTCGGACGAAAATCCCCCAGATCAACTGTTTGTATAAAATGTCCCTTTTCATAAAAATTTTTACAACCTTTTGCTTTAAGCAAAAACCAATTCTTAGTTTGGTGTACGCGAAGAAGGACGCATAACTTTACGACATTTCATCAAAACTGTTTAAACCAAATTGTAAGCGTTACATCCTTTGATATTAACTTAATTCGACAGAAAAAAAGTAGGTTTTCCGTCGGATTAAATTGTCAACCCCCTACATATTGTTAGAAAACATATTACAAATTGTAAAGCCAAATTTTAAGAAAGGCGTCAATCGCGAATGACCGTTCACTTTTCGATAAGTGGTATCTGCGTGTTTTATCTTTTACTTCTGGTTATATTTAGCTCGGGTACAACTTCCACGCCTCTCCCGGTTCCCTTGGGTACGCCCATGATTCGAGTAATATAAACGAAATTATGTTAATGATTATGAAACGGTTAAACAAATTAGGAATAAGGAGGAGAAAAATGGTTTAAAAACCTCTGAGCCAGTAACCAATGTAATGCTGGAAAAATTCAAAATTATGTTTTCATATGAGAAAAACGTGCCGATTGCGAGTATGACATTACACTAGCGTTTTCATCACGTTTAGCTGCGAAAAAAATAATATCCGAAATTAACGTGTCCAGTAATATGGATGGCCTTGGCTTAGCCCCCTCCAGGACAAAATCCTGGTTGCGCCACTGAGCAGGTGACAAGGGTTCTCACGTTTTTCCTGATTAGCTCCAAACTAATAAAGCTATCAGTATAGCCAGAGCCGGATTTAGCCTCTATGGCGCCCCTGGGCAGTAACGAATTTGCCGCCCTCCGCTACCAGATAAGGTTGAAGGTAGCAGTTGTCAGCTCAAAAAGTAAATGTAGGCAACACCTTTTTTACCAGTATTTTGTAGTTTGTTTGCTTGAAAATTTTTTATGTTGCTTCCCAGGGGAAGAATCCAGGTGTTCCGTGTACCTCCCAAAATTGTTTTAGGCATGATTGAAACTCCAATGATAACATAGAAAACTGTACAATTCTAATTACATTCGGTTTTTCGCATTTTTAGAAATGCGTTCATGTTTTCTAAATTTTTTCTGTCGATCGTTTTGGAAATAATTTGCGAATTACCCCAACAAATGAAATTTCCTATATTAGCATAATATTTATCCAGAAAACATCATACCGAAAAAAACGCAAATTTAAGAAAGCGAAGGGTAAATTTGGAACACAATTTGAATTTGTTTTCTGTGATAAAGATAACGAAAACGAATTGGGAAAGCATTGATGTTATTCCGCAAAAATCATTCGGTGCGTAAAAAGTTCTAGATTTTTCTGATTTCAACTATTTAAATTATTTTTGATTTTTGGTGGAATTTGCCGTTTTTCTCTAAAAAAATTGCAAATTAAAAAATTTAAGCGTAAAAATTCTTAAAAATTTAGTTAAACCCGATAGAAACTCAAAAATTTGATAGCCAATGCCGCATTTCTAATATCGAAACTTAAACCTCTCCCGAAATCAAATCCTTGCTTCCCAGCGAATTTGATTTGGGGACAAATTTAAGAAGTAATTGAACACACGAAAATGTGTGGTTAGATGAGTTACTTGCTTGGGGGCGTTTTGAACTTTCCAAAGGATCGCTATCACCAAAAATATTTGTTTGTTTTTTCTTCAAGTTTGGGGCAATTTTAGAGGCTTGAAAACAGGAGCTGGCAGCCAAGTACTAACGTATTTATATATCATTTAATGTGGCTTCAGGCTTAATGTTTAAAGTGAAGCTAAAGATCATGTATACTCCTACTCTAAATATACTCCTGAACTAAAGGCCGCCACGCCATTCAGAGTGAATGAGTGTATGTTTCAAGCAAAACTTTTGAGTAGTCTTAATTTTTGAAGGCGGAATCATATTATAATTTGAGTTGAGGTTGTGATTAGGTGCTTTGAATTAAGACGAATATGTACATACATCTAACTAGAATAAATTAAAAGACCATATTATTTTCTACAATTATGTTTGAATTTTCAAAATCCATTTTTCCCATAATTTTAGACCAATGAAAAAATTTAAGAATTTGCCGCCCCTCAAATTCTGCCGCCCCGGGCAGTAGCCCAGGTTGCCCATATGGGAAATCCGGCCCTGAGTATAGCAACAACATTAGACCCTTCCTTGATATTCTAAAACGATTGGGACCGAACCCAATTCGAATTGTCTGGTGGTTCGAATTTTCGAAATGCACTATCACCCCCTGGTGATAACAAAATCATGGATAAAATAACAATTTTAACCTTTAATAATCCTGTGAAATATACATTCCATTAAGTTTATAGAACACCAGAATAAACGATAGAAAAGTTCCAAATTGTAGCAAAATTAAAACAAAATTTGGATTTTGGGGGTCCAGAAAATCGGGGTTTTACTGTACATGAATTTTGAATAGAATAAACGCCTTTCTCATTCATAAATAAAGATTTATGCAAGTTTGGAATGCATTTTTTCAACAGCCGACAGGCCTTCATAGAAAATGTCGAGTCTGTTATAAGTGGACACAAGATATCGTTTTCCGCCAATGGTTCGTCAACGAACCATTAAGTTTAGAGTCGAATTTATTATCCTTTCCAAACAAAAATGATAACTTTGTAAGTAATATTCATAATTCTAAATTATAGTTTGCTTCATTTATTAAGACTATTGTTTAATTTTGTTTGTCGGATCAAGGTGAAATTGGAGAACATCCCAACAAGGGTCACGGGGACAAAAATTAGCAAAACTTACCGTTATTTTTCACCAAAAAAAAACACAAATTTAAAAATTAAAAAAAAATTTATATGAACAATTATTTTCTTCTAGAATGCACTAGTTCAATTCATCCTTCAAAAAAATTTCACTTTTACAGTTAAATAAAATAAGACATTAATAGTTCGTGAACGAACCAATGGCTGAAAATGGGTTAAAACTTTACTATGCTCTATTGCAGCCATTTTTGAAGTCGACTCATGTAAACCGCACCTTAGCATTAAAAATTTCTACACGCTGGAAAATAAATTTGTATAGCAAAAAAGTCCAATGATATTTTAACATCAGTACAGCCAGCCAATACATGGCCAATTCGACGTGCTAAATTGGGACCTCGGTTTGAAAAGAATACAGTTGATTTTTTTTTTTAAATTCCAAGTTTATATTTCACTGATTGGTTGATAGATTGCTAATAAATTGTTTCTGCCTAACTAACTATTTAATAAGTTTTAAGAGTTAATTTGTTATTTACGTATAACATGCAGAACTTTAATTGGTTTGCATATAAATCCTTTGTAATATACACCAATGTCTTCGTATTCTTCACAGGATGTTCGGCCTTAACAATATCATCAAATGGACGCATTTTAGTTAGTGGAGGCTTAGAAGGACAAATTCGCGTTTGGAAAATCGAGCCGCTTAAACAAACTCTAATTGGTGTCCTAAAAGAACATTCGGGCAGTATTGCTTCTCTGGATTTTAACAAATTCGACACAGAAGTTGTCTCGGCCTGCAGTGATGGAACCTGCGTTATCTGGGATATAAAGTTCGCATTTATAAAAATTCATAATTATTGCTACTTTCTTTAACAAATTTTAAATGATTTTCAGTCGACTTGTACGAAAGCATGTCCTGTACGCCAGAACACAATTCAAATGTGCACGTTATTATCCATCTGGAGTTCAAATTATTGCTGCTGGAACCGATAGACGCATAAGTTACTGGGAGGTATAGGATTTTTGTCAATTTTCTTTAAAAATATAAATGGCTTAATTCTTTTTACTGTATTTAGGTTTACGATGGAACATTGGCAAGAGAAGTAGAAGGATCTCCAAGTGGATTTATAAATTGTCTTGCATTAAACCAAACTGGAGATTATTTTATTTCGGCGTCCAATGATCAAATTGTTAAGGTAAATTACATTTTATATTCTTTATTATTCGATCCGTTAATACTTACAGAAAAATCAGCAGAACTGTATCCTAATTACAGTTTCATGATACCTGTGTCAGTGTGAAAAAATATTATCTTCTTTCTAAAAACAATTGAAAAGTTCCTTTTGACACTCATTTATTTAAAACTTTCATGAATCAATCTCTAGAATCGTTTTTGTGGCAGAAGTTGTGGTTGTTGTTGACGTTGCTCTTGAACATCATCATGTACTGGATGAGTCCTAATCCATTCAATTGCTCTCAAAATATACTCAGGAGTCTTTGGTACGGCATCGCCAGTCGCAACATATCCATTTTCATCAGCTGTATATTGAATACCGATTGGTGTTCCCTCGGGTGAAATCCATGATGCTGATCCGGCATGAGCATCAGCATTTCCCTGAGCACTCACTGCAATTCCATTGCTTGTTTCAAATGAATAATGGAAACTGCCATCTGGACCAACATCATTCACCAGACTACGAGTCTCGGCATCACGATCGATATTATCAGCGGCTACTAATCCAAGAAGAACGATGAAAGCAATCTGTAAAGAAAATCCAGATTTTAAAATTTTGTCGATTCCTCTTTTGGTGGTCCGATTAATAAAGGCAACAATTCACTGAACTTACTGTCTTGTACATGATGCTGGAGCTGGATATGGTTGGTGGTTGTTGCGTATGGTAGTCTTGACTTCGCTGAAGCTAATGATGAGGATGACTCGCGCCTGTGTATTTATATTAAAAGATGGAAAGAAGAAACTAAAGGTTTAACATGTCCAAAAATTCACTGTGTCGCCTTGTCGTCCGATTTCAAGGTCATATCAGATGTATCCATGCCAGTTTGTAAAAATTTAATTCCTATAGTAGAGATTAGCCGTAAATCGATTACAAGTGTTACGATATAACAGATAAAATGAATTAACATGAATCTTGGAGGATTTTAACAAATAGAAAAATTGAATATGGCTCTAATCCTGATGTAAAGATTAGGATGTTCTCAAATGGCACGTTAACGACTAGATGCAAGATTTGTACGGAATTTGACTATTCGAGTGCTGGGCTGGGAAACATAAAAAGGATGAATTGTTTTACATATATGTATTTTTGAAGAGGCTATTTTTCTTAATATTCTTTTTTTTTAACCATTAAACCTGAAAAAACTTGTTTTGAGGACAAATTATGTTTATCTTTATAAATTTATCTTCATAAAATAATCTTTGCAATGATATACTCGTACATACGAGTACATAATGACTAGACATGTTTTCATAGATTACCCCCTCGACCGAAAAACAAGATAAAATATTTTCAGTTTGAAGAGTTTATGTTTGCATTATGTTGTATTGGGGGTACCCTTAGTTTTATACTGATTTTAACTATAATTTTTGATATCGAGGATAATGGCATTCTGCCTTTTACGTTCATTCAGAATTTAACTCTTCACTCCTCCTGTGAGGAATTAGGAGGAGGAAAATTAGGAACAGCACAGTTTTAACGGGGAAGTTAAGATAGTGGTTATTTTACATTCTAATTGTTCGAGATAACAAAATGTACTCGTGCGACAGGGGCCGAGAGTATGTATATGCTAGTGATCCTATCATGTCGAGTATGGTGATAAAAATGCTGAATCTCTGGGAAAATACATCCAACTATGATTCTTCAAAACTAGTAATGGCCTGGTAGTTTCTCTCTCTTATTTAATTTTGATACTCCTTTCTAGGTAGATGCAAGTACATACATACTTATAATATTAATGATTTGAGGACATGGTACCAGAGGTTTTTATGTTCCTGTTTCAGCTTTCATTTCATCAAAATATTTTTCGGATTATTAATGGCTATTTTAAATTAGGTTTCTGTTATACGACTCTCGCGATAATAAAATTGAATAATACTTTGTAAACTAATTTAAATTGTCTCGGAATTTTCACACTAGCAAAAACTCATCTTAAAATTTTTCAGTCAATGGGTGAGGTCACGAGCACAACAGTTGCGTATGTTCCGCAAACATATTTGCCGTTCTGATCCCCTAACCGCCATTTTGCGGATCAGAATTAATCTCTGGTTTTGTTCGTTAAAGTAGGTACTAACATCGTCAGTTCACGTGAACTCCATGCAAATACTGTCAAAATTTTGATGATCGTGAAGTCGAACTCGCTTGGTGGCACTCACTTCACATGAAAGTCTCCACACCGGTTTTTGACATTTCGCCAGCGAAAATAATGCAGTTGCACTTTATTTCACAATGAAAAGATGTCATCGACAATCAATCAGAACGCGAGTGAACATTTATCTTACATTGAGTGAATAAAAAGCAAGTCTCCACGGCACCGTTTTCACGGGAGACATATGTATATGCTAGTTTTTCGCTCGGTGAACTCAGTACATACCTTAAGTCTGGCTTTGTGGAACATGTAAACGAAAAGTACCAAATATTATTTCTGATCCGCAAAATGACAGTTAGGGAATAAGAACGACATCATGTTTACGAAACATACTCAACTATTTTATTTCGTAACCCTACCCAATGTCTGTTTTTATACCCTTCACTTGTAGAGTAAAGGGTATATTAACTTTGTCATGAAGTTTGTAACGAATTGAAGGAAGCATCTCCGACCATATAAAATATGTATATACAGGGTTATTGGTTAAGTCGACCTATTCCCTGCAACACGTTATAATAGGGTCAAAATGCAACAAAATGAGGCCATAAATGTTAGGCCGATTTTCAATGGTCACTGAGATATTTGAATTTTTAGGTTTTTTTTTTAAAATAACCTTGAATTTTACGATTTAAAGTAAGATTTAAAAAAAACCTACTAAGGTAATGGGTTAAAACTTATTTTTGGATTTTAGTCAACACTATAGCAGACATTTCTGAATCATTTAAAATTTCAAAAACTCATCAGAAATCGAAATTTTCAATTAAAAAAAAAATTCTCTTTTTAAAGTTGATTTTTAATGTAGTATTACTAAAAAAAATTATATGACATGGAGTCTGCAGATCACTGGAAAAACATATTCGTGTTGTCAGCTTTCCAAAAAGGTGTCAATGTCAACATAAATGTTTGAAATAATTGAAACAGCTAGCTGCAACTTGTTCGGGGACCATAATTTCGTTTGATAAAAAATGAAATAAAAGCTATGGTGTAGGGATAAGTTTTTAATGTGTTATGGATTTTTCGTTTTTTATCAAACGAAATTATAGTCCCGGAACAAGTTGCAGCTAGCTGTTTCAATTATTTCAAATATTTATGTTGACATCGACACCTTTTTGGAAAGCTGACAACACGAGTATATTTTTTCAGTGGTCTGCAGACTCCATGTCATATATTTTTTTTAGTAATAGCCCTATTCGACTCACTGGATCATTTCCAGATTTATTGGAAATCCCATACAAAATGATAATCCTGGAAGTTGATCCAGGGTATGACTTGGATCATCTGCCAAACTAATCCCCTAGATGTCTCCGCGAACAATTTCCCTAAATTTTTCCGTATGTCATTTTGTTATTTAGTATTTTTGGTTAGTAAACATTATTCAAAGTTAATTATTTTAATATTTCTTGCTACTTATCCTTTTGATTGTATCTCGCACGGTGCATTACAAATGCAATTTATAATTCAGAATATCGCCTCGCGGCCAGATGACACGATAGTCAGCTGTTACCCAATTGGGAAATTTTGATTCGATTTCATTCGACTTGGACAGGATCAATGTCCGCTACAGTCGAATAGGGCTAATACTAGATTAAAAATCAACTTTAAAAAAATTTAAGAATTTTTTTTTGTTTTTAAATTAAAAATTTTGAATTGTGATGAGTTTTTGAAATTTTAAATAATTTAGAAATGTCTGCTATAGTGTTGACTAAAATCCAAAAATAAGTATTAACCCATTACCTTAGTAGGTTTTTTAAAATCTTACTTTAAATGGAAAAATTCAAGGTTATTTAAAAAAAACCTAAACATTCAAATATCTCAGTGACCATTGAAAATAGGCCTAACATTTATGGCCTCATTTTGTTGCATTTTGACCCTATTATAACGTGTTGCAGGTAATAGGTCGACTTAACCAATAGCCCTGTATATGATCAGCATGGCGAACTGAGTCGATTGGGCGATGTCCGTCTGTCTGTCTGTTGCTACGCGTTTTACTCGGCCAGTTTAAAAGCTATCGAGCTGAAATGTTGCACACATGCTTCTTTTTATTGCAGGCAGTTTGTATGTTTGAATCGCTTAAATCGGACCGTGGGGGTTTATTTGTGCACCAATTTCAACCAAACTCTAAACAAATGTGGTTATGTTGATGCCACAAAACATATGTAAGAATGAATGGAATCGGACTGTGGGATCATGGGGCTGTCATACAAACCCAGCCCCTCAAATTGAGTTTTCTAGGAAAAACTTTTTTATTTGTGCACCAACTTCAACCAAACCTCATAAAAGTGAATTTTAGTTGATGCCAAAAAACATATGTAAAAATGAATGGAATCGGGCAATGGGGTCATGGGGCTGTCATACAAACCCAACCCCGCAAATTGAGCTCTTCTACGAACTAAGGTCCCACATAAATATATCCACATATTCGGATTAACCGTGTGTGTGCGGCATAATGTGGTAGTGCAGAGATTTTTTTAAATGGTACAGCCAGTGGTAAAACACCGCTCCTTTCACCTACTTATTTAAAAGCTTCTTTTCTTTGGGCAGAGAATTTTTAAGCGGTTGGTGGATCTCCTGGCACATCTATAGAATTGGAGTCCGAGGAGAACCTCCAGAGCGGTGGAGTTGTAGCTTTTCCTGATTGCGTATGCAATGTATTCCTCCATGGTTGCATTAGTGACGCTATGCCGATCCCCTGGGCTCTAAGCGCTATTTGATTGAATTGCAGAGTCCCTTAGTATGCGTTTTCCTATAGATGTTGACGGGGAAATCAGATAAAGTACAGTGTTTTTTTTTTCATCGTTTGTGAAAAATTAAAATCGCATCTCTCCACAGCTATAACTTCTGAACTTTGGCCGCTATAGAGGCTTGAAATTTTTACCTAAAATGGGCAGTGCAGTAATCTATACAAGTCTGCCAAATTTAAAAAATTTTCGCTAAAAAAAATTCCGAGCTATGGACAATTTTCGGTTAGAAAACACAAAAGTGTTATTTAGGCAGCTTTGACTCCCGAACGCGGATATATAGTAGGACCTTGAAATTTTGAGGAAATGTGAGGGCCGAGTAGCTTTACAAAATAGTGTGCCTATTTAGAAAGATCGTCAAAATGTTCCGTGGTTATCAAAAACATAAAAGTGTGATTATCTGGCTTAATGTTGATCTTACAGAAGTCAAACTTCACATCTTAAACCGTATCTTTCGACGGTTGTAACTTCTGAAGCTTGACAGCTAGACTTGAAATTTTCACCAAATATGGGCAGTTTGGTGATCCACAAGTCTGCCAAATTTCATTTTCATTTATTGGACAAATTTTATGAACAATTTTTATTGGAAAACACAAAATTGCGAATTAAACAGCTGTAACTGTCGAACGCGTATAGGTAGAACCTTTAAATATGGAGAAAATCTGAGCGCCAAGAAGATCTGCAAGCAAGTGTGTTAAAATTCAGAACGATCGATCAAAGAGTGCCCAAGTTATCGAAAATGAATGTTTACCAAATGAGAATTGGCTTGCTAAAAACACCTTTAAAACAGACAAGGCTGATGGCAGGTCTCACCCATGAACTTATTTAGGTTTCTGCGTGTGGCATTGGGAATGCTGTACATTTACTAATGCTGTAATAGGTCAAAATGCTGTACTGTCAGTGGCGGCTCGACCATATGTGCACAAAGTGCACGTGCACCCTGAGAAAAAATCGTTAGAGCATAACTTTTGACAAAATATTGCTGAAATTTTGAGCAATGGCCATCAACATTGAAATTAATTGAAATTGGAGTAGGTCTGACTTAAGGATCACGTAACTCTCCTACAAATTTAAAAATAAAAAAGTGGTGTTTTCCTGAGACGGGTTAGTTTTATTTTTTGTAAATGATCATTTCGGGCACAAGTTGTGCCCTTCTTCAGTACAGATCCACTCCTACAAAGTTTTATCCAGCCATATCTTTCCCTGGAAAAGTTCAAATTAGGATGAAACTGTAGCTGTAGGATATCCGTATAATATTAAAAAAGTACATAGACCAGATTCAGCAATGTGATCCGCGTAATAATTAAGTTGGATACCCCTGATGTATGACGTATTGGTTAACAAGCCGTAGAAAAACGTAACAATATTTTTTCTGGTAAAAAAAATACATTCCAATAACGAAAAATGTTTCCAGTGAAAAATTCAGCAGAATATACACTGAGCTTCAATGAAACCGGGCCACACGGTAGGCGCGAACTCTAATCAAAACAGGCATTGTGTTTGTTGCGTGAGTTAACGGTACTTCAGATAAAATTCATGGTTGAAATAGATTGGCTGCGTCAGCATCAGCATCGGCAGAGGCATCGGCATCAGCAGAAAAATTTCAATTTAGAACACACGCATTTGCCTTTGATGACCCACAATGACAGCAGCGGTAGAAGCAGAAAAATGCTTCTGCCGCTGCTGTCAATGTGGGTCATCAAAGGCAAATGCGTGTGTTCTAAATTGAAATTTTTCTGCTGATGCCGATGCTGATGCTGACGCAGCCAATCTATTTCAACTATCATAGTCATTTGAATTGCCATTAAATGCACTTTCTGTAGATATAACTTTTCATAGTTGTAAGTTTCATACTTTTTGAGAAAATTGAATTTGAGTTCCAAAGTGGCGAGTGGCCCGATTTTCGTGAAGCCGAGTGTAGATTTTTTGGAAAACGGCATTTTTGTTAGTGTTGTTTTCTATGGATGAATAAAGGTTTATGGTGCTAGAGACGACTCATGGGATGATCGCAGTTAGACAACCGGTGCTGAGCAGGATACTAGGAATTTGGCCACATTAAAAAAATATTCAAATAGTGCGATACGCTCATCGCATTAGTCGTCTCTAGCAACAAACCTTAAGATAAGAGCTGCAAAGGCCCTCCATGCATGGACATATTGATTATATGCTTCGTGTGTAATTTCGAGATATGTTTTGTCTTCGTTATTCCTTTGATAATACCCATTATAAAACACAAATTCATCAATGAAACAAGTTACATACTCCAATATACATGAATAAAAAGTGTCCCCCAAGACCTTACGCACGAATTTATCTCCTACTTATCGGATTATATAATGTAGAACATAATTTAAAATCCTTGTTAAAACTGTCCAGATTAATTTCTGTCAATGTAATATCCATACATTGTAGGAAAAGCAAGTTTTTGTGTGTAATATAAGTTTGTACTTTTCATAGTATTGTTACGTCGGTCATGAGTGAAATTTAACCGGTTTATCTTTTATTGTTAAATGTTCGATTTGAGTAACATGCCGGTGATAACCCTAGTAAGAAAGTTCAGATTCAGATACACCGCAAGTAAATAAAGATCATGCGTGGGTACCAATGGTACCGAGCAACCTTGAAGTTTGAATTAACCTTTTCTTCCAAAAATAATTTCGATAATATTGCTCTGGTAGTTACTAGTATCAGCAGTATAATCGAATATTGAAAAAAAAATAAAACGATGAAAAAAATGAAATTGAATGAATTCCATTTAAATTAATTTATACCTTTTCATAAATGGTCGATTAAATATGTATTGTACGCTTGGGTATTACATTCCTAGATTTATTATTGCTACTAGTAATATACTTCTTACTAACCATGTTTAGAGCAAAGACGAGAATGCTATTTCAAAATATTTTGATTTTTTTCAGATGTGGGACTATCAACTTGGCACTCCTTTGTGCTGTGCCTATGGCCATGCCGCACCCGTCATAAGCTGTCGATTTAGTCCTTGTGGAAGATTCTTTGTAACTGGTAGTGCTGAAGGTGCCGTTATAATTTGGGATGTACCCAAGGTAAGATACTGAATTTGTATACAGATAATGCATAATGTGATTATGAATGTATTAATTATTATTTCTTGTAGAAATATTGGCCTAAAGCGGATGGAACGGATACTGAATCAAATACGAGTAGGGTGGGATCGCGACAAGGTACAGGTCGAGTGTATAAGGAGTCTGTCAATCAAGCTGATTTCGGAAAGAAGCCTAAGGATTTGATATGTTCTGAATGTCCTCCCGTTGACATGAAATATATTCCACAAGTTTGTGCAAAAGGGCAAAAATAAATTATTCTACGACAGTATTTATTCAGTAGAAAAATATAAAATTACTTTTATGTGCTAGACTATCGAAACAACGGAAAATATATCGAAAAAGTTTCCCTTCTCAAAATTTGAGAAGGCTTTGTCGACAGCCGACGGTGGTCGAAGCCGTGAGAGGAACTCACTTACAGCGAATCCATGGATTTTAATGGATTTTCGTTATGTCAAAATCCAAATCCACTTGTGAGACCATCGATTTGACAGAATGAAAATTCATTAAAATCCAATAAAACCATTGATTTTAATCCACGAATTCGTCGTGGGTGTGCGGCCCTTAAGGTACGTGTTCGTAATGATCGCTAAGCGATCGTAGTTCTGCATCCAATTTCGAGCCATATTTGCATATTTTTTTGGCATGTTCTGCTATCCGTTCTCATAGGGAGAACTTTTGTGTTTGCGATATTTTCCGCTATGTGTCCGCTATATGGCGGACGGTAAGATAAGTGTCGCTAGTGTCGATAACAAGAAGAAGAAAATTCTTCTTGCGAGAGCTGATAACGTAATGTTCCATTTTTTTCAATGCTACTACTTTCCTAGTATCGACTATGAACTAAAGGAAAATAGTCTACATAGCAAATATACGCATAAAGTGCTCAAAACCGGTGGTTTAACTTCGATCGCAGAGCGACCATCACATGAGTCGTCTCTACGAACACAAACCTTTAGTGCCGGCGAATGCAAATTTACTGTTGTCAACTCCGATAGATCCCTCTTATTTTGAAATTTTTTTTATTGTTATTTGTTATATTATAAGTTTTCAATTAACTTCTGCTTTTCAGGTTAAATAGCGAGAGTTGGGGAAGCTTGTAGAGGGGCAGGCTTCGTACATTGCCAATATCTCTGGACGTTCAGTAGAACTTTCGTTCATTGGTGTAAATATAACCTTAACTCATTCCCGGACACAACGCCAAAATTTGACACGATTTGTATGGTCAAATGCTCAAAATTGGACGTCTATAGACGTTGTGTCCGGGAAAGTGTTAATTAACTACTATTGGTACATATTTTAGCACCACATTAATATGTGCTTAGCGCATTAAGCGTCCCTCACACCGGCGCGTCAGAAAATTAGTCGCGACGAATTTTCCGCGGCGTCAAAATTGTAATACACTGCGTTGTATGAAGATGTTCACAACAACGCGAATTTTTTTATTCATTTTTTCCGCTGCGTATATTTGCTACCTAATGTCATTTTATTCAAACAAACAATGTTTAGAATAATAAGTTTAGATATTAGGTGTGTTTTTTTGGTTATCCCGTGTAGGTTTGGGTAACGAAACTTCATATAAAAAAATGACAGGTGGATCAGCTGGCATTTTTTTTTATATGGAGTTTCGTTACCCAAACCTACACGGGATAACCAAAAAAACACACCTATTGACGGATCGAGCATTTAAAATTTGAATGAACTGATATATGGTATCGGTGGATGAGTGAAATAAGTAACATTTGTGGTAAGGTAATCGCTGGTAAAAAAATAACGATTTCTAGTTATGTTACTCTCCACCAGAAGGCACTCAGTGTTTGTAATACGTAGCGCCATGTCCATGTATGGCGAGAGTAGCGAGCAGTTATTAAAAAAATGCAGCGCAAATTACGCTTATCTACATAATTTTTAATTGATTTTTTCGCTTACTTCCGTCTGCCTTTTGGTGGAGAAAAATATAAGTAGAATTCGCTGCAAATTTCGGCTCCGCTCACTTCTGGGTGAATGCACTCAATGGAGCCACAGCCATCTAGATCAACGAACACAAGACACAATCTAGAGAGACAGGCCGGATTATCAGCTGAGCTGTCAGTCGTCATGCAACACAAGTATTGCCATGGTGGGTCATGGTTCGCGCTCATTACTGCCAAAGTACCGCTCAGTACAATCCACAAATTGCCACAATCCAAATATCAGTGGCTGTCAGCCTGTCATTTCGTGTCATTTGCTATGATATACACATGCCAGTGCGTTGATTTTTGAGATAAATATGGTAACTACGATGTTGATGTACACTTTTTTCCCACTTGCACATCAAAAACACACTAAAGCAAACCATAACCTTTGTTTCGTAATAAACGCTCGGAACATTTAAACTTTTGGGTTCAGAAGCACTGGAGTTTGTGAGCTTTAGAAATGTCAACTGTCGCTCGTCATGAACGCACTTGTCCACTTGTGGACGAACAAGTTTCTGCACTTCGGCCTGTCTATCTAGATGGCAGTGATGGAGCCCGCCTGCTAAGAACAAAAACAAAATACCGGCGTGCAGAGGGCTGCGCCCGCAATACGAGGGTTTTTTAGATTTTGGATACATAAATAGCGAATAATTTTGCACGTATATTTTATAGGTAATAAATAAGAATTATGCACAATATTAATGAAATGCTGTTTGTAAATCTATTTTTGGATTGGTCTACATAAACACTTTTATATGGATGAATCCAAAAATAGATTTACTATGTATCATGGCTACACATATTAACTGAATTTATTAGCTGTAACTCCATTACCGTTACTCCAAACTGGAAAAAAGCAACTGATATGAAATGTATCCATCGAGTTCTTTGATTTGAGTATCCATACGTCCATGTCCGATAAAAACTAAAAAAAGTCGACTTTTTCAAATCTTCGGGATACCCTGTTAGCTTTGTCATACCAACGTATTTCGTTCTGAAGACTGTTACGATTCTACACATTCCTACCAAATTTTATTACGATCGGTTAAGGAGGTTTTCACACTTGTACTTAATCTGGGCAGATTACGTAATCTGCGGTGTGGTGAATTTAAAAATATATGGAATTTGACAGCTCAAATTAAGTAATTTGCACAGATTACGTAATCTGGCCGTAAGTGTGAAAACCTCCTAAGCCGTTGTGAGTTATTTAGTGAACAAATTTTTAAATATCCGGGACACCCTGTTATCTTTGTCCTACCAACTTCTAAGTATTTCATGCCAAAGACTGTTACTATTCTACACATTCCTACCAAAATACAGGACGATCGGTTAAGCCGTTCGCGAGTTAGTAAACGAATTTTCAAATGCCCTTTACACCCTGTTATTTTTGCCATACCAATTTTTAACTATTTGGTGCCAAAGACTGTTACCATTCTACACATTCCTACCAAATTTCATGACGATCGGTTAAGCCGTTCGCGAGTGCGAGAGTTAATAGACGGACGGACAGACAGACAGACGGACGGACAAAATCGATTTCATAAGGGTTTTTTGAAAAATCTAAAAACCCTAAAAACCGTTTTATATGAAAAATTTATTTTTCCTTTCCTTGCTCCTCACGAATCTCTTCTAAAAAACGGTAGTGTTCTTGCTCTTTTTCGCGTGTAGACAGGCCCACTAAATTTAAACAGTTTGACAGACAGCAGTGAGTGTATTCACGTACACTACGTTTAGTACATTTCGGCGAAAAAATATAGCGATTTCTGGTTACATTGATTTCTGGTTAAGGCTATACTGACGTCGAGAGTGAAATTTTTGTGCACTGCGATTTTTTCAATGAAAATGTATTATTACTGTTGTGGAATATGTGGGGAATGCTGGCGGGAATTCCATAAGCTACAATCCGAAAACAGTTCCATAATTTTTCTCGGCCATTTTATGTATATTTTTCCGATTCCCCGGTCATTTCATCATGAAATGTCAAATGACCGGGGAATCGAAAAATAATACATAAAATAGCCGAGGAGAATTATGGAACCGGTCTCGGATTGTAGCTTATGGAATTCCCCACCGTTTGTGATATAATCCACGACAGTAAGTATGCATTTCTATTGATAAAATCGCAGTGGGAAAAATTTCACTCTCGATCTTAATTCAGCCCTTTAGAGTAGGTACTAACATCGTCATTTCACGCGAAGTCTATGCAAATGCAAATACATACATACTGCCAAAATTTTGATGGTCGTGAAATCGAATTCGATTCGAAAGTCTTCACACCGGTTTTTGACATTTCGCGAGTGAAAATAATGCAGTTGCACTTTATTTCCCAGGGAAATGGTGTAATCGAAAATCAATCAGAGCGCGAGTGCACATTTATCATAAATTGAGTGAATAAAAAGCAAATCTACACGGCACATTTTTCACGGGAGACATAAATGCAAGTTTTTCGCTCGGTGAACATACCCTGCTAGCCACAATCGGTGAACGATAAATCCAAAGAGACGGGGGAATGCAAAAATTGTCGTAGTATTCGTGAACACTCTCTCATCCACACGCGTTGGCTTATGTACTTCGACTGAATATCCATCACCCGATGACTGTCTCGATGAAGAATCGGTGCCAATTCATCGTGAGACATTTTCTTGAAATTTCGGTCAGTTTCGCCGTTTCGCTTCCTTGTCGTCATTTTGCGCCGATGGGTAATATTTTTCTTGGTATAGCGGAACCTTTTTCACTTTAAAGTTGACCTTCGTAGTGTGTGCCTCTGCATCGAGTAAATTGAATATATTAATAAATTCTTCTTCTCTGTACCATAACTCCTTGTGGTGCATGGTGCGTTCACTCAGCCTTTTATAGGCTATTTCGAGTCAGCGTTACATTGCATATAATTTCGGAGTGTATATAATGTTGCAAGCACTATATATATCCTATCCGCACATGTACGGAAATTTTGGAACACGCCGAGATTTGATCTTTGGATCCAGTGAGCCACAGAGCGTGCTAAATGAATAAATTATTAATGAAACTAATCGACTATTTCATACGTTGTTCCTTTATGAACGCATGAGGGAAATTCAACGATTACTTCATTAGGGCGAACTTGATGAACTCTTCGGGGAAATTCATTAAATTTGTCATCAGTTCCAGCATGATGAATTCGCCAGTGAAACTCATGGTACTTTTCATCAGTTCCTTTCTGATGAATTCATTGATGATCCGCACCGAATCTATCATCACTACCTCTCTAATGAAATCATGAGGGAAAGTCATGTTTGGGTTCACGTGGTCTTCATGCAGTCGTTCACCATATCTTTGAAAAATATATAAGGGAATTTAGTACCGCGGCTAGAACAAATGGAATGATTCGGTTCATCTAGAGATTCATGATGCCGGCATCGATGCAGGCTGTGTGAAGTTAGCCAGTCATGTTTTTGAAATTAGGTCCTTTTGCTCGGTGAACCGTTTGATCTACAGCGGCTACGTTTGTTCTTGATTGTTAACCAATTAATATCGTTTGTGCTTCTCTAATTATTTAATTATAGCAACTTTAAAATTGTGAGTGTGAACTTAGCCAGTCATTTTTAAATATGGGTCGGAAAGGTATAGGTTTGGTATCAATCGAAAGCCAGACGTTTGTTCATTTTGTAGGGCGTTTGTTCATCCTGGAAACGGAAGGATACAGGAATTATTAAGGAAAAAGAGATTAGTTGTGACGTCATCTTCACTCAACCAACGCCATCTACTCAGCTCAGCTGTACGATGATGGTGTGGATCTTGCATAAATTGTTCGCGGGACACGGGTTGCCCGTACAGCTGAGCTGAGTAGATGGCGTTGGTTGAGTAAAGATGACGTCACAACTAATCTCTTTTTCCTTAATAATTCCTGTATCCTTCCGTTTCCAGGATGAACAAACGCCCTACAAAATGAACAAACGTCTGGCTTTCGATTGATACCAAACCTATACCTTTCCGACCCATATTTAAAAATGACTGGCTAAGTTCACACTCACAATTTTAAAGTTGCTATAATTAAATAATTAGAGAAGAACAAACGATATTAATTGGCGAACAATCAAGAACAAACGTAGCCGCTGTAGAACAAACGGTTCACCGAGCAAAAGGACCTAATTTCAAAAAAAATGACTGGCTAACTTCACACAGCCATCGATGCATTCCTTATGCGGTATATTACGCTTTTAGGTCCCCAAGGGAAATTTTTCTTGTTCTTCTTATCGACACTAGCGACACCGTCCGCCATAAAGCTATGTGTCCGCTTTATGGCGGAAAATATCGGAAACATCAAAAATTTCCCTTGGGGACCTGAAAGCGTAATGTACCCCTTATGCCATGGCTAGTAGGGTTACTCTTCACCAGATGGCACCCAGTGTTTGCGATACGTATCGCAGTGTCTTCTACTTAGCGCAAAATGTCTACGCTTCCCTACGAAGTAGCCATATAGCGAAGTAGATGGCCTGCCTTTGTGGAATATGTTAACGAAAAAACCGGAGACTATTTCTGATCCGCAAAATGGCAGTTAGGGGATGAGAATAGCAAACATGTTTGCGGAACATACGCAACTGTTCCGTTTCGGAACGTCACCCATGTAGTGCAGATTATGCTTATCTACATATTTTCGATGATTGTAGACATGATAATTAATGTTGTTTGATAGTAGTGTTAGTGTTACATTGCATTCTCACACTACCTGTGCCGCTCACTTGTGTGTGCCTTCTGGCGAAGGAAAATATAACTAGAATTCGCTGCAAAATTGTGGTCCGCTCAGTTGTGCGTGAATGCACTCATTGTGTTGGAGAATTTGAATTGTCGAGTCTCGATCGATTCCTGCACAAATATCTACTGTCAACATTGTTTTGTTTACTTCTTCGCGAATAGGGAGAGGGAGAGGAGAGATTCCGAAGTTTAATACTTAATTCAATAAAAGGATACTAAATTATTAAATCTACCACTTGTTATCCTTTTATGTAGAGCTATTAGAAAACAGATTTTCTTTACTGCATCAACCATAAACTTAGATATCGCTAATAGAGCAAATTTACTTTGTTTTTGGTTATCGTTCTCTCACGCTCTCTTTAGTAAAAGAAAGACCAATGGCCTTTGCCATAAATCTACGCCGCGATCTGTTATCAAATTTTTTTTCACAGTTGAGTGCAATTTACTAGTGTTTTGATTCGCCTAAAATATGGGGCGTTTCGCGACAATTTGCTTAATAGTGTTAGTACTTATTGTACAAGATTGCCATGGATGGCGATATTTCACAAAAGGACGAAGAACTGGAGGATTTCTAGGTGAGCCGAGCCGGACAGGACCACAGCCTTTGTTGGGTTCCGTTAAAGAATTGTGGTTCAACCAGACGTTGGATAATTTCAACCCGACTAACGAAGCAACATGGCTACAGGTTGGTAAAAAGGTACGCCATTACTTGGGCTTGTGCAATAACCTCCTTCTTTTGCAGCGATACTATGTTAATACGGATTTCTACAAACCGGGAGGTCCAGTTTTTCTAATGATAGGTGGTGAAGGAGAAGCGAACAAGAAGTGGATGCAACAGGGAGCTTGGATCCGCTATGCTAAAGACTTCAATGCATTGTGCTTTCAATTAGAGCACCGGTTCTACGGCAAAAGTCATCCTACAAAGTAAGGAATAATTTTTGAACCAATTCGATACGATTTATGTTAATGACTCGCTATAATTCACAGAGATCTCTCAACGCAGAATCTCAAATATCTTTCGTCCGAACAAGCTCTTGCTGACTTGGCGAATTTCATTGTGGCCATGCGACACGAATACAACGTAACGGACGCCAAATGGATTGCATTTGGCGGATCGTATCCTGGCTCGCTGGCAGCATGGTTGCGAAAGAAGTATCCTCATTTGATTTATGGCTCGATAAGTTCGAGTGGTCCTTTGCTGGCCAAAATTGATTTTACCGGTACGAATGAAATGGATTTAATTAACGTTAAGCAGTTTTAACGTTTTTTCGTTATTGCAGAATATTTTGATGTCGTCGCCGCCTCATTGGCAACATATTCGGACAATTGTGTTGAAGCTGTTCAAGATTCTTTCAAACAAGTTGAAGTGTTGTTGAAGCATATGATCGGGCAGCGTAGCCTTACCGATAAATTCAAGTAAGTCGAGTGCATAATTTCTAAATTTTTAATTTCTGTATCGAAAGGAAAACATGAGTTCCTTATAATTAATAAAATTGCCTCGATTTTCAACACAATCTTTTTTAATTTAGGCTCTGTGATCCGCTTGAGAAATCAATTGAAAATAAGCTCGACATAATGAATTTATTTGAAACCCTTACCGGCAGCTTTGCTGATACGGTTCAATACAACAAGGATAATCGTCCGGGAAATAACGTTACAATAGACATGGTAAATATTTGCTACATATTTATGTTTTTAATGGTAGACCAAAATTTAGGATCGTATTCAAGAATTTCATTACAAAAAATATTTTTTATAATCCTTAGATTTGCGACATAATGACAAACAGCACAATTGGGCCTCAAATTAATCGCTTGGCGGCTGTTAGCAATTTAATGTTAGCAAGGCATAATGAAACTTGTCTGGACTTTAAGTACGATAAAATGATAGCTGAGATGAAAAACACATCATGGGACGCGGAAATGTCCGAAGGAGGTATGCATGTATGGTATTAATATGATTTTTTCATTTGACGTATCATTATAAACAAGGTCGTCAGTGGATCTACCAAACTTGCACCGAATTTGGATTCTATCAAACTTCCGAAAATGACACTGCCATTTTCGGCAATCGATTTGATGCGGACTTCTTTATTCGTCAATGTGCCGATATTTATGCATCAACGTAAGCGACTGCGAAACACACCGTCTTTTTATTCTATAATCGTCTAATCTACTTTTCATATTTTAGATTCACAAAGAAATTACTTGAATTTGGTGTGGATAGAACGAATATCAATTATGGAGCACTTCATCCGGAAACTACGAACGTACTCTATGTTCATGGATCGATCGATCCCTGGCATGCACTAGGACTGATCGCGTCGAAGGACCCGAAAATGCCAGCTATTTACATCAAAGGTAATAATTGTGATTTGTTGCTGATATGATCCTAATTTTGTTTTTGTTATTATTAAGGTACGGCTCACTGTGCAAATATGTATGAACCGGCCGAAAGTGATCTTCCAGAATTAGTTGATACGAGAAAGAAAATTCAGGCGTACATTGCATCTCTATTGAAAGGAAATTAATTTTATGTAATTATCCATGGCTGTTACAGAAATTTTATGTTAAATAAATAAATATAGCATTCTGTTCAATACTAGAAACGTAATTTTCATAATTGACTACAATTCTTAATCGCACATTCAGAAGAAGAACGACGCAAGTGCAACAAATATTGTTGAGGAAAGTATGCAGTATATTTTAATATACTCTTAAAGTAATATTATTATTGCGTTTATTATTTATTATACGAGGGCTGCCCAAACCGCAGCCCGCGGAACGCATGCGGCCCACTGGGCCTATCAATGTGGTCCGGCCAGATATTGACATTATATTGGGACAAACGACTTTTATGATAAATAGCTATCGAGAAGATAGTTTCCAGCGATATCAATGGAAGTTCCACTTGATGGACCCAAGGCCAGAGGCAGACCGAAGAACACCTGGATGTGTCAAATGAAAAAGCAACAACGCATTGGTCTCGGCGATGACACGATCCAAGATAGAGCTGCCTGTAGAAATATGCTGGGATATTATCGCCAAAACGGGCGATGTGCCTACACTGGGGGTCGAGCAACGCGAAGCCATGGAGCGGTATAAAGAACAAGGCAAGGAAGAAGAAGCTATCGAGAAAAGCATTTTGCATATACTAATTTCAAAATTTATAACATTCATATTATTTTCTTCCTTGCTTTATGCCCGTTCTGGCTGCAATGCTTCAGTCTATTTCTACAGGCAGCTCTATCTTTGATTGTTGTTGTTGCTTTTTCATTTGACATATCCAGGTGTTCTTTGGTCTGGCCTTGGGTCTATCAAGTGGAACTTCCATTGATATCGCTTTCTTTGTGGGGTTTCCAGGCAGCCGCCTTTGAACATGGCAATACCAATCTATTTGTCGGTGTTCTTCTTCTTTTAGCGGTGCAGAAAGGTGTGCAACCGCTGTGCATCTATGTGGATTCGAGTTATGGTTCGTCGATGCTTTCGTCCGTTATGTCAAGGGACAAAAACATAGCTGCTGCGATAGGGTTTTCCCACAGTGAGATAGGGGTTAAGTCAGTGGGCGCAGCTGGGCATTGAAACAAGTGACCCACATCGTGTGGAGCGCCAGCGCAGTTTGGACAGATGTTTTGAATGTCCGGGTTAATGCGAGGTACGAATTGAGGCGTGAACAAAAGCCCGACCGAAGTTGAGCTAATGTCACTCTGGTGGCTCTCGGGAGCCTAATCACCACAGGCGAAATGGGTGGAGGGCGCACTGAGAGGACTCTGTTCGCACCTAATCTCGCAATAGACCGACTCACTTCTGCAGTGTGAATCTCAGCGATGGCAGCTCGGTATGCATCATCGTCGTAAGGGTCCCTCTTGTATCCCTGGACCTCTCTCTCTAGGTCTCGCAAATCACGCCTGACATGTCGTGGTGGAGGAATTCGGTCCATGAGACTGTTGTTGGGATGATTCTCACGGTAGCAACCAACAAGATATTGTTTGGACAGTAGGAGATTGTGGTCACGTATTGGCATCAATTTTGTCTCTTGATGTAAGTGATCCTGGGCAGACATCAAGAGGCAACCTGTGGCTGTGCGTAGAGCAGCATTTTGGCAGACCTGAATTTTGGTCCAGTTTGTATCACATAAACTATGTGACCAAACTGGGGCTGCATAATCAGCAACTGCTCGACCCACCGCTTTGTATGTGACTAGCATGGTTTCTTTATCCTTGCCCCAGGTGCTACCAGCTAGTGCTTTTAGGATTTTATTCCTACTGCGCATCTTTTCACAAACGGATGCTGCGTGATGAGCTGACGTCATCATGTTCTCTAAATGGAGCCCGAGAATTTTAGGATTTGCAACAGTAGGAATTGGATTGTTGCCAATACGTACATCAACCTCCCACCGACAATCCACCGACCAGGTGGTAAGAAATGTCGCAGAAGATTTAGACGCGGAGATGGTGAGGTTTCGGCTTTGGAAGAAAGCCTGTAATCGTCCGAGATAGCGATTAATTTGGAGGCGCATTTCATCCTTATCCTCCCCGGTGGCGAGTACGGTGCAATCGTCTGCGTAGGAAATCACCTCGATTCCTTCCGGTGGTGTAGGAAGGCCGGACATGTAGATGTTGAACAGAGTGGGGGAGAGTACCCCTCCCTGTGGAACACCTAATTTGATTTTCCTAAGCTTAGAACGTTTGCCACGAAACTCAGTGAAGGAATGCCGACCAGCTAGATAGTTTGCAATCCAACGGATCTCTTGAGCAGGGATATGCATATTCAGTAAGTTAGCGAGAAGCATCGAGTGATTGACATTGTCAAAAGCACTCGTTAGGTCAATTGCCACAAGAATCGTTCTGTGGCAAGGACGTCTGTGGTTTAGCCCACTACGGATGCGTGTAGTGATCGCATCGAGGGCTGTGGTGGTACTATGCATTTTCCTGAAGCCGTGCTGGTGAGGTTCTAGCTTAGCATGCTTAACAAGAGTGGGGTGAATAAGGGCCTCTAGCGTCTTTGCGACAGGTGAAAGTATTGTTATGGGTCGGTAGGATTCACCGAGACCAGCGCTTTTACCCGGTTTGAGACAGGGGACAATCCGTCCTGTTTTCCAGATTTCAGGGATGGCAAGCGTTGACATCGACAAGTTAAAGGCTGCCGTGAGATACTCAATGGCTGGAAGGTCGAGACGTTTCAACATGGCCATCGAAATGCCATCGGGTCCGAGGGCCTTTGAATTTTTAGCATTCTCAATGACTTTTTTAACCTGGTCCGCAGTATACGATGGTATAGTGTCAATATTTCTGCTGCGAATCCGTCTTCTAATTTTACGCTTTAAGCCATCGGACTTGGGATGTTCAATAAATTGCTTATTGAACAGGCTTGCGCACTGAAGGGGTTCGCTGGTGCTCTTATGGCCAAATTTGATGGCATTATTGCCCTTTCCTTTCGTAGGATTGGATAGGGCGCGGACAGTAGACCATAATTTACTGACACCTTCATTGAGGTTGCAGTCATTTAGGTGCTCGTTCCATTTCGCCTTCCGATAGTCTTTTACTTGTCGGTTGATTTCGGAGTTAAGCTCCTGAATTCTGGGATCACCTGGGTGAGCGCGTCTGATGTTATCTCGTTCATCGGCTAATCTGGCGGCACTGGTAGGGAAATTAGGTCGAACTTTCGGGATACGTCCAGCAGGAATAAAACGTGCCGCTGCTTTGGCAATGACGTTCCTAATATTTCTTTCGGCCTTATGAACGTTAGTTGGTGTGGGTAGCTCGATGAACTTCGCCGACGAGTATGCTTTGAAACCCTCCCAATCGGCTTTCTTGTGATTGACAAACGTTCGCTTCTCAGACTTAGTCAGGTTTGCTGGTTTGTCAACTCTTATTATGATTGGGAGGTGATCGGACGAGAGAGCAGTGTGCGCCTCCCATCGAGTAGCACTGATTAGGCTGGCACTTACAATAGTTAAGTCAGGAGAGCTACTGCAAGTGCCTGTGACTCGAGTCGGCGAGTCTTCATTGAGTGGACAGAAATCTGAGGCGTCTAGAGACTCGGCAATAGCCATACCCCTGGCATCGTTGTTGAGGTCAGAATGCCAGAGCTCATGGTGCGCGTTAAAGTCACCAAGAATGATCCTGTGCTCTCCAGATAGGAGAGGACCAATATCGAAACGATAGCCAGAAGGGCAACTAGAGTGTGGTGGAACATATACATTAAAAATTTCGATATTAGTACTCCCTGATGAAACTGAGATGGCTTGCATTTCCGCCGTACCGTCGACATCTACATCTAATACACAGTAATGTACGGACTTGTGTATTAGGAAGGCAAGTCCACCTCCAGGGTGAGAATCATTCCTGGCGGCTGGTCTATCTTTGCGCAGTATAACGTAATTGCCATGGACGCTAAGAGACGAGTTCGAATGGAGCAAAGTCTCCTGGATAGCAGAAATCAGAATTCTGTTTACACTCATGAAGTGAGTGATCTCGGTGATTTTTTGGTGAATGCCGTTGCAGTTAAACTGCAATAAGGACAGTGGAGTGAAAACCGCTGGAGGAGGAGCAGGGGTTAAACTAGGCCTAGCATTCCTGATCATATTGTTTGGGGGTGCTGGGGGCTGAGGAGGAAGTGGAGGGCTAGGAGCAGCCCTTGGTCGCCCTGTATTTATGCATCCCGGTGCAACATATGCTGTGGAGTGCTGACCAACCCTTCTCAGGCCAGAACACCTGAGATGTACCCATTCCAAGCAACAATTACACTGCACTGACCTGGCATTCGTACCGATTCGTTGGCCGCAAACACTACAAAACCATACCTCTGGGCCTGGATTTGTTTCAATGCCGGCGCGAATTAATAAAATTGAGAGCAGCCGCGCCGAGATGTAATGCTCCCAATATGACGAAAAAACACATAACTCGAATCCACACATATACACAGACAAACACAACCTTCCTGCATCGAACCTTCAGGGCTCTTGCCAGGGAGGTATATTGGAAACTTTTGGCCGTTTCCATGTAGAAAACGGGTGTAGTCCGCCCCGTAGAGGCAGTTTCCGTAGGACCACATTTGTCGGTGTTCGAGCTTTTCGGTGATTGGTTGGTCTATGGACAAGCTGCCTCAGATGTAGGCACTTTTGATGTGGTCCCTTTTGGTTACACCAAGTAATATGCGCAACATTTTCATTTCGGTTGCTGTCATTTCTTTCGCATAACCTTCATACATGGTCCAGCATTCAGATCCATGCATGAGTGCGGGACGTACAACCGTTTCGTACAACTTGCCCTTTAGCTTCAGTGGCATTTTCTTATCGCAGAACACTCCCGAGTTCACTTCATCCAGCCAACCTTTGTGCGATGATTCATATCATCATCGCATGTAGCTCCGTTGTTCACCATCAAGCTAAGATAATAGAACTTGGGGAAAAGACTTAAGCTGCTCTCCTTTGACGTACATATCTGGTATCAATACATCTCGATCTGAGAACGGGCAGCATAAGAACTCAGTCTTTGTTATACTAACCCCCAGATCCATGCTCCTCCAGAATGTCACACACCAGCTTGTAAGCTTGGGCCACTGAGGACTATATCATCGGCAAAAAGAGGAGAGATATTTCCAGGCCGTCGGAAATAAGTGTTAATAAGTAGCACATGATGATGTTGAAGAGCAACGGACTCAATACACTGCCCTGGTGTACTCCGACATTCACCAGAAATTCTTCTAATTCACCGGCTGTGCATCTAAGCCTAGTCGTAGCTCCATCATACATGTCTCGTATCATCCTGACGCATGTCTCAGGGACATTAAGTGCTCTCAAGGCCAACCATATCAGATCGCGAGGTACTCTATATCGAATGCTTTCTCCAAGTCGATGAATACAAAGTGCAAGTCCTTTCGTGCTGCTCTATATTTTTCCATCGATTTTGTTGAAGAGAACTGTGAGCCAACTAAGACCGACAGTTTCGACCAAAATCCCGCGCGTATTTTATCCGGTCCAACTGCCTTTCCGCGTTTCATCTGATCATTGCCTCCATCACCTCTTCCTCTGAGATATCTTTAATATTATTATTTAATAACATCTTGAAAAGCTGCTCGAGGAAATTCTTCATTTAGAAGTTTGTCAAAATACTCTCGCATCCTGCTACAGATTGCCGTATCGTCAACCAGCAACATTCCTTGCAAGCCCTCCACGTACTTTGGCGCCAGTATTTCCCGAGCGTTATAAAAACAGAAACACTTATTCCTGCTACAGTTATATTTTATTTTTGCCAATGTATGTACATTTCGGGGGCAACTCGCTCCCTTCGTTAGTGCATATGCTTCTGAAGAAGGGAGCCCCCGAAATGTACATATCGCACACCTAGAAGAACAGTGTCACAACTTAAAAAATACCGGCGTACAGAGGGCTGCGCCCGCAATACGAGGGTTTTTTAGAATTTTAATGCATAGTGAATATTTTTTGTACATATATTTTATATGCAATAAATAAGAATTGTGCACAACATTCAAGAAATGCTTCCTGTAAATCTATTTTTGGATTGGTCTAAATAAACGCGTTCCAAAATGAAAGGCGAGCGCCTTTCATTCTGTTCCACCTTTAATTAGAACAATCCAAAAATAGATTTACTATTTGCCCAGTTTGTATGAAAGTATGTCCATCTTCCAAAATTAATGAAGTATGGGGTGACTCTGGCGACTTCGTGGGTATAAGTACGCGCATTCGATTTTGGCATACTGCAAGGCAAATCTACAGGTATTTTTCGATTTAAGATTTCTGATGGCCTTTGAGCAAAAAGGAACTCAGGCAAACGTAAGGATGACTTGGCTTTATATATGAACTGAATTGTTAGCTGTAAATCTACTGGTACGGTTTTTTAAATCAAGGAAAAGCAACTTATGTATATGAATTGATTCCATGTCAGGGAACACTACTCAAGCTTTCCTATAAGTATTGAACAAGTATACTTTTGCAGCTATTCAGGGACACCCTGTTAACTTGGTCCTACAAACTTCAAAAATATTTGTGGCAAACACTATTACCATTCTATGTATTTCCAACAAATTGCATGTTCATTGTTCAATCAAGTTAAAAGATATACATTGAAGAAATGCTTAAGAGGTTTCTCTTGCATTGTGAAAGGCTCTTAGTAAATACTTACTTGGCTATATTTCCGGTTTGGATACAGTTATTCGAATAAAAATTCATAGACATATTCCCTATGTAATTTTCTAAAATCTCTTAGAAGAACTTTTATATTTGGAAACCTAAGAGGGGTTACACACGAACAAATTGAAATTTTCCAAATTTACTGTTATTTACTTTTCCTTAGCAAAAGTCAACAGTCTTAATATTTAACGTATATAAGGCCATACTGACCAATCTTTCAACAAAGTTTCATAGCGATCCCTATAACGGTTTAGAAAAACGGAGGTCGAAAAGGAAGTTTAACTTTAAACGCCAATAACTTTTTTACCGTTACTCCAAACTGGAAAGTTTTAACTGATATGAGATGTACTCGTTTGGATCTTTGATTTAAATACCCATATGTCAATCTCCGATAAAAACTAAAAAAGTTTTTCAAACGTTCGGGACACCCTGTTATCTTCTTCCTACCAACTTTTAAGGTATTTGTGCCAAAGACTGTAACCATTCTACACATTCCTACCAAATTTCATGACAATCGGTTGAGCCGTTCACGAGTTATTTAGTGAACAGACGGACAGACGGTCAGACGGACGGACGGACAAAATCGATTTCATAAGGGTTTTTTGAAAACTCCAAAAGTGACCCCTAGAGGGCACATTGTTGATATTCACTTCACAATTTAGAAAATAGTAATTACAAATTTGTTTTTTTGCTTCTCCTGAAAATTTGCATTAAAAATAGAGTACATTAATGTTCCCCAAATGAGCCAAACTACCTTCCATTAAAATATCCTCCACCATGAATGGGACACCCTGTATATTTCGAGTATTACAATATAAACAATACAAAAAGGGATAAAATGGTGCGAGAGGGATGTACTTATTTGTTGTTCGATATGTCTAGCTATTATGGTTTTGGTTAGGATTACGGTTCCCAAATAAAAATCATTTTTCATAGCCTACTTTTGGAAGTTGGGTTCTATGACAACACTTTGACCTACAAAACGTACTCCGCAATTTTAAGTCTTACCTTATTATAATAAAAAAGATATAAAACGAAGTCTGCTGCATAGTCGTTGCTCGGCCTTCCTTTTGCAAGACTATTATTGCCAATATGTATTTAGGCAATATGTATTATTATTGTCCATCTAAGGATTTTTGTTTAGCTAGGAAGGAAGTCGCTTATTCATTATAAATTATTAAATCAAAACAATTTAACGTTTTCCTTTTTTAAACAACAGACACATTTATTTATCCACTAAAGATAATGTAGAATATTTCCACAGCAGTCAATAATACTTTTTTTTTAATTTATATTGTATCTTCGATGGTAAATATATGTATATTAAGTGGAAGTTTACATTTATGTTTTTCCATAATCAACCATATTCTCCTAGTAGTTAATGTTGCTTTTCTTCATGTTATAACCAATTCAATCAGGCCGTGTTGGCTTCATTTATATTCAGACTTTTGAATTGTCCCAATTAAACATCAAAAATGATTCTAGTACATTAATATAAAACTATGCCACGACGATTGTTTTTTTATATTTATAGTGTATGTAGTTTCCATTAATTTATTATTGGGTTAATTCTTTTGCTAGAATTTAGTACCATACAAAAACAGACAATACTTTTTTTTATAAATTTTACAAAAGTCGATTCTGTAACTTTATTATTTAGAATATGTTTATTGTGTATAAATTGATATAGTTTTGTTGTTTTGTTTTTATATTTTTTTAAATTCTTTACTAAATTAAACGCAAAAAAGACAAATCAAACACAAAGACTAGACTAGACAAACCAACAAAAATTTTAGTTGTAGATTAAATTTAAAAGTCCAATAGTTTGATTTATGATTCAACGAAAGCATGCGGGACCAATAATAGTCTAGTACAGATAGCTCAAAACCCAATCATAAAAAAAAAGGAATTTTTGATGCAGTAAAAAGTTACACTAATTTGCGCCATGTGTTAAGGGGCAAAGGGGTGAAAATTCAGTTTTTTTTCTAATACAGTCAAACCTGTTAATCGGACCACTCTATAATCGGACCATCTTCTAATTGGACCACCCTTGGTCAATTTTATTTGGTTTTTCATACAAAATAACCTTTATAAACGGACCACCTCTTAATCGGACCATGGACTACGATCGGTGACTCCAATTAGATGGATCAGTACTAGACGTACCTCCACAATCGGACCAATCACTGGATAAATCTCCAAAATCGGACCAAAACTTCAAATTGATTCTTACTTGAGCAGTACGAGGAAATTTTTGACCAACAGACAGGCAACGTGGCAAGACATTTTGTTGACTAAAAAAAATCTTAGAAATTTCGTTACTACATTCACTTCAGTTCCGATTACAATGATGAGCTATATTATTTCCTATGACCACGGGAAATTTCGTCGACAGCATCAACCATTGGATCAGTGTTGGGTAGATGAAGTGGTGAGACAATTCTGGAGTTTATGAGACAAGAAGATGCATGTGAAGTTAAAGGGAGGATTGCTTGAACCATTAACCATGACTTTGATTATAGAAACGCTTGATAAAATATTGAAGAATATTCAAAATTTCGGTGGAACTGAGTGTGGGAAGAATATAATAAAAAAAAAATCACAAAGGAGTTACGCTGTTGAGCGGTTTCAAAACATTAATTGCATAAGACATAGGTGACCTTTGTACAAGTCCAATGTTCATGAATAACGTTTAAAAATAATTTCATTAATTTTTTGTACTTTTCTGGCATCCCTTAGTAATCGGACCACCTGCTAATCGGACCAAATTTGATCGGTCCCGTCCGTGGTCCGATTAGACAGGTTTGAATGTATCTGGAAAACTATGAATCTGAGCTTGAAATGTCCTGGGGACGAAACAAAAACTACATAAAATTACCTTTGTAATGATATATAACACTCTAGAAATTTTCGCAGAAAATTATACCTTAGACCCAAAAGTATTATAGTGAATTTACATTTTTTGAGTTTTACATTTCGCACTGTAACTCTTGATAGAATAGACCTACCGTTATAAGATCTTGTCCATATATTAATAACAATTTGTTTGATTTGTACCAAAAATTGGAGTGCTCCGACCATTGACGCCCCCCTCACTCCTCCTAACATTTTTCAAAAAGGCATGCCGATAGCTTCTTTTCAAATTGAACCAGGCAGATCAAATTTGGTGGTGTGCCTAGTCTAAGCTCCATTATGCTCACCACCAAAAATTATTACCATCCGATCAAAACTAAGGGTACCCCCCAAAAAACTGGATTCGGACGCTTCGTGTATCGACGGCATTACTCACACTATTTAATTGGAACTGTTGCGTCTTTTTGTTTGCACAACACTAACTAGCCGTCGTCATATCAGCAAAACCGGTTTTGTTGCTCTGCCATGCGGGAAGATTTTTGGTGTGTTCCATCGTTTGCATTTGAACCTTGTTGGTTTAGTTTCAATCCCTACTAACAAACTCTTGAGAATGTAGCTCTTGTGAACTGGAAAAAGCTCTCATAAGGCTCTAGTAAAGCTCTCTGCCACTCTTATATGTAGCTCTAGTAGCAAGATTCAAATAAACTCTTTAAGTACATTTATTATAAGATTATTACTCTTGAAGAGTCATATTCTTGTTACTAGTTCATATTTTGTTGTCATGAGCTCACATAAGGACTTTTTAGTTAGAGTTTAACTCTTCAAGACTTAAACTCTCATAAAAATGTTCTTACAAGAGATTTATTCTTATGACTCTCATAATGAGAGCTTTATAAGTATGCCCTTAAAGGGCTGAATTAAGATCGAGAGTGAAATTCTTCCCGCTGCGATTTTATCAATAAAAATGCGATTTTATCAATACTAACTGTCGTGGAATATGTCACAAACGGTGGAGTATTCCATAAGCTACAATCCGAGAACAGTTCCATAATTCTCCTCGGCCATTTTATGTATTATTTTTCGATTCCCCGGTCATTTGACATTTCACGATGAAATAACCGGGGAATCAGAAAAAATACATAAAATGGCCGAGAAAACTTATGAAACTGTTTTTGGGTTGTAGCTTATGGAATTCCCCAGCACTCCCCATATATTCCACGACAGTAAGAATACATTTTTCATTGAAAAAATATCAGCGGACAAAAATTTTACTCTCGATGTCAGTACTAGGCTTAAGCTTGCAAGTGCAAGTTTATTCCCCAGCTAATTTCAAACCCAGTTTTAATTCAAAGCTCACAAGAAAATAAATGCAATTGCATTATTTTCAAACGAGGCTATGTAGATAGGTATATGTAGGTATTGGATTGGATAAGCTAGATACCTAGATGCGACCTGTTTTCGACAGGCAGAAGTTTTTTGATAGTTTCTCCCTCTTAAAGCAAACAAAGCGACCGAAGGATGGCACTATGCTATTGTGCCTTAAGTTATCCCATAGAATAGAGCCTCGGCAAACCTGATGAATTTTGAAGAAACCGGTACCTGAACTAAGCAATCGGCTGTCAGCATTCACTTATAAGATATTCGGTTTACGCAGAGTCGCGTAACTCTGCGTAAACCGGCATCTCAGTAGGTAGAGGCACTTTTTAGAAGGTGAATTTTAGTTATCCCCTTGGAGATTATTCCAGTAATGCACCAACGCTACGATTTAGCACTCAGAATGGAGGTTAATCTACCCGGAAAAAATTCTTAAAGACTTTTGTATAGTAAAATAATTGTCAACAGTAGTATTAAGTGCCAACATTTTTTTTTTCAATTTCGATGAGAATTGTGTGGCTATCGGACATAAGCGCAAGTATGTTTCTTGAATTAATTCTCTTTAGTGAAGGCCTTAACTACTCCATCAGCAACACGTCCTCCCAATTCGTATATACGGTTTGCATGGTTTAAGCACCTCAGATATGTGCATTTGCAGAGTGTAGCAGCCTAGATCGACGTTCTGAGCTAGAAACAGGGTTATAACTCAATTATCCTTATATGCAGTTTTTTTAACTTCAAAAGTTTCTCTTGATAAAAAGACAACATCGGTATCCAGTTCAAATTGTTATCAATCAGTACACGCTAAGCGGAGAGAATTTGTACTATCTGCAAAGGATCCTGCGAGTTTCTCGGTATCTCTTTACTTTGTTCCTATCCCGTCTTTGGGACAGAATAAGTATTTCTGAGTGGCACTCAAATTTTATGTGTAGTAAATAAACATCCTATCCTGCCTGATAAAATTGAGTCGGCGTATCCCATGATCCTTTCAAAGGAAAACAAAACCGAGTTCTAATCGTGCGATTAGTACGATGTGTGTATACCCATGTACAGACCTAGAAGGCACAAAAAACCGGAAATTTACAATTTTTTTTTAGGGGATGGAGTGCATGGGTCCGATCTGGTACACATTCATTGTTTTGTAAAATTGGAGTATTTCGCAACATTCTATCAAAAGATATGGTTAAATATTGCTTTGTAGGTGAGGAAGGGGTAGGGGTAATAAGACCTTCTGCACTTTCCATCAACTTAAAGTATATGTCATAAGAACTAAGCATTGATCAAAATTTCAGGACGATATTTTGTCGGTATTTTTGGCGGAATGAAAATATCAATGAGGGGGTCATTTGTATGGGGAGTAGGGGAACCCCTGGTCCGATTTGGCCCATTTTCAATACCTCAATCGAATCAGAGACCGACGCTGATCATTTATATACATACATATATATTTTGCCATACCTCTGTTGGCTCCATTGAGGTGTTACATAATATCGGCGTAGCAAAAACAATATACCCTATACCATCTTATGGGTATAGGGTATAAAAATTAGGGTGGCAATTTGTTGTCTTGCCCGGGCGGCGGCATCCATATTAGAGCGGGCGCTGCCAATCGGCTTTAGTCGTTCAAATGAGCCGTCAAACACATCAATTCCGATTAGTGCCTATTTGATATGATTATAACAAATTTAACGAATCATTTCATTCGCTGCTCATAAACAAAAACTGCGTTGTTTTTCTAAGTCCGAAACAACCGGGTAGGGGTAAAAAAAAATCATGTTTTGGGAGCGTCTCAACTAGAGCTGTTTTTCGAAAAATGGTATTGGTGTATAATTGTTCATAAAGAATATTAAAAACATTTTGAATAAAAACTGAAAGCATTTTCATACTTCTTAAAGAAACTAATCGAGTGACCCTCAAAGCATTATGTTTTGACACTGATTCCATAATTGCTTTGAAAGTTCGGATTTTTGTGCGCCTGGAAATGTTGTTATTTTGGCGGGTAGCGAAATTCGCCGCCATTTTACTATTTAATATGTACGTGTACATTTTCTATGGCCATGAAAAATAATCATTATGGTTGGTAGTAACGTCTGACAAGAAACTCCACACTGTTTTCTAACGTTTGAGAGGAGGGATTACAAAAACCAGGGAATTTCGTATTTTCCTATCTTGAACAGATCGTTTCTCCTGAACAGACGCTACCTTGCAAACCAAACTTCCATGAAATTCACCGGGTCCTATTTACTTCATAATGTTTTGGTGACGATTTTGATATTGTGTGCGTAAAATCAAGTTGCAATTAGTCCTCCTCGCCAAGCTCACCCCATTCACATGTACTGAAGAGCCTTAACTTTTCCACTTAAAATCGACTTCAATCATTCGCTCCCATCAAAAAGCACTATTCCACATTGGAATTGGAATTGGGTTTTCCATTAATCGTATCATTCAGCATTTGTCTCTCACCCCATGCGCACGTTTTGCGCATGATAAATGACGACTGTCGGCATGCGAATACACATCACCATTGACAATAGAATGCAAATCTGTGAATTCCCTACAACCAACCAACGTAATTATCCATCTCTTTCTTCTTCCTTGCCTCGTTCTTTATACCGCTCCGTGGTTTGGCGTTGCTCGACCTGCGGTGTAGGCACATCGCCCGTTTTGGAGGTAATATCTCGCTTTCTTTGCGGGGTTCTCAGGCGGACGCCTTTGAACATGGCAATACCAATCCATTTGTCGGTCTTCGAGCTTTTCGGTGATTGGTTGGTCTATGGACAAGCTGTCTCAGGTGTAGCTACTCTTGATGTGGACGCTTTTGGTTACACCAACTGACATGTGTAACATTTTCATTTCAGTCGCTGTCATTTCTTTCGCGTAACCTTCATACATGTTCCAGCATTCTGATCCATACATGAGTGCGGGACGTACAACCGTTTTGTACAACTTTAGCTTCAGTGTGTATACCCATACCCATGTACAGACCTAGAAGGCACGCAAAACCCAAAATATTCAATTTCATATTTTTATAGGGGAGGGGTAGATTGGTCGGCCCTGGCAGATCTTTATTATCTTATCAAGGCATCCTACGGCTACCATTTGATACTAATTTGAAGTTTTTCGCGACATTCTATCAAAAGATATAGCTGAATATAACTTTGTAGGGGAGGTAGAGGTAGGGGTAGTCGGTACTCCACTTTCCATCAACTCAAAGTATGTCAGAATAAGACATTGATCAAAATATCAAGTCGATAGCGATATTCTACCGAAAGTTATGGCCGAATTAAAAAAACAAGGAGGGGTAGTTTGTATGGGAGGTAGGGGAACCCGTGGTCCGATTTGGCTCATTTTCAATACCGTCCAAGATTTTAGCAAAACAAGCATTTGACCAAAATTTTAAACCACTAGCTTCGTTATTTCGGAAGTTATCGTGCTAACAGACAGACACACGGACAGACAGACATGGCTTATTCGATTCAGGGGCCGACCCTGATCATTTATATATATACTTTGCCATACCTTCGGTGGCTCCTTTGAGGTGTTACATAATATCGACGTAACAAAAACAATATACCCTATACCATCTTATGGGTATAGGGTATAATTAATTATTTAAGAAAGGTTGAGGCCGCCTCAGATATCTTGCAGTGGAGAGCTCATAGATAGATGCTCACGCGTATTCATGGAAATTATGGGAAGTAAATAAGGGAATTTTGTCCATGGTCCGTATTCATTTTCACTGCAACGGATCGAGAGTGTTCAGCACATCGGATGTAGGTTTTCGGCACAACTTGGTTTGTAGGGTTGTTTATAACAAATGTGAACATTTTTTTTCCAGTCTGGAACAGGTTTCACAAGCTCTGAAATTTAGCTTTGCTAATCTTTTCGAACACAAATAATACAGTTGATAAAACGTACTCCTATCGAGTACGTGTTGAAAAAAATCAGTTCAGTTGCTTCAATTTTCAATAATTTATGGACTCGTTTTAAAAGTACATAAGTTTAAAATAAAAAATCAGTCACCAAATAATAAAAAAAGTAGCAAGCGAAATATTGAATAGTTCATGCACTAGAACACATTCAATTGAATTGGAGCAAAATGGTGACTTCACTGACAAATGTAAATAACGTCGTTTCCACTGTTTCCATTCGCTAACAAAACTTTTCTAAAACACAACAGCTGCTAGATCATGCAAAACCATAACACCAATGAATAAAAAATGAAACGCATAAGCATCAACATAGCTTATTATTAATATTTGTTTTACATTACATAATACAAATAAGCATCTTATATTTTAACATGAATTTATATCTGCACGGATATTAAGATGTGTTGATGTAGTAAGTAGAAAAATATCAATTTATATGCATCTTTTGTATACAAAAAGAATTACGAAAATATTTATGCTACATTGTATAAAAATATCAAAAAATTGTGTTTTCCTCTCTTTTGTCATCAATTTTAAATGCACATTATATGTATTAGTGTTTTTGTATATTAAAAAACGGAATGAAAAAAAAATTATTGAATCGTCGATTTGATCATGTATAAATTTGTTTGTGCTAAATAAAATATTTTGTACGTTGTTAGACAAAATAAATGCGCTGTAGGTAAATTACTACCAGTTATTCTTATAAAAAATATTACGGAAAAATTCAGAAGATGTTGGTAATTTTGCAGTAGATTTTGGCTTTCAATTTATAATATTTTAGTTGAATATTCCGCTTAAGAAAATCGATACAAAATTTTACTTTGTTGAAGAATACACATAATGTCCATTGCGTAGTATACACGCTTCTGAACCCGTTCATTGTAAACGACATTTTTTGTTTTGTTCCGAATTTTTCATAATTAACTGTTATTTAAATAAGAAAAAAAATTTCTGTATAATACTAAAATACTACATAATCATTTACTTCTATACACATTATATAGCTAATATATAACATATTGTTCATTTGCGCATGCATATGTGTGTTCGTTTCGTATATTATTAGTTCTCTTTATTTCTTGTCAAAAAGATGATTTTATCATGTTTGTCGTCTTCTTACAGTTTTTTTTTCTTTTCCTCCATATAAAAATCTAATTGCATAAAATTGTACCTATATTATTATATCAATAGACCATCATCTATTCACGTTTACGTCAAATTACTCTTCATCCTAACACTCTCTTTGCAACATTTTACACATATAATAATTAAATTCGATAAATGTATAATGTAGATGAGTCTAAAATAGTCCGCAATCTTTAAGATTGTTTTTAATGATGACATCTGTGACGGCATCGAATACAAATTGTATATTACTTGTATCAGTTGCGCATGTTAAATGTGTGTAAATTTCCTTTTGATCTTTTCGTTTGTTAAGATTTTCGAATTTCATTCTAATGTAACTTGAAGCCTCTTCAAATGTGTTTGATCCTATGGGAAATGAATTTTTATTATTATTTAATTTATCTGATTCAATCATATGTGTATACATACCTGTATATTCTGGAAAACATATTGTCAATGGTGATCGTGTGATTTTCTCTTCAAACAAATCCTTTTTGTTCAAGAATAGAATAATTGACGTTTCGACAAACCATTTGGAGTTGCAAATAGAATCGAACAATTTCATCGATTCAATCATTCGATTCATTTCTTCATCTTCGGCCAAAACTAGGTCGTAACCTTTGCAGACAGAGAGAGAGAAAACGTTAATATAGGAAAGTATATGTATTGTACTTATTTTAAGGATGTCTACATATTATCAAGCGTAATTTTAAAAAGAGGTGATCCAACACAGTCGTCAAATAATGGCGGACATGTTTTTAAATCTGAATTTAGTGTTGCTAATTTAGCCTGTTTCGGTTTTCTTCAACCGTTTTCAGGCTAAAATTATTTGATGAAATTTTAAAATCGAAGTTATTTTAAAAATATATAATAAAAAGTGAACCTTGAGGCAGACCGAAGAACACCTGGATATGTCAAATGAAAAAGCAACAACAATGCATTGGTCTCGGCGATGACACGATCCAAGATAGAGCTGCCTGTAGAAATATGCTGAGATATTACCGCCAAAACGGGTTATGTGCCTACACCGCAGGTCGAGCAACGCGAAACCATGGAGCGGTATAAAGAACGAGGCAAGGAAGAAGAAGAAAAAGTGAACCTGAATGTTTATATATCAAATATAGGTTGAATCATTTAATTCAAGAGATTTGTTTTACTCTCTAGGCTCCCTCCCTAACTACCATCAATTTCCTTAAATATTTTTTTTTTGCCTAATAAGTTCTGCATCGTAGAAGCACTTTGCCCTCCAAAACATACCGATTAGCAATTTTTAAATCATATTTTAAAAAGCATTGTAGTGTATGACTTGACTTGATAGCGTATGTCCTCAAAATGGTCGCGACAAAGATATGAATTGTTATTAAATCATTTATTTATTATTAGCATTTACGACTTGCTAAAATTCTCTGTTAACCCACTCTTTTCGCCTTAAATCGAAAATCTCGACTCGGATTATTGAAATATACATATTCTCAAAAAACAGCCGGTTCGCAATTTTTCCGATTTAACTCACAATTTACCTTATTTCATGCAAATAGACGTCAAAGTAGCTTATTAAATAATTACTATAGTGGATCCCAAATGCTTAGGGAGTTACAATTGAAATATCCGAACATTCCTTCATTTGTGAAGGGTCATCCCAATGGCAGACGATTCAGAGAAGCTGAACATTTTCTTAGACGTATGACCAGGGGCGTACGCAGAAAACTATTTAGGGAGGGGTTTTAGCAAAGAAACTTGGATTTATTTAGCTTCCATACGTGACCAAATAACTAAAGTTGCCAAAGAACACTAAGCATTTTTTTAAGAGCTTAAGTATTAAATCTATTAAAATTCTAGGCAATTTGCATATTAGCGATTAACAATGTCATAGAAAAAGGACCGATTCCGTACTGTTTCGATTAATTCGAAATTGCAGTTCATAGCATTTGGTATTTCAATTATGCAATAGCGTAATGTCTTTACTTTCTGTCTGTTCAAACTACGCCGTTTTAGCCATGGCATAAGGAATGCATCGATGCCGGCATCATGAATCTCTGGATGAACCGAATCATTCCATTTATTCTAGCCGAGGGACTAAATTCCCTCACACATTTTTCAAAGATATGATGAACCCAAACATGACTTTCCCTCATGATTTCATTAGAGAGGTACTGATGATTGATGCGGTGCGGATCATCAATGAATTCATCAGAAAGGAACTGATGAAAAGTACGATGAGTTTCACTGGCGAATTCATCATGCTGGAACTGATGACAAATTTAATGAATTTCCCCGAAGAGTTTCATCAAGTTCGCCCTAATGCAGTAATCGTTGAATTTCACTCATGCGTTCTTAAAGGAACAACGTATGAAAAGGTCGATTATTTTCATTAATTATTATTGTATTAGTAATTTATTCATTAGCTTTAACTAGCTGATGAACTCGGGAACGATCTCATCTCTTCAAAACTTACTAGTTCTACATATAATATAGTGATTTTAGCTGAAAAAATGACGAAAACCAAACATCAAAAAAAAAAAAGAACTGACTTTTGATGCCAAATTGATCTATGGCCTGACCGCATTACGCAGTAAAAAGTTAGACTTTTTTGCGCGTCACATTTGGCGGGGAGGGGGTGGCAAAGGGCTGAAATTATGATTTTTCGCCAATATCTTGTTAACTATAATATTTACAGCAAAATGTTCTGAGGACGATTTAAACTACGCAAAATTCCCTTTCTAATGATATTTTATATCATATACCTTCTCTTGGCAGATTATATACTAGACCTAAAAACATTCGGTGTAATTTCGATTTTTTGATAGTTACATTTGGCGCTCTAGCTCCTGAAGTAATTTAATTGTAATTGAGATAACTATTCCTTACAATATATAGCTGTCCCACACGGAGACTCAGGCTGCCCCGTCAAAGCATTCCCCTATATCCCCATTTATCCATTTTAAAAAAGACATGCCTGTAACTTATCGCCGAATCACAGCAGGCGGGAAACATTTTGGTAAACGTTAAGGCTAAGTCCCATTAGACTCTCCACCAAATATTACTTCGATCGGATTAAAAAAAAAAGGGTACCTCCCATTACCTCCCAATTTATTCAAATTCAATGCCACTAGTTTATTAAGAAACAAGGGAACAAGTCAACCAAAATTAAAGTTTTGCTCGTAGGCAATTTTCGGCTCATTTTGTATGGAAGGTAATATGCACACGATCAAATTTTGACACGGGCAAATTACTCGACTTCTTCTTCTTCTTCCTTGCCTCGTTCTTTATACCGCTCCATTATTTCGCGTTGCTCGACCTGCGGTGTAGGCACATCGCCCGTTTTGGCGGTAATATCTCAACATATTTCTACAGGCAGCTCTATCTTGGTTCGTGTCATCGCCGAGACCAATGCGTTGTTGCTGCTTTTTCATTTGACACATCCAGGTGTTCTTCGGTCTGCCTCTGGCCTTGGGTCCATCAAGTGGAACAATGTGGCAAATTACTCGACGCAGAGGCACATACTGCTAAGGTCGACTTTCAAGCCAAAAATGGTCCACGATACAAAAATATACAATATTGAATAGTGTATTTGACGAAACTGTAACGAAACTCACCGAAACCTAAAAAAAATTTTTCTCGATGAATTGGAACCGATTCTTCATCGAGACAGTCATCGTATGATGGAGATTCAGTCGTAGTACATAAGCCAACGCATGTGGATGAGAGAGTGTTCACGAATACTACGACAATTTTAGCATTCCCCCGTCTCTTTGTATTTATCGTTCACCGATTATGGCTAGCAGGGCGGTAGTCGGAAATATCTTCTTTTTATCATTTTGTCATTTGTCATAATCATAAAACATTATGATGTTTCTATTTACTATTGCACTATTTTAGACGATTTTGGAGGGAGTTTGAGCCCCCCAAACCCCTAGGTTTAAAGCCGGTTTTTGTCAGTTTTTATGGGTGCAACTCATTCTACCGGATTTTTTGCCTTTTTTGACAAAAAAAAGTTTTTTGGTTACATTTAGTCGGAAATTAAATGTTCAGTTGGCAACACTGCCTAAATTGTATTGTATCAGTACTGAAAACACTTCCACATCAATTTCTTTCAGGGAACAGAAGCTAAAAAGTTATTCCCAAGAACTTTCATTATTAAATATGTACCTGCTTTGTGCCAAGGTTGCCAAGGTCGATAGAGTGAACTGCAAGCATATGATGGGTAGCGCCCAAGAAAGCCATAGACGACGTCGCAATTATCTGTGATCAATATAAAAATCGCCGTAGAAAGATTTGGGTTGCAGATTAGGAGGAACATCTGGCTTTTGGGACTTTGGGGACTATGCATTACGCATTACAGCAAGAAAATTCTAGCTGTTTAGTGGAGTGGTAAGTGCGAAGATGATTGTCATATACAGGGTGTCCCGCAACCGGTGGTACATAGGATAATGGGAGATAGTACAGCTCATTTGAGGACAATAAATGTTCTACACGACCCCTCTATCTTTAACCGTTAGAAAGTTATAGCATTTTATGATAAAAGTGTCAGAAACCCCGACTTGCCGAGCAAAATCACTATTTGCCACGCTCCCAAATATTGGATCCGAAATTTGACTTCACTTTCTGAAACTGCACAAAATTCTACATAAAATAACGGTTTTGCCAATTAAATTATTTAAAAACCTACCCAGATACAACCACTCAAACTTTAAAGAAATTTGGAAATTGATATTTTCTTGTAAATTCAAATTGCAAAATCGTAACGGTACTTTGAACTGACAAATGTGCAAAGTTTACAAAAGTTGCATCATTATGTCAGCTTTCGAACGACATATAAAAAATAGGGTCTTAAGGACTGAAAAATTGAAAATATTACGTGTAAAAGAAAAAAAAAACGCGAAACTAAAGCAGAACAAATCTAATTAAAATACATACATACTTCAATTATTATTAATGGTTTTCAAAAAATAGTGAAATTAAGGTGTCAACGAACTTTGCCTTGAAGATGTTTCATTCTGGAAAAATGTGAAAATGTACTTGTTGAGAAAACGGTAATATTAACGGTTAATCCTTGTTATTTTAAAGTCATTTGCTTCAGTTCGTTATTCCACCAGTTTAATTCAACTGATTAGCATTGATTATCACACAATTGATCTGTTGCTAGAACGTTAATATTAAAACAGGTATTATTATTAGTAGTATTTATTAAAATCGTTATTAGTGTGATGTTTTATTAGATGGCGACAAAATATTCGGATATCGAGTACGCTGATATGGTGTTGGTGTATGGTATAGCTGGATGTAACGGACGCGAAGCAGTTCGCGAGTATGGTCGTCGCTTCCCCCAAAGACAGGTTCCGGACAGCCGAACGTTTGTTAGGGCGTTTAACACACTGCGACAAACTGGTAGAACACCGAACCATTACACGTTAGAGCGAAGTCAACGTACTACGGCACGGCTGCAAGAAGAAATTCTTCGTCACTTCAGGACGAACTCGGATTCAAGCACGAGAAGGGCGGCTATTCAAATGGGTGTGCCTCGTATGACAATTCACCGAACACTACAAGAGGATAGTCAATATCCATATCATTTAACGGAAGTGCAAGATCTACTGCCTTCCGACTTTGAAAGAAGAAGGACTTTCTGTAGTTGGTTCATACAAAGATTGGCAGCGGATCGGCACTTCCAAAGAAAAATAATATGGACAGATGAGGCTACTTTTACTCGGAGTGGTGTATTCAATACCCGCAACACCCATTTCTGGTCTCATCAGAACCCCCGCGAAACTCGTACTTCGAGATACCAGCACGAGTTTAGTGCAAATATCTGGATCGGTGTTCTTGGAGATGAACTACTACCTGAAATTATTCTTCCTCAAAGACTCAATTCATCCGCGTTCCACCAGATTCTCGAAACAGAAGTCGTGCCGAAGGTCGTAGATGAAATTCCATTAGCTAGATTATCAGAAATATGGTGGCAAATGGACGGATGTCCGGCTCACAGAGGAAGAATTGTTACGGAATTTTTGAATAGTGAGTTCCATGAAAAATGGATTGGACGATACGGGCCTGTCGCTTGGCCTCCTAGAAGTCCCGACTTAACGCCGCTTGATTTCCATGTATGGGGTAGACTCAAAAATGAAGTTTACGATGAGCCAATAGTGTCCCGGGAACATCTTTTGCAAAAAATTAAAATGGCTTGCAATAATTTGCGCGAAAAAAGGGAAGAGATGCTTAAGGCGGTCTCTTCTGTTGGTAGAAGGTGCCGAATTTGTGTCAGATATGGAGGAGGACACTTTGAACAGCATTTATAATATAAAAGTTCCTATTCTCAATAATCTTTCTTTTTAGTTTTTATAAAAAAAATATTGTTTACTTAATAAAATGTATACTTTGAATTTCTCTTGAGACCATGTTTTTTTCTGTTAAACACGTAATATTTTCAATTTTTCAGTCCTTAAGACCCTATTTGTTATATGTCGTTCGAAAGCTGACATAATGATGCAACTTTTGTAAACTTTGCACATTTGTCAGTTCAAAGTACCGTTACGATTTTGCAATTTGAATTTACAAGAAAATATCAATTTCCAAATTTCTTTAAAGTTTGAGTGGTTGTATCTGGGTAGGTTTTTAAATAATTTAATTGGCAAAACCGTTATTTTATGTAGAATTTTGTGCAGTTTCAGAAAGTGAAGTCAAATTTCGGATCCAATATTTGGGAGCGTGGCAAATAGTGATTTTGCTCGGCAAGTCGGGGTTTCTGACACTTTTATCAAAAAATGCTATAACTTTCTAACGGTTAAAGATAGAGGGGTCGTGTAGAACATTTATTGTCCTCAAATGAGCTGTACTATCTCCCATTATCCTATGTACCACCGGTTGCGGGACACCCTGTATAGCATTTCCAGGTCAAGTAAATAACTCTCCGAGACAAATAGATAAATTTCCAAATCAACAAAATACATTTCCGGATCAAAAAAATAAATTTCCGAATCAACAAAACACGATTCCGGATCAAACAAATAAATTTCCGGAGGAAATAAAAGAACTGCTAAATGAAAAAAATAAATAGCCAAAACAAAAAAATAAATTTCCAAATAAAAACAATGAATGTCCAAATCAGGAAAATAAATTTACAAATCAAATAAATAAATTTCCAAATCGAATAAATATATTTACATGCCAAAAAAGTAAATCAAATAAATACATTTCCAAATTAAATAAATAAATTTTAAAAGGTTAATAATATTCTTTTAATAAGAAAAATTAAATTATATTAAATTTATGACACCCCAAGATATATAATATTAAGGGGCGGTTGGAAGTCTATGAGATTTTAAAGGAAAAATTCGCTTGTGTAGCGCGCAAAAAAAAACAGTATACCACAATTTTGCTTGTCCCAAGTAGGCGTAAGTTTTTTTTACGTACGTTAAACAGCGGAGACTGTCGATTAAAGTCGAAATGTGTACGATAGTCCGACATGCTAAAACTCTCTATTAGTAAAGGTACACGACATCAGCTGAACACTACAATTCGTATAATTGAACAGAATCCTGTCTGAATCGGGTCACCGTTACTAAAAGCTGTGTCAATGTGTCTGCTTAGGGTGCAGACTCTCCCGCATTTTCCCCTGATTATTTGCTCGGGTTTATTCCCCTGGAATACCACCCTCCCTCCTCCTTGGTATTCTTCACCTATTGCGATAGAAATATATTATATTCCGTTATGTTCCCGAACCTCCATCATTATGAGGTTTCTAATTTTCTTCGATTCTAATGTAAAATAAAAATTTTAGAATGCTCAGCTGGTGTGACTTGAGTTTTGAGGAAGTTATGGTAGTTTAGAGATGGCAAATAACGTCTAAGAAAACAATTTATATCGTCCTATTCCAAGCGTGTGTAGTACAATTGACAATTATATACGTCATTTTGAATAAACAAAATCTTATTCAGATTGAAATAATCAAATTATTTTTTCAATGCTCAACGAAATTCATATAAAAGCACATTATTTACTATATTAAAGTACTATCTTTTTAAATCGTTTCCTTTATACGAAGCATTGTTTATTTGATTTGTGAAATATGTTTTTTGATGGAAAAAATCATTTTTTTTTTAATTTTTGTGAATTTGTTTTTCTGTTTTGGAAAATTTTTTATTTGAATTGTACATTTATTTTTCTGATTTGGACATTTATTTTATTGATTTGGAAATTTATTTTTATGATTTGTTTATTAATTTTTTTCATTTAGGAATTCATTTTTTTGTTTAGGTGTTGAATGAAATACCGAATCCGAACAATTTCGTAACGCACTGTTACATCCCAAGAGCACAAGCCCTGCAATCACAGAAGACTTCAACACCGAATGGGGCAGCTGAGAGATAAGTAAGCGTGGTCTTACTTATGAGCAGCTATATGATGATTTATGTTGCGGTTACAATTCCGAGCTCAGGGATGCGATGTGTTCACATACAAGTTATGCCGAGTCGTATGATGCGAAGCGAAACGAAATAATCGTTGGTAAAAAAAAAACAAGTTCATTTCGTACGCATGTTTGATTCGCGCTGTCTAGCGCTGATTTGGGATCAGGCCCGTCGAGAGAAATTCCGGACACAAGACTGGAACTTCGTTAGGGCCCCTTCCTAGATTAATTATAAATGTTATTTCCGCGCATAATAATTTTGGCAACTCCGTGCAATTATTTGTGCATAACAAAAAAAAAGGTTTTAACTCCAACTATTTATGCGTAACAAAAAATAGGGTTTTAACTCCAGTGCAAGTTTATTCTTAATAAATATCGTCACCTGTACTCGTATCGTATCAGTAATTTCATTTCTGTTACAAAGATTAAAAAAAAAGTGTCGAATATTAATTTTCCTTGCCTTCTGGGCAGCTCTAATAACAGCAATTCACTAATATCCATATCGAAATTGAGTTCGTCTGTGGATTACGGTGTTTCGATACATAAGAGTAGAAAGTCCGGAAACACGTTCTTGTGACGAACCCGAACGATGAAAATGTTTGACTTTGCTAAGAACATTAAAAAAAGTTAAGCGCTAGCAACAGTAGCAGTTGTAATGCAAAATAATCGTAAAGCAATGCAAATATTTTGGATAAGCCGTTCGTGAAAAAATAGCACTAGTAATTCAAATGGAATCGGATGGCAGGAAACGTTGGTATAATTTCCAATCTCATTCATGTACAATAAGATCACATTGATCTCGGATCAGTTGTTATTTAGACAGTTTTAAAAATTTATAACTTCAACGTAATTTGTAAAGCCCTTAGCATGAAGGAGAGAGAATTTAAGAGAAAGCAACGGAACTTGAAAGCAAGCAACCAAAAATTAGTAGCGTAACATGAATTGCGGCAAGCGTTTTGGAGGCACACACAAAAAGACACTAGGTCCCGTACCGACTGCACGCTAATCGGTGTGGCACAAACAGTAATTTTGAGTTTTTTATTTTGAATCTGAGGATAAAGCCAAGAAACAAATATTGTCCGCCTCAGAATGTAACACCCGATTTCTTGTTCAATAGGCGTCGGGTAATTGCCGGCCACCAGAGTGCCCAGTTTTGTTTGGTTTTATACTTGTCCAATTGTCCGTAGGAAAAGCTTTAAGAAAATTTTTGATCGCTGATTCCTTCTTCCGTGGATTTTCACTCTTCAAAAGGCAACCCTTCTAACCCATCCATCAAATCATCAAAACCACTTCATGAATATCTACGTTCATTTTTCAATTCTTTGCATAACATGTTCTTAAAAAAATGGCCACCTCGCACCAATTCATAAAACAATTTCTATATATTGGACACGTATGGCATGTGATTCGTAAAAACGACACTACGAAGCTCATCTGAACACAAAACATGCCCAAATGCCCGTGATCCAATTTGTGCGTGTGGCTCTGGGTAACTCCTGTTCATTCTGAAAGATGGCTGCTGATGGTTTGGTGCCAAGTACGCAGTTTTTACAGAATTCTCGAGTTGCCACGGACAACATGATCAGCGCCGAAAATACAAAACAAAACTCACTTGTTTGCCATGGATTAATTGTTAATGGCACAAATCTGCCACGCATCGCGAGTAGTCTGAATAATTCGAAGGGGATTCCATCAAAATGCTATTTTATGTACACGCCGACTTAAAGGTTAGTATTCCTAGAAATGGCTGATGCGAGTGTGTTCTTCAAAGCGACTACAGTGACCATGACTTATGTATACTCGTACCAAGTGTATTGTTAGCTTTATCCTGCTTCTCGTAAATCATACCAAACACACCGGCCCGTGCATCATTCATCCTGGTTTTTATATGCGGACACACTCGCCGCCCAACCGAATGTAAACGACTTTTATATGCAACGTGGCAGCAAGTGGCGTGCAAAACGTTCACCGCTCAGCCAGGCAGTATGTACAACGATTGTAGCTGGGCATGCCATACGATCGTCGCCTGACAAGCTCAACGATTATCGCTCAGAGGAGCACAGCTCCATGTAAAATATATCCAAGTAGTATGCACTCAGTTCCAGGCACCAAGCGATGATCACTCAGTGATCACAATGTGTTGTCTCTTGTAACACAAGCCTTAAATCCAAGCGACTGAAGCACTGCCACGTATCTCTTCACAAAACAAGCTATTTCAGTTAATCAGGACCAACATATGTCTAGAATCCCATATTTGCATAGCATAGTAAAATTGCCAAGATTAAGAGCACACTTACGATGACTATTATAAGAATAACTGTTATTTGACTGTAAGTTATAGTTGAGCTGTAAGTTATAGCGTTACTGATGGAACGTCAATACTCGGTGGGATCATAGGAATGGTAGTCTGTATAATATTCTGAGAATCGACATAGGATGGAAATAATAGGAAGCACAGAAGTGTTCGTTGATTTCTTATATCTTCTTATATGCCGTAAGTGTGTAAATTTTTCGTAGCACATTTGGGACTGTTCAATCGAGTAAGGGATAGCACAGCTTTTATTCAAATATGAACATAAAGTAGATTACGAGTTCTTCTACATTCATTTTTCTGAATTCAACTGTCGAATTAGTATGGGGATTGTGTTGTATCCTACACCCGATAGAAAAAAACGCTGCTGTAGATGCTGATACACTGACATTAGGTGTCCATATTATGATAAGCTTTCATCCCACAAATAGACACATCTAGATAATTTTATTTGTGTGTATGGATGATGATTTACTTTGATTGAAAGGAATAACCGGTTGATAAAATAAAAAACAACATTTTGCAGACTTTTTTTTGGCTCCCTCGTTTTTAGGTGCCATAATTTTCCAAGGGAAAGTGAATAAATAATAAATAGGCGGCGCCCAACAGAAGAAATGTAAGCGCGACTCGTGTAAAAAATATATTCTTACCTGACAAAGCTACACAGAAAATAATGGCCGTAACTCCTTCAAAGCAGTGTATCCATTTTTTACGTTCCGACCGTTGACCGCCTACGTCAAACATTCTGTGAAACAAAATGAAATAAAAACGTTAATCCGCTCGTCTTTTATAATCACAACAATAATTCGTGTATACAAAAACTCTCCAACTCACTTGAAATGTAATCCCTTAAAACTGAAATGCGTTTCAACAATTCCCGTTGTTTTCACTCGCGTTCGCAGGACATCTTGCTGTGTGGGAATATAATTTGGCTGCGATATTCTATCTAATGAATTCAGATAATAAGCTGCCGAGTCATTTAATTGATATTCGCGAGAGCTGTAAGTGTATGCATGTACATAAAAGATTATCTCATTAATTCTGTTGCTAAAACGAATTATTATTGTTTAGAATTTACCGCTGAAAGCATTGTTGCACGCCCGGATCCGTCCATAATTTCTTCATGAGAATCACAAGTTCAGGCATAAGAACACCCTCCTCAGCTGCCGAAGCGTATGTGAAAAATTGTCGTGCAATATCCTGCGAATTGATGTAATAAACATAATAAAAATAAAATTGTATTTAATGGTTTAATTTATTTTAAATAATGTACAAGAATTCTCAAACTCATACGTACGGTTCTTGATGGATCGGCAAAATCTATTCTTAATTGTCCCATTGCTCTGATAATGGCCATTAAACTTTGTATTGTATTACTATAGACTACGGGTCGATATTGTTCGCATTCTTCTTGCGAATATCCGGTCTCGTGAATGATTTTCATTTGCTTTACAATGGTCGATTTGCCTGATTCACCGGCGCCTGAAATGTGACGAATATGTGTTTGTTTTGAGTTTTTTCCAAGGCAATTCTTATTACTATGAATGATTTCGAAATTCTGAATACATATCAGAATTGCACGTGGTTGACATATTTTTATAATGAATATAATGTAGTACATACATGTATTGAAGTAAAAAAAAAATATTTTATTATACTTTGAGATATAAATGGTATATTACACCCGTAGACGCTTATCGCATTCGTAGTTTTTCTTTTAATCAGACAAAATTACGATTGTGGCATTTTTATGTCATTGATAAAAAGAAATTTCAATGTTGAGATGGCCTATGTGAACATTTTGAATGTAAACAGGGAACATAATAAGAGTGGTAGACATTGGCTGCGTTTTTTTTTCAACTAAGAAGGCCGGTTTGATCACCCAGACTCGCAAAAAAAATCGCCGAGGGTAGCATCCAGGTTGAATATCAAATGGTTACGCGGGCATTGTAATTTTTTGCAATATAATGTTTTTTTTAAATGAAAGCCCATTTTTCACTTTAGAAACGCATTTTAATATAGATTCGCAGCATAGATTTACAAATAAAAATTCATTTGTGCACACTTGCATGCTACATGGAAATTATACCTAAACGAAAAGTTTCAATTTAGCTAGTCATTTGAAAAATACCCGGAAGCGATTGATTTCGGCGCAATTACTAAAAAATTTAAAAGCTCATTAAAACTGAATGGATGACTATTCGGGTTTGAAATGCTAACCTGACTGTGACTTCGGGCTAGCACTTCTATGGAAATTATCCCGAATGTTGTTGTTGAAAAAAACACGACCATTATTGAATTAAATAAAACGATAGGAATTTGCAAGTACATGCAAATTTATTCGGTGAAACCATGTAAACAGCTATCCTCAAAGGATGCCCACAGGGGGATACCCTATCACCCCTCCTGTGGAACCTTGTAGTCGCCAGTCTACTGGTCTAGCTAAATAACACTGGCTTCTATACCCAAGGATATGCCGATGACATCAGCATCCTGATAAGGGGAAAATTTAAAGGGGTTCTTTCTGAACTCATGCAACAAGCTCTAACCCAAGTGGAGGATTGGTGTAGGTGTGGGTGGGCCTATCGGTCAATTCCGCCAAAACAACACTAATAGCCTTCAGCTGCAAACATAACTTGGAAGGGCTCAATGTTCCAACCTTATTCAACCAACAATTGCAGTTTACCACGGAGGTCACCTTTGATAACAAACTCACGTGGAACAAGCAGCTGCAAAACACTATTACAAATGGCAAACAGACCCTATAGGCAACTAAAAGAGCAATAGGGTGGGGGTTAAGACAACGAATGATACACTGGATCTACAAAGCCGTGGTCAAACCCCGTCGATAGTCTGTTGGACTAAAATCAAGCAAAAAAACAGCTGCAGCGAAGTTGGAATCAATACAGAGACCGGCCTGCGCAAGCATAACCGTCGCCATGCGCAGTGCACCAACTTTAACTCTACACCACTAGACCTCAAAATCACAGAAGATGCAAGAATCGCAGCGTACAGACTACAATCATCGAACATGTGGACACCACAAAGGGTAGGACACTAGATACGGGCAGCGATTATACCCCGGCCATGTACACTCTCGACTCCAACATCCAAACCTCAACGGTTAGGGAAGACTGGAGTAAATGGAACGACAACCATCTATCAAAACATATAACGTGGTACACGGATGGGTCGAAAGCAGCCGAAGGAACAGGGGCAGGAGTTTATACTAAAACCAACAACTATAGTTTCTCCAAACCCCTAGGTCAATACACAACTGTCTTCCAGGTAGAACTTATAGCCATAAAGCTTGCAGCAGGGGACAGTACTCGAAAGCGATATATGTACAAACAAGACCATCTGTATTCTCTCCGACAGTCAAGCTGCCATAAAAGCTATTGCAAGTCCCAAAACAACCTCAAAATTGGTTTGGGAATGTCAACAAAACCTCAAAAACCTAGCTACCCGACATAACGTAACTCTGAAATGGGTGAAAGGAGATAAGGGGATCGAAGGCAATGAGAAAGCGGATGCCCTTGCAAGAGTGGGTTCCGAACTACCCTTCACTGATCCCGACCCTGAAATCGGAATTAGTAAATCCACTGCTAGAACCGTTGCCAGGCGATAGACCGAGGATAAATTCCAAGATCGATGGAGACTCGCTGAAGGGCTCAGACACAACAAGCGTATGCTGGGATCAAACTTGCATACCAGCTGCACCGAAGTCCTTAGTCTCAGCAAAACGAACCTCAGGGCAGTGACAGGCCTTATAACCGGTCATTGTACCCTACGAAAACATCTGCATACAATAGAGATATACACAAGTTGGAGACAAAATTTCGTTGGGGCTCAAACCAGAATGGGCGCACAAAAGTAAACATGGTTATCTTTCTTCTAAGCCTTTTACGAAGGACAGAGCTAATAACGTGCAACTTTTTCTCTTCAATGGGAAATACAATAAGCCAACAGGCTGCATTATTGGGCGTAACCAGCCCAACCCATCTTAGCGTCTTATCCATCCATCCATCCATAGGAAGTTGGATACCTAATTCTGAAAACAGGAGATAAATTAATTTCACGTTATTAGAAGGGACCATACGGGTTTACATATAAAACCGTTGGGAAAGCTAACCAAGGAGGGTAAATGTCCATCGACGTTCAAATACACATTGGCTTTGGTAAAAAAGACCATCGACCGTTTGTTTTTCCGAATGGTTTTGCAATGCGGAATTGCCAGGCTCATGTAAGAGAAATGCGGTTCTATGCGGTTCAACATGGGGAGAAAGGATGACGCAAGACTGGTTTCATCAAAACATTACGAAAGCTCGCACCTCTGCGTCCAGGTTCTACATATTAATAAACCTTAGTTCCAGTTCAGAAAGCGCGACATGTGAAAGCAAATAGTTTATGTATAGTAATGGGGGATATGCATTCCTACCTAGTGACAACTGAATGATTTCATTGAAAATCCGCATCTAAAAACTATAATTGCACACTGTCCACACAATAGAATTTCGTTCCTATTAATAAACGTTCGCCCTAATATGAATCTTATTTCGTTCATCAATCATCACTATGTTTCATTTTTTTTTGTAATTAATTCATTGCTGGCTGGTCAATCTTAGCAGTTGTAGTAGTATTGTAAGAATATCTGTATGTATTCTCAAATACAATATGATGCATTAATTGTCTTCACAATGTCTGCAAAAGGCAATCGAAATTATCTGATGAATGACTAATATAAAGTGCGTAGTACGTAGTAGCAGAGGAGAATATCATAAGATTGTTGCAAACTCTTGAATGATTCGGTAAAACGGTGAAATGTTGAGTTATATTGATGAATTCCAGAAATGTTTTTGACTCATCATTTTTGCAAATATCAACAAGCAGAGCGAAATAATTTCAATTCGGGATAGGTAAACTTTTGACTTGCACCTAATAAAAATATGAAAATTACAGATTTTCGAAATCACATATGTGGTCCATCAGCAAAAACAAACACAATATCCAGGTGGGAGTTAATGTAAGCCATATATTAAAACAAATCGAGGCAAATAATTAATGTTTATGAACAAGTTGCACTTATTGCGGTGAGACTACTATTTGTATGTATATGCTCAAAATTATTGTTTTCCATAGTCAGTGGAGAATGCATTAAAACTTCTAGTCTAGTGTATAAAAGCATACAAAATTCCACCCAATTACTTCAGAAATTTCCTTTTGTTGACTATATTCGTGTTGGTGAATCGGCAGGGAAACAAGCCATAAATACCGCTCATCTCCGGCATTATGAAAAAACCGATATATAAAAGATGGAGTCGGGTTATTTATAGTGGTACGTCCACTCGCATTCGAAGCACAGGGTTGCGGTTTCAGTTTATGATAGTTTTCGAATTCTCGATTCATGATCTCACTCAGATGTTAAACGAGTACCCACTTATGGGGATAAATAACTCTGCAGAGTGTGCTGCTGATCGCAACATCACTATCAAAAAAACACTTGCGGTCTAGGTACAAAGTTGGACTATCGTACCAGTTATTATTTTTTTAAAGCAGGAGTATCCTAGGCATTACATGGGCGTCGTCCGTATGTTCTTTCACTGTACATATTTAAAAATGCATGGTTTTATTGGTTTTCCACACTAGGGAGACTAAGTAAGAATTGTTGTCCTTGAGTCTCAATGACAAAGTGCAGCGGAGATCGCAATATTGTTCAATGACTGACATAAAAGTTAATATGCAATATGGTGGTTTTATTTGAATTACTTATTCTGGCTGGCTATTTTTGATCTTTTTTTTTGATGATGCCTAAGTATGAAATCCCCCTGAATCTATCGGGCCAGTAAAATATTTTTTTTTCAAAACGGGCACAATATCGAAGAAATGGGTATCGAAAAAAATACATGTACCCATGGAAGGCTAGCTGAGCAGACTCGACCAAAAATTGAAACTCAAACAAATTTTCAATTCGGGATTTAAAAAAAAGTCTTCCATAAATGTTACGCTTTACAAAAAATAGTGCAACTGCTTCGATTATAATTCTAGCGGGGGTCTAATTTTTCCGGATCATTTGTATATGTTTTTGTCTTAGAGAAATAGTTCAGTAATATCGTGTCGATTTAGTACCAATCCGTGAAAAAAATACAGAAGTTTTTTTCTCACTCTTTCTTTATGTATTATGGGGCGCTGATTCCGATTATGAACTTTGCACCCTAAAAAAAGTGCCGCAACCTTTAAAAAAGGGGGGAAAGGGGGGCATTTTTTCGGTTTTTTGCGATTATTTCAAAAACGGTAAGAGATACAGAAAAATGGTCTGAGGACGAAAAAAACTACATAAAATTATCTTTGCAATGCTATATAACACATTAGAGTTTAATTGAATATTTCGGCGTTAGAATAGAACATAAATTAGAATATTTTAATTTTAGACCTTTTTTAAAAGCTCCATAACTTTTGAAAGAACGCCAGTTCATCCGTATAATTTTATATAAGTATTCACAACAAGTTTAAGATAATTTTAACGTAAACATTGAGTCGCTGCGGTCAAGGACCTCCATTATCCCCCCATTTAAATTTTCAAAACTGCATATCCATAACTCCCCCCAAAATTGGAGCAGAGTGCTAAGAATTGGTTTGTTGCGATTGGAGGTCATAGTCACCCCACCCACCAAAAACCAGCTCATTCGAATAAAAACTAAGCATATCTCCCATACAAAGTGACCCATCAGGAGTTTGTTCTACGTACAACAACGTACTACTCATTTTATAAACTGTAGAACAAAGTTGTCATGCGTCACTTTGTATGGGAGGTACCCTTAGTTTTTATCCAAATGAGCTGATTTTTGGTGGGTGGGGTGACTATGACCTCCAATCGCAACAAACCAAAATTTAGCACTCTGCTCCAATTTTGGGGGGAGTTATGGACATGCCGTTTTGACAAATTTCAATGGGGGGATATTGGGGGTCCTTGACCGGAGCGACTCAGCGTTTACGTTAGAATTATCTTAAACTTGCTGTTAATACTTGTACAAAATTATACGGCTGAACTAGCGTTCTTTCAAAAGTTATGGAGCTTTTAAAAAAGGTCTAAAATGAAAATATTCTAATTTATGTTCTATTCTAACGCCGAAATATTCAATTAAACTCTAATGTGTTATATAGCATTGCAAAGATAATTTTATGTAGTTTTTTTCGTCCTCAGACCATTTTTCTGTATCTCTTACCGTTTTTGAAATAATCGCAAAAAACTGAAAAAATGCCCCCCTTTCCCCCCTTTTTTAAAGGTTGCGGCACGTTTTCTAGGGTGCAAAGTTGATATTCGGAATCAGCGCCCCAAAATACATATAACAAAATTGAGAAATAAACTTCTGTATTTTTTTCCTGACGAAAATACGATATGATTGGACTAAAATGCCATGCGTTAGAAAATAAAAATGGCACGGTTTTCACACTATCGCAGTTCACACATCTAAACGAAAATGAGATTCAAGTGTCTAATTTTTGTTTACAATTGAGAATATAATATCCGCGTAATATTTATTACTCTCTCAAAATGCCAACGTAATAATTAACCCTTCGGTTGGCACATAGACCTAAACAGACCATTGGTACTATTGATGAAAAATATCGTTCAACAGTATTTTCCACTCCTTTCCATATATACATATTTCAAAGGAACTGACGGCCACAAATGCGATCATACGTTCGGCGAATATAAACTATGTCTAAAGAAACAAAAAAACGGCGTATCATCGTAAGACATAGTATGTAAAATGTTTCTAGAACCAAAATTAGACCTCTTCAAAAAATAAGATTGATTTCACAGAAGATTCAGCTACACCTCAGGCATAATAGCTCGTAGGCGGCGACAGAAGGGTTAACAATCGCATCGACCACATTTTGACATTTGAATTATTTCGTGGAATGTAGTGTAATCAATTTGAAGTCCAACACATATGGGTTGGGTTGCTATGCTTTCTCAAAGGTTTTTGTACCTACTATTGGGTTACTTGTCCTTACACGTTATTTTAGAGGAAAAAGGTATCGACATAATATTGAAGACACAATTTTATGTAAAATTTTGCTCACATTATTGTGAACGGTTATAGGGGTTTCTCTGTTTCGCAATTTCTCACAACTCGAAAATGCACTAGAATAAATTTAACACATTCATAAGAATGGGCTACGGAGTCACTTATTCGGAGTGCCTGATCTTGGCATTTCAAATAACGTTGGTAACGTATCTACATGACCTTCGCAGATACGTCATTTATTGCTAACATTACTTCATGTAATATTCGTCATTTAGTGCTAAATTTATAATTATAGGTCCGGAAATTTCACAAATAAAATGCATGAATTTCGCATAAACTGAGTTTCACTATAAGAAATGTTGCTCAATATTCGTTCCTCAAGGAGTTACGGTAAAAGAGAAACTGCCCCATGACCCCATACTTTTGCTGGTGAGTCTGATTACATTCAACTGGCATCCAATTTCAGCATTTTAGACCGTAGCTCGTCTATATTCAGTGCTATTTTTATGTCTCGGACTGCATATTATACTGCGATTTAAAAGAAATAGACAAAGAGATCAGTTTGTGTCGTCTATCATTGTTTCTCTTTTGAGCGAAAAAACCCTCCCTTCCCCCCTCTGGCTACGCCCATGCCCCATGGTCCGATTCTATCTATACTTTATGTTTTGTGTTTTGGTTGAAATTGGTGCACCAATAAAAAAGTTTTTCTTAGATGAACCTAATTTGGGGGGTTCAATTTGTATGGCAGCCTCATGACTCCCTTGTCCGATTTTACGATTTAAGCGATTCAAACATACAAACTGCCTGCAACAAAAAGAAGCAAGTGTGCAAAATTTCAGCTTCATAACTTTTATACGGGCCGAGTAAAACGCGTCGCAACTGAAGGACATCATCCAATCGACTCAGCACATCATGCTTCTTCTTTACTTCTTCTTCCTTGCCTCGTTCTTTATACCGCTCCATGGTTTCGCGTTGCTCGACCTGCGTTGTAGGCACATTGCCCGTTTTGGCGGTAATATCTCAGCATATTTCTACAGGCAGCTCTATCTTGGATCGCCGAGACCAATGCGATATATATATATATTTTATATAGTCGGACATGCTTCCTTCCAAATACAGTAAAACCTGTCAACTTGACCACCTCTACAAGTTGGCCAACTGCCTAATTTGGCCGATTTTGGCTGGATCATTACGTCTCCCATAGAATTTCACCCTCATAACTTGGCCACCTGCCTAACTTGTAACTTGACCGCCCAATAGCAGAACGCTTCAAGTAAACGTACCCTTCTAACATGACCACTTAGGAATTTCCGTCGAAGAAGTTCTCTGAGAGTTCACAGAAAAAAACTGCAATTCGGTTGTTGTGTTTATTTCGTGTTATTTAAGAAGTTCTAATTTGCGATTTTGTTGTTCTTCTTTTGAAGTTAAAACAAAATAGGATGAACAAATATTTAATGAAATGAAAAAAGGGCATTTTAGGGATTGGAAAAGTATGGTCAACGGTTGTTAATGCCTTTTTATTTGATAAGGCCGCACTTACACGACAATTTATGCATTTCATTGAATTAAAATAGATTTCAGTCACAGCGTTCCGTCACATGAACCCACGGGCGGATTGGGATATTGATCCAACTAAATCCATAGATTCGTCATATATATGTGCGGTTCTATTTTTTTTTTTCAAAAACAATGGCTGCGTTTTGCTGACTTAGAGTAGGGAAAAATGCTTTTTATTAAGGTCCATCCAGACTGACTGCCTGATGGTGGCACGCGCTGCCAACTGGCAGTTGTCATTGCATCCAAACTGACAGCCATTTGGTTGGCCGTCCACTTTTAATATTCAATATGGCAATATTTATATATTAATATTCAATATGTCAGCTGACGCTTTGACAATCACTTGTCGAATTCAAAGCGACAATTTTGCAACTTTTGTTGGTTTTTCGAGTTTGATATCTCCAAAATGATTTTTTGGTTAAGTCATTTTAGCCTCCATTTGGTCCCTAGCTACCAAGTAAGTAAGTAGCTGCCAAATGGCAATTCACGATGCCAGTTTTTGACGAGCTTTCATTTAGCAGCCAGTTTAGATACAGTTTAAAGTTTATTGCATAACTTTTAGAGAGCTAATGCATCGCATTAGGCTCATGTACCTACTCAGTTGCCCAGTAGTTTTTGTTTTGCAAGTACATTATGTACTTACCCTAAACTGTACGGGATATACATAAGTATGTACATGTCCAAGGAAAGAAACCAAACGACCAATTTTGTATGATTCGCTATACACCCTAAAAATCAAGTATTAAAGAGATGTCAAATATTTCTCATCCATATATTCAATACCTGCTGATATTTTAATCGTATTTTCTTGTACCCCTTCATAAATTGGCCACCTGTCTATGTTGACCATCTAAAGCGGGAACCGGCGGTGGTCAACATACACAGGTTTTACTGTAAATACATTGCTGCAGGAAGTTTTTCACATATTCGCCATTGCTAAGCATGTAAAAATTACTGTCCCAAACGAAGAAATTATGTGCGCAAATGTAGGTAAAGTTAACAAGAGGTTATACCTACAGAAAAAATACTTGTGAGAATTATTATAGTATCGACCTAGGATTGTGCGATTGCTGACATTTTAATATTAATGTATATTAAGGGAGTAGTCAAGTGAAGTGTCTCATGCCTTTTAAATAAGTTTATCTAGATTTGGTTTCAATGCATTGTAAACTGACGGAATTACTCGCATGTAATAGCACATTTTTTTCCTGCTTTCCATTGTGCAAGTAATTTTGTACACCATAGTATATTAAATTCATTCAATTGAATGTAAGCTAAACATTTTGTACTAAACAAAATACAGTAAAACCTGTCAACTTGACCACCTCTATAAGTTGGCCACCCGACTAACTTCACCGATTTAGGCTGGATCATTACGACTCCCATATATTTTAACCCTGCCCAATTGCAGAACACTTCAAGTCAACGTACCATTCTAACATGACCACTTAGGAAATTCCATCAAAAAAGTTCTCTAAGAATTCACAGATAAAAACTGGAGGTTATGAGGTTAAAACAAAATAGGTTGAACAAATATTTAATGAAAATGAAAAAAGGAGATTTCAGGGATTGGAAAAGTATTGTCAACAGTTGTTAATGCGTTTTTTGGAAATGTATAAGTCCGCACTTACACGGCAATTTATGGCTTTAATTGTATTAAAATCGATTGAACCCACGGGCTGATTTGGGTATTGATCCAACTAATCTATGGATTCGCCATATATGTGCGGTTCGGTTTGTTTTTTTTTAATTAAGTGGATTTTTCAAAAACCATGGGCGCGCTTTATTGAACTTAATGCTGACCTAGAGTAGGGCACATGCTAATATTGCATTACTTTGGGTGAGCTAATGTATCGCATAGTTGCCCAGTAGTCGAGTTAGTTGTTGTTTTGCAAGTGCAGTAACGTATTTTTTGGTTCGAAAATGAATCTGTCTGTTTCGGAAAATAATCTTTTTCACTCATAGTTATTCACTTTACTTGCACCGTCCTTAATAAAATGAAATGCATGGGATTGTTCTTTTTCGGTATTACATCCATTCATAATGGCTTTGCAGAGCAGTGCGAACGACAGAACCCGTGATGCAATAGCTAATGCGATTCTAGTTGCATTGGTAATGGAAGCCACTGCATAATGCAATATGGACCTACCGCAGCATTTTTGTTCGTATAGCAAGTAGCAAGCTAACAAACCAAATACACAAAATACGAATTCAAAATTATTATAAAATCCTGTTTACATTTTTACCAATTGTAAAGGGTGTTTTTTTAAGAATGATAGAACTTCAAATTGAAAAAAAAACATAATACATATTACATTTGAATCAAATTTTTTTTTATTTATTTCAGTATACTCTGACAAATTATAATTAGAGATACGGAAATTTCGTTTTTACGAAATAGATGCGAATTTCAGCGAAATTTGCTCTATTTTGCGAATTGATGCGAAATGCTCGAATTTGTACTTTTCCTACGAAAAGTTAATTTTTCTCGTAAAAAGAATCAATTATGGAAGATAGTTTTTCAGATTGATTTTTTGTCAAAAGATTCCCATTAATAAGAATAGAATAGAAATGCAAGAGTTCGGAGAAGAGCACGATGGCTTGCCAAACACCGAGTAAGGTGTTTAGTCGGAGGTTGGATGAATTAACTTTGTTTTCTTTGTCATTGGGATTTTTGAAGGTAGATCTTTTCTCCTGGTTCGACGAGCCTCAAAAATTGAAATGTTCTGTACATAAAAAAGCGAAACAGTACTAGCGGGTTCTGCCTCAGAAGTTTCTCTTTTTACCGTGACTTCTTGAGGGGGGTTGTTGACTTTGTCGTATGTATTGTCAAAAATATTTCACGACAAATGAACTCGTAGTGTGATTCATTATTATTATTGAAAATTTCTGAATGAAATGTGATCGTGATTTTTGAATATTCGTTTCATTGTTTTCTATTTTCTACAATTTATAGTTTAATAAATTTTAACAGCAACAAAATGTACAAAATTATGTTTTTATGCAAATTTCAGCGAAATTTCTAATTTTCAAAATTAGTTTATGCGAAATTCCTGTTTTTTTTATTTGCGAAATTTCCGTACCTCTAATTATTATGTTTAGACTCACGCATGAAGAACGCATCTGAGCAAGCCATCCGTCGAATTGTGAATAGATTTCGTACCACGTACTCTCAAAATGATGCAATAACACGAACACGTCGAAGAAACCATCATTAAAATAAAAATTTGGTGATAAGTTTATTTCAAGAAATGGGCCTGTCAATTGACCTTCAAGGTCGTGCAATTTAACACCTCTCGATTATTTCCTGCGGGGTTACGTTAAATCACAGGTTTATTCTGATAAACCAGCAACAATTGACGCCTTGGAGGTCAACATTGTTCGTGTTATTTGTGACATACGGCCAGAAGTACTCGAAAAAGTCGTCCAGAATTGGACGTCAAAAATGCGCTTCGTCAAAAACAGCCACCGTGGCCATATGCTTGAAATTGTTTTCAAATGTTAAATGTATGACATTTATCATTCCAATAAAAAAATGACTAAAAGTTAATATTTTGTGTTTTTTTCTCAATTCAAAGTTCTATCATTCTTAAAAAAACACCCTCTATAAATGAAAAAACAGATTTAGCAAATGTCCAACTAAATATTATGTTCAGGGTAGTAGATATGAATGTATCAAGAACAGATTACCTCTGAAATCGGTCATGGTGATTTCATATTGTATACATACATAAAAGAAATGCTTTTCTGGGACTTAGCGCCTACCCAAACACTGTCATTTCTATGACTCAGTCACTGCCATATATAAATTTCTTCAAGAATTTTACATGAGATGAGTAAAATTGTACATCTCCATGACGAGATTTTATTGCCACAACGTCCTTGAAACATGCGACATTTGTGAACATAGTCATAAAGGTAAAATAGCGCCTAACCAACGCCACTCTTTACGCCTAATCCTTGTCCTTTTCCGTAAAGATACACGGCCCAGTTACACGACACTGAAACAGGAAAGATGCAAGATACACTCTTGGGAATCATACAGAACCTCCTTTTTGCCTGTTCAAGGGTAGTATTTTGAGATGCCTGTTGATAATAATAATGATGTCTAGAGTTGTATGTGTAGACGCAACTCCACTTCAATAGTGCAAAATATACAGCTCAGAAAAATGAACAAAACATTGCCGAAGGGCATCGTGCGTCATCAAAGGTGAGAATCATTCAATGAACTTCAGCACAAATGAGTTAATAGAATAATTCATTCAATTCAAAGAGAAGCGGAATTTGTAATTAGTCTGGTCTGCGGTGGTGGTTATTATCAGGTTGGGCCAGAACCCACGCCCCTAATATTCTACACATTGCACCGATGCGGTGCTTTTCGCGGTACGAAATCGTTTCAACCGCGATATATTTTCGTGACGGGATATGTAGATCTTTTTAACAATTATGCAATTCGTTAATTTATAAGATGCGCGCAATCAACCGAAATTGACCGCCGTGCCCCCAATGCATCGAAAAACATAATCGCAGGCCCCTCTCCAATTGTAATCAATCATTTCCCATACGATCTTGTCGATTCTTCTCGCTTTAGCTTACGTCTGACGTTTCCACTTTCACATTTCCCTGCATTTACCATCAATCGTGCGAAATTCACTGCACTTTTGCATTGTCTATGGCACCCTGGATCCTATTAATTACAGAATATTCGCAAGAAAACATGGGGAACAACATTGAAAAAGAGACGCACCCAAAAGTAGGAGTTTCACTTCGGAAGCGGCTCTTTCGCCATCGGCACGTAGCGCCCTGTCGATGTTTTTCGAACGTTCCGTGGCTTCCTTATCACGCGCCGTACTCACAGCACAACCCATTTTACCGGCTAATTTCGCGCACTTTAGATTACTTTACACTTCTTTCACACACTTGTTGCACTTTTGCACTCGAAAATGTCGTGAATTTCAAGGAAACTGCGGCCCGAAGTCGTTACAAACGTGAATCATACGCGAACGCGAACAGCATCACACAAAAAACAACTAAACAAATGGCAAAACTCAGCGACAATCCGACACACAGCCAACGACAGACATATCGCGAACGAAATGAAGTTGGGCGCATTTGAAGCGTGCCAGAGATTTGAGCGACAAACAGTGGGCTATGAAACTCGTTTTCCGTTATTTTTGAATTTGATATTTGTGTCGGAAGAAAAATATTAATCATACGCAGAGTTGACGTTAATTTTAATTGACTGCACATTCTACGGAACATGCGTTAGTGTCACTTGAAGATCATATCGTTCGTAACCTTAATCAACAAAAAGCTACTGTGGCTTGTTCGATTGACATAAGTAAGGCATTTGACTCAGTGTGGCACACTGGCTTAATATACAAGCTGTTTTGTATGTCATGTCCGACTCCTCTCATCAGGATGATTATCAGTTTTTTGACAAATAGAAAGTTTGTAATAAAAATTAAAAACGAAATATCTAATCCACATGAGATCAACTCGGGGGTGCCACAGGGCTCTATTTTAGGCCCCTTACTATTTAACTTATATGTTCATGACTTCCCAATCAGACATTATACCTTCACTAACTCAGGACAACCTATACCTACAAATGGCGGTCTAATGTATGCAGATGACACCATTGTTTTCGCTAGTGACGCTAGTCCTATTAGAGCATCCTATATTCTTCAGTCCATAGTAAACAAATGCAGTGACTATTTTGATAAGTGGGCACTAAAAATTAATCCGGACAAATCTGAAGTAATATGCTTCAGAAATACTGGACGTCTTTGTAAAAATGGAGTTATACTCGAAAGTAAGAACATTGAAATTAGAGTCAATGGAGTACCTGCCCCACGTAAAGACAAAATAAAATATTTAGGTATAACATTTCGGCATGATATGAAATTTAACCTACATGCTAGAACCCAACTAAAGAAAGCTAAAAATGCAGCATTTGCACTGAAAAAGGTGATGTCTAAAAGAGCTATACACACCAGCACAAAATGTCTTTTATATAAAGCACTCATTAGACCTATAATCACATACTCCTTCCCTATATGGACTACTATCTCCCCATGTGTTGGAAAAGAAATTCAGATATTCGAACGAAAAATCCTCCGAGCGTGCACGTCTCTTTACCGTAGACCAGACAAAAAGTATTTCAGGAATAATATTTTATATAGAAAAGCCAACATTGTTCCCATACTTCAGTACATGATAACTCTAGCAAGTAAAAGAACATGTAACTGGATTAATCACCCTAACCAAATTATCGCATCAACTGCATTACGAAGTAGAAACGCAACGGTGGACCAACCACTGATTACCGGATTGTCATTAATAATGTCTAATTACTCGGACTTGTTTCAATTTGGCAGCAGCCCTTTATATTTACCAAAATTTTATGTCCAAAGGACGGATCAGGTTCGTAGAGGGTAACAAATTAATTATTATGCAAACTTATTTTTAATCCAGTAATATAATTATCAAAATCTAAAAATAAATACTACCATATAGACAAAAATCAAAATTTCCCTATAACTTTATAATGTAATGACATGAATTATAATATCTATGTATGTATATATTCTTCTTTTTCATTTTTTTTTTATTTTTCTTTTCTTATTAAGCTTAAGTTAGTCATAAGTTAGCTTGTAAGTGTACAGCATTTTTTTTTAAACTCTTTGAACTCCTCGGGTGAGCTCTGTGGATTACTTAAATCCTTTCATGTATATATAATAACTTGTATGTTTCGTCAATAGATGTAACTGAAAATGAATGCCAGAGTGACATAATTGAATAGTCACCATAATTACATATGTATAGGTTATAAGTTTTCTCATGTACATTAATAGCTCAATAAAGATCAATTCATTCAATTCAATGCTTTTTGGTTTCAAACTGGCAAATTCTTAACACAAATCGTGTGAAAGAAGTACGTCGGGAGTGCACTCGGAAAAGGTTTATGAAAGGGAATGCCGCATGGAATATCATTCTACAATCTACCGGAGTCCGAAGTTATGAGACGAAAATCCACTATTTACACATAATGGACAATAAGATAAGTACCGTTTTTACATAATAGCCAAGTAGGCAAGTAATTTTTAAAGTAAATATGAATGTACATTATTATTATTATTATTATTTATTATTCGATTAAAAATGATGGTATTTCATTAACAAAAATATTACAATAATGAGTAAAGTATTAACTAAATAGATTGGTTAATAGGACGATCATAAAGAATTATATTATTGAATATGTAATACTTAAAAAAAAAATTTAATATAAAAAACAAAATCTAAACTATAAATTCAATAAATTGTGCTGGAGTTTTGCGTCTTACGTACTGTATTCTAATCGAATAAGGTATTTTATTTCACAATGAGCTTTGCTCGTGCTGTGAGACATTGATCCACATTATTATTATTATTATTTTTCCAATATATTCATGTTCAATTTTAATATTGCGGAAAATGTGTTATTTATTTATAATAATCTCAATTCATTAAGTGACCTTTTAATTTTTTTTTGAAAAGTGAAAGTATTGTTAATACTAATAATTTCTGCAGGTAGATTATTAAAAAGCCGAGGACCAGAATAATACGCATGTTTGGATGCAGATGTCGTGTAGAATTTGGGCTCAATTCGCAATCTTCGTACACGTCTGCGAGTTAGATGTCCAGTATTATTTTCGACATATGGGAATTCATTTAAATGTTTATGTACAAATTTTAGTATTTTTAATTTATAGAGGTTTGATATTGATAGAATCTTAAAATCAGAGTAAATATAAATGGACGGATATCGTATTGGTTTTTTAAGGCATATTTTAACAATTTTTTTATGTAATATGATAAGTGGTTGCAGAATCGTAGACGATAGACCACCCCAACCGACTATACCATATTCTAGGACAGACTGTACTAAAGATATAAAAACCATTCTTAACCGATCTACTGAAAGTATAGATCTTAGCTCCACAAATTTATAAATAAGCTTTTTAAGACGACTACAAACATATTGGATATGGTTTTGCCAACGTAAATGCTTATCAATGATTATGCCAAGATATTTTGTACTGTCTACTATATTTATGTACTGACACGTACAACTTCTTTTTGAACAACCAATCTTATGTACACATATTCGAAGATTTTCTGGAGGTGCACCTGCCGATGTCAAAGAAAAGGGGATGCTAACGGTTTTATTAAGATTAAAGCATAGTTTCTGTTTGGATAAGCATGATGATATTTTCGTCATACCTTCGCTGCCATATTGGAAAGCATCATCCCAATTTTCCCCATGGAAGATGGCAGCTACGTCGTCGGCAAAAGCGTACAATGTGCACTGCGGTATATTCATTTTAAGTAAATCATTAGGTGTGTTTTTTTGGTTATCCCGTGCAGGTTTGGGTAACGAAACTCCATATAAAAAAAATGACAGTTGACGCACCTGTCATTTTTTTTATATGAAGTTTCGTTACCCAAACCTGCACGGGATAACCAAAAAAACACACCTATTGATGTATTTGAGGAATAAAATAGGACCCAATACTGTTCCCTGCGGGACACCAGTTGTGATATCTAGGTCAGGGCTAATGCAATTATTAATGCGAACAGCTTATTTCCTTCCTTCTAGATACGATTTAAATAATTTGAGCGCCATACCTCGGACTCCAACATTTACTAGTTTTAATAGAAGTATGTCATGGTGGACGGTATCAAAGGCTTTTCTGAGGTCTATAAAGACACCTAAACATTTAGAACCCATGTCTAATTTATTAATAATTGTTTTCGTGACAGAATAGATAACATCCTCAGAGCTTTTATTTTTCATAAAGCCATATTGAGCCTTGGAAATAATGTTGTATTTATCTAAAAAGTCAACAAGTCTATTTTTAATAACCTTCTCAAAGATTTTTGATATACATGGCAATAACGATATTGGTCGGTAGTTATTCATATCTTTCTTGTTTTCGCCTTTGTGTATCGGGATAACTATTGCATGCTTGAGCTGAGTTGGAAATTTACCTTGAGTAAGACATAAGTTAACTATATGTGTTAGGGGCTTCGCTAAAATAGTGCAATTATTTTTAAGCAGCTTGGAGTCTAGTCGGTCAAATCCTGAGGAAACATTGGGTTTTAGTTCAAATAGAAGTTTGGTTATCTCATTTTCCGATACTGGATGTAAAAATAGAGAGTTACTAATAGTATTTGAACCATAATCTATTGATATATTATCCATTGGAGTTTGTATTTTATTAGCAGTTTTATGTCCTACTTCACTAAAATATTTATTGAACTCCAACGCTATTTCGTTTTCTTTATTGCTAGGTAGTAATACACCAGCTGATGAAATGATATCACTATTAAATCTACTCTGTGCTGGTTTTGTTTCAGTTATTTCATTTATAATATTCCATATCTTCCGGGAATTATTACTACACCTATTCAACTTTAGGGACGTTTTATTGTGTTTATCCCGTGCAGGTTTGGGTAGAACTTCATATAAAAAAAAATGACACTTACCCACGTAAAGCTAACCCGTGCAACTACCCTACACGGGATAGAGCTCAAATGTAGATGGCGGACGCATAGGGGAAATATGAGGGAATTTGTTTTTTCAAACCAAATGTGAGAGTTTTTCTCATCAGGAGAAAAGATTTTGCAAAGAAATAATCATCTAAAAAATAAGCCGACAAAGGTGAGTCAAAGATGCGCAAAAAGTGTCAAATGTCAGCTGTTTGCTCTTAACCGGGATGTTACCCGCGATCGTTTTTTTCGAGTCAGACTTACACGCGATACGAAAAAAACGTCGCTATTGTAACATAAGGTGTGTTTTTTTGGTTATCCCGTGCAGGTTTGGGTAACGAAACTCCATATAAAAAAAATGACAGCTGACGCACCTGACCACATGTTAAAAGTATTATATTACATCACTGACTTCCACATTCAAAGTGTTGCAAGTAATATCTTCCCGAATATAGGCAATGACTCCATCACACTTATTAAATTTATTTGGTTTAACTATTTTGTTGTAGCCAATGATTGAATAACCTAAGCTATCATTATCTAACCAAGTCTCCGTTAAAACGATTATATCAAAAGTAACATTTATTTGCGACAGCCATAAACAGAATTCATGAAAATTCTTGCGAACGCTTCTTATAGGTGTGTTTTTTTGGTTATCCCGTGCAGGTTTGGGTAACGAAACTTCATATAAAAAAAATGACAGGTGCGTCAGCTGTCATTTTTTTTATATGGAGTTTCGTTACCCAAACCTGCACGGGATAACCAAAAAAACACACCTAATATTTAAATGGACAATTTTAATGTGCCCTAATTTGCCGAAGAACTCCTGACATTTTAGACTGTTATTAATAATTGTAGATTTTTTATCTTTGTTGATTGCATTTAAAAAATTATTTACACCTATCATAATAATATAGTAAAGTAAAATATATAATATGTTGAAAAAATTACGTTTTAAATAACCAAAGAGTCCAAGTCGCTTTTGTTTTTAATCCAGACGGGTTTGCAGCCTTCATTACGTCTCGCAAAGATTTTGCCATCCTTAGTCCAGATGAATTGGTATTCTTTTGGTTTCAGCATAGCTTTCGTTTCGCGCAACAGAAGAGAAATTGATGGAATCAGGTGTTCATTGACATACACTCGACCATTATCCATGAACAATAGACCAGGTCCGTCATTTGCTTGTCGAATACAGGTTTTGTATTTAGCCAAGTAATTGTCTCTAGTGAGTTTGCGCGTGAAGCGACAGATGATGTTACTAATATGATGTCAATATTTTGCTGGACAAAATATAAAGTAGATTTTAATTAACTCAATTAAACCCGTTTTTAATTCAGAATTTAAGCTATGATTCGACGAGAAATATATTGACCATAATCTTTGAGAAATAAATAATTCTGCTTGGGAGATGAGTTGATGGCTAAGTCTTGCAGCAACTGGCGTCAACAACCTTAATTCCACATTGAAATTGGTATTGTATACTAAATGTGAGTTTTTTGGTTCCCCCGTGTAGATTTGGGAACGAAACTTCATATAAAAATAAAATTTTCAAATAAATCCAGGTCCGGTAACTCCCTACACCGAATCGAGTCGCTGACTAGTTTGTTAAGTATGGTTAGGAGTATTATCCTGGCCCTTAACACGTTCTGAACGAGTCGCGATAAATATCCTACGACGAATGATGAACAAATGTGACATTCATCTCTTCTGTTCACTTGATGCAATCAATGACAAGTTCAATGTTGAAAGTGGAAACGGAGCTTGAAGACGATAGGGAAGACGAAAGCGCACATGTGTGGACGTAGCCATTCACCGACATCGAATGTAGGAATAGGGCAACATAGGACAGCAAAATTGGTGCAACACGATCTTCTATCTTCGAGCGGACAGGGGTAATGCAGTCGTGGTGGTGGAAAAAGGAAGATTATGATGCTGCGATGCTTGAAAAACTAAACTCAGGAGGTTATTTCAAGCTTCACAAGGATCCTTTTCAAGGCTCCATCAAAAGAGTTAAGTGTTGAAAGATTGTACTCCCTTCATTGATCAACCCTCAAAACTGCGAAAATCTAGCCCTGCACTGCCGAGGATAAAAGGCCTACCGAAAGTGCAAAAGCCCCGAAATGAGTTCGGGAAAATCGAGGCTGCTATAAGCTCTCCGACGCAAAACATGGCTTCTTCAACGGTTCAGTGGTCTAGGCGGAAATATAGGTCTACGAGGAGTCTCACGAATAGGGGCGATCTCATCAACAAACTGGGCATGGTTTTAATTTTAACGGACGAGCATCTAGTTTCATTCGATGTCAAGGCATTATTATCCTGTATCCCGATCCAAGAGACTCTATTCTATCTGGAAGAGTGGATGCTCCCAAAGTGTCCTTATACGCCGCGCTGGAAAAGGGAGGTAAACTTAGTCATGAGATTTACAACGGTATGCATGACGGAGAATACCTAACTTTCCGGGGTAGATTCTACAAAGTAACCAGGGGGATGGCAATGCATAACCCACTATATCCGTTCATAAGTGAGGTCTTCATGAACAGAATAGAAGAGGAGCTGAAAGCGAAAGGAGCTTTACCGAAATTCTGCGTGAGATATGAAGCGATCATACGGTGAGGAGATCCCAGCAAACCTCAATCAGACCCACAGGAACATCCAGATCACTATCGAGGCGGAGAAGAACGGAGAGCTGCCATTCCTAGACTTGAAAATCATCAGGAGCAACAATTTCTTCGAATAAGTGGAATTGTGCTGAAGGAGGGTACAACTGGTCCCCGATATGTTCATCTACGATTAGAAAACCAATCCCGCCTAAAGTTGTATCTAAACTGGCCGCTAAATGGACGGTCGTCAAAAAACTGGCATCGCGAACTGCCAATTGGCAGCTACTTAGCATCTACACTAGCTACCAAATGAACGCTGAAAATGTGATAATCGAACATTCATTTTGGAGATTTTTTAATTTTAATTATCAGAATCGAACGTTTAGCTGCCAAATGGCGGTTAGCGATGCCAGTTTTTTGACGAGCTTCCATTTGACAGCCAGTATAGATACAGCATAAGGTACCTATTTACACCATCTGTGCCTTTTTCGCTATCGTCAACAAGGAATTGTCAAATCAAACGGTTTCAATAAAGACATATTAATATAATATTTGGTTGGAACTGATGGAAAAAAATGTTCGTAGAAGAACTAATTTCATCCAATCCATTTCTGCAGTTCGGCCTGTCTATCAAAGATAGCAATAGATTAACCTAAGGTGACCAGACCCAGAAACCCAATGCTGTACACATACTTGCGGAATGCGGTTTTCACGAGGCTAAGACCATGATGCATGCCATAAAATTATCTCATTCTGCAATTTTAAGTTAACCCCACAACTTTCCAGGATCCAACTTTCAAGGTGTAGAGCGTATTCTGCGTACTTAAAATCTTTAGGCGATTTTATAAAATTCACGATTCTTCCTAAAGGTACGTTGTGCTCGACACGACTTCATCGGCTCTAGCGACAGCGACTCGCTCATTTCATATAAAAACTCGTTTTTAAAATGAGAGAAAAATGAGTTTTTATATGAAATGAAATGAGCGAGTCGCTGTCGCTAGAGCCGATGCAGTCTTGTCGAGCACAACGTACCTTAACATGCGTTGTCGTCTGACTGGATTCAACTTCGATTAAGTAGATTTACCTACACTAAGGTGGGGATTATGAAAAATCTACATCTGATCTCTAGTGCCACGTTGTTCGACGTAGAATATTTGCCTGACTGTGCCAAACCTATTCCTCTCGAATCTCAGCTAAACAAGCCGAATTGACACAATTTCTAAACCTTGAAGCGACAGCCCTTTTTTCGATCTCGTCAGCCGACTTCAAACGACAAGAATAATTTTCTAATCGGTGGAAAAGCATAGAAACAATATGATGATTACTATTCCTTAAATTCCTTAGGGGTTCTAACCTTTATTTAATGCACTTCCCCTGCGCTGAAAAAAAAAATTCTGACCACTGATCCACTCCCTCTTCCGAAAAGCTATCTACCACAATGGTTCTCCTTAACAAGCATGCGAAGCACAAACGTAGGTTTTAACATAGAAAGCTATAGCAAGAAAGAGTACTCGAAATAAGATTGTATACAAAAAATTGAAGATATATTTCAGAAAATTAAGATTTCTATAAGGACAGTCGTATGATCTGGCACCTGGCTTTACATGATACTCGCAACCTACTTATTTAAAAGCTTCGTTTTGTCTATTGGAATAGATAAATAATACCTCATTGGGCCCAGAATTTTTAAGCTGGTGTGGTGGCTTCCTAGGCACAGTTTTAATGTAGCTATGGAGTGGGGTCTGAGGAGAACACTCAGCGCGGTGGATAGTTGGTTGCGGTATTTCTGGAAGAGAGTATGCATCACTCCACGGCCCCATTGTTACATTAGTGATATTACAATAATAATAAACGGATTCGAAGGATATATTGTGGAAAAAATTATCTAGAAACCCTAGCAGAGTCCTTTGTTTAGTATGCATTTTCTTATAGAGGTTGATAGGGGTATCGTATGGAGTATAGGGTGGTTGTTTTTCAATCGTTTAGTGATAGGGAAAAAATAATATTGCATCTGTCGATGGCTGTAACTTTTGAACGTTGGAAGGTAGAGCCTTGAAATGTTCAAAAAATATGGAGAGTGCGGTGCTCTACAAGTCCGCCAAATTCAAAACTCCGCTCAAGAATTTCCAATTTATGTTATTTAATTTTATTTATAAACAGTGCGGTACTGTGTTAGTTTTCTAAATTTTAAAATGTTTCGCCCACGAATTTATGGACAATTTTCAATTATAAAACTGAAAAATGCGATTTAGGCAGCCGTAACTTATGAACGCAGTTAGGTAGAACCGTGCAATTTGGAGGAAATGTCTAAATATCGATCATACAAGGTACAGGAGTCAAACTTTACACCTTTAAAGCAGACAAGACTGATCACAGGCTTCACCGAGGAGCTTTAGATTTCATTGTTTGGCTTGAGGAATGCTGTACATTTTGCTGTACATTTCCCAATGCTGTATGGCAGGTCAAAATGCTGAACTGTACAGCAAAATGCTGTACGTCTGGTCAGCTTAGATTAACCCGGTATCAAATTTAAACGGGGAATAGGGGACAACATGAATTCACTCCCCAATTCAATAATTTTAGTGGATATTTTTTTTCATAATGGAATGGAGTATCTGGTTCGCAGTTGCATACGTCCATCTAATGAATGTATACTACGAGTATGTACATGATCATTTCATTTTCATTTCTACTTCGTCAACAAGAGCATCTCAAATTAACGACAAAACCAACTTCAAAAATAACCGAAGAGCGAAACCATTGACCGTTGATCGACGAAAACGCATTCATTCTCCTTGTCAGAAAACCGTACCGGTGCGCGGCAGCAGAGAGTCTCACAGTAAGATTGGGCTGCCATGCCATGCTGAAGATTTGGATGTTCTTCGCTCACAGTTAACCCATTAATGCCTGATGTTACATATATGTAACAGTAAGACATCCTTCATTTCAAACGGCTGCTAAAGGAATAGGATATCAATTCGGCACTAAAAAGTGTTTTATCCTGTACTAGACAATATTAGCAATACGTAGAAATCAAATTAGCTCAATTTGATTTACGATTGTGGAAGTTATAGAGGTTTCTTTCTGATGGTTTTTTCGATGTTGACGAAAATCGTCACGATGGCAAAAGTAGTATGGGAATTTTATTTTTATATTTAATTGTATGAAAAAAATTTAGAAAAAATTAATGGTATGTTATTACATGGTCTTTTTGAAACAATACAAAAAATAAATGAAAAAAATATTGTCCGTAGTTTACGTTTTATAAGTACTTTTATAACACTGTTACATATATGTAACATCCGTCCTGATATGGGGAAAATGCACTCCTCGTATAAGAGGTATATGAGTATGTGCTTTTTTAGTGTTTTTTTTTATTTTATGGATTTTTTACACTCTTGACGCGGTAGTCCGGATTAATTATAAAAAAAAGAAGTCCGGATTCCCAAAAAATCCGGATTAACGAAAATTTCCGGATTTTAACAAGACATTTTTATCTAGGAAAATAGCATAAATAGTCTTCATAAATGTTAAAATTTAATAAAAAAAAATCTATTATTTAGGGTTTTCTTTAAAATTAGTCATGTCACATGATTTTCTAGACCCTTGTGTTTTCTTGACTGGCAAATTGAGCGGCCATATTTGGCAAAACATACCAAAAATATTGAGAGTCGGAATTACAATTGCTCTAGAAATCCGGAATATGGATTCAATAGTTGTCCTATGTGGATTAAAATGATAGCCGGATTCAAGGGTATCCGAAGCAAGGAGTCAAGGCTTTATTTTCATGAGGCCAAGGATTAGTTATTCTATTTAATTCTGCTAATATAATATTTAAAAGGATATATTTTGAGCTACGAAAGAAGAAATGGTTCTATTGTAGACCAAATTATAGACAAGGAGGAATTATAGGCTCTATATTTAGTCCTTTTTAGACAAATTGGGCGGATGGACAAATTGACAAAAAAATTGAAACAATAATTTTATAATTTACTGGCAAATCTTCCATAATCCTCAAAATCTGTATTGTTAACTACTGTACTTCTATAAACTTTTTTCCTATTCACAAACTGTAAAATCTATTAGTTCTGTGGGTGCTCAAGAAACTTCTCAATAAAACAACAACAAATCCACATGCAAAAACACATATTTAATAAAATAAAATAATACAATATTTGACGTAATATTTTTGTAAGGCTGTTCTTTTTTCGCACACATTTCGTATTATTTCTACGTTATTGTTGCCTTATCTACATTTCAAACTTCATGTAAAATATCGGCTTTCATATATTTTTCGCTTTATTAAAAAAATTTAATAAAATGTTTTCTTTTTGAAAAAAAAATTTAAAAATATACCTTGAACACACTTTCCCCGTATCATGCCTGATGTTACATATATGTAACACCCTCGAGTACCTCGAGTGCCTGATGTTACATATATGTAACAGTGCCGGGAGCCTGAACCCGGCTTCCGGGGGAAAATTTTTTTTCTACAAAATGTGTTTTTAGCCATTTTTAGCTGACGTGGAAAATTTCAGCTCAATCGGTAAGATTTTAGGGTCTCGTCGTTAATGGGTTAATACTTTTGGAGGTTATGCCGCATGTCGGGAGCTTAACCTAGATGCTGCGTCGAAATTGCTGATCACTTTCGAAGTAAATCGAATACAGCGAGGTAATACGGCTAGCTAGATGCTGACGTTTCCAGCCACAGCAGCATAATCAGAAAGGTTGTTCACAGCTTTGCGACGTCTTAAAACATGTCTACGTTCAAGAATGATACAAAAACGTCTGATACATATATATAATTATTGTGAATGTTCACAGGGAACAGGGAATTTAGAAACAAATAATGAAAGAATTCGTTTCCTGAGGAAACCGGAAACAACCTTTGGAAATGTTAAATTTTATATGTACAACTATAAGTTGATAATCTTCAACACTTTGGATTTATAATGGGATCAAACTGGGTAGCAAATGAAACTTAAGGCTTATTCTCATTTTGGAGACTATTCAAAGTGGGTTCATCTGTTGTTCTCTAATATGTTTCATAATTACTTGGTAATAACAAATAATTGGTATCGTTTCATAGGACATTAAAGTGCTAGAGCAAAGGTCCGGTATATGGCTTTTAATAAGTACGTTTTTTTGGTTATCGCGTGTAGGTTTGGGTAACGAAACTCCATATAAAAAAAATGACAGCTAACCCACCTGTCATTTTTTTTATATGAAGTTTTGTTACCCAACCCTACACGCGATAACCAAAAAAACGTACTTAATATGAATTTTAGAAAAAAAGTCTTGCCCCCTCAATAAAAAAATCGTTCCGGCGCCACTGAAATCGACCGGTTCAGACAAAGTTTCAACAAAGCATTTTTTATCCACGCGGACTAGTGTTTCCGAATCACATTTCTTTGATTCGTTGCGTATTTTTGCGATAGTAAAATTTCACGGGTATGTATATATGTATGTTGTTTTTTTGTAATTTCTGTTTCATTGTCGTGCAAAATCCCTACGAGTGCCGATTACTAGGATTTTTAAGCCGAAATCCCTTTAAGCAAATTCACAAGTGAAGATTAGCAATAGCTAAAGGCTAGATTCAGAAGCACCTCTGTTACTGTGAAACAGGAACAGTTTGCAGTTAGAGATATATCAATTCTAAACCTCAATTGATTATTTAAGCTACTACACTACCCCGTTTCTAAGTCAACACAATAATAATTTTCAACCAACAATCTACAACAACAAAAAGACGATAGTCAACTTGGATAAGACTTTAGAAGCGATAATTTCAGCTCAAACTGATCGCTTTGGGGTGTTTGCCGACAATTTTGAAACTGTAAGCTCAATTGACCAGAATCGCTCGATCATTTCTGAATATAGTGACTTCCTGGACGGCGAATAAAACTATTCCTTGGTTAGCGTATTGCTTAAAAAAATATAATAAAATTAAAAGTTTTGGGAAACTGATACATTTTCACAGATTCTAGTGGATTTTACTAAGCGTTTTTCTTAGTAACAACTTTAAGCAAATGTGTATAATGCTTGGTAAGCATGAACTATCTCACTTTCTCTCCATGATTAACACATAGGACCTGTCTAGATCCAGGCAAGCCTCATTTTCGGTATTGCTCCCTACGAGAATTATCCATAAAAGCTAAACGATTACTGATAAAAAAACAATTTTGATTTTAAAGTTGATAGACGAACTTTCCAACAAACTGTTCACTGTAATTCACTGTAAAGCCTATGTCGGGGACAATAGCCAAAAACGTTCTGCGCTGTGGAACATTTTGTTAGAATGGAGAATAAATTTTAAGTGTTCAGGTTTGTATGATAGGTGCATTTTTTTAAGTGTTCTTAGACAGTGTAATAATAATGGATTATTTTAATGTAGATGACTTTTTTTTCGCGCTTGTTAAATCTAAGGCTTCATGCACACGACGCGAAAATGGCTCGCAAGCTCGACACATCGAAATGCATTGGCTCTTATGGGAAGCTCATGACGAGCGACAGCAAGCGAGAGCCGTGCACAGTCAAAACACGGCCCGCGAGCCGTGAATTTGCGGATTGTGGTGCACGATATGTGAAAACACGTCTCGCTAGTTGTGATTTGACAGCGGTACGGCTCTCGCTGTCGTGAGCTTCCCATAAGAGCCAATGCATTTCGATGTGTCGAGCTTGCGAGCCGTTTTCGCGTCGTGTGCATGAAGCCTTACCGTTGTGTTTTAACATCGAATAAAATTCCATCAAAGTCAACAAAAACTCACAGAACGTGAACTCTGGTCCTCTAATAGCAGAATTAAAACAGGTTTCCTGTTTGCATGTTCCTCAAAGATGGACTACCCTTCTAAACTAGCAAAAATATTCCAGTTGCTAATTGCAATGTCTGAAAATTCCTAACAAAATGAGTTTTAATCAAATTACGTAGGTGAGTAAGTTCTGAGTTGAAAAAAAAAAAACAGATAACTAAGTCAAATTTCCAGAAAAGGAAATTTTAACTCTAATCGAATAAATGTTTGTAAGAGTAGAGTTTGACTCTACAGACTAGGAAACATTCTGACCATTTACTCACCTCATGTAGTCCGCATTTAAAAAATGCAAAACATTTTTTTGTTAGTCTGTAAAAATTGAAGTTGATGTCCATTTTCTTGCAGTTGGTTCAATGAAACGCAGTTGGGGTTTTCCTTTTACTGCAAGTCTTTATTTGCTTCTAGCATACAATTGTTTCGGCAGCCACGTACTGCCTTCTTCAGTGCTTGCCCTAACTGACCATTCATTCCTACAGATCGTTTATTTATACCTAACTTCATAACATTTATGGTCTAATAACTTTTATCCGAACTTTTTTGCAATTCTACCTGGTTCGAGGAGCATTGGCGCGAGTTTACGAAGGGAAAAAAGGACGACATACGCCACATCAAATCAATGGTAGCACGACACATGCTGGAACAGGATCACATAATCGACATCGACAACGTGGAAGTAATAAAACAGGTACGAAAAGGTCACCTATTGGACGCCGCGGAAAGTCTCTACATCATTAAGGAGGAAAAAGACAATTTACTCAATCACGACGAAGGCAATTGCGCATCAACTCTTATCAGGGCAATTAGCGCCAGGTAGAATTGCAAAAAAGTTCGGATAAAAGTTATTAGACCATAAATGTTATGAAGTTAGGTATAAATAAACGATCTGTAGGAATGAATGGTCAGTTAGGGCAAGCACTGAAGAAGGCAGTACGTGGCTGCCGAAACAATTGTATGCTAGAAGCAAATAAAGACTTGCAGTAAAAGGAAAACCCCAACTGCGTTTCACTGTAAAAATTACAAACAATTTCCGGGTAGAAAAACTATTTTTCTCAAATACCTTAAAACTTAATCGAGACCCATTCGGGTTATACGAGTATTTCGCGTCTGGGCACTTTGATTCATGTTAGGGACAAAGGAATTAATAATATGCTTTACAAAAACATAAATCGAGCTCAAGTGAATTATTATTTTTTATAATCGTAGCGTAGTTACAGCAGATGGTGGAGCGGATGCTGATGTAAAATCACGGATAAACAAAGCTAGGGCGGCTTTCTTCAATTTGACTCCTTTCTGGCTAAACAACAATTTTTCCAGACGCACCAAACTTCGAGTCTTCAACTCCAATGTGAAATCCGTGCTGCTATATGGCTGTTCAACCTGGAAGGTGACTAAAGAGATTACTGATAAGTTGCAAACTTTTGTAAATCAGTGTCTACGGCGCATCCTACATATTCGTTGGCCGGAGATCATTTCGAACGAGGATCTCCTCAGTCCTCACTATAACTGGCCAAGAAAGGATAGGCACTTCGATCAAAAGACTTAAGTGGCAATGGATAGGTCACACCTTCCGAAGAGGACCCAATAACATCGCAAAAAAGGCCTTGAACTGGAATCCACAGGATTCCGGAGCAAGAATCCGTGTTGGACGGCCAAGGAACACATGGAGAAGATCCGTAACAAGCGAGGCGAAAACGCTAAATCTTACATGGTCACAGCGGTTGGCGCAAAACAGAACGAGGTGGAGAGTAGTCGTAGTTAATGCCCTATGCCCCACAAGGGGTTGACAGGAACTAGAGAGAGAGATAATCGTTTTACTAGCTATATATTCCAACTAAAAATTATACTGTCCAAAGTATAATTTTCACCGTTGTTTGTAGCTTTTCTAAATATAAAAAGAAACAGTAGTGCCTGCTACACTATTTTTATTATTTTAGCATATGTACATTTCGAAAACGACTTGTTTTCATCATCAGTGCCTATGCATAGGCATAAAATAATAAAAATGGTGTAGCAGGAACAACTGTTTCTTTTTTCTTTTTATATATACTGTCCAGATATAACGACATTCGGATATAACGACCATTATTCCCAGGTCCCTTCGCCGTTGCTATAACTGAATTCTACTGTACCTACATATTTTTTCTATCAAATATCTTATTCGGGAGCTCTGCTAGTTTCCAAGAATTTTCGTTTTTCGACAAGACCCTAGTAAGCATTTATTCAGTAGAATAATCTTTTAAAAAATTACCAATTTATCGATCGTTTAAAAAATTAAATACAAAATGTGTGGACTAAAATAAACGATGTTCAAAACGATAAATTATTTAGCACCTCCGTTTAATGTCGTTACAGTGGCAAACAAGATAATCCTTCATGTAAATATTTATACGAAAACAGACACCCCTTTAGGGTCATTAAAAGTCTAATTGAACCGAGGAGAGAGTAACAAATTGTCGAGAATTTCCTTTCCGAACTGAACATATGCATTTCTCAGGGATTGTCTTCAGAACACCGATGTATATTTTCTTTAGAAAACATGCATCACATCAGATTATAATTTTGGAGGTCATACCACATGTCACGATGTCATGTAATTATGTATGTGATATGGTGTTCGTTTTCCACTTTTAAGTGCAATAGTGTCTGCTCTAGGCAATTGAAAATCAGAGCATGAATGGTGGTCTTTAACGTTTGAAAAATTATTATTTATCACCCAATTTATTGAAACTGTCAGCATCTCAAGAACTTACACTGAGTGATTGCAGTTTTTTCTTTTGTCGAAGGGATCTGAAAGTGTTTAGATTTATTAAGGGCAGTATTGTGTGTTGGAATGGAGATAAAATTATAGAATGGTGATTTTTTTAAAAGAAATCCAAACGTTGTCTCGGCTATGTTATCTTAATTGTTGTTCACATAAAACTATATATGTACTATAAATATATATATATATGTTTATATATATGTACTTGAGTGATTTTTTGAAATTTATTTTGCTTAACCTCTTGCTAATATAGTATCTTGCAGAAACTATAATTTAAATTTAGATCTACTAAAGTTTTTCAGGCTTATCACCCATGGTGCGATATAAAACATTTCCAAATTTCCTTCCTACTTTTTCTCGGCATGGGGCTTCTATAAAAATCTTTGCTCTTTGAAATCAAATGACTTTCCTCCAGATACTGAAATCGATTTTAAAAACTTTTTTCTCTGAACACCCTTAAATTTTTATACGATGGTGATGGTGGCCAAGTGGTTTCACCCCGAATAGAATGGATCGATCGCATATAGTTCGTTTGGTTGTTGCTTGGTGGAAAAGTCAAGAGTATCCATAAACGTTTGGACTGGAGTCTCTCGCACACAACTCCTGAATGAATTCTTTTTTTTTTTTTTTGCTGGAGTCCTATCGAAACTTGGCTGCATGCTGTTTACATCGAGGGCGTCGCTATAAAAATAAAATTGGAATTCATGGCATAAACAAAAATTAAAGCGATCATGAGCCTTTAAAATTAGGCCTTAATCATTCAGCGTCGGACGTAGCTATACGAATAGAAAGACATTAGGTCCGTTTGGTCGAACTGAACGGAAATTTCATGTTCCTAGTGTGGACGACGATGACGACGACATAGGAAAGGCATAAACGATACATTCATTAAATGGTTTTCATTGATTTTGAATTGGTGCGGTAGAATGTACGATGAAATTTGTTTATTGATCCAAAGATTTCTCAGATCAGACATAGAATGATCAGAGCGGATCTCACACAACTGACTTTTTTTCTTTCGGGTCGTATTATATTGCACTTGTGTGAATATCGCGAAATTTGTTTAGTTTATAGTTTATGCAATCAATATGCCTATACATAT